>OY756430.1:30534125-31186360 GCA_963576905.1 Mystacides longicornis | reverse complement strand
ACCTAACCTAACCTAACCTAACCTAACCTAACCTAACCTAACCTAACCTAACCTAACCTAACCTAACCTAACCTAACCTAACCTAACCTAACCTAACCTAACCTAACCTAACCTAACCTAACCTAACCTATACCTAACCTAACCTAACCTAACCTAACCTAACCTAACCTAACCTAACCTAACCTAACCTAACCTAACCTAACCTAACCTAACCTAACCTAACCTAACCTAACCTAACCTAACCTAACCTAACCTAACCTAACCTAACCTAACCTAACCTAACCTAACCTAACCTAACCTAACCTAACCTAACCTAACCTAACCTAACCTAACCTAACCTAACCTAACCTAACCTAACCTAACCTAACCTAACCTAACCTAACCTAACCTAACCTAACCTAACCTAACCTAACCTAACCTAACCTAACCTAACCTAACCTAACCTAACCTAACCTAACCTAACCTAACCTAACCTAACCTAACCTAACCTAACCTAACCTAACCTAACCTAACCTAACCTAACCTAACCTAACCTAACCTAACCTAACCTAACCTAACCTAACCTAACCTAACCTAACCTAACCTAACCTAACCTAACCTAACCTAACCTAACCTAACCTAACCTAACCTAACCTAACCTAACCTAACCTAACCTAACCTAACCTAACCTAACCTAACCTAACCTAACCTAACCTAACCTAACCTAACCTAACCTAACCTAACCTAACCTAACCTAACCTAACCTAACCTAACCTAACCTAACCTAACCTAACCTAACCTAACCTAACCTAACCTAACCTAACCTAACCTAACCTAACCTAACCTAACCTAACCTAACCTAACCTAACCTAACCTAACCTAACCTAACCTAACCTAACCTAACCTAACCTAACCTAACCTAACCTAACCTAACCTAACCTAACCTAACCTAACCTAACCTAACCTAACCTAACCTAACCTAACCTAACCTAACCTAACCTAACCTAACCTAACCTAACCTAACCTAACCTAACCTAACCTAACCTAACCTAACCTAACCTAACCTAACCTAACCTAACCTAACCTAACCTAACCTAACCTAACCTAACCTAACCTAACCTAACCTAACCTAACCTAACCTAACCTAACCTAACCTAACCTAACCTAACCTAACCTAACCTAACCTAACCTAACCTAACCTAACCTAACCTAACCTAACCTAACCTAACCTAACCTAACCTAACCTAACCTAACCTAACCTAACCTAACCTAACCTAACCTAACCTAACCTAACCTAACCTAACCTAACCTAACCTAACCTAACCTAACCTAACCTAACCTAACCTAACCTAACCTAACCTAACCTAACCTAACCTAACCTAACCTAACCTAACCTAACCTAACCTAACCTAACCTAACCTAACCTAACCTAACCTAACCTAACCTAACCTAACCTAACCTAACCTAACCTAACCTAACCTAACCTAACCTAACCTAACCTAACCTAACCTAACCTAACCTAACCTAACCTAACCTAACCTAACCTAACCTAACCTAACCTAACCTAACCTAACCTAACCTAACCTAACCTAACCTAACCTAACCTAACCTAACCTAACCTAACCTAACCTAACCTAACCTAACCTAACCTAACCTAACCTAACCTAACCTAACCTAACCTAACCTAACCTAACCTAACCTAACCTAACCTAACCTAACCTAACCTAACCTAACCTAACCTAACCTAACCTAACCTAACCTAACCTAACCTAACCTAACCTAACCTAACCTAACCTAACCTAACCTAACCTAACCTAACCTAACCTAACCTAACCTAACCTAACCTAACCTAACCTAACCTAACCTAACCTAACCTAACCTAACCTAACCTAACCTAACCTAACCTAACCTAACCTAACCTAACCTAACCTAACCTAACCTAACCTAACCTAACCTAACCTAACCTAACCTAACCTAACCTAACCTAACCTAACCTAACCTAACCTAACCTAACCTAACCTAACCTAACCTAACCTAACCTAACCTAACCTAACCTAACCTAACCTAACCTAACCTAACCTAACCTAACCTAACCTAACCTAACCTAACCTAACCTAACCTAACCTAACCTAACCTAACCTAACCTAACCTAACCTAACCTAACCTAACCTAACCTAACCTAACCTAACCTAACCTAACCTAACCTAACCTAACCTAACCTAACCTAACCTAACCTAACCTAACCTAACCTAACCTAACCTAACCTAACCTAACCTAACCTAACCTAACCTAACCTAACCTAACCTAACCTAACCTAACCTAACCTAACCTAACCTAACCTAACCTAACCTAACCTAACCTAACCTAACCTAACCTAACCTAACCTAACCTAACCTAACCTAACCTAACCTAACCTAACCTAACCTAACCTAACCTAACCTAACCTAACCTAACCTAACCTAACCTAACCTAACCTAACCTAACCTAACCTAACCTAACCTAACCTAACCTAACCTAACCTAACCTAACCTAACCTAACCTAACCTAACCTAACCTAACCTAACCTAACCTAACCTAACCTAACCTAACCTAACCTAACCTAACCTAACCTAACCTAACCTAACCTAACCTAACCTAACCTAACCTAACCTAACCTAACCTAACCTAACCTAACCTAACCTAACCTAACCTAACCTAACCTAACCTAACCTAACCTAACCTAACCTAACCTAACCTAACCTAACCTAACCTAACCTAACCTAACCTAACCTAACCTAACCTAACCTAACCTAACCTAACCTAACCTAACCTAACCTAACCTAACCTAACCTAACCTAACCTAACCTAACCTAACCTAACCTAACCTAACCTAACCTAACCTAACCTAACCTAACCTAACCTAACCTAACCTAACCTAACCTAACCTAACCTAACCTAACCTAACCTAACCTAACCTAACCTAACCTAACCTAACCTAACCTAACCTAACCTAACCTAACCTAACCTAACCTAACCTAACCTAACCTAACCTAACCTAACCTAACCTAACCTAACCTAACCTAACCTAACCTAACCTAACCTAACCTAACCTAACCTAACCTAACCTAACCTAACCTAACCTAACCTAACCTAACCTAACCTAACCTAACCTAACCTAACCTAACCTAACCTAACCTAACCTAACCTAACCTAACCTAACCTAACCTAACCTAACCTAACCTAACCTAACCTAACCTAACCTAACCTAACCTAACCTAACCTAACCTAACCTAACCTAACCTAACCTAACCTAACCTAACCTAACCTAACCTAACCTAACCTAACCTAACCTAACCTAACCTAACCTAACCTAACCTAACCTAACCTAACCTAACCTAACCTAACCTAACCTAACCTAACCTAACCTAACCTAACCTAACCTAACCTAACCTAACCTAACCTAACCTAACCTAACCTAACCTAACCTAACCTAACCTAACCTAACCTAACCTAACCTAACCTAACCTAACCTAACCTAACCTAACCTAACCTAACCTAACCTAACCTAACCTAACCTAACCTAACCTAACCTAACCTAACCTAACCTAACCTAACCTAACCTAACCTAACCTAACCTAACCTAACCTAACCTAACCTAACCTAACCTAACCTAACCTAACCTAACCTAACCTAACCTAACCTAACCTAACCTAACCTAACCTAACCTAACCTAACCTAACCTAACCTAACCTAACCTAACCTAACCTAACCTAACCTAACCTAACCTAACCTAACCTAACCTAACCTAACCTAACCTAACCTAACCTAACCTAACCTAACCTAACCTAACCTAACCTAACCTAACCTAACCTAACCTAACCTAACCTAACCTAACCTAACCTAACCTAACCTAACCTAACCTAACCTAACCTAACCTAACCTAACCTAACCTAACCTAACCTAACCTAACCTAACCTAACCTAACCTAACCTAACCTAACCTAACCTAACCTAACCTAACCTAACCTAACCTAACCTAACCTAACCTAACCTAACCTAACCTAACCTAACCTAACCTAACCTAACCTAACCTAACCTAACCTAACCTAACCTAACCTAACCTAACCTAACCTAACCTAACCTAACCTAACCTAACCTAACCTAACCTAACCTAACCTAACCTAACCTAACCTAACCTAACCTAACCTAACCTAACCTAACCTAACCTAACCTAACCTAACCTAACCTAACCTAACCTAACCTAACCTAACCTAACCTAACCTAACCTAACCTAACCTAACCTAACCTAACCTAACCTAACCTAACCTAACCTAACCTAACCTAACCTAACCTAACCTAACCTAACCTAACCTAACCTAACCTAACCTAACCTAACCTAACCTAACCTAACCTAACCTAACCTAACCTAACCTAACCTAACCTAACCTAACCTAACCTAACCTAACCTAACCTAACCTAACCTAACCTAACCTAACCTAACCTAACCTAACCTAACCTAACCTAACCTAACCTAACCTAACCTAACCTAACCTAACCTAACCTAACCTAACCTAACCTAACCTAACCTAACCTAACCTAACCTAACCTAACCTAACCTAACCTAACCTAACCTAACCTAACCTAACCTAACCTAACCTAACCTAACCTAACCTAACCTAACCTAACCTAACCTAACCTAACCTAACCTAACCTAACCTAACCTAACCTAACCTAACCTAACCTAACCTAACCTAACCTAACCTAACCTAACCTAACCTAACCTAACCTAACCTAACCTAACCTAACCTAACCTAACCTAACCTAACCTAACCTAACCTAACCTAACCTAACCTAACCTAACCTAACCTAACCTAACCTAACCTAACCTAACCTAACCTAACCTAACCTAACCTAACCTAACCTAACCTAACCTAACCTAACCTAACCTAACCTAACCTAACCTAACCTAACCTAACCTAACCTAACCTAACCTAACCTAACCTAACCTAACCTAACCTAACCTAACCTAACCTAACCTAACCTAACCTAACCTAACCTAACCTAACCTAACCTAACCTAACCTAACCTAACCTAACCTAACCTAACCTAACCTAACCTAACCTAACCTAACCTAACCTAACCTAACCTAACCTAACCTAACCTAACCTAACCTAACCTAACCTAACCTAACCTAACCTAACCTAACCTAACCTAACCTAACCTAACCTAACCTAACCTAACCTAACCTAACCTAACCTAACCTAACCTAACCTAACCTAACCTAACCTAACCTAACCTAACCTAACCTAACCTAACCTAACCTAACCTAACCTAACCTAACCTAACCTAACCTAACCTAACCTAACCTTTTTTTTTTTTTTTTTTTTTTTTTTTTTCGGAGGTGAAATCCGCACGGACACCCAGTCTTTCAGACCGTGGTAGTGCGGGCCTTTAACCCGCTAAAACCCCCCCTCTTCTTGCAATTCTCGTTCCTGTCCTCACGGACCTACCGAGTTATTGCATTTGCCTAGTTCAGCTCACTCTGTGCTGTCGTTTCATCCTTTTCCTTTTGTCGCATTATTGTTTCCATCAGGACGCATGTTGCGTTCCACTCTTTTTTGCTTCGCACTGCCGTACTGATTAGTTCCTCTACCTGCGGGAAGGAGTTTCTCCCTAGGTTTTCTAGGTATCTTTTTCTTACGTCTGCCCATTTTCTGCACGTAAACAGTGTGTGCTCTGCATCATCTTCTTCATTGCAGTACATACATGCATTGTGGTGTAGTAGATTTTCCAATTTTGTGTAGGAATTTGTTGAATACTCCGTGTCCCGTTAAGCACTGTGTCATATGAAATGTTATTTCTCCATGTCTTCTGTCGATCCACGGTTTTAGTTCCCTGATAAGTTTAAAGGTCCATCTTCCTTTATCTGTTTCTTCCCACTCTCTCTGCCATTGTTTAATGGTCTCTTCTCTTTCCTTACTGTCGTTTTCATTCGTTCTCGGTATTTTGAGTCTGTATTTTCGTTCTCGCTCCGCCGCCATGAGATGTATTGGAACAAGGCCGGACACTACCAGAGATGCCTCCGTTGAGACAGTTCGGTATGCGCAGCATACTCTGAGAGACATAACTCTTTGAGCCTCCAGAAGTTTGTTCTTACTCGTTTGCTTTTTCATTGCGGACTCCCAAATAGGCGCTGCATATAAGAGAATTGACTGAGTTGCTAGCGCAAGAATTTTCCGTTTCCCGTGTTTTGGGCCCATCGTGTTTGGCATTAGCGCCGATAAAGCTCGTGCTGTCTTTTGTGCCTTTTCCGATGCATACTTGATATGTTTATGGAAGTTCAGTCCAGGGTCCAGGACCACTCCCAGATATGTGGCCTCCCTTGATGGCTTGATGACAACCCCTTCTATGGTGACCTTGATGTCTTTAAATTTTCTGTCTCCTCTCAGCATGATTGCGATGGTCTTTTGCGCGGCTATTTCAAGCATATTTCGGCGCATCCACAAGCTTACGGCATGGAGTGCCGCATTGGTATTTGCCATCAGCTCTGTAGACGTTCCCGCGGTGGTCGATACAGCAAGGTCGTCCGCGTAGCAGATTAGCTCCACACCCTGGGGCATCTCAATCCTCATTATGTCATCGTAGAGCACGTTCCACAATGTTGGTCCAAGAACCGAACCCTGCGGCACGCCTCCCCCCACCTCTAAGAATTTTCCTTTCTCGATGCATATTTGTCTCTTATTTAGGTACTCCAGTACAGTGTTCACCGCATGAGGTGACAGTTCGAGTTCTTTAAGTCTTTTTCTTATGATTGGCCATGCCGCGGTGTTAAACGCATTTTTCACATCTATCATGACGAGTAGATTGCCCTTATTGGCCTGTTTTGCTTGATCGGCGATATCTATTATTCGTTTCACCGCATCCGTAGTTGATCTGCCTTTTCGAAATCCGTATTGCCTTTCGCTTAGAGCGTTTTTCGATTCCAGCTCGTTTAGTATTCTTCCATTGATTATGGACTCGTACGCCTTGGCCAGCACATTTATCAGACATATTGGTCGATACTTGGCCGGTTCATCTTGTAATTTTCTCGGTTTTTCTAGAAGGATGAGTCCCGCTATTCTCCACTCTTCCGGGAAGGAACCGGATTTATAGAGTCCATCAAAGAGATTAGCGAAATACCTTGGGTTGGCTTTCATTATAATCTTTACCGCTTCCGGAGGGATCTTGTCAGGTCCAGGTGCTTTACCAATTTTTATTTTGTTGGCTACTTTTATAACTTCTTCTTCGGTGATAGTGTTTTCCTCCGTGTCTGGGCCGGTCGGGATCTTCTCTAGTTTGTCTTTGTCGTTTTTACTGGTAATGAATAAGTTGTGGAATGCTTTCAGTTTTTCGTCGAGTGACATTTTTGTTCTAGGTGTACTCCCTTTCATTTTTCTCCTAACGATCTGATATGCGTTTCCAAAGATATCTGTATTTAAGTCTTCACATATCTTATCCCAGGCTTTTCCCTTGGCAGTCGCTATAGATTTTTTTAGTTCCTTCTTAGCGTCTTTGTATTCAAGGGCAAGTGTATCTCTTCTGTTGTTTGTTTTGCACCTTTGGTATGATCTTCTCACTCTCCTAGTCTCTCTGATTTTCGATTGAATCTCGTCCGACCACCAGTACGGAAGTTTTCCCCCTATGTCCTCTTGTACTTTAGGCGTGCTCAATTTAAATGCAGTTTCTATTGCTTTTACGCAGGCTTTGGCGTTTAGTTCGGGAGCCATACTGTTAAAAATCCTCACAAGCTTAGGGCCATCCGTAGCACCGTAAATGGTCCTTTTTGTCTTGGGCGTGTTTTCCGAGTTTGGTGCTATTCTTGTTAAGGTGTAACAATGGTCGCTAAGAGATTCGTCGTCAAGGGCCTCCCACACTGGGTCATTTTTGAGGGTCCTCCCACAGACCATCGTCACGTCTATGAACGATACACCATTTTCTCTTATACATGTGGGTTTCTTTCCATCGTTTAGGATGTCTAGGTTCATTGCTCCTGCCCATTCTAAAAGACACTTACCTTTTTTATTTGTGACGTTCCCGCCCCAAGCTGGGTGTTTTGCGTTGAAGTCCCCCGTGACAATCACCCGTTTTTGGTTTGGTAGACTCAGCGCGTCTTTTTGAATCTCCAGAAGTTGTTCATCGAATTCGTCATTTGTGCATTTGTTCGGGCTAAGGTACACGTTGTAGAGGGCAAAGCCTGCAGTTTCTATCTTAATTGCCTTTCGGATAGTTTTGTATTTGGTAACCTGTTGCACCCTACTGAAGTTTACAATGAGCACGTCTTTTTCGATGTTTGCGTAATAATTTTCCCCAGTACACCTTGACATGTTGGGTTCACTTATGGCGATAAAGTCGCATTTTTCTCTATGCGCAACAATTAAGGCTAGGTCGTGTGCTCGAGCACTCCTGCCAACATTTATTTGTAGTAGTGTTATCATTTTATGTTGGGTGTGTTAATCCGACGTTTATTTCGACTTTTTCTTTCTTCGTTGAGCGCTTTTCTAAAAGCCAGGCATCTTCCACTTCCCGCTGCATGACCGTCTGACTCACATAGAGGGCAGTAGGCGTTTTCTTTGCATTGGTCCGATTTATGTCCCTCCTTTGCACAGTTTCGGCAGAGCTCACTTCGGTTTTCCTCTGTACACTTAGTCGCCCTGTGGCCGTATTTCCAGCACTTAAAGCATTTTATGAGATCGATTCTCTCTTTTAGCGGACATAGGCTAAGGCCTATTCGAAGGTTTCTGAGTAAAATCATTTTGTTTGCATCTTCTTCATGGGCAATTACTGATGCAACTTGCGTTCCATATCTAGCTGGTCTTAATGGCTTTACTATCAGCTGGTCACTTCGCTTAAACTCTACAGCGTTCATTAGAGCCTCCCTGACCTCCAGATCGGTCGTAACAGAGTCCATTCCTAATATATGGACGGTTTTCTTTTTGCATGTTATGATCTTCAGATTTCTCCCGTTGACGATCTTTCTCAGCGAGTCGGAGACAGCTTCTGCATCATTTTTTAGCTTCAGGCGCACCTGACCATTTCTCGTTTCTCTTATATTTGTTATTGAGTTTTTTTCCCCCTCCGTCAAGGAAGCTTTCATTTTCATAAGGGTTTCTGCGTAAGTACCCTTTTCGGTGTCAATAAATATAACTTCTCCTCTTTCTTTTCTTACTTGAAGTGTTTTTTTGCTTTCCTTAACCAACTTCAGGGTTACTTTTGTTCCTGAACCGTGGAACAGAAACTCGGTCATCTTCATTAATGTGTCATTTTGCATCCCCTGGGATGGTGAAATTGTCAAGTTTTTGATACTATTTTTTTGTACGCGACATTTTATTTCTTTGAGGATGTTAAACATTTTATCCGTCTTGTTTAGTTCTTCCTTCTTAATGAAAAACATTGTAATCGTCCTAATGGTTTCATAAGTTTTTGTTCCTATTTTTGTTTTTGATGTGCTTTCCAATTCCACTAGACTCCCTTCTTTACAGGGAATTTTTTCCGCTTCTTCTAATTCGGGGTATTTGCTAAAAATTTTCTTTGAGAGGCTGCTTTTATTGGCATTATCGTCATCATGTACAATAGCAAAAACGTGTTCATTCTCTGCTTTGAACAGGTCTTCGAAGTCCGCATAGATATTTGTGAAGCAATCAGCTTCCCATTTTTTATCAGCGATCCTCACGAAACTCTCGAAGGAATCATCTTCGATCACCGCCCTGTCAAGAACAACGCGATCAGTTCTGCAGTTTGCGCACTTCGGTGAATCATCGTGTTTATTTTCAAGTTTTTGTAGTCTTTTTTCATTTTCCAGTTTGTAATCCCCAAATTCTTTTTTCAGGTCTTTGAGTTCTTCCTTAGTGCTCTTCATTTCTGTGGCTGCCTGGAATACCAAACTTTTGATCTCCACTGCGAATTTTTTAATTTCTTTGTGAACGTTTTTGTTTGCAGAAATAAATTTGCACAATTCTTCAACTTTATTTGCCAGTGGTTTCAACCCGACATCCGCCACTTCACCTTCCTCGAAAGGTGAACGGATTGGGTGTTGCGGGGTAATAGCATCATTCACCGGACTAGATCTTTTTTTGCGTTTTTTAGGTCTCTTGTTTGGAGTGAGTGAATCACGGGCACAGTGCTCGCTGGCTATCTCACTCTCGCTAGTCTCCGTGCTAAGAAGCGGGTATACATATCCGTCAGGTTGTTCAGGTGAGGCACCCGATGAAGTTCCTTGTGTAGCATCCTTGTGCAACAGTAGTGCAGGCGGAGTACCCGGTGGGGTTCTATGTATGGAATCCCTCCTCGCAAAGATATTTCTCTCCTCTAGTAGCAGTCTTTCTTTTGCCTGCTCGATATCACAATCAAATCGAATTTTGCCCTCCCCAGAATCCGAGGGGCAGCCCGAAGAAGCTTCGGGGGGGGATTCTCCACCGCCTAAGACGATGGTACCCCCCTGGGGTAAGTCCATGTTTGAATTCGACATTTCATGAGAAAAAATCAGTCTGTTTTGTTCTAGGTCAGCTCCTATAGAGTTCCCCGCTAACAAGCAGGTAATGACAAACTCTTGCCACCTTTTCTGTCGGGGGAAGGTCCCCTAGGACATGTCCGATCGTGGACTATAGGGATGTCCATACCTAGGTTTTGGTTCGCCCCGAGTATTTGATTTCCTCGGTACCTCACATATCTGTGGGGCATTCCCCTATCCACCACCCGGGGAGGCGCCCGATGGGGGACCGTAAAACCCCGCACGGGAACCTAACCTAACCTAACCTAACCTAACCTTTTTTTTTTTTTTTTTTTTTTTTTTTTTTTCGGAGGGGAAATCCGCACGGACACCCAGTCTTTCAGACCGTGGTAGTGCGGGCCTTTAACCCGCTAAAACCCCCCCTCTTCTTGCAATTCTCGTTCCTGTCCTCACGGACCTACCGAGTTATTGCATTTGCCTAGTTCAGCTCATTCTGTGCTGTCGTTTCATCCTTTTCCTTTTGTCGCATTATTGTTTCCATCAGAACGCATGTTGCGTTCCACTCTTTTTTGCTTCGCACTGCCGTACTGATTAGTTCCTCTACCTGCGGGAAGGAGTTTCTCCCTAGGTTTTCTAGGTATCTTTTTCTTACGTCTGCCCATTTTCTGCACGTAAACAGTGTGTGCTCTGCATCATCTTCTTCATTGCAGTACATGCATTGTGGTGTAGTAGATTTTCCAATTTTGTGTAGGAATTTGTTGAATACTCCGTGTCCCGTTAAGCACTGTGTCATATGAAATGTTATTTCTCCATGTCTTCTGTCGATCCACGGTTTTAGTTCCCTGATAAGTTTAAAGGTCCATCTTCCTTTATCTGTTTCTTCCCACTCTCTCTGCCATTGTTTAATGGTCTCTTCTCTTTCCTTACTGTCGTTTTCATTCGTTCTCGGTATTTTGAGTCTGTATTTTCGTTCTCGCTCCGCCGCCATGAGATGTATTGGAACAAGGCCGGACACTACCAGAGATGCCTCCGTTGAGACAGTTCGGTACGCGCAGCATACTCTGAGAGACATAGCTCTTTGAGCCTCCAGAAGTTTGTTCTTACTCGTTTGCTTTTTTATTGCGGACTCCCAGATAGGCGCTGCATATAAGAGAATTGACTGAGTTGCTAGCGCAAGAATTTTCCGTTTCCCGTGTTTTGGGCCCATCGTGTTTGGCATTAGCGCCGATAAAGCTCGTGCTGTCTTTTGTGCCTTTTCCGATGCATACTTGATATGTTTATGGAAGTTCAGTCCAGGGTCCAGGACCACTCCCAGATATGTGGCCTCCCTTGATGGCTTGATGACAACCCCTTCTATGGTGACCTTGATGTCTTTAAATTTTCTGTCTCCTCTCAGCATGATTGCGATGGTCTTTTGCGCGGCTATTTCAAGCATATTTCGGCGCATCCACAAGCTTACGGCATGGAGTGCCGCATTGGTATTTGCCATCAGCTCTGTAGACGTTCCCGCGGTGGTCGATACAGCAAGGTCGTCCGCGTAGCAGATTAGCTCCACACCCTGGGGCATCTCAATCCTCATTATGTCATCGTAGAGCACGTTCCACAATGTTGGTCCAAGAACCGAACCCTGCGGCACGCTTCCCCCCACCTCTAAGAATTTTCCTTTCTCGATGCATATTTGTCTCTTATTTAGGTACTCCAGTACAGTGTTCACCGCATGAGGTGACAGTTCGAGTTCTTTAAGTCTTTTTCTTATGATTGGCCATGCCGCGATGTTAAACGCATTTTTCACATCTATCATGACGAGTAGATTGCCCTTATTGGCCTGTTTTGCTTGATCGGCGATATCTATTATTCGTTTCACCGCATCCGTAGTTGATCTGCCTTTTCGAAATCCGTATTGCCTTTCGCTTAGAGCGTTTTTCGATTCCAGCTCGTTTAGTATTCTTCCATTGATTATGGACTCGTACGCCTTGGCCAGCACATTTATCAGACATATTGGTCGATACTTGGCCGGTTCATCTTGTAATTTTCTCGGTTTTTCTAGAAGGATGAGTCCCGCTATTCTCCACTCTTCCGGGAAGGAACCGGATTTATAGAGTCCATCAAAGAGATTAGCGAAATACCTTGGGTTGGCTTTCTTTACCGCTTCCGGAGGGATCTTGTCAGGTCCAGGTGCTTTACCAATTTTTATTTTGTTGGCTACTTTTATAACTTCTTCTTCGGTGATACTGTTTTCCTCCGTGTCTGGGCCGGTCGGGATCTTCTCTAGTTTGTCTTTGTCGTTTTTACTGGTAATGAATAAGTTGTGGAATGCTTTCAGTTTTTCGTCGAGTGACATTTTTGTTCTAGGAGTACTCCCTTTCATTTTTCTCCTAACGATCTGATATGCGTTTCCAAAGATATCTGTATTTAAGTCTTCACATATCTTATCCCAGGCTTTTCCCTTGGCAGTCGCTATAGATTTTTTTAGTTCCTTCTTAGCGTCTTTGTATTCAAGGGCAAGTGTATCTCTTCTGTTGTTTGTTTTGCACCTTTGGTATAATCTTCTCACTCTCCTAGTCTCTCTGATTTTCGATTGAATCTCGTCCGACCACCAGTACGGAAGTTTTCCCCCTATGTCCTCTTGTACTTTAGGCGTGCTCAATTTAAATGCAGTTTCTATTGCTTTTACGCAGGCTTTGGCATTTAGTTCGGGAGCCATACTGTTAAAGATCCTCACAAGCTTAGGGCCATCCGTAGCACCGTAAATGGTCCTTTTTGTCTTGGGCGTGTTTTCCGAGTTGGGTGCTATTCTTGTTAAGGTGTAACAATGGTCGCTAAGAGATTCGTCGTCAAGGGCCTCCCACACTGGGTCATTTCTGAGGGTCCTCCCACAGACCATCGTCACGTCTATGAACGATACACCATTTTCTCTTATACATGTGGGTTTCTTTCCATCGTTTAGGATGTCTAGGTTCATTGCTCCTGCCCATTCTAAAAGACACTTACCTTTTTTATTTGTGACGTTCCCGCCCCAAGCTGGGTGTTTTGCGTTGAAGTCCCCCGTGACAATCACCCGTTTTTGGTTTGGTAGACTCAGCGCGTCTTTTTGAATCTCCAGAAGTTGTTCATCGAATTCGTCGTTTGTGCATTTGTTCGGGCTAAGGTACACGTTGTAGAGGGCAAAGCCTGCAGTTTCTATCTTAATTGCCTTTCGGATAGTTTTGTATTTGGTAACCTGTTGCACCCTACTGAAGTTTACAATGAGCACGTCTTTTTCGATGTTTGCGTAATAATTTTCCCCAGTACACCTTGACATGTTGGGTTCACTTATGGCGATAAAGTCGCATTTTTCTCTATGCGCAACAATTAAGGCTAGGTCGTGTGCTCGAGCACTCCTGCCAACATTTATTTGTAGTAGTGTTATCATTTTATGTTGGGTGTGTTAATACGACGTTTATTTCGACTTTTTCTTTCTTCGTTGAGCGCTTTTCTAAAAGCCAGGCATCTTCCACTTCCCGCTGCATGACCTTCTGACTCACATAGAGGGCAGTAGGCGTTTTCTTTGCATTGGTCCGATTTATGTCCCTCCTTTGCACAGTTTCGGCAGAGCTCACTTCGGTTTTCCTCTGTACACTTAGTCGCCCTGTGGCCGTATTTCCAGCACTTAAAGCATTTTATGAGATCGATTCTCTCTTTTAGCGGACATAGGCTAAGGCCTATTCGAAGGTTTCTGAGTAAAATCATTTTGTTTGCATCTTCTTCATGGGCAATTACTGTTGCAACTTGCGTTCCATATCTAGCTGGTCTTAATGGCTTTACTATCAGCTGGTCACTTCGCTTAAACTCTACAGCGTTCATTAGAGCCTCCCTGACCTCCAGATCGGTCGTAACAGAGTCCATTCCTAATATATGGACGGTTTTCTTTTTGCATGTTATGATCTTCAGATTTCTCCCGTTGACGATCTTTCTCAGCGAGTCGGAGACAGCTTCTGCATCATTTTTTAGCTTCAGGCGCACCTGTCCATTTCTCGTTTCTCTTATATTTGTTATCGAGTTTTTTTCCCCCTCCGTCAAGGAAGCTTTCATTTTCATAAGGGTTTCTGCGTAAGTACCCTTTTCGGTGTCAATAAATATAACTTCTCCTCTTTCTTTTCTTAATTGAAGTGTTTTTTTGCTTTCCTTAACCAACTTCAGGGTTACTTTTGTTCCTGAACCGTGGAACAAAAACTCGGTCATCTTCATTAATGTGTCATTTTGCATCCCCTGGGATGATGAAATTGTCAAGTTTTTGATACTATTTTTTTGTACGCGACATTTTATTTCTTTGAGGATGTTAAACATTTTATCCGTCTTGTTTAGTTCTTCCTTCTTAATGAAAAACATTGTAATCGTCCTAATGGTTTCATAAGTTTTTGTTCCTATTTTTGTTTTTGATGTGCTTTCCAATTCCACTAGACTCCCTTCTTTACAGGGAATTTTTTCCGCTTCTTCTAATTCGGGGTATTTGCTAAAAATTTTCTTTGCGAGGCTGCTTTTATTGGCATTATCGTCATCATGTACAATAGCAAAAACGTGTTCATTCTCTGCTTTGAACAGGTCTTCGAAGTCCGCATAGATATTTGTGAAGCAATCAGCTTCCCATTTTTTATCGGCGATCCTCACGAAACTCTCGAAGGAATCATCTTCGATCACCGCCCTGTCAAGGACAACGCGTTCAGTTCTGCAGTTTGCGCACTTCGGTGAATCATCGTGTTTATTTTCAAGTTTTTGTAGTCTTTTTTCATTTTCCAGTTTGTAATCCCCAAATTCTTTTTTCAGGTCTTTGAGTTCTTCCTTAGTGCTCTTCATTTCTGTGGCTGCCTGGAATACCAAACTTTTGATCTCCACTGCGAATTTTTTAATTTCTTTGTGAACGTTTTTGTTTGCAGAAATAAATTTGCACAATTCTTCAACTTTATTTGCCAGTGGTTTCAACCCGACATCCGCCACTTCACCTTCCTCGAAAGGTAGACGGATTGGGTGTTGCGGGGTAATAGCATCATTCACCGGACTAGATCTTTTTTTGCGTTTTTTAGGTCTCTTGTTTGGAGTGAGTGAATCACGGGCACAGTGCTCGCTGGCTATCTCACTCTCGCTAGTCTCCGTGCTAAGAAGCGGGTATACATATCCGTCAGGTTGTTCAGGTGAGGCACCCGATGAAGTTCCTTGTGTAGCATCCTTGTGCAACAGTAGTGCAGGCGGAGTACCCGGTGGGGTTCTATGTATGGAATCCCTCCTCGCAAAGATATTTCTCTCCTCTAGAAGCAGTCTTTCTTTTGCCTGCTCGATATCACAATCAAATCGAATTTTGCCCTCCCCAGAATCCGAGGGGCAGCCCGAAGAAGCTTCGGGGGGGGATTCTCCACCGCCTAAGACGATGGTACCCCCCTGGGGTAAGTCCATGTTTGAATTCGACATTTCATGAGAAAAATCAGTCTGTTTTGTTCTAGGTCAGCTCCTATAGAGTTCCCCGCTAACAAGCAGGTAATGACAAACTCTTGCCACCTTTTCTGTCGGGGGAAGGTCCCCTAGGACATGTCCGATCGTGGACTATAGGGATGTCCATACCTAGGTTTTGGTTCGCCCCGAGTATTTGATTTCCACGGTACCTCACATATCTGTGGGGCATTCCCCTATCCACCACCCGGGGAGGCGCCCGATGGGGGACCGTAAAACCCCGCACAGGAACCTAACCTAACCTAACCTAACCTAACCTAACCTAACCTAACCTAACCTAACCTAACCTAACCTAACCTAACCTAACCTAACCTAACCTAACCTAACCTAACCTAACCTTTTTTTTTTTTTTTTGGGGGGGAAATCCGCACGGACACCCGGCCTTTCTGACCGGATAGTGCGGGCCTTTAACCCGCTAAAACCCCCCCTCTTCTGTCACATCCCGGTTCCTGCCTCTCGGCATACCCTGGGTTGTGACTTTGTCTTATGCTCTCCTTTCCTGATTTTCGTCAGATTCCTTTGCTTTCATTATATTTTCAATGAATCGTTCTACGAGAGTCCATTTTTCCTCTAATCCCATCATGGCCGGTATGATGTTATCCGGTGACAGGGACAGTCCCATTTTTCTCTCCAGATCCTCCCTTTCTTTCTTCCATTTGGAGCATTTAAAGAATGTGTGCTCTGCATCGTCCGTGTCTTCACTGCAATAGATGCATTCTTCGGATCTAGTCTTTCTTATCTTTTTGAGGTAGGAGTAGAAGACACCATGTCCTGTCAAAAACTGGGTCATGTGAAATGACACCTCTCCATGAGGCCTTTCTATCCATTCCTTTATGTTTTTTATGAGTCTATTAGTCCACCTGCCTTTAGTGGACGAGTCCCACGACGATTGCCAGATCTCCAGCGTTCTCTGTCTTTCATTATTTTTTAATTCCTCGTCAATCGGTCGGCTGGCTCTGTATAGCCTGTCTCGCTCCTCCGCTAGCAGGTTTATTGGTACCATGCCTGCGACGACTAAAGCTGCGTCGGTCGACGTTGTCCTGTATGCGCAGCATGTTCTTAATGCCAGCACTCTTTGGCTGCTGAGGACCATACTTTTATAATATTTAAATTTCATGGCACCTATCCACACTGGCGCCGCGTACAGGATTATGGATTGCACTGCCGTTGCCAAGGTCCTTCTTTTTTTCTCTCTTGGGCCCTTTATATTTGGGAGTATCGCACAGAATGCTTTTGAGACCCTTTGCGCTTTTTCGCATACGTGCTTAATATGTCTCCCAAAATTTAATCCTGGGTCTAATCTGACTCCTAAGTATGTGGCTTCTTTTGATAGGGGGATTTTGGATTCCTCGAATTCGAAGGTTATGTCCTTTGCTCTCCTGTTTCCACTCAGCATGATTGCTACTGTCTTTTGTGGAGCGATGTCTAATTTGTTTTCGTGCATCCACGTGTTTATATTGTGTAGCGAGGTCTCTGTATTTATTACCAGGTCATTTTGGGTCTTTGCCACTACCGAGACCGCTAGGTCGTCTGCGTAGCATATGAGGCTTACGCCATTTGGCATTTCCAGGTTCATTACGCTGTCGTACAGGACATGCCACAGCGTGGGCCCTAGCACAGACCCCTGTGGTACACCTCCGCATGTCTCGATGTCCAGAGCTCGTTCAATCTTTGTTCTTCGATCACTTAAATAGTCTACGATCACGTTTGTGAGGTAGAGACTCACATGTTTTTCTCTTAGTTTGTCGATTATAATTGGCCACGATGCCGTATTGAAGGCGTTCTTAACATCTACAAGTACCAGTGCGTTTAGCATTTTTTTGGCTTTTGCTTCTCGTGCTATTGCCACAACTTTATCAACAGCGTCCACCGTTGATCTGCCCTTCCTGAAGCCAAATTGGTTTTCGTTTATGGCGTTTTTTTCTTCAAGTTCCTTTAGGAGTCTGTCATTGATTATTGTCTCAAAAAGTTTAGCTATAATGTTTAGCAGGCATATAGGCCTGTATTTTTTCTGGTCATTTGGATTTTTTCTCGGCTTCTCTATAAGAACAAGTTTTGCGCATTTCCAGATGTCTGGGAATGATCCCCTCCTTAGGAGCTCCCCGAACAGATTTTCGAAATAGTCTGCGTTTTGTAAAACCAGGTTCTTTACCGCTTCCGGTGGAATGCCATCGGGGCCAGGTGATTTGCGCGGTTTAATTCTTTGTAGCGCCCTAGTTAATTCGGCGTTGCTGACTCTTTCCCACTCAATTTTTGTTTCTGGGCCTTGTTCTTTTTTTAATTCTCTGTCTTTTTTTGTTATAAATAACTCTTCGAAAACCGCAGTTTTTTGGTCCAGAGGTAGCTCGCACTTTGGGCTGGGTATCCGGAGTTGGTTTTTTATTATTCCGTACGCGTCTCCAAAAATGTCATTTTCGAGGCTGCTGCACAGTGATTCCCACGATTTCCTTTTTGATGATGCGATTTTCTTTTTGAGGTCGAGTTTTGACTCCTTGTAATTTTGAAGCCTTATCGCTCTTGTGTCATCTCTCCGACTCTTTTGGTACATTTTCCTCAGGCGATTTGTTTGTGTTATCTTATTTTGTATTTCCAGGGTCCACCAGAAAGGCATTTTGTTCTCGTCATTTGCCCTTATCTTTGGTGTGCTTCTTTTGTATGCATCTTTCATGGCAAGCTCGCATGTCTCGGCATTCATACATCTGTCTGTGATGGCTTCTCTGAAGAAACGCGACATTTTTTGGAAGTCTGTATATAGTATTTTGGTCTTTCTTTTTTCGCTGAGTGTAGCTTTACAAGCGTGTATTGGTGGTCGCTAAGTGTTGTGTCATCCAGTACTTCCCATGTGAAGCCCCTTGTCGCGGCATTTTCGTTGATCATTGTAAGGTCAATGTATGATTGCCCGTTTGGTCTGATGCATGTTGGTTTTTTGCCATCATTAAGAAGTACCAAGTTTTGCGAGTGTATCCATTCTAGAAGGATTAGTCCCCTATTGTTGGTGTTTACTCCACCCCAGCTAGGGTGTTTGGCGTTTAGATCTCCTGTTATTACGACTGGTTTGTTTTTCTCATATGATTTTAAGTTCGTTTGTATATCGTCGAGCTGTTTTTCAAAGTCTTCCGGTGTGACTTTGTTTGGGCTAATATATACGCAGCACAATACTACGTCTTCAGTCACAACGACAACTGCGCTTTTGAGAATTTGATAGTACCTAACTTTTTGATTTTTGTTCAAGCATACTATAGAGGCTCCGCCATCTTCGCTAGTATAACAGTTTCTTTTTCGAATCAGTTTTAGATTTGGTTCATTTATTGCCACGAAGTCGCACGTTTCTCTAGCTGACACTACCTTTGCCATGTCATGTGCCGCGACACTTCTGCCTACATTTATTTGGAGTAACTTGATGCCTTGGACTCTTGAAACCTTTTTCTTTTCTCTCTTTCCTCATTGCACTGGTATGCCCGATTCCGTGAATAGTTACATCCACGACCTACGGACTAGAAACTCCTCCCGTTGAACCACTGCCCAAATATCCGGAACCGCGTTTGGGGGTCTTTCAGCCTTCTGCTGATATCTCACAGTCAAATAACATTCTGTTATTGTTCATGGTCAGCATTCTGCTGCCTCTGCCTATCTCTCTCATCCTTCTCTCTGGTCTGCATTATTGTTGTTAGCACTTCTGCGCATCTCGCCCATTCCTCTGCGCACCAGATTTTGGCTGGTGATCGCAGTGCCTGTATTATTTCTGTATTCTTCTCTCACGTCCGTGAATCGCACACACTCGAACAGTGCGTGTTTTGGTGTATCCACCTCGTCGCAGTATACACATTTGTCCGTTTCTGCTTTTCCTATTTTGTATAGGAATGTGTTGAACACACCATGTCCGCTCAGTGCTTGTGTTATATATCTGTTTACATCCCCATGTTTCCTTGACATTTTTTTAGGTCTGGTATTAGCTCCATTTCTCCATTTGCCTTGTTCCGCTGTTCTCCAGTTAACTTCCCACACCTCTATTGTTTTAATCCTTTCCGCTTTTCTGTCTTTAACACTAGCGTTATAGAGTCTCGCTCGCTCATCAGCCAGTCTTTCAACAGGGATCTCTCCTGATATGACCAGTACTGCTTCCGTTGATATGGTTCTGTATGCCCCGCATATGCGTATTGCTTGTTGTCGCTGATTCTTTGTAAAATTATTTTTGTATTTTTCAACTTTAAGGGCTTTCGACCAAATCGGTGCTCCATATAGCATGATCGAGTTGGCTACAAACGCAAGGGTTTTTCTTTTGTTAGATTTAGGCCCTCCTTGCCTTCCTAGCGCTGTTGCCAGTTTTTCCGCCTTTGATGCCACTTGTTCGATGTGTTTGTCGAATCGGAGCGAATTGTCTAGCCATATGCCCAGATATCTCAGTTTGTTTTTTGGTTCAATGTCTATCCCCGCTAGTCGAAATCTAATGTTTTTTAGTGTCCGCTTTCCGCTTAGCAGAATTGCTTCTGTCTTCTCTGGTGCGAGTCGTAGTCTTCTTTTCTCCATCCAGTCTTTTATGCTACTAAGAGCAGCGTTTGTTGATTCCATGACTGCTTCTTCCGTTCGCGCTTTGACCACGAGGGCCAGCTCATCCGCAAATCCGATAAGTTCGGTGTTGTCGCCAAGCTTAATTTTGAAAACCTCGTCATAGAGTAGGTTCCACAGTGTCGGGCCTAGTATGGATTCCTGGGGTACCCCGCTATTTACTTTGATCTTTTCTGTGGATGCATTAGCGTCGGTGGCGATTATATATCTGTCATTGAGGTAGCTGTCTGCCAGTTTGTAGATGTAGCTTGATAGTCCTCTTTCATTGATTCCTTCAAGTATATATAAGTTGCCAGGACGCGGAGTTGAATGCGTTCCTGACGTCGAGCGCCACTAGCGCGCATATCTCTCTGGTTCGGTGGGTCCCTTGCTTGGCTCTTTCTGCGAATTTGATTGCTCTTTCCACAGCTCCCAGCGTTGACCTACCTGCTCTGAAGCCATACTGCTGTTCTGCCAGGTTTCCATGTTCTGGGAGCATGCTCTCAATTCTGTTGAGAATTATTCTCTCCAAAAGTTTTCCGTAGCAGTCCAGCAGACATAGCGGTCTATATCCTGAAGGATCAGTTGGCGGTTTATTGGACTTTTTCAACAGCATCAGCCGTGCACTCTTCCATACTGTCGGATATTCTCCGGATCTTAGTATTGCTCCCATTCATTCGCAAATCTTTTCAGGGACAGCTTCCACGGCCATTCTTACTGCTTCGGGTGGAATCATATCTGGTCCCGGTGCTTTCTTTAATTTCAGACGCTTAGCAGCTCGTTTGATTTCTGCAACTGTGACTTCTGGGACTTCCTCCGTTTCTTTTATGAGACGAGGGTATTCTTCGTGTGTAGGGAATAGTACCTTGCTAATTTCCTTGATTTTTTCCATTCGTAGTGCTGCCGGTGGGCTAAATTTGAATCTCTTCGTTGCTATTTTATAGCCTTTCCCCCATACGTCGCTGTTAATCTCTTCACATATGTTCTCCCAGTGGGTCTGTTTTGACTTAATTATTAGTTTTTTAAGATCACCTTTTGCAGTTTTGTAAGCAGTTTTGAGCATATTACTGTCGTTGTCTTGGTTGTGGGTGCCTCTGTTGCGGGTATAGATTCTGCGTAATTTGACGCACATTGTTCTGGCTTTTGCTATTTCTTCGTTCCACCAGTACACAGGTTTTCGTTGTGTCATTTTCTTTTTGGGAATCCCCGCGTGGCATGCTCTATTTGTTGCTGCTACGAGTTCCTCGGGGCTACTGAAACTCTCTCTCTTCATCGCCTCCTCAAACTTCTGTTTTTCGATTTTCCTTACGTTCCACCTCGCGCCTTCTGAGGCGGTCGGCTGCTGTTTGTTGTCGTATAGTCTGTACATTATGTAGTTGTGGCCGCTAAGGGTCTCTTCCTCCAGTACTTGCCATTCACTGATTAGTCCTGCGATTCTGCTACATGTCATTGTAACATCTGGTGTTGACTGGCTCGTTCCTCTCTCAAAGGTCGGCGCATCCCCTTTGTTCGCTATCACCAGGTCCAGTTTTGATATTAGCTCCATCATATATAGCTACCTCTCCGATTTGTCTTTTTACTTCCCCACGCTCTAGACGCGGCATTAAAATCACCAGCAACGAGGATACCTCCCTATTGCCTGCTTACGCTATCAAAAAGTTCGTCTATGTACCTCTCATATTCAGGCAAGTTGCAGTTCGGTGAGATGTAGCAACTGTATATTGTAAGTTTTTGGAAACGGACCGCAATATAGCCACTCCCTCTAGTAACAATCTCAGGACAACATTTCCTGTTTAGTGAAATGACTGCGCAGTCACCTTTTTGGTCCACGTCCCAGTTGGCTGTTTCAGCAATTTTCTTGTTGGGTTCTGCCACGATTGCTATATCGATGTTGTTCGTTTCTACTTTAGCAGCGAACAAATCGTGTGCTGCTCTCGTTCTATCCAGATTTATTTGGAGTATTTTGAGCTCCATTGGTTTTATGTTCTTTGATGGGTCTATCCGTAACCGTACTTTGCTTTTTGCGCATTTCTGATAGGGCAATTTTGAAGACCGTGCATTGGGACGATCCGGCTGTGTGTCCACTCTTGTTGCATAGTGGGCAGTATTCTTCATTTTGACATATTTCGGACGTATGGTCTTCTTTTGAGCACTTCCGACATTTTTTGCTCCTGTCGACCTCTGAGCATGCAGCGGCCTTGTGTCCATATCCCCAGCAGCGGAAGCATTTTACGAGTTCTATTCTTTCTCTTAGTTGGCATACGCCAAAGCCTACTCTAATTTTTTTCAGAGAGGCCAGCCTGGTGGCGTCTTGTGCCTCTAATAGTATTTGTTCAATATTATTAATTGAACATGTTGTATTATATCTGTGGTGGCATGGTAAAAGGCATTAAGTCAGTGGGATGACATTTCTCAGTATGGCGGATTTACTTGTCAGTATTTTAAGAGGTTTCATTTTTGTCAAATATTATTTAATACAAATAAAATAGATCAACTTTGATGCATTTACTTCGTTAAAAAGGGTTCACTATACGATAACTCATATTTATTTCATCAATATTTCTTTGTTTATATGCTTTATTTATAATGCGTGTCTTTTTACCTTGACAATTTTGGCTCATAGGTTGAAAAATTTTGTACTTAGGACAAATTTTACAAGGAAATATACCCAGTTACTCTCTATCACATGCTAATTTATTATTTTTCAACACTTACATTTTATTCTTCATAAATATTAGTTATTTTTTAGCTAACCTATTATTATTTTCTAGCATAGCATTCCCAGAACATCAGTAGGTATATTTTTTTGCTCAGAATGTAATATTCTTAAGTAATAAATGAAGAATATTCTTTGAATAATAAAATGAAATTAGTAAATTATAGGTATTATTATTACCTTTGTTAAGATAACCCTCTCTCGTACCGATCCTTCAAAGCAGAGCTGAGGAATTTATACACGGTTTGGGAAGAGGTCATACAAGCTGCACAAAATCATGCGCAGTGGAGGTTCCAACATCAAACCATTGCAAACCAGATGAATATTCGGAAATTTGAACATTACGACCTAATGGCGAACGTTGTTAACGTAAAGTGATTACACTAATCCAACCTTCGAAATAACATTAGAAGATGGTCGTAAGCCCGTAGTGGTTTGTTCATATTTGTATTTTAAAATCGAACTGTATAATCACTCATCAGTTGTTGATATAATAGTTCGAACTAGCACGACTTTCTTTAAATTATATTAATAATAGTATTAAAATAGCAATGAAAAATAATAAAAAAAAAATATGCAGATATTACCGATCTATTGTCTATAGCTTAACAATAAAAACAACGAAAGTTGTAAACAGATTGGTCGACAGATAAGGAAGATACCTGCCACAAAATACATTATTTAAACACATTTTAAAAAGGTTCACTTTTAAAAGAACGGCTTCTCACGGCAGCTCTATCATAGACAACACCGTTTTACTTCGTGGTAGACAAAATTCGACGCGCGTCGTTTTACCTTGCCAAATAAAATTAATATTGAGTTATGCCGGAATGAAAAAATGCTTTTAAATCCTTTACAAGTGGATTTTTTTAAACTTATGTTTTTGAACTTTGTTCTGTTTGTGATAATGTATGATGTAGCGCTTATAACTCAAAATGCCGAAAAACGCGACTTAATGCCTTTTACCATGCCACCACAGATATAGGTACCTACATAATTATGTATAGGTACATGGGTCAAATGTCACAATCAGTGATTCGCACTGCGGTACTCACCGCATCTCGGGAACACACATACACGGAATAAACCGCTTTTACCGCCGCTACATATTCGGAAGTGTAGAACACATCGGGACGTTCATCGTCATCAATTACATTTATATTTTGTGCATCCACATTTATTTTATATCTATTAGTCTAACAAGTGCAGTGCTGCCAGAAAACAAGGGATTCCATCAGACATATTTGAAGAACATTGGATTTGGGGTAAGTGCATTGCAATCCAATCACAGTCCACTTTTCACTTTCCTGCTGATCACGTTAGCTGAAAGGGCTTCGGCAACGTGTGAAGCAAACAGTATTGTTGCAGTTTGTCTATCATATCGAGAGGGTCTAAGTGGTCTGACTTCTAGTAGCTCGGGGTATCTTGAGGGACATGTTTGCATTATGGCGTGAATGACTTTCTTCCTCCGGCTTAGTGATTTTACCTCCTTTCCCGCCAGTACTTCGGATATCCTATTTTTTAGTGTTTGTGAATCCTTATTGACCCTCATTAGTATTTGGCCTTTTTTTGTTTTTCTCACAGAGTTGATTGTGTTGACTTCCTCTGTTTTTAGACCCCCTTTAATATCCCTTAGTACACTTGCGTATGTGTTTGGGTCGCTGTCCACTAGTATTGCTTCTTTGCTATAATTTTGTGAGATCTTTCTTTCTCGCGATTTTCGTCTTATAATCAATCTGGATTACTTACTTACTTTGCGTTTCCGGTTACACTTTGCCACACCAGTAAGCAGCGACAGTCATCGCCTTGTCGTTCGCAAGGATAAGGTCTTGCATGTTACATGTTTCGCCAATCAGCGGGCATGTCAAGAGGTGGTTGTCGTCCTGGAGCTCACCACATTCACAATCTGTTTCGTCAGCAGAGAGGTAGCCCCACCTGTGTAAGTTTTTCCTGCATCTGGTGACACCTACCCTAAGTCTATTGAGGGTAGTCCATAAAGAGAACGGTAGCTGTTCACCCGTACTGATGCCTTCACGTGGTGCCATCCACTGCGTTGTTTCCAAGTCCTCTTGCCACAATTCTTCTCTGCGTTGCTGTGACGACTCAACAGGAGAAGTGGTCTTAGTAAAGCTATTCCTGGACTTAAGTCGCAAAGCAGCCGGCTGATGGTAGTACAATAAGTGTCTGGGGTCGTTAGTCTGTTTATATCTCTCTGCATCTGCAGCCGTCTTTCGCCGAATATGTGGTGGAGCTATACCGATGAGTGGATACAATTTCTCCCTCGGTGTTGGTTTGAGGCATCCTGAAGTTATCCGGGCCATCTCGTTTACAGCCACATCTACCTGTTTGGCGTGGGCAGATTTCTGCCAGACGGGACACGCGTACTCCGCGGCAGACAAACACAAACCCTGGGCTGTAGCCCTTAAAACCGACGGCGTAGCGCCCCATGAAGTACCAGTGAGCTTTCGGAGTATATTATTCCTAGCACATACCTTTTGCTTGGTGCTGGTGCAGTGTTCTTTGTATGACAGCGTTCTATCAAGAACAACCCCTAGATACCTGGGTGCACTGCAATGCTCTATTCTCTGCCCCATCCACTCCACGCTGAGTTCTCTTTTGGCTTCTCTACTTTTGAGATGAAACACAGATAGCTGGGTCTTTCCTGGATTCGGTCTGAGATTATTGCTTTCTGGATTTATATTTGTGCAGAACGGCAGATGTTATTTTCTTCATAATTTCTATGTCTACGTCATTTGGTGAAATTATGACTATATTTTCATCCTCCTCGTTCTCGGTAAGTTCTTCCGCTTTTTTTAGGCATTTGAAGATCCAAGCCATTTTCTTCTCTTCTTTTACTAGAGTGTCTGCAAGGAAGACAGTAAAGTTGCTCCTTTTCGTGACCTGTCCGTGTTCAGAGATATACGAGGTGGTGTTGGTAATGTTAATGTATTTTCCTGCATCGCATGATTGTTTTTCGCTTTCTTGAATTTCTGGGTACCTTTCCATTATTCTTTCGTCCAGATTAGTTTTTTCATCTTTGGTAAGGAAATGTATTAGCCGTCCACTGTGGGGCCTTAATCAGTCTCCGTTTTCTACCGCTTTTATTTTCGTAACAGCTTTTGCTCCACTTCTCATTGAGATATGTTGATACGTCTTCAAAGCAAGTAATGTTGTGTTCTCGGATATCGAAGAGAGGTTTCGAAACTTCGTTTCCATGGCATACTGAGCATTTATTTGAGAGTTCTTCCCGAGTGGCTCGTTGGCTATTCGATAGTTCGTTAATGGTCTTCTGCAGGTCTTTTGTCTTCCTCTCTAGTTTTTGGATTTCTTCTGCTTGTTCTCGTTTCATGTTATCGATTTGTATTTGTAGGTTTGCTATTTCATCCGCTTCATATCTCCCTTGATTGAATGCCTGTGCAGCCAGGCACTTCAATTCGCTAGCTATATCTTTTGCCTCTCTGTGTAGGTTTGTTTTGTCGTTTGCAAAATTGAAAAACTGTTCAGTTTTTTCCACAAGTTTGTTTAGAAATATCTGCAGTTCCTTTGGTGTCTCATTTTGTATTGGAGTGATCGGGATAGATACTGTTTTTCTTTTTTTGGTCTTTTGTATTTTGTTGTCGGGTATGTAATTTACAGCAACATGTTCCGCAGTCGGGGTGCCCAGGGGGATCTTGGAATAGAATCCCGGCGGGCAAATATTCTTTTCTCCTCATTTAAGATCATTTCAGTTCTTTTTTCTTTCAGTTTCCGATCGTATTCCTATTCAGTATTCATGCCATTGTCGGTTTCAAGATCAGTCCGGTAATTATTGTTTTTATTATCAGGTGTATTCATAACAGGTCCCACGAGTCGCGAGGAAATAAACGTCGCCGCACGTAGAGCCTCTTACGCGCGGAAGGCTAATATACAAGGGGGGATCGCCAGGTACCCCCAGGGGACCGTTTGTGACACTGGATGTGATGGTCTGCCTCCAGTGCCATGCAGCTCTCGGCACGGTTCCTGACACCTTAGCTTCGGGCAGTTTGGTTTTGGTTCGCGCCGAGTATTTTATTTCATCGATACCACCGCGGAGGATCAATTCCGCGAGGCATTCCCTTATCCACCACCTAGGGACGCGCCCGATGGGGGACCAAAAACCCCGCACGGGAACCTAACCTAACCTAATGGGACACAAACATACTATAAGAAAATAACAAAAGGCTGCGTACAGGGGTCAGTTTTGGGGCATCTTTTGGGGAATTTATTAATAGATGACGTATTATATGAAGATCCGAAGATCTTTACATGCACGCATTTGCTGACGACATCTTCATTGCAGTGTCTGCAGAAAATGAAAAGATGCTGGAGGAAAACTGCAACCATTTCATTGCTTATTGAATTGTGATTCTCAAACACCAATGAAGCACCATTCTATTTGTCACTTGGGAATTGCGTAGTGATCTTCTGTACATAGATAACGTTGTATGTAGTTCCGAAATTGGCCACCGCGAGCCAAAAAGGATTGCGCCAGCTATACACATTTTGACAGGGCTGTTGTGATTTTTCCATAGAAATACAATAACATATCATTAGCTCGTTCATAATAAACATTTTATCAACTTTTGGATTTTGATTGCCATGGAGTCAGTTTAAATCAATGGATTGCGTTAAGTCGGAACGTGAATTTCAGAATACCAGTCAATATATTATTTAAATAACTTTTATTTTGAATCTTCAAATTTTGTGTCGCGAGCAACTTTGTAGAACATTTTAAAATAAATTAAAATCAACAAAAACTTTGTTAGTTCTACTTGAGTATATTTGGTTAAAACGTTTTCGGACAACCGTCCATCCTCAGTAACCTTAACAATACTGAGGATGGACGGTTGTTAAGGTTACTGAGGATGGACGGTTGTCCGAAAACGTTTTAACCAAATATACTCAAGTAGAACTAACAAAGTTTTTGTTGATTTTAATTTATTTTTGTTTATTTTATTTTGAACTAAAAGAAGAACCTAAATCCCCAGCATTACAATTTTGGCGCAGTCTGTTAAAAATTCTACGAGTTTCTCCAAGTTTTTAATCAAATCTACAATAAAACATATATGTTTTCAATTTATTAAATACTAGCTTTCCCGACAGACGTTATCCTGTGTTCCTAACTATGAATATTGAATTTTCATTTGTATGGTGATGAATTAATTATCATTTGATCAAAGTGTTTCCGAACGATGCGTCTGTTTTAAACCATGTATATTACATCCGCATTCTGTCGATCGCACCAATTAACAATTTCTGTCAAAATTTCCAAATTGGAATAAAAATTATAATGTAAAAAGTACTAATAAGGTTGTCTACGTAGAGTTTTCTTTAATTTTCTAAATTTCCATGCATTTTTCTTTATTTTTTCTTCTAAAAGGACATTCTCCTGAAAATACTACACGACAAAAAAGGAATTAGCGAAATCGGTCCAGCCGCTTAGGCGTGATGCGATGACATCGGGAAATTGCTCTCCATTTTTATATATAAGATTATTTAAACATTTTAGTCTACGAAATAATTCTACGAAGAAGCGCAGTCTACGAAGGCAACGAGTGGAGTCAAAAGCGGTTACAGTATTCTACGATGAATCAACGAAGATTTGCAGACCAGAGCAGACCAGACCAGGCCGAGACGCGTCCCAGATCAGTCCGAATAAAGATACGTAAGTAGATCTTGTTGTTTTTGCTTTGGGGTTTGAGGGTTCTCACTCGGTATGGGTGGGTCTGAAGAGAAGGTCTTTGAAGGGAGTGGCACATGCCTGCAGCTGGTACACTTGCATGCCAGCTCCTGGCACATGCCACCTACTATCAAGGCAACCACCTACTATGATAGTAGGTGGCATGTGCCAGGAGCTGGCATGCAAGTGTGCCAGCTACAGGCATGTGTATTCCCAGCTTTAATTCACTGATTTTTCAAACATTTGTAATTACTGTTCAAAAGGCGTTTAGGCTGTTTATGTTTGAATAAAAAATAAAGTAGTGAAATTTTCTCCTCATACAATTTCTTTTCATTACCAACTGCACTTTTTGATTAGAAAGAGTTTTAGGTATGATGCAGTAAAAATAACTTAATGAAATTCACACGACACAATATTATAGTTTGAGAAATTGGCAAGTTTTTAAAAAACAGTAGGTGTGGAACAGGTAGGCAGGTACCTATAGGCATTTGTCACTGCGTGTACAAGTCGTGTTAGTTAGGCATTATTGTAGCCATATATTTCCATTTTGTTCTGATTTCAGGCAGCTGGACTGTTAAACACACCGTTTCCTGTTGAATATCTCAGATTGCCTCCTCTGCCGGCCGCGGTGGGTCCCCACTGCATGAATGTATTCGATAAGAAAGCGCTACTAACAAAGTCGAGTGGACGTCACACACAGTGCTGCCCATGCCGCGTGTCTCTTTACAAGAATATGACTTTTTGGTACAAATTATGTGTCAGCACTTGTTTCTGGATGGTGAAATAAGACAAATAAATGTTATGAAGTGTGTGGGTCAAGGAGGTGGGCGAGACTTAGACATGACCCACGAAGATACAGTCCAGTGGAAATAAATAAATTTATCGTCACTACGCTCAGGCAATAAAAAATATGATAAGTGAAGGCGGTGCGTGGCTTCACTGAGTTCCAAGAGAGGAGGCGGGCGGGCGTCGTGCGAGCGGGAGGGAGGGAGAGTGAGCGTCGCGTCCCTCCGCGCCTCCGAGGTTCAGTAGCTCCAGTGGCTCGGCGTCGTGAGGTATTCTGCGTCGCGTCTCCTCCGTATTTTGTTACGTCGTGTTCCTCTAACTCCGCGCTGCTCTCTCTCCAAGTCTCTTCCGCGGCATATGGTCGCACGCTCTCTGCCTTGCTCCCTCTCTGGTGAACCCTGGCCGTGTCTGACGCCGACGTTGGCTGACTGACTGCCACTGCCAAGAGACACCTGTCCGAGCCCCACAGGTGGACGCGCGCCCCGTGTTGTGTAAACAGACCCCAATGTGAACAGCCACCAGTGGTCCAGTGTTAGTGCTGCAAGTGCCATAGACCGCCTATTGGGGGCTGTCGCGTGACGATCATTCAGGTAAAATAATATTATCATTCTGTCATCGGCAAGCTCCACCAGCCTCCTCAGCCTCAGCTGGACTAGACCTCCTCTCAGGTTCTCCAACAGAAAATAAACACACTAAATACCTCTTTGCTACACGAACTGTAAAATCGTTTAGCAGATTTCGATGAAAATAATAAAATAAAAGGTACCTACCTATATATTTTTTTTTATTATTTCAATAATTTATTATTAGAGAGCTGAAAAAAATCTGCTTGTACGTATTATAACACGCTGTGTACATTTGAAAAATACGCGTATGTCAAAAAACATTGATGTGTTTGTTGCAGTGGGCTGGGCTTGTAGAGGCGCGCACTGTCACACAGATAGGGGGTTCATATTCTGACATGAGCCGCCTGATGGCTGCAAGTGACGGGCAGGCTCCTCACTTATGCCGCAGGGCCCGCCTGCTCTAGATGCGCCTTGTTTATTCAGAGAAAACTCTCGTGATACATTTCCAATGACCAACTCCCTTCAGCTGCCCCCAGTAATAGCACAAATATACTTCCCGTCGCGGCGTCGAGTAGATGTCATTGTGCACTGCTCGTGTGGTGGGCCCAGAGGCACGAATGTGATTCTTAGATCTGCCACCGATTATTGCGAGTAGGTACTCTTCCATGAATGTGTTCTCCTGTACCTGATTATTAGCTCACAACCATACCTACCCATATTAACGTGCAGCCTCTACAGGTATACTGTTTATGCAAATCTATTTTTGGTACCTATGTACATAAGTACCTACAATAAACTTTAAAGGACAAATTGTAGGTATGTAATTTTCTATGCTCGTTTTTATACTGAAATCTTTTAATGGTCACAGGGCTGTAGAGTGTAGGTAGCAACTATCAGAATCGAATACGTCCCCTAAAGTATATTTGATCAACCACAATTACCTACGGGTGGTGTGCGAGGTCCCGGATATTTTGTGGCATTCACCTTCTGAAGAGAGTGTCATGTAGGGACACGCCGAAACAAGTAAACGATGATTTAAACATCACACTCCTCTCACGTCGATTCTCATTATAAATTTTGATATCATTCTGTACACTGACCGTCTTACTTATAAAACATTTGTTAATCGTAAGATTACGTATAAATCACCGATCAGTTTTTACTTCAATTATAAAAACATAATATTTAATCCTCGTTTGTTTTGTATGAAGATGGCATTTCATACAAAAAGACATAATTACTATTTGTAAACAAACAAAAATAGTAATTATGTCTAGATTCTTGTGACCTTTATTCAGGACTAGATCTTAAAGAAAAAATAACAACTAATGACTCTAACAATTCATTACTAATGTTCGATTTTTAAATGGAACAAACCACTACGGGCTTACGACCGTCTTCTACTGCTATTTCGAAGGCTGGCTTATTGTGATCACTTTACGTTAACAACGTTCGCCATTAGGTGGTAATGTTTGTCTCCGAAACTCCTAATCATGAGAATTCTCAACATGTTCAACATGTCGAAAAATCTCACGTATGCAACAAGTAGATATTTAGTAATTATTATAATGAAATATAGAGATAAAAGTTGGAAATTATTGAGAACAAGAGAGCAACCAAATTTAAAGACTGCGACTGCTGTCATTTATATCCATTTTTGTAAATGTCTCATCTTTATTGCCTACGGTATTGGCTTTGTTGGTGCACAACGCCTCGTGAAGCTCTATGATCATATTTATTGCCATAAATATGATATATAGGCAATAAATATGAGACAGTAACAAAAATGGATATAGTCATATCCTGGCGCCAAATATATGACAGCAGTCGCAGTCTTTAAATTTGGTTGCTCTCTTGTTCTCAATAATTTCCAACTTTTCTTCTCTATTTTTCATTAATTATTAAATTTCTACTTGTTTCATACATGAGAGTTTTCGACATGTTGAACATGTTGAGAATTCTCATGATTAAGAGTTTCGGAGACAAACATTACCACCTAATGGCGAACGTTGTTAACGTAAAGTGATCACACTAAGCCAGCCTTCGAAATAACAGTAGAAGACGGTCGTAAGCCCGTAGTGGTTTGTTCCATTTAAAAATCGAACAAGAGTAATGAATTTTTAGAGTCATTAGTTGTTATTTTTCCTCTATGATCATGTTGTTTAGTTCGTCAATATCTTCACTTATAACAACAATATCATCAGTGAATCTCAGATTGCTTAAATATGTGCCATCTATTTTAACACCTCAGCCCCCGTAGACAAATTCAAATTGGCGTTCGAGTACAAACGAAGATTTCGTCAATGTATAATAGTTATTTCGGAAGTTTTTGAAAAATTTCCTTGTTTTTTATTCAAAACAGTTCTTCATTCGTTAGTTATTAGATTAATGCATTATTAGTTCCCAAAGTAACATAATGTTACACAATATTAGTTCCCAAAGTAACATAATGTTACACAATATTAGTTCCCAAAGTAACATAATGTTACACAATATTAGTTCCCAAGGTAACATAATGTTACACAATATTAGTTCCCAAAGTAACATAATGTTACACAATATTAATTCCCAAAGTAACATAATGTTACACAATTTTAAGTTTGAGGTCAAAAGGTGGGAAGTTTTTAAAAAATAAACTACTTGAAAACCACTGGCAATAGACCCCTGATCGAGAATATAGAATACTAGCTCTAGTATAACCCCTTTCAAGGAAAAGGTCGAATTACTATTCACTCTTTATAGGTACAATACCTAATTGTACATACTAAGTAAAACAAAGTTTGCTAAGCAAGAGTCTCGGGTGAGTTATACATCGTCAGCCTGTTGTGGTCCCCTGCTGAACCAGGACCTCCTCAAGGAGAGATCGTTGTCATCACATGCAGGCAACAAAAATTGAAAGGTTGAAATTCAATATCAAAAATTGAAAGGCTGTCGAACTAACTGTAAAAATGTGATCCATTGGGTAAGAACACGTAGAAAGCCGATTCCGACCCGCGCCGACCGGCGCAAAGAATGTTACTATGCATTTGAACCCACAGAGAAAGCAGGAACCCGCTTTCCGGTATGCCCGTTTAAATGCATTGAAACCATAGACAACAATCTATGAGCCGGTCGGAATCCGCTTTCTACGTGTTCCTACCCATTGTTGAGAAATCAGAGAGGAGTCCGACCCTGGGCAGCATCCAGGCATCCCGTTGTAATAATCTTTGTCAACAGTTTGTTTGTCTGGTCGAGTGGGATGTGGGATGGGTGGTTAATTTGAAACATTGGTCTTATCGCTCTTTTTATCTTTTAGCGTTACAATCGCAGTTTCCAAGATTTCGGAGTTTGTCCCTCGAGTAGAACCTTGTTGAAAAGTAACTGGAGTCATTTTAGTACCGGCCTGCATGCCGCCATATTTCAGCAGCTCGCTAGTTATACTGTCCTGCCCTGGAGCTTTTTTGTTATTTATCATTTTAAGCGCATTCTCAATTTCAGACAGGCTTATTTCTGGGAGGTCTTCCGTGAGGTGTCTTGTTAGTTTGGCAGAGTCAGACATTCTTTCACTTGATGTAGAGCTAAACAATTCCTCATAAACCCGCAGCCACCCCAAGAAGTTCATCTCGGTTTGTTGTGATGGTTCTATCCGCCCTAGTTAGGTTGTATATTTGTGGTGTTCCATCTGATAGTTTTCTTTCGAACACCTTCGGTCCTCTGTGATTCTCTATGGTTTCTTCTATGGCTTTCTTCCGATGTTTACCTACGTATGTATGTCTCGACTCATTTCCTTTCTTATCTTTTTGCTTGCACACTCCTACAGCACCTCTCATTCAGCCCAGAAAGACCTCCCCCCTCCCTCGCATTCCCAGAATATTATTTTTTAATTACCGCCACTGCTCACGTTTAGTGTCGAGACCAGGGTTGCCAGGTGTTCGACCTTTTTTTTAGAGAAAAACTTTTAACTTTTTGGGTAAGAAATTTTGGGAATGACCTTTTGTCGGGCTTTCTTAGAGCTCCTCCTGAAGTACCCCCCCCCCCCTCCACCGCGAATATGTTTCTTATCTTCCACAAGTGGACCAAGGAGATGATTAATAAATATTCTGACTAATTGGTTCCCATTGTTTGTGCAACGCCCCAACCCACATAGAGTAAGGCATCCTAGTTCCTAACAGCAATGAACTCTAATTAATACACCCAATACAGGATTATGTGTCCTTGTGGAACAATGTTGCCTCCTAGTTCCTAACAGCAATGAACTCTAATTAATACACCCAATACAGGATTATGTGTCCTTGTGGAACAATGTTGCCTCCTAGTTCCTAACAGCAATGAACTCTAATTAATACACCCAATACAGGATTATGTGTCCTTGTGGAACAATGTTGCCTCCTAGTTCCTAACAGCAATGAACTCTAATTAATACACCCAATACAGGATTATGTGTCCTTGTGGAACAATGTTGCCTCCTAGTTCCTAACAGCAATGAACTCTAATTAATACACCCAATACAGGATTATGTGTCCTTGTGGAACAATGTTGCCTCCTAGTTCCTAACAGCAATGAACTCTAATTAATACACCCAATACAGGATTATGTGTCCTTGTGGAACAATGTTGCCTCCTAGTTCCTAACAGCAATGAACTCTAATTAATACACCCAATACAGGATTATGTGTCCTTGTGGAACAATGTTGCCTCCTAGTTCCTAACAGCAATGAACTCTAATTAATACACCCAATACAGGATTATGTGTCCTTGTGGAACAATGTTGCCTCCTAGTTCCTAACAGCAATGAACTCTAATTAATACACCCAATACAGGATTATGTGTCCTTGTGGAACAATGTTGCCTCCTAGTTCCTAACAGCAATGAACTCTAATTAATACACCCAATACAGGATTATGTGTCCTTGTGGAACAATGTTGCCTCCTAGTTCCTAACAGCAATGAACTCTAATTAATACACCCAATACAGGATTATGTGTCCTTGTGGAACAATGTTGCCTCCTAGTTCCTAACAGCAATGAACTCTAATTAATACACCCAATACAGGATTATGTGTCCTTGTGGAACAATGTTGCCTCCTAGTTCCTAACAGCAATGAACTCTAATTAATACACCCAATACAGGATTATGTGTCCTTGTGGAACAATGTTGCCTCCTAGTTCCTAACAGCAATGAACTCTAATTAATACACCCAATACAGGATTATGTGTCCTTGTGGAACAATGTTGCCTCCTAGTTCCTAACAGCAATGAACTCTAATTAATACACCCAATACAGGATTATGTGTCCTTGTGGAACAATGTTGCCTCCTAGTTCCTAACAGCAATGAACTCTAATTAATACACCCAATACAGGATTATGTGTCCTTGTGGAACAATGTTGCCTCCTAGTAATGTCGGAGTAGGAACCAAATTGGTGTAAATAGGGCGTGAAGCTATCCCAATTCCTGAAGGACACAGCTATGTATGTAAATAATTATAACAGAATTGAATATTGATAATCTTGATGCCTCAATTAGAGTATTGAGCGCACACTGCCGTGACAGACGTGAACAGCGCTAACTATGGCATAACTCCTACGTACTCCAAGGCACGTTACTATTTTACCAACTATCAGGCTGACACAGTGTGAATCTGCTGGCATTGTAGATAACTCGAGGTGAACTGAAAAGAAGAGGGCTGGTGCTGGGAGCCTGGGCGGCCAGACGTGTCTAACAAATTATCGATTCGCAATAAATTCATTTCACTATAAAACTTGTATTGAGTCGCAGCATTTAAATGTTACGCTGGGAGGGGTATAGCGCCGTCCTTCTTACACCCCTCCCCCTCCCCTCTAGCCCCAGGCAGAGATGGCCACCATATGAGATGCAGATCAAACTCCACCACAAGAATAGGTATTTTTACACAATTTTGTTTAAACGAATCTGTGCTCACTCAAAGTGAACACAAACACTCTTTGACAGTAAGCTAAGCTTGCGTCGGTGATGGTCGGCAAATGTCCAGGAGATGCTTAGCACAGAAAGCCACTCAGAGATTGGGAGACTCTTAGGCCCTGTTCTAATTGAAAAGTGATCGCGCGTCCGAGCGTCGAGCGACCGTACAACGTTCTCAATTCAAACGATCCGTCTGCGTTTACTGTATATGGCGCTCGACGCGCGAACGCTTTCCAATTATGACACACACTTACTTTATTATAAACTGTGTGAATCTTAGTGACAAACACATCATGTCTGTGTTAGTTATAATATAGACACGACGTTCAATATAACGTACGTGTGTAGGTACAGCACGTATAGGTACATAGGTAGGTAGGCATGTGGAGAGATAGGGAAGCTGTGTTGGTACATCAGTCAGGATCTACCTTCTCGATGTCCTCCCATGCAATCATCTCGCCACCCTGCAGGGGGGAGGGGGCGACCAGTGATGTTTGATTAATTCTTGTCTGCGTGCCCCCCCTTCCCTCCTCATATGATAGCCGCTACTCCCCACCACTCGCTCTGTGACCTTTGCCTGAAACATTGTGTCACTATAAACCTCTATCAGGGGTCTTTCTATAAGTTCCCGCCATAGGATATCGTACCGATAATAAACTGGTCTGCATAAGGTAGGGCCGTCCACAGGACGTGTGCTACGATGCTGCTCCAGGCCCATCTCCTTGCCTGTTTTTGACCCGCGCTTAATTCACATGGAAGGTTCCTGGTCTGCCAATAACTGTTTTTTTTTTTTTTTTTTTTTTTTTTGAGTCACAATCCTAGGATTGGTCTGCACCAAGCATGCTGACTCTTCTTCTCCACTCCTCCCTGTCACTAGTTACATCACACAAGGAGCTCCACTAGGGATGTTTCCTCTCGAAGAGTCAGCACCAATGCTGCGGACGCGGAGAGGCATAAGCAGGTCCACGATACAAGACACCCCCTTTTCGGCCATGAGATGGCGGCCCAGAGACTGACATCGAGGAAGAGTTTCCTTAAAACAACCACCATTATGGATGCCTCAACGTCAATGAAACAACACAGAGAGGATCAATGGAAGCTCGAACTTGGTGACAGACTTTGGATGGCGCCTTTGGAGGGAAATAATACCGCGCACAGCCTTGACTTTCCTATCTGGAAAACTTTGAATAGGCTCAGAGTGGGGGTAACCAGATGCAGGGCCAACCAGCGAAGATGAAGAAGCTCAATAACTGTAGCAAACATAAAAGTCTCAATATTCTAGTGACGAGCCATAACTCCAGGGAGTTTACAGGCAGTGGCACAGTGTGTGGCGGAGCTGTCCTCAGCTTATCGTGTCCGTCGACACCAAACACCGCCACATTGGTGCTTTACTTTACTTTTCGAGTCCGGACTTCAGACTTTGCCACTCCAGTATGCAGCGACGGATATCGCTTTGTTATTCGCCCTCACAAGGTCTTCCACCCCACAAGTCACCTGCATCGACGGGCACGTCAACAAGTGCAGGTCGTCCTGCAGCTCCCCACAGTCACAGCTCACGTCCTCACCCTCAAGGAATCCCCATCTTCGCTGGTTGGCCCTGCATCTGGTTACCCCCACTCTGAGCCTATTCAAAGTTTTCCAGATAGGAAAGTCAAGGCTGTGCGCGGTATTATTTCCCTCCAAAGGCGCCATCCAAAGTCTGTCACCAAGTTCGAGCTTCCATTGATCCTCTCTGTGTTGTTTCATTGACGTTGAGGCATCCATAATGGTGGTTGTTTTAAGGAAACTCTTCCTCGATGTCAGTCTCTGGGCCGCCATCTCATGGCCGAAAAGGGGGTGTCTTGTATCGTGGACCTGCTTATGCCTCTCCGCGTCCGCAGCATTGGTGCTGACTCTTCGAGAGGAAACATCCCTAGTGGAGCTCCTTGTGTGATGTAACTAGTGTGACACGTGGTTCCCCACTCCCGTGCGCTGGAGATTACGAGCCACATCAGTAAATATGTATATATGTAGGACCTGTCTACTTCTTAATATTGTCAAGATAGACAAAATTGATTATTGTAAGCAGGTGTACTTGTAACTTGTAAGCAGCAAATAAACTTGTACTGTGATGGTGTAAAACATGTGTATAGGTAGGTACATACAGTTTAATTGACGGGGGATAATTAGGTTGGTTCCGTGAAAAAAAGATGTGGCGGCGGCTGTAGAGTGTGTCGGGCCTCGTGAAGAGGGGGGAGCTGCAATTAAACCCCTCCAAATTAATAAAATAATAATTCCAGACGAGATGATATTACCGCACCCGGCTGGACTCCATGTCCCGCGGCGCCTCTGTGTGGGTGCGTCACTGTGTGACTGTGTGGCGTAGTAGCAGGGATGTTCCCTCTCCTCAGTGTGGGGCTGCAGCTACATCTAACTTGATGCTTCCACATCTCAACTAGTTTTACTTTCACGTAGAATTTAACGAAACATTTTATATCTTAATAAGTACAGTCATCACGTTTACAGTAATCCCCCCCCCCCCCTTACCCCCTTTGAAGAGTACTTCGTTTTATATTTTTACGGTCAAGATTTTTTCCTATTTTGTATAGTACCTACTTATCTACATGGAAAAATAAAAAAATGTGGTATATGAGGCGAGTACTATCTACCATAAATACGAAAATCCCAATTTGTGAAAATAAGTAATGTGGAGCATGCACGCCCGCTCCCACAAAGTCCTCGCCAAGCTATACCGTCTGCCATCTAGGAGCCTGTGCTATACCGTCTGCCATCTAGGAGCCTGTGCTATACCGTCTGCCATCTAGGAGCCTGTGCTATACCGTCTGCCATCTAGGAGCCTGTGCTATACCGTCTGCCATCTAGGAGCCTGTGCTATACCGTCTGCCATCTAGGAGCCTGTGCTATACCGTCTGCCATCTAGGAGCCTGTGCTATACCGTCTGCCATCTAGGAGCCTGTGCTATCAGGTAAGTGTGTCACGGCTCATACATCTTAGCTTAGAGGATAATGTGAACACAGAGGCGCGGGGCTGGGGCAAGTCAACGGGCAATCCTGGATGTGGGCGGAGCCTCGCCAGTCAAAAGTTCCAAAACACATAATTGATTGATTGGATTTATTCGGTCGGAAATTTATTTGAGATTCCGTGAAGAACAAGAAAGAAGAAAACAAATAAGTAAACAAATCTTATTCTTTTGTTCAGCGAAGATAAATCTAATAAAAGGAAACAATATCGTCCAATTTAAGCGCCATGCGGAGCTCATAAACGTTATTATGTGCTTTTATTATTTAATAAGACCCATATTGCGGTACAAATTAAATTATTTTATCCATAGTGAGAACCTCACAAGCGGGATATTGCTGCTACGGGAAAATGACTCATCGGCGATAATATGGCCTCCCTGCCAACCCAACACAAATATTATTAAATGAATTTCATATAAATAAACAACCAAATGTAGCTACGAGTATGTTTTCTTCATATTCAAATACATTGAAGAATTTACCGACAGAAGCTGCCGCGACTCTGAAATGTGAAGTTCGTGGAATGTTTAGTTTTTTTTATTAAAACACCTTGTGGTGGCCGCGTGGTTCACGCTTCCTATAACCGACAAATGGTTCCCTTCGCATTCTCCATAAAATAGTACCGAGGCCTCTTCACACTGCAAATTCCTACACAAAATGTCCTCCCCGACCCTTCCATACATTCAGATATTGTCCACTGCCCACTGCAAGAAATTCTCCCCAAAACTAGTTGACGTGACGCAAGGGAAGAGAAATAATAGTGAAGGCTGGAGGTGGCCCGGCCCCTTTGCTGCGTCCAATTATTTGTTTATGACGAGGAGTTAATTTTGTGTGGAAAGTTTCACCGTTGACTGAAAATAACAACACAATAATCATAAAATAATAAGTACGTAGGTAGGTAGGTAGGTACGTAAAAAGAGAAACTTTGTCCGGACAGTGCAGGGGTAGAGTGTCTCATTGGAACTGTTATTGACTGGTATTCTCAAATTCACGTTCCAACTCAACGCAAGAAGCTCTTACTTAGAACTTAATCGGTTGCCAGTAGTTACGCATCTAATGTATTGGATAAAATATTTTCAGAATACAGAAATGTCAAAAGTCTTAATAAAAATTGGATACGACGCAACTCAATCGTCTGTTTTTCATTTCAGAATAATAGTCTTAAATAATATTAGGTATATCCCTAATACTATTATTTCAACCCCTGCACTCGTCTCGAGTGATTCGGAATATATAAGGTGTATTCGATGTTTAATCATGTCATCTAGAATAACAAAACGGCGAATAAATTTAGGCACTTTGAAACTAAATGTGCGATGCCGTTATCCTAGTAAGGAGTGAATACAGAATAGCTAAAGTTGTCTGCAATGCAGGGGTCCCATCCTCACCTAGTTTGGAGAACGGTCGATTCCCTTCGACAACCCTTTCTCATGGTCCATCCCTGCACCCGATGTGAATGTAAGTAACAAGTAAACTGAAACTTTAAGTTCTTGTTTCATGCATAGAAATGGATAGAGCCTGTTAGAATTGTGCCTTGAGGCGGCCTCACTCATGCGAATGCCGCGAGGTGTGACAAGTGATTACAGCAAACAAACGGAAGTGAATCAATAAAATATTTATCAGACCTCCCGTCCCCGAATGTCACTTGATGAATATTTAATTTCTGAACTAATCTACATGTTATTATGGGGACACGCGGGAATATTATTGTTACCTAGCCGTGACACCAACAGTCGTAGAGTACTAGACCAGTTGTCCCATGTACCTAGCCGTGACACCAACAGTCGTAGAGTACTAGACCAGTTGTCCCATGTACCTAGCCGTGACACCAACAGTCGTAGAGTACTAGACCAGTTGTCCCATGTACCTAGCCGTGACACCAACAGTCGTAGAGTACTAGACCAGTTGTCCCATGTACCCCAATGCACCCGCCACATCATGGCTCCCCCATCTCTCAGATATTCACAACAACCATTCTAGATTTTTCAACTAGAGTCGAGGTTGAGAGTTGATCTCTGTATGGGAGTAGAAGCATAAAAATGTATGGGATTCTGCCAGCCAGCGGTTGCGGATGGATAGGTTTTCCTGGAGGGTCATACATAGACTATAATTAATCCCCAGATTCTAAGTAGGAAATGTTGGAATAAACCTGGTTATTTTTAAGAAAACAAAAAGATATTTTAAAGCACACCTACGTGACACTTTATTGTATGTAAAATATAGTTAGGTATATAAATTATTGTTATATATTATAGTTTTTGGTAACATTTTCCCTGATACCAGCACATTTCTCGCTGTCTGGGGAAATCTAATAACGTAATATGTTAGATAGAGAGGTCAACTCTCGCAATTTAGTGTTGGTTACACTCTGACTAGAGCGCTTTAAGGGTAAAGTGACCACTGCACTTGTCATTTTATTAAATACGCTCTAGGTGCTCCCGTCTCCAGTAAACCTGAAATTCCCATGGAATAAGTATTTTTCGAACAATAAGTAGGAAACAAACAACTCCCCAGAGTGCCATGACTCCAGCCACGTTCTTTCTCCGCGCTCTCATGCTCCTCTCTGGACCTCCACCCAGCTGCCTGAAGATATATCCCTCCTGCTGGACTTCTCATCTATCCAGATCTGAACCTTGGAATTTCAACTTTATTAAAATGATCTTGTTTTTTTTTTTAATTATGAGCAACGTGGAGAAACTTGTGATTGAATCAACGAGGTGTCCAGTCCATTCTATTGAAAGTAGTTCTGTTGTATTCTTATCTCCGCTACCTGCCAGCTGTGGACGCTGCGTCCCGTGTCTCTTATCTCCAGCAGAGGAGCTTCATTCAGGAAATTGCTTTAGGTTTCCCTCCCCGGGGCGGGGGTGGGAGGATGTGATTTACATAAAATGAATGGATTCACATTTGGAGTCCATTTGAGCCTCTCCCGGAGGCTGATTGTTTGTCACGCGCGTGTGGGGAGGGAAGAAAGAAAGGATCCTGCAAGAAAGGAGTTTGGCCCTTAAACGTAGGTACCTACCTACCAACTATATACACAACGTTCTAGTTATACATGTATATTTTGTGCCCATTTTTCAGTACTAGGTTGTACTTAACGAATAATATTATAACAACCAATGATTCTAAAAATTTACTAGTAATGTTTCATTTTGAATGGTGTGAGCAAACTACTACGGGCATACAACCGTCTTCACTTTTAACTTGTTATGCCCTGGGTGCTTAGGGAGCGGAGCGGTCCGTCGTCTGACAAGACGGCCGTCTATCAAAACTATATCACAACGTTTTTTGTTACTACGGTAATAATATTGACAATGTTCTTAACTGACATATTCGCCGCTGTTTATACTAGCGCCGTATTCGTAGGACAACAGACCTTTTAAGGAATACTGACACCGCAAATGAGAAATAAAATAGCACGAGCTGGAGTTAGACTTCAGTTAATCAGCAGTGGCACCTAAGTACTTGACCATTGTCAAATATTCAGATGAGATTTTTTTTCTAATAAAAATGAATCTGTGCTGACTCAAAGTGTACACAAATACACTCTTTGACTCTTTCAAAAGAGGATTATCTCATTGACACGGATGGTAAAGACCATGCGATATGCCAAGATTGCCCTTTTGGAGCTTGGAAGTAGAACGCACTCCCGTCGTTGTCAGGAGCCACAGTCGGTGCTTGTGTGGTGTGCAGTGCTATGAAAATTACTGCCCTAGGTCTGCTCTCAGCTTAGCACGGCTTGACGTGGCCATCAGATCCACTCATCTTCTGTGCGCTGCCGATTTCAAGTAGTTTATTGTAGTTTTGCCATTCAGAAGTGTAAGGCGGCTGTTTGTGTGGAGCAGGGAGGAGTGGGTTGGGGAGGGGCGCACGTATTGGGCTTGGTACATAAACCATTAATGTAATCGTTTCCAATTAATCTGGTGAAGGGGCTGGCATTCCGTGTGGGGGAGGATGAGGGGCTGACCATCACTTATCTCTCAGGGAGATCGGCATTCATCAGAGCCAGAAGTTTAAACGAGGCACAGCAGCAGATCACTCTGTGAAGTCTTGACATCTCTCAATTCATCTGGACCTTACTATCATAATTAATTAAAAACGTACTTAATTATATTTTGAGCCGTTTTTTATCTTTTATATCATAACAGGAGACAGACAACTGACAACATGTCCTTGTTCTCCATGGAAATGAGCCACATGTAATAAGTACATTTAAGTTATAAAAAGATTTTACATAACGTCGATAATCCGAGTATATTAAAACGTGTCGTACCCAGTGAACACGAAGAAACATGTCTGCTGTGTCAGAGCAAGTACTGTCAAGCTTCTCAGAGACCAGCCTCTAGCTGGACCATCTTCGTGGATAGCATCAGCTCCTCAGTCGGGCAGTGCAGGCTTCTGAGGCCCCGTGTTCCATGTGGACGTAGACAAGCGTCGGCGTCTCCCCTCCTCTGTGCACTAGCAACCGCAGCCACCCGTCTACAGGGAGAGTTTCTTTTTGTGAGCTGGACTGAAACAATTAATCTTACCCCCCTCCCCTCCTCCGGGTCAATAATACATGACAGCAGTCGCAGTCTTTAAATTTGGTTGCTCTCTTGTTCTCAATAATTTCCAACTTTTATCTCTATACTAGCTTTCCCGACAGACGTTGTCCTCTGGACCCTGTGGTCCTAACCAGAGGCGGCCCATATAATCAATAACATTAGGTAAATTAATAATGTATTTATAAAACGTGCATACTTCATTCGTATTCAAAGCTCAGGCAGGAAGAACACGAGAATATACCTAATAATATGCGCACAGTTTTGTTGACTCTGCATGAAAATTATCTACAACACCCGAAACGGTGCGGATGCAGTAGACAATAATTTTGTTGTAAGATGTTTTCATAGATGGCGTCGTAGGACATCCATTCCATACTAACTTTAATATCATATTTTATTTCATGTTTTGTGCATTTTCCACATTTTATTAGTTATTCTGTTATCTGGAGCGGAGAAGAATTCAATAAATCAAACATCAAAAGAATCTGTTCAGCCGATCTCGAGTTATAAGTGTTCGCACTAACCCGACTTTCATTTATATTATAGATTTTATTAATTATTATTTAATATCTACTTGTTTCATACATGAGATTTTTCGACATGTTGAACATGTTGAGAATTCTCATAATTAGGAGTTTCGAAGATTAACGTAAGTGATCACACTAAGCCAGCCTTCGAAATAACAGTAGAAAACGGTCGTAAGCCCGTGGTGGTTTGTTTCATTTAAAAATCGAACATCAGTAATGAATTGTTAGAGTCATTAATTGTTACATATTCTTTCTGAGTCGATAGTAATTTCAGTTATTTTTTCCATTGTTCCAGAGAGGCTCACTTGAGTGCGAAGGACAGCTGGGTCCTGTACAGCGGACAGAGTGGATCCTGGCCACAGAACATGATGGACAATTATTGACTGAGTGCCGCCTTATAGAAGGGAGTGAGCTAGGGATGCTCCCACTCAAGTGGATGTAATGAATAATGTCAAACAGACGGTGGTCGCATAACAATTTTTAATAAAAGTTGTGAGCAACTTCCTTCCTTTTTTGTTTACAAGAAATTTTTAATATATTCTTCGGGAATTAATTCACGGAAAGATTTACCTGATCAGGTTTCGCAAAACAAATTAGGATGAACTTTTTCTCGGAACTTCCAGGGCTGCTCTCCGCCTGACTGACGCGGTGCCACATCCACTTTAAACTTTCTGTTGGAATGTTTAAATATTTATGAGTTGTTCCTTAAAATGATTTGACATCCGCGGACAAAAATATTGGATAAAATGATTTTCTTTTCACCTAATCGCGAATAAAAGAAAGGACACGCACCATGTTGCAGCACCCAGAGCTGGGAGGGGGCAGGGCCGGTCCTGGCCAGCGGCCCCGAGACTCCCTGTCTTCGTACTACTACCCCAACGCCTCCATGTTTGAGAACAACGACATCTCGCTGGAGAACTCCATCCACCACTCGCGACAGAAGGAGCCCCTGGACAGCCTGCAGTCCATCTTCAACACGCCGATAGACCCGAACCTGCAGTCCATGATGTTCCCCAACTCCACGTCCCTCCCGCCAACCACCATGGCGAGTAGTGACTACGTGGACCCCTTCAACTCCACATCGTCTTCCATATTCAACATGACAGGTGTCTCGTGCAAGAACTCTTTCTATGTGAACGTCACCTGCGAGCTGCCCATAGCGTACGCGCAGCCCATGTACGGGTACATCGCTCCCTTCCTGCTGGCCACCACGATCGTGGCTAACACGCTGATCGTGGTGGTGCTCAGCAGGAGGCACATGAGGACGCCCACCAACGCCGTGCTCATGGCCATGGCCCTCTGCGACATGTTCACGCTGCTCTTCCCCGCGCCCTGGCTCTTCTACATGTACACCTTCGGCAACCACTACAAGCCCCTGACCCCCACGGCTGCCTGCTACGCCTGGAACATCATGAATGAGGTGAGTGCTCTTATTTTTATTCAATTGTTACTTGAGGGTAAAATATCGATAGTTTCGGCTGAGGGTGCTTGGTAGTAGTCCGTTTTCACTCATGTAAAAGGTCTTTGTCCGTCTGAGAGGAGTACAAAGTGAAGACCCGTTTTATTTTTACATATGTGACTTGAGTATGTTTGCTCACGGCGATCTGTCGAAGAGATCTCAAGTCTAGAATAAGGCACCTAGGCAATGTTATCCAGGTTCTCATCCCAACCAGCCTGGTAAAGAACGCGCAATAATTAGCAGCTAAACTTGCAGTACCTACTGCGACCCTCCCGCAATATGCGCCTAACCTGTTCTGCCTTATCTGGTTTTCTATTATAATCACGTTTGATTTTTCTTATTGTTGTTTTGACAAGAGTCCTGCTTGGACAGATAAGTCTGGCTGAGTTGCATCCTTTTTGGGAGTTCACAAGGAGTCCTCTAGTAAGATAGAAATTCATGATTTGTTAGTAGGTACCCACATCGTCAAAACTTTGTCTAAAAAGGATTCCGGGGCAATAAAAAAACATCCAAAAACAATGTCTGGTATAATATTGCCACCAATTGGTGCTCTACATAATATATGCAGTTCGTTATACGTGGTCCTGGGGCCGGGGACAGTAATTAAAGTTTTACGCTTCGGGTTGAGCAGCTGACCCCACTACAACTCCATGGGCAACTATCACTGGAACGAGGGTTTCATAGCTGTTTTATTTCAGAAGGGTCTTGCCTAGTAACCCTTTTCTATTAGGGGTGGTCTGTCGCAGGGAGGGAGGACGGGCTCTAGTCCAACAGAAGCCTTTGCCCGCCGATCAATTTTCAAATTGAATATTCACAAAAATGAGCCCACACCACAACGAGCCTCACTCCGTGTTGTGGACTCCATCACCTCTTCTTCTTCTTCTTCTTCTTCCTCTTTGTTTAGATCTAAGATCTGTTTAGGAAGTGCTCAAATCGGGCTCCTGTGACGATGAAGTCCAGCTTTCTCTCCATCTCTTTGGGGGGCGTCCTGGTGGCCGGCGTCCATCTGGTATCCCTTGCATCACGACCTTGGCAATTCTGTTTTCTTCCATCCTCCCGACATGGTCCCTCCAGAACCTTCTTCTCTGTCTACTCCATCTTACGATGTCGTCGACATTGCAGGTTCTTCTTATCTCATCATTGGGGACTCTGTCTCTTAGGGATCTCCCTGCTATGGGTCGCAACGTTTTCATTTCGGACGTTCTAAGAAGCTGTTTTGTTCGTACGGTGTCAGCTCTAGCTTCGATCCCATATGTCATAATTGGTCGCACGCACGTCTTATATATTCTGACTTTGCTCTCCACTAGCATGTGTTTGTTTGACCAAACAGTGTCCCTAAGGCAGCCGGCGATAACCGCTGCTTTGTTAGTCTGCTCTTTGACTTCATTGTACAGATCGCTGCAGCTGGCTATCTCCACGCCCAGGTATTTGAACTTCATGACCTGTTCTATAGGCTTGTTGTCTACAACTAGTTTACATCTGAGAGGCTGTCTGGATGTTGTTAGACATTTTGTTTTTTCAACAGATATTGTCATATTGTATCTCAAAGATGTAAGGTGGAACATATGTAGCATTCGTTGCAGATCATCTTCACTCTCTGCGAGTATTGCAGCATCGTCAGCATAGCATATGACATTTATAATTTTTTCCCCTATCTTATAGCCGAGACCAAGAGATGTTACCTCTTCTATGATTTCATCCATTATAAGGTTAAAGAGGAAAGGGCTGAGGCTGTCACCTTGTCTGATGCCCGTTGCTGTGGGTATTTCCTTAGATAGTTCCCCGTCCACCCTAATTCTGGTTTTGCCGTTAGTATTGAGGTCCTTTATTGTTTTTATGATAGATGGTGATACACACTTTTCCAGAAGAATATCAATTATGTCCTTTAGTAGTACCTTATCGAAGGCCTTGGTCAAGTCCACAAAGCAAATATAAGCAGGTTTGTTATATTCTATGGATTTTTCCTTAATCTGCCGTATAATAAATATAGCGTCAGTGGTGGATCTATTCTTCCTGAACCCCTGTTGCTCTTCTTTGTTGGTGATAGTGCGTTCTAACCTTTTCTTGAGAATTGCTGTTAACAGCTTCAAAACAGAGCTCAAGAGTGTGATCCCTCTATAGTTCTCGGGGTTATGTTTACTTCCTTTCTTAAATATAGGTACCGTTATACTTGTGTGCCATTCTAGAGGTATTACGCAATTGTTGAGGATTATATTGAACAATTTGTGTATTTCCTCAACCAAATTCTGTCCCGCATATTTTATCATCTCGTTTGATATATCATCCACACCAGGGGATTTGCCTCGTCACCTCACCTCGTCACTATTTAATCGTATGCGGACTATTTTTGAGCACACTTTTTAAGCTTTTGTAAGTTTACAGGTAGACCTGTAATAATACAATGTTACTGGGTCAAAACTTGATTAAAATAAGGAGACTAAAGTGATATTTTAAGGATACCCGCGCGTCATATCGGATGGGTAATTAGTTTTCCTTCAGAGGATGTTAAAATAGGCAGTTGCGCCATCAGGACCCCTTCATCCGGAAAATGGGACCAAAAGACCTCAGCCGCTGTATTTGGCAATAAGTTCCTGAAGCGTGAGTTAATCATCTGAGGCGTCCATGCGTTAGGGGTACTTGCAAGATGGTGGCTCTGTACGTACGTAAGGGATCCATTTAGAAGCATTATCTCCAGCCAATAGTATAATCTATATTCATTCAAAAGCATAGTTAGGAGCATAAACACTTATAAGCACAAATTCACATTTAATTGCTTTTAAATGCCCCCAGACAGCATGTGTCGCTGGTATGAGGGGGTCGCTCACGTAGTATAATAGTTAACACAGTATACGGACATTCATCAAAAGACCAGTAAAAAAACAGTTTATCGGTCATATAGTGCACTCCACTGGATAATATACTTTAATGTTTAATTTACGTTTATTATAATAATGGTACCTTTAGCCTACTATGCCAGCGTGGTCCCATCTCACACCACAGCACTCGCAGATTTTATAAAATATTAACTAAACTCTCCACCTGTGTGAGATACAGCCCTGTTAGCGGGGCCCGCGCGTTCACATTCCAATGACTTATTCAGGAGAAGGGAGAGGAGCCACTTCCGCGCCATTACCGGGGCCCGCCACTCTGTTTGTAAGGAACTACTCCTGCATTAGGATGAACATCAGCTTACACTATTAGTAGAACATCCAATTATTTTATAAAATATTAACTAAACTCTCCACCTGTGTGAGATGCAGCCCTGTTAGCGGGGCCCGCGCGTTCACATTCCAATGACTTATTCAGGAGAACGGAGAGGAGCCACTACCGGGGCCCGCCACTCTGTTTGTAAGGAACTACTCCTGCATTAGGATGAACATCAGCTTACACTATTAGTAGAACATCCAATTATTTTATAAAATATTAACTAAACTCTCCACCTGTGTGAGATGCAGCCCTGTTAGCGGGGCCCGCGCGTTCACATTCCAATGACTTATTCAGGAGAACGGAGAGGAGCCACTTTACCGGGGCCCGCCACTCTGTTTGTAAGGAACTACTCCTGCATTAGGATGAACATCAGCTTACACTATTAGTAGAACATCCAATTATTTTATAAAATATTAACTAAACTCTCCACCTGTGTGAGATACAGCCCTGTTAGCGGGGCCCGCGCGTTCACATTCCAATGACTTATTCAGGAGAAGGGAGAGGAGCCACTACCGGGGCCCGCCACTCTGTTTGTAAGGAACTACTCCTGCATTAGGATGAACATCAGCTTACACTATTAGTAGAACATCCAATTATTTTATAAAATATTAACTAAACTCTCCACCTGTGTGAGATGCAGCCCTGTTAGCGGGGCCCGCGCGTTCACATTCCAATGACTTATTCAGGAGAACGGAGAGGAGCCACTACCGGGGCCCGCCACTCTGTTTGTAAGGAACTACTCCTGCATTAGGATGAACATCAGCTTACACTATTAGTAGAACATCCAATTATTTTATAAAATATTAACTAAACTCTCCACCTGTGTGAGATACAGCCCTGTTAGCGGGGCCCGCGCGTTAACATTCCAATGACTTATTCAGGAGAACGGAGAGGAGCCACTACCGGGGCCCGCCACTCTGTTTGTAAGGAACTACTCCTGCATTAGGATGAACATCAGCTTACACTATTAGTAGAACATCCAATTATTTTATAAAATATTAACTAAACTCTCCACCTGTGTGAGATACAGCCCTGTTAGCGGGGCCCGCGCGTTCACATTCCAATGACTTATTCAGGAGAACGGAGAGGAGCCACTACCGGGGCCCGCCACTCTGTTTGTAAGGAACTACTCCTGCATTAGGATGAACATCAGCTTACACTATTAGTAGAACATCCAATTATTTTATAAAATATTAACTAAACTCTCCACCTGTGTGAGATACAGCCCTGTTAGCGGGGCCCGCGCGTTCACATTCCAATGACTTATTCAGGAGAAGGGAGAGGAGCCACTACCGGGGCCCGCCACTCTGTTTGTAAGGAACTACTCCTGCATTAGGATGAACATCAGCTTACACTATTAGTAGAACATCCAATTATTTTATAAAATATTAACTAAACTCTCCACCTGTGTGAGATACAGCCCTGTTAGCGGGGCCCGCGCGTTCACATTCCAATGACTTATTCAGGAGAACGGAGAGGAGCCACTACCGGGGCCCGCCACTCTGTTTGTAAGGAACTACTCCTGCATTAGGATGAACATCAGCTTACACTATTAGTAGAACATCCAATTATTTTATAAAATATTAACTAAACTCTCCACCTGTGTGAGATGCAGCCCTGTTAGCGGGGCCCGCGCGTTCACATTCCAATGACTTATTCAGGAGAACGGAGAGGAGCCACTTTACCGGGGCCCGCCACTCTGTTTGTAAGGAACTACTCCTGCATTAGGATGAACATCAGCTTACACTATTAGTAGAACATCCAATTATTTAAATCTATTCGCGTATTTATAGATAAACCTCTCATACACAGACCTCTGGTGAAGTTGGACGGTTATTCCCAGGAGCACTCCCGGGGACGTCGCGGCGCCCTAATCAAGTTTGGATTTATTTTGATTTTTATAATCTGGCTACAAGGGTCCCATTTCCGCCGACACACCAGCCAATTAGAGGTTGATAAAAGCCAGGCTGTACCGCAACACACTTCCGGGGGGTGGAGGGAGGCTGCGACCTCCGCTGATGTATGGGAAACAAAACAAACCATAACGAAAAACCCGGAATAAGAGGATGATAACTAACAAGTGTTGCGCAAAACAGGGATGAGGTTCGGAGATGTCGACTTGCCTCACCTAGAGAAAGCGGGACAGACCCTGTATATGATTTTAAGAATAGACATTGGAACAAAAAAATTGAATTCTATACAACCTACCCAGAATGGAGTATAATCGGTTACATACTTTTTTAACTTGAATGTCCCATTTAAAAAGCTATCAATATTAATACCCAGGTATGTACGAGTATATTCCCCAACTAACTCAATGGCACTGCAATCACAAAAGTTCTCAACATTTCGATGTACGCACTGCATATTATTTTATTTTTTTATTTTTCCAACTTTTACATAGGTACATATTTGAAATTTATATAGGTACATATTTGGAATTTATCACCTCACTAGACGACAGGCTGTGTTGAGGTGATACTAATTTTTTATTATAGCGGCACTGTACTATGAAAGACACAAAAAGAGAAAAAAAACACAAACAAAAGGAGACTTAATTTTTGTATTACTGTCCACAACTGTGTGTGGGGTTCTAATATGCATGAGTTTCGTTTTCTTTGCGTTAATAGTTAACCCAAAGTCATGCGACCATTTATTTAACGTATTTTAGACGAGGAAGACCCTCTCATACTGTGTTCCGCTCCTTCGAGGCAGAGCTGAGGAATCTGGACATGGTGTGGGAGGAGGTCATTAACGTTGCGCAGGATCGAGCGCAATGGAGAGCTCTTGTTGCCTCCCTATGCCCCTAAGTGGGGTCTAAAGGGAGTTTGGATTTGGATTGGAGTCCTCATGTAAGTACTCATTAGCTATACTCTGATCAATGTGTGACACCACCAATGCTGTGTCATCGGCGTATATTAAATCCTTTACATGTTTAAATATATTTTTTAGCATGGAGACATATATTAAATACAGTGTAGGTCCCAAAATTGATCCTTGTGGTACATCCGTTTTTAAATCATTTTTTTTCACTCTAATAACTCTTCACTATGCGAATCATGAAAGTTCTTACTGTTAAATAATTTTTAAATAACTTGAGCAGATTTCCCCTAGTTTCTATTTTCTTTAGTACCTTAATTAGCTTTTCATGTTCAATCGTATCAAAAGCTTTTGAGTAATCTATAAAAACTACTAAAACATGTCTCCTTTTATTCAGTTCCTTATTAACAAAATCACTAAAATCTCTAAGAAGAATTTCAGTCCCCTTATTTCTTTGATAACCGTACTGAGCTGGATCAATCAAATCAAATTTTTGTAAGTAATTGTTCAGATGCTTTGATATATATTTTTCCAAAAAGTTTTCTATACTTATCGGTCTATAATTTCCTACGTCAGCATGATTCCCACTCTTATGGATAGATCTTACAATGCTACACTTTAGTTTCCCCGGTATATGCGCTTCCCTTATCATGCAATTAATTAGGCTTGGAAAAATGACTTGCAAATTCATCCAGGACACAGTCAACGCTTCTACCCGTAAGAAAATACTTCCACTGCTGTTTTAATATATTTACCCAGTTTCGCTAAAAATCGCAAGTGGGCCGTTACTAATAAGAGGTGGGGAATTACTTTACATACTAAGTGCGTAAGCATTTTAAAACTTTTTGTTTTTAGTAAAATTTTATAACATGCTGCGGATTGGTCTCCTCCGGGCTGGTTTGCGGTGTGCGGGGGCCTTAAAAGGGAGAATGTTAAGTTAAAATTTTATAAATTTAGGTGAGCTTGTATTTTGATTTTATTATCAAATTTTTAATCATGATAATATTATGTTGGAGAGCGCAGGAAGGAAATGGGCAATCAGAAATGGTATACTATTTCGTTACCTCTATTTGTGAGCACACCATAAGACAGTTGTGTGGGAAATTTCTGGAAAAAGTTGGAATACAAATTTCTCTGCTTAGTGACAACAAAAATAATATTTTTTTTTTCGGTAGATTATTTTTATTATTTTATTGTTAAAAAATGCCACTGTTTAGCATGACGGTAAAAACCTTTGCGCCAAACAGTGTTTATAATACAAAAAAGTGTACAAGTAAAAAAATTATATATACTTATATAAACAATATACATAGGTATCATTTTACAATATACATAGGTATCATTTTACAATATACATAGGTATCATTTTACAATATATATAGGTATCATTCTACATAATATGTACCTTCCTATCCAGCAGGTGGATCCAATCATAAGAGGTCTCAGTTGTAGTCATAATTGTCATTGTCATCATTGCCTAATCTATTAGGCTATGTAAAAATTACTTGTCTGAAGCCTGTTTTTACTTGGAGATGGGCTTACAGTTCATCTCGCGGAAGGGCTCAATAAAAACAACGACAATTCATAATTTCAGAGTGGAATACCGACACATGCCCAGCTGGGGCGGGTGCAAGTTTTGTGAATATTCAGGTCCAACATCATATTATTACCTACCTATATTATTTCCAGAGCACAACTTTCTTTTATTTGTTCCCCAGAGAGTGCGCGAGGGAGTACTTTAAAGTATTACCAAGTTGTAACTAAGTGAGCCAACAAGACGAACTTCTCAACAGCCCTCAGCGCGGGCCTACCTACAGTTGCCCATCCAACCCTCACTTATACCTGGTGGCGGGAAAACACTCGAAACTAACAATTGAATGCCGGATGATAATATAATCTTTCAAGTGCGTGTTATATTAAATAACTGAGCTTGGTTGATACCTTCCAGAGGAGGAGCAGAACTCCTAAAGGGTAAGACAACGGCACCGAGACTAAAACCCGCAACTACCACGAACACCCTACGCTTCTTACTCCACAAGAGTTGTTTGATCGTTATCAACCGGGATACTGTATACACAGTAACGTATAAAAAGAAAACCAGATGTTTAGCTCGAAGACGCTGAGTGGCATAACCACTGACAGCAGCACAGCGCCACCTGTGTGATCCAAATGTTCTCTTTGTCTTCTTCTATTGACTTGTATTGACATACACCATGAACAGCGGCCCGTGCCTTGCTCGGATACTCTACCACGCGTAATATATTCATAATGCCTAGTTTAGTTGCCAGGGCACTCTAATACTTTACCAAGTCCGTATCATCCTTGAACAAGACAAGGTGTTCCCAAAACACTAATCGGAATTGTTAAAAGTTGACTCAGAACCGCTCGCGAGGAGCTAGATTTGACGAACTTGTAATAATAATTGCTACAAGTAAAATTTTAAATACGCATTATCTTTTCATAAATGGATTTGTTTATCAAAATACTGTGAGATAATAATATGGGTGTAACACGTAGATAACACAAGACAAGCACGCTGGATTCGGAAGTCGAATATTTTATTGAATCTGCCCTCCCCCTCTCTCCAAAACCAACCTGACAATCAAACACAGCACATTAATTGCCTCAACAACTCAGCACATCACCGTGTTGTCAACAAGGAATCACACAAGCAGACCTGGCGCTGTGCCCTGATATGTCGGGGTGTGGCGGAGGAAAGGGAAGGCTGCTCACCATAACTTTGGGTCTGCAACAATCTGTCCCCGTGAGACCCCCATCCATCCGCTCTCCTAAATTTAATAACCCTCATAAACTTTTATGACTATTTCATTAACTACCTGAGGTGTGTTGACTCCAACCTTCAGCTGTCCCCGGACTCCGTGGCACCCCACAAGAGACGCACTCTTCTACTTCCACACCACCGTACTGGGCTTCAGAAATTTATATAAACCAGATTTATATGTTATTTGAATGAATTGGTGAACTCCAATAAAAAAAAAATAGTCTTATACTCAAAAACCACAAAAATCCTACAAACCGTAAGCGCAAGATTTGTGAGATGTGCAAACTACCCGTGCAACGTTCGGTATGGCGCTATACGAATCATCCAAACAATAATAGAAAAATAAGGTTTCCCAAAAATCCGTGAAAAGAGCTGTACCTACTGGATAACACTCTGAGAGATAGAGTGAGGAACAAAGCGATACCAGCAAGAAAACTGGTCGGAGAGGAACGAAACCTGGAGACGCAGAAGACCATCACTTCAGTGGAGGGACGACCTCGTAAAGAACGTGACAGATGAAGAAGGAAGCCTTTATCCAAGTGGTGCGTGAAGTGAGCGCGGCGCGGGGAGAGGCGATGTCCGACTGGTGTGGCTGCTACGATGTCTGGGTGCTGAGTGAAGTGTGCGGGGGGTGAATTCCCTGAGGTCCGTGCGGCGTGGTGGGGTGAGACGGTGTCCAAGTGGTGCGCGGTGCGGTCCGAGATAAGCTGATGTTGTTCTTGCGGTGTCTGTACGATGAATGAACCTGAGGAGGCCTACCACAGGCGAAACGTAGGCACAACATTAAGCCAATTGAACGCGACCAAATCCCGGAAATACACTCATACAAAATGTTAACGACCGGTCGTGAAAGCCTTAGAGATCATTTAGAAAGTACGGACTTCCATTTATTCCCATCCAGATAATCCTCTTTCGCTTTCGACGTAGAGATATCATTTCCACGGCTATATAAATATACTAACTTCCAGATATTTCGTCCATGTTCAAGTTTCACGCCCACACATCAGTGCTGCATTGTGCTTCAACTGTTCTGGTCTAAGAGGAATGTTCTCAATTTAATTGAATCGGCTTTAATTTATATGAAGAAATGTTCACCAGGCTGCAAGGTACTCGAGGCTTGAGGAGTGAGAGGAAGTGTCCCTATCTGGTTGTTTATAAATCATACGGATGTGTTTTCTTAGGGCGCCTCCCTATCTACAGTTGCAGATCTCCGCCTCGCGTTGGCGCGATTTATTGTAATTGTCTTGTGAGTGTGACGGCGAGTTTTTGCAAATAATTAACCATCCTATTGAGCGCGACCTGCTTTTGAACTGCCTTCTTACTTCAATAAGGTGGCGCGGAGTAAAGGCGCCCCCCGCACGGCGCGGAAGGGTTTCAGATTCAGACGCACGTTTAATAGAGCTTCTGGTTTCACCTGAACAAACATCGGAGACGCTGCGGGCCTGCGAACACAGGGAGGATGGGGGGCAAAGGGGCGTACATTTTAAATCATATTAGATTACATATTATTAAATATTGGTTACCAGTTTTATTTCTGCGCCTACCGACCTCATTTCACATACAGAATACATAAAGTAATACCGAAAGCTCAAAAAAATTCCTGAACAGAAAGTCAACTTGTTTCATCCTTGACACACGTTGACTTTCTGGTTCAGTCATCCTGACCCATCTGTAACTGTGGTGATTGATATATATATTTTTTTAAGATTTTGAAATTAGTATCCCATATGTACATGCTCATTGCACACATCACATTTGCTTCGGTTTTTTTAAGTTTATATAAGGACAATATTATTTGCCGTTAATGTTTTTCAAAAAGGCTTGGTACTTTCGATAAAGATTTTTATCAATATGCCCGGTACAATTCTTCAAAGGTCAGACTACAAAACTTAACGGCATACCATTACTTTTTACAGATTAAGTTGTGATAACACTCTCAGTGAATGTGCTGAGTGTGTGGAAGAGAAGAACCTACCATGGTTATAAAGACTTGCCAGATCACTCATTGAGTTGTTTGTATCTTGACGCCCTCCCTGCCTCAGCACTGAAATAAGCCCACAGGGAGCCACTGCCACTCCTCACAGATGATGATGCCACCTCCCAGCACCTCCACATTGATTTTGAGGAAGAATTAAAGGAACTAATAATACAACCCTCCCCTCCCACCACACCACGCTACACACATTATCACCCCCTAATTAGCTGCCACCTCTAATCTGCTTACCGCGAGATTACTCTGTAAGCTGATTCTTAGGAAATCTCCAAAACTGGAAACCAGAACACTCAAACCTCAGCACTGCGAGGTGTGTTGCTCTTAGAAGGTACGAGTAATCCCTCCACAGTGAGAAGAACCTAGAAGGGTTGTGAGAGACCCTCACGTTGTGGCGCTCATTAAGTTAGTAGTCATTCAGCCTCCCGGGGGCTGGGTTTAAGCACCTCATTGTTTCACGCCATTAGTCGCGTTTAAGGACGAATATAATTACACGGATAGGATATCGGACCCCCATCACCCCTCCCCTCCCCCCCATCCCAGGGTCTTCCCAATGAGACCAGCACACTCTTGGCGAATCATCGTTTAAGAATCACATTTGCGGATTGACGTTTTCAGAAAGTCTTACATCGTTAATAATATAATATGAAGTAGGTTTATAAGACAACCGATATGACTATTCTTTGTTAGATGTCGAACATTGAAGTTTCTACTTCGTGAATTCTCATACTCCAATTCTATTTTTATAAAACGAATCTGGGCTTACCCAAAATGAACACAAAAACACTTTCGACATTTTTCATAGAAAGAAAAGCTTGTATTGTGAAAGTGGAAATGGTCGGCACCGGGATTCGAATCCGCGACATTCAGTAGGTACCCTCTACGTATGAAAGTCGTCTACTGAACCGGTGGGCTACCAACCACTTCAAATGTTCAAGTTGATGGTAGAAATCTATGTAATCAAGTGTTTTGGAAGGTTGTGAGGAATGAGAAGTGGGAGAAACAAGAAGACTGGGGGGTAGGGGGGGGGGAGAAAAATCTTTAAAATATTCAGGTGTTTATTTACGCAAGGTAATTACTTAAAAGATTCGCTCATCCGCTGTGCTGGTACCAATAATGGGTTGTAAGAATTCTCCAGACTATAAATAGAGAGGGCCTCCTCCTCTCCCCCGCCAGGCCGCACAACCCCCCACTCCCTATTTGTTACTAAACTGAAAATCATTCCGGGCCGCTGTAATGACCCCAACACAAGGTGCAGCCCCGCCACTACCAAGGTACCAAGTAGGTACACAACAAGCAGCGGGCCGGTGCCGGTGTATCAAACACACAACACAAAGTTACTTAGTCCACATAAGAAGATCTGGCTCACGCGCCATTCGTAACGCCTCTTACAAATTTAACGACACGAAACTGTGAAGTTACCGAGCGGCGCTTTATACTGACCCGAAGTGGGTTTTGCATCCACCCGGGCACAATGCATAAATATTGTAACGCTGTACAGGGGTGGAGGGGGGGGGGGGGGCAGAGACTCACACGCTATAATATTATATAGGAGGGATATAATAACAAATAGGAGGGATTTGGGTACCCAAATGTTACGTATGGTGATGTTCTCAAGATGACCTATTGGCAAGAACTTTTATAAACAGCGGTATTTTCATGATTCTAATTTCGGCGATATGACAAATTTGACCATAAAAATATTGTGAACGTTGTTAACGCGTAAAGTGATCTGATCACGCTAAGCTGACCTTTGAAGTAGAAGTTGAAGACAGTCCTGAGCTTGAGTATTACAAATTTGAAAAAAGAATATGATTTAAAAATCGAAATGATGGAGCAAGATGTAGATGCGAAATAATTCATTTCGTTTTATTCCACAATTTTATTATTAAGATAACCGGTTTTCGAAGACCAAATCCTCTGCTTTTTAAATATCTATTAAATTTCATATTTTTTTCAAATACAAATTCTTTAATTTTTTATGAAATATGCCCCACCTGGTCCCCACCTGGTCCCCACCTGGTCCCCACCTGGTCCCCACCTGGTCCCCACTTCCTGGAATTTAATCTCGGCAGCTTGACGGATCGGACGTCTCTGTATTAAATAATTAACATTGTTCAGTTAATCAGCTAATGATTATCGATTATGGCGGACTGAGAAACGCTATGACATTTCACCGGAAGTGGAAAAGACAGAACGTGTATTTCTCAGTAAGATGTTCTTCATACAATCCCGCCATTAGTGGGCCCAGTGCCTCGCTGTGTCCTCAAGTATCTAGTTGTTGTGTGGAGTGTATGGAGTGGGGATTAGGAGCTTATCTCTTGTGCCGGCCTGACTGATCCCGTGGGAACCAGAGCGGGGCCACTGCGGCACACAGGGCAGGACTGCTGCTAAATATCACTCTTATGAATCAATGCAAGACTGACATCCCGAATGGCTCCTCTTCAGTGCGAAGGGTAGCCGCCACTTCCACCACATCCTGTTTCACCTTCCACCTCGACGCGGCCTCCCTGACATTGTCAGCCACCGGCGCGGCGTGATGCCTAAGGTTTTTTCAAAAAACTTCAACTTTCAAAAAAAGGTCTTTTGTACTTTCCAAACCTGTATTGATATGGACAATATCTTTACCTTTTCAGAAAGCTTATTGATTGAGGAAGTTTTCTACGTCAAACATTAATACTTTTTTAGTTATTCTTTTCGAAAATAAAAATAATGAAAAAAACTGATTTGTGTTTAAAGAACAATTTATTTCTGAGGTCTACCGAATTTTCTTAGTGATATTTAATTAAAATATTCCTCCATTCACAAGCTATTAGAAAAATGTATTTTTAGTTCCCAAAGTGTTGTACATTTTTCCCAATTTTCAGTTTTAGGTCAAAAGATGGAAAACTGAAAAAAACTCTTAAATCTTAAATAACTCGAAAACCACTAGCATTTGAACCCTGGTTAATGGGAACAAAATTGTTGCAAATTTGCTCTAGTATAACCCCTCTCAAGGAATGTATCGAATTACCGCTCACCCTGTATACTTACTAATAATAGAACGAAAACCTGTTAAGATGGAAGGTTTACTCCTTTTCACTGTGATGAATTCGGCAGAGACTGTGCTACTGCACTTACAAAGGAGTAAAAAGTAAAACTTACTTGAAAAGGAGTAAACCTTCCATCTTCATATTGTTTCCTGTGAAAAGCTTTTTTGTCTTTCGGGGTGCATGTTGTTCACATGCATTTCGTGACAAATCTTGGGTTTTCACTTCCATTGAAAACCTGTTAAACCTATAGTTATATTTTTACTTATACTAAACAAATAACTAGAGAGAGTCACTCTTCGAAGGCTTGGATGCTCGGTTTACAATTTTACCGATGCATTGTTGTTTTTAGCGCCCACAATTCCCCGCTTTACACTCTCCAAGACGAGATTTGTTGAGACTTTTCCAAAAGGAGTTTCCGATATTTCTCCTGTTCATCCAATTGGTTGCGAATTCGTCTCTTAATTTCTCTATACGATCTCCGTCCATACCGCGATATACTATGATAGAGAGAGACAGACGGCTGTTGATAAGCCCGAACGATACATGAATGGCCCCGCTCTGTGTGAGGTGGGGTGTGGGGGGGAGCTTATCAAGCGATAGGATTAATGATGTGCCGAACTCCAGAGAGCTGATAAACAGGCTTACAGCTAACCCCAGCTGATTGCGTGGTGTTATCTGCAGGTGGATTAGCGCACCTCACACGTGTCCCAATACTTGGAGTGCCACCACCCGTAACGAGTGTCTCTAATACAACACTGGAATAGGTACATACTACTACACTCTTCTATACTAAATGGAAAAAAATCCCATCTATTTGAACAGCAATAATCCCCCGTGAGGTATGCTGTCAGGAGGATCAGCTCTCTTTCCATGGACCTTGCTAATATATGACTGATGACTTTTCCATTTGATGTTTCCAGGTGCACGCTACTATGTGCTTGTAGTTTTCGAAGCTGAAAAAAATGTTTATTTATTCATACATAGGATAGGTAATACATAGTATATACGAGTTGGAAAACATGTTCTTCCCCTTCACAGGCCATCTGGACCATCATATGCAGGTACAGGTTATCGCATTCAAGAGGGACTACACTGACCTTGAGGTGGTTCATACGGTTTCGAGCCCCGAACCATCTTGGGGACCTTCCTCTACACTCCACAGTGTTGATGTATATAAGTAACATACCCACCCCACCCCACTCCACCCCACTGGAGTATTGACAGATTGCTTATAGGAAAATCCGGCAACTTACAAGTGACGTAAATTGTATTTAATTACGGGGGCTTCTCAGTTACACGTTACATCCCACGTCTGGTTAGAAAGTGAAAAGGTACCTACCTAATTAATATTATTATTATATAGAGCTGCCCTCATGAGCCAGGCATTCTCTTCTCCCAATAATTGAGATATTCTGGCTGACGTGCGCGAAGCACACAACTAGACCCCTCATCTACCTACGTCTCACAGACCGCATACCTCGGCTGGTACGCATTAAATTATATGATGAAAAGTAACAAAACGAAGCAAATTTCACCGATTTTTACATAAGGCACCCCCCCCCCCTTTACTTATTCTCACATTTCAGTGAAAATCATTTATTTTCCCAACCAAAGACGAATATTGTCGACGCCAGCCTTCCAAATAACCGCTGTGGTGCAAATTCAAATTAAGTGAATCTATTAGGAATCTTTTGCTGCTTTATTTTAAAAACTATGATTAGTGGAAAAAAATAACTCGGCGATAGAAAATATTACGATCAAGCTGTATCGAGATAGTTAAACGCATATCGCTTGATTGTGAGCTGATCTCTGTAGATTTTGACCCGCCATATTGGATTTAACGTCAACTGACAGTTCGGTTGTTTCGAGTATACAAGAAGGCTTTTTGTAATAAATAACATTCCAATCCATGTTATTATAAACCCAAAATAATTATCATAAAAAAACAACAGAGTTCCCCGTCAATTTTTATTAAAATGCACATTAAAAAATCCTCTTAGCATAATATCCTAAATCACCTTTTTTAAATCCCTGGCCATCCCGGAGCTCACCTGTGAGGTTTGCGCGATTTTAGCTTTGCATCCTGCACATAGTTGCCCTTGTCAAATTGAAGATTTGGGTGTGCGTTGAAATCTTTCATAGATATATCGTGGTCATAGTCCACGATTCCTGGCTGCTTAAGCTAGTAGCTCCCTAATAATACAAAATGACGTTTGCATGTATCTGGGAATCAAGCCACACTGTTCACCTGAATAGATTATCACCTGAAGGCCTGCGTTGTGAACGGTATGTTTAGTCTGATGACGATAACCGAGAGACGAAAGAGGTACCTACCTAACCTAGAAATAAAATATAAAAAAACACTAACAGCCGGTTTCAAAAAAGCGGCTAAAGAATTATTTAGCTAAAAGAACCTTTAAATTTTAAAGTCTCCTTTAAATATACGCGTTTCATAAAAAAATATTTGAAAGTTGGTAGTGTTACCATGGAAATCTATGGAAAACATCGGTTGTTACCTAATATTTTCGCGGAATTTCTGTCAATCTGTCAATTTCATTTCTCAATAGAGCATCAATGTGCCGTTATTGTTGTTAATTTATTATTATAGTTTATGAAATAGTATACAAAATCCGTAAAGAATAATATTCTACCCGTTTTGCCATGTTTTCCACCCTATTTTGGTCATTATTGTCCACAGTGTCACCGTATACAAATGTTCATCATTTGTGACAGTTAAAGCGCCACGAAATTTTCTATGAACTCCGGTGTTAAAAGATTGAACTACACAAAAGTCGACTTTAGTGCCAATAACGGGACTTTAACATAAAGTATCATTTTGTTGTTATGAAACGCGTTATTTTTTTCAAAGGAAACTTAAAGTCTCCTTTATTTTTTATGAAACTGGCTGTAAAAAAATAGATTTTTAATTCTTAACATAAATAATAAAAAAAAAAAAAATTAACATAAATAATTAACTGTAAAATATTGATAAAATCGCAAAATCCAGATCTGGAGTAGGGAGCTAATTATTGTTGAAGACGTATTATTATTTATTTTTAATCTAAAATCAGCCAACTTCTTCTTCATTAAAGATTCGGAGGCGTGGTGCTATACTAGAACCACACTTCAACAGGGTGGCAACTGGCAACACACACAGGTAAGTAGCTGGGTAGTAAAAATCAGGCTCTTTTTCTGTAGAGAGCTCCCTCGATGTATTGGGGGAGATGGAAATAAAAGGGATTGTAGTTGTTATTGGTCGTAAAATAAAATTACTTGTGTTCGGAGCCTTTGTGTGCCGCGCAGGCTTCACGACATACAGCAGCCTATAAAAGTGTGCCACGACCTCTTGTCCTGGAGGAGGGCGGCTGCTGTACAGCTTCAGCAGGTCGGGATGAGTAACACACAGATAACAGACACCTGACAGCGCCTCGGTTCTAAAACGTGCTGACGAAGACGCCCTCCCGAGTGGGTAGGTACCTATGTACCTATACGTGGCCCTATATATATGTAGTCATGAGATAGTCATGGTTTTTATAGTTCGCTTAATACAAATTGTATATTTTGATAATGATTTCAAGTACATAGGCGTCCCAGGCAGGTTCCATCCAACTAGAAGTAGATAATATCCAATACAGAATGATTCATCCTCTCTTCTTAACACAACACCAACATAATATATTATACTGATTAAAAATATAAAGAAAATTCAATTTCTCTATGAATTATCCAGACAGACACTCCGTCAGATATTTCAAAAGCCACCAGAAAGAGTAAAAAAACTCATAATAAAAACAAGTAGGTACCAATCTAATTGTAAAAAGATTCAAATATTTTACCGAACATAACTCAAATTCTTACATTTTCTTAACGAGTCTGGACTGGACCGAGATTGAACACAAATACTTTTCACATATTTGACTTTCACACATTTCAAAGCTTTGTGTTTTGAAAAAGGAGATGGTCGGCACCGAGGATCGAACTCACGACCTTCGGAACGAAAGTCGGTGTCTGGACTATTATTTTCATTGTGTATCCAGTGTAGGCAGGTGCCTTATCAATAAAAGTTGTGACTAAATCCGGGCTGTTTTGTAGTACAAAACTCCCTCAATCTACTTTTTTTTTTCATAATATATCCACGAGTACATAACTACCTACCTACTTAGCCATAGAAAATATGATTATTAAAAGAGTAACAACAACTATTCTTCAACGAGTCCCCCCCCCCTCCCCCCTATTGACTGAGTATCTATTTCTATCGACGTGAGTTTTCCGTATAGCGTACCCCCATGGTACTCTCCATGGTACTCAATGCTCCGCTTGTTATTGCATTTGTTCCTCTAGTTTCCTACTTTCCCATGGAGGAGCACTCCACATGGCGTATTGTTCAAGAGGCCCCTCCAGAGGTAGAGCTATTCACGTTCACAATACGGTGCAGAATGTTCCAATACACGCACTGACTCAATTTCATTACGAACTCCTGTGCACAGTTCTCTTGAAGGGGGGGGGCTGACACAGTGGCGTATCTTGCAAAAACGAGGAGGCCCCCATTACTTACTAGCGCTGCAGCTCCTCGTATGAAACGAATCTTCTACACATCCTGCACACGATAATATCTCTAATATAAATTAAAGTCGGGTTAGTGCGAACACTTATAACTCGAGATCGGCTCAACAGATTCTTCCGAAGTGTGATTTATTGGATTCTTTCCCCCTCCGGATAACAGAAGAACTAATAAAAAGTTGAAAAATGGAAATGAAATAATATAAAATATGATATTAAAGTTTGTATGAAACCAATATGATGCGACTCCATCTTTGAAGTAATCTAACAAGAAGATTATTAATTTCATATCTTTGTTTATATCCTCACGGATTGAAAACTAGATTTTTCCTAGTAACATAGGTAATCAAAACCAATGTATTGGAAAACAATCTCAACAGACAATGAGTCTATCAGATCTTGGACAACAGAGCTGAGGGCTTACAACCTCCTAGGCCAGTTTAAAAGCGCTTTCTATTCCCAGGAAACATTCGCTGTTCTCTGTTGCCAATTGTCATTTCGTTGAAACTTGTATATATACAGTGAGTGGGGAAAATATTCCATTTTTTAACGATTTTCGAGGCTAGTGACATCTACTGGTGGATCGATACAATACTTGGGACTGATTCTAATGTTTTTATTTTACTAACTGGAGATCTATCTGAATGCCATCTGTAGTAATGTAGTGGAAACAAGTCGTCAACTGAGAATCCAATTTTTGTTTCTATTCATCTTCAATAGGTGTTGTTGAATGTACTTGATATTTTTTCGGAAAAATAAATCCTCGTCAGATAACGAAAAAATATCGTTATCTGACGAGAATCAATGAATTATAAAGCAGTAGTAAGTTTAAAAGGTGAATGTGGGCTCCAAATCCTCCAGGACCCCGTGGTCATAAAGACAGTAAAGAGGGTGACCTCCTGAAACTACGTTGTGAACTAAACATCTACGTGTCCCTCCCCTCCCCCTCCCCACTCCAACTCAATATTAATTATGTATTGTAGTCATGTATATACTGTACATAGGTCTGTAGTGGGACTAAGTGATTGATAATGACCCGTGTGGAGCAGCTGCTAGTCGGGAATATTTTCACACAAATAGGAAACTACACAAGAACATATCGCGGGCATCAAGCCAGAAGGGCGTATGAACGAAATGACTACTTTACAGGAGAGACAAAAAACTGTTTATTTCCGTAACGAATGAATTTATCAATGTAGTTATTTTTTATGAAATTAAGCAAAAAATAATCACAATCAAAGGGTGCCACCCAAATTCAATTTTTTTATTATTTACGCATAGATTCTGCACATACGCCCTTCTGGTTCGTTTATATACGTGAATATTGACTCAATATTTGTACATGAAATTATAAGAAAACTGAAGGGCGTAAAAACAAGTGTCGGAAACAGCTATATTTTATAGATAAAAATTATTGAGCTTATTTATTACTAATATTTAAGCCCCTTGATTCAGAAATTGAGCCAATTTTTCTAAAGCTTATACGATTTTTAATGTCTGTTCGCCCTTCTGGCTTGACAGATTTCAGTGTTACCGTGCCATTTTAACAGGAGGTCGTATATACTTTTTCTTATAATCTTCGTAATAATCACTCTCCAATTCAAAATAGTTGTAATTTTAAAAAGATTTTTTTACAAAATAGATTTTGATAATAAATTAAAATATATTATGATTAACAATTATTCCATAACCTAAAATGAAAAGACTAATAACATTTTAATGTTCCTAATTTCAAGTTCTATCAATGAGTATTCCTGAAATAAAACAGAATAAAGCCAACACGATCACACTTACAAGTGTCAATTTTGAATAAAATAATTATTTTATAGTAGAGACATAAAACAAGCACTCTCATTTACCTACAGTGTTTTTCTCTAAGGCCATTAAGGGAATTTCAATAGGGAATCAATTAAAAAAGCACAAAATACTATTGGTACGCATAGTACTTACTCAAAACTTTATTTAAAAGAAATTTTAGTAGGTACATGATATTTGTAATAGGTAAAAAAACAGAAATGGATATGACATCAATTTTTTGAAAGTTTTTTTTTTTTTTTAAATGAATCTGTGCTCACTCAAAGTGAACACAAATACACTCCTTGACTCTTTCACAGTAAGCTACTGAAAGCTTGTGTCGTGAAAGAGGAAGATGGTCGGCACCTGGGATTTTACTTAAATAGTAAAAAAAAATCATAATTAAACAAAACAGATTTAAAAACCTTTATATTTATTTACATAAAAAAACAAAGAACTTCTTATTTTCTTCTGGAGACAATAAAACTCTTCACTATTTAAATTACCATTGTCATTCAGATCAACCGATAGGCTTTCGTTATAATTCTGATGACTCCTTGAATAGTCCCCAGTTGACACAAATTCCTGAAATCTTTATACTAGCTTGAATAGGCACCTATTTTTCTAAAATAAGCCTGATCGACGTTCCTGCAAGATCCAGATCGAGTTGTTATGCTCGATATTACCGCCTGCTTAAATTCCTACCAATAATTTGTTTTTGAAAAAAGTGAGTTTGGTTAATCTTTCTTAAAAGGTGGCTACCTCACATTGTTCCATTATTATATTTACGTGTGAATTACAAGCATTTGGGCATTTTTATAGTAATAGAAAGCTTTATGGTTCATAATTTTGAGCTTATCTTTAATCAAGGCATATCTTTACGTGCCAAATTGATTATATTATGTCAGTCCTTTGGTACATAAATTTTGGCATATTCGGATTCACGTTCAATTGTCTAATGCATTATGTCGCACTTCATGATTAAGCTATGGTCCAGTTCCAAAATTGTATGATCCAGGACATCTATTTCACAGTCTTGTGCAGCAATTATGTGGTGTAATATTGATACCATTACGGAATTTATTATTTCTTCAGAACACTAGTTAAGAAATTACAGCGCAGTGTTTCAAGACTCTGCGACGAAACAGCACGCTTTGACCTTCGAGTCAATGCCATAAAGATGGAGCTCATGGCGAAAAATGCCTACCCTGATAAACAGCTACCGATAACCATCGATGGTCACCAGGTCTCCCGGGCAGATAAATTTAAAGAACTAGGAGCAAAAAATACCACCTCTGGTGACCTAGGGGCTAAGCTCCTGCTACGTATCGGTATGACAAGTGGCGCCATTAACAACATGACCAAGATATGGAAAATGTCGGCGTTTAGTGCCGAGACGAAATGCGTGTGTGTTCTCTTTCTGGATGGGTGAGTGGTCCTGGCACTTGACCAAAGCCCTGGCTCAATAAATCTTCGCATCCAATTGAAGTGCCTTTGGAGAATTTTGGGTATAAAATGATGCCATCGCATCACGAACGACGCTATACGCTGGATACGCTGGCACACGCATGGCGGGACCATCATCTCTACCATTGTGGAGAGGAGAGGGAAGTCCCTCTCATCCTGACCACATGACCCCGCCAACTGGCTGGGTCATGTCTCAGGATGATGAATGACAGTTGGCCTAGGAGAGCGTTGTTCTTCCTCCCATCAGGGTCCCGAAGACAAGGAAGACTCTCTCACACTGTGTTCCGCTCCTTCGAAGCAGAGCTGAGGGATTTGGACATGGTGTAGGAGGAGGTCATAAACATTACGCAAGATTGATCGCAATGGAGAGCTCTTGTTGCCTCCATAAATGCCCCTGAGTGAGTGTAAAAGGGAGAGTTAGTTATTTAGCTAGGATTTAACCAGTGTAACCAACAAAAATACAAACGTCCGTTCGTTAGTAGGTTGATACGTATAGGTACTGAGATGGTGTTCGCCCGGTGTTTAGGAAAAATATTACATGCACGCATCAAAATTACAGGGCGTATGTACGTTCGCCTTTATGGCACGACAATATTACACAAACATATTCTGTTAAGTCTGCGTCGTATGTTCATACGCCCTTCTGGCTCGACAATATTACACAAACATATTCTGTTAAGTCTGCGTCGTATGTTCATACGCCCTTCTGGCTCGACAATATTACACAAACATATTCTGTCAAGTCTGCGTCGTATGTTCATACGCCCTTCTGGCTCGACAATATTACACAAACATATTCTGTCAAGTCTGCGTCGTATGTTCATACGCCCTTCTGGCTCGACAATATTACACAAACATATTCTGTCAAGTCTGCGTCGTATGTTCATACGCCCTTCTGGCTCGACAATATTACACAAACATATTCTGTCAAGTCTGCGTCGTATGTTCATACGCCCTTCTGGCTCGACAATATTACACAAACATATTCTGTCAAGTCTGCGTCGTATGTTCATACGCCCTTCTGGCTCGACAATATTACACAAACATATTCTGTCAAGTCTGCGTCGTATGTTCATACGCCCTTCTGGCTCGACAATATTACACAAACATATTCTGTCAAGTCTGCGTCGTATGTTCATACGCCCTTCTGGCTCGACAATATTACACAAACATATTCTGTCAAGTCTGCGTCGTATGTTCATACGCCCTTCTGGCTCGACAATATTACACAAACATATTCTGTTAAGTCTGCGTCGTATGTTCATACGCCCTTCTGGCTCGACAATATTACACAAACATATTCTGTTAAGTCTGCGTCGTATGTTCATACGCCCTTCTGGCTCGACAATATTACACAAACATATTCTGTCAAGTCCACGGCGTATGTTCATACGCCCTTCTGGCTCAACATGATCGACAATACCATAGCATATGCCCATAATTATTTTTTTCAAAATCTCAAAATATACTAAATGGAATGCTCTTATTTTTTTAGGAGAGGTGGAGATGATGTTCAGGCATCGAATGGCATTAAAAACGAAAAATCGCATTTTTGCATGTTCGCCCTTCTGGCTTGATGCCCGCGATATTATTCTTTGATATAATTAATTAAGGGGGGGGGGGTGCAAGTGTACCCCTCTGGCGTGCAGCGGGGCGTGGGGTGAGGGGGTATAGGGGGTGAAGGAAACAAAAGCTCACATTATTATTATTCATAGCCCGAAAAAACAAAGGATCTCTCTTTATGGAATATTTTGTTGAACGATTTGCTCAGTGAAATTATTATTTTATGTTTGTTATTAATTAAATACAGCGCATTAATGTTTTATTGTGTTTGTAGGGGCGGGGCGGCGCCTCCTCGGGATAAGAACATTTTTTCCTTAGATAATTATTCACCCCGCTGTGTAAACCCCCGCTCCTCACCCCCTGTCGCTACACAAAATAAACAGAATTCTTCCCGTAATTCTTTCCACAAGTATCAGCTATCTCCATACATCCCCAAAAGTAAATTATGTTGAAGCACCCACAACATTCCATGTGCTGCGCTCAGTTCCTTATTTCCCTTCATATATAGGCAGCGTCACTTGGAGCCTTCTTTTGAAAAACAGAACCACGTGGAAGAGACGCGGGAGGGACAATGTAATTTTCTTGAAAATGTTCCTAGGGCCAAATAAATATTAGCGGAGTGTCAATAGTGGCAGTGTACCGGGACGGGGCAAATTATATCAATATTATTACTTCAACATTTATTTACTCAGAATAAATCTCATTCATTTCGAAGTAAAGTTAAGTCTATAAAACTCACCAAATTCAATGAGAAAATAAATAAATAAAAAAATAACACTCTTCTATACATAGGTGTCAGTATAGCCGGCGGAACTTAATGCTTGAAACATTCTCTACCAGTCAACCGGTCCCGTCCAATCTGAGACAGGATTCCAACCCCGAGTAGAAATTTCAAGTGAAAAAACACATTGAAAATTTCTGACCCGACCGGGAATCGAACCCAGGACCTCTTGATCTGAAGTCGGAGCCTTTGCCACTAGGCTACCGAGGTCGGCAATGGAATTGTAGATAAACAATATTGAGGATTGGTTGGTAGACTGGCGGCTTTCGTACCGTTTCGTATCGGAGGTCGTGGGTTCGATGCCAGGTGCCAACTATCTTCCTCTTTCACGACACGAGCTTAAAGTAGCTTACTGTGAAAGAGTCAAATAATAGTGTATTTGTGTTCACTTTGAGTGAGCACAGATTCATTTTATGAAATAAATAATCGCTTCGAGTATGGCTGCAAGTGATTTCATCCAAATGATTTTCAAATGTCAAAATTCTCCAATGGCCAACAAATTTAATTTTCGTAAAAAAAATAAATTCGAACGGTTGGCAGTTCCGGCCGGGGCCGCGGGGTACTAATCCATTTTCACACATGTAATGTTTTTATCAGTATCCTTCTTCAGATGGACAACGACAAAAAAAAAACTAAAAATTTATACAAAAAACTGCATTTACTAAACTATTTCTAATCAATGTAATAAGAACATGACAAGAAAATTTATCTTATTATAAGCTAAGATAAAAATACAATTAAAAATTACCTATAGTAAAAAGTTCTTCCTCCCATCAGGGTCCCGAGGACGAGGAAGACCCTCTCATACTGTGTTCCGCTCCTTCGAAACAGAGATGAGGAATCTGGACATGGTGTGGGAGGAGGTCATTAACGTTGCGCAAGATTGAGCGCAATGGAGAGCTCTTGTTGCCTCCCGATGCCCCTAAGTGGGTCTTAAGGGAGTTTGGATTGGATTGGATAGTAAAAAGTATAATCTGGGGCCCTAAACAATTTAACGAATGAATTATTCGACAACGTAGAAAGATAATTAACTGTCCAATGTTTTTATAGTCCAGTGTCTTCGTTTGGTTTACTTACTTAATACTTTTCGTGCGGCATTCGGATTAATTTCTTCTTCGCCCGTGCAGGCTGCGTCCTCCAAGCACCTATAATCTGGGCTCCAGTGCTGCAAGCCAAGCCACCGCCTACGGTTTCCCTTGGTTTACTTAAATAATTGTTTAAAGTGGACAGTTCATTTTTTTCTCACACTAAATTAATGACAAATCCGTTCGCAAAATTCAAATAGTCCACGGTGCAGCTGGTTCTAGAGTTTTAATTATTCAGCTTAAACGGATTTTTTGCGGAATTTAAAAACAACAAACCTTTTTGCAAAATCATTAAGCTGGATTAATGATTTTGCAATTTTACCTAATAATTTTAATTCTAATTTCTCTGAACTAAGATAACTCTTGAATACTAAGTGCCTATTGAAGTATGGAATACTCGATGTTTTCAAGTCCTCCTATAAACTGATAGTTGGTAGAAATAATAAATTTATTGGAAGTATAATATGCTACACCATCGGGGAGGGCTTGGACCCCCCCCCCCTCCCCTTCCTCGTGCCCTCCAACAATTATTGTCAATCGCTATTTACAGCTGAATGCTTTACAAATTTAACCAATAATAAATGATCACGTGAGATGTTACACAATATGTAGATAGTAAGTTCACCAATGGCTCTGCCATTTTCGTGTTTTAAAGTATTTGGGTGGTTTTGAAATTGAGATTTCAACGATATTTTTATTCAATATGTTATCGAATGCTTTTTATTAAATCAAGTAAGGTTTGTTTGTTTTTCTTTAATTTGTCCTCCGAAGCCTCAAATCTCTTTGAATATTTACAATATTACTTGAGAACTAGAGATTCTTCTTTTTATTTCCAAGGTCTACATTTCTCTAACAGGGGATATTTCGGCCTAAACAAACTACTAGAAATAGGCCAATAAGCCAACAGGCAATAAAGACATACAAAAATGGATATATTCATATCCTGGCGCCGACTATATTATTATGACAGCAGTAGCTGCACAAAGAGTTGGTTGCTCTAGTTGTTCTCAAAAAATCCAACAGGTGGCTCTATATCTCATTAACATCAGCTACTTGTTATATGCACGTATTATGAAGGAATTGTGGTCGGGGCAGTTGGCCCAGTGGTTACCGTCTCGGCACGGTACGACGAGGGACGCAGGCTCGAATCCTGCCCGGGGCATGGGATTTTTCCACATGTTGAAATTTATCGTAATATTCGGGAATTTGAACATAACCACCTAATGGCGAACGCTGTTAACGTAAAGTGATCACACTAAGCTAGCCTTCGAAATAACAGTAGAAAGTCCGTAGTGGTTTGTTCATACCATTTAAAAATCGAACAATATTAGTAGGTCATCAGTTGTTGGAATATCGTTAAAACCCTAGGTACTAGAAAAGCACTCTAGGAGAGAAATACCTAACGGAACAACCAATTTCAATTAATTTCGAATTAGAATAGGAGTCATGCGTCATGTGACAACTTTGTGAGTGCACAGAGTTAGTGTGTTTGGTGTGTTTGAGATGATGGCCTTTTGTTGGAGCTTTGTGGGGGTCCGGGCCTATTGAGCTGTGCTCTGATGAATTACCCTTCAAGTGCTGTGTTGCACCGACTAGCACAAAGCGAATATCAGTTTGGCACACGACACGACGTGTATCTACTAACTAACCTGCGCGCGTTTTCCAATCAATGTAACCACCGCACCTGCACTGATAATAATGTCATCACAATTATTCAACATGGCGCGGCCCTGGCGACTTCACCAGTACCGACTCCAGGGAATATATTACTAATCCCTCACTAAAGTGATGGTTTTCATTGCCTTAGTTAAGGTACAACATGTTAACTATGTGTCTTTGCCAAAATCAAACCTAGATTACTGAAATACCATTAGCGAGGAGTATTCGAGGATAATATGATGTTTATGTGTAGGTGAATATCTGACTGAAGCCAGTTCTGTGCTGCATTGCTGAGATTACTCCCATCTGCAGGGCTGACAGCGCCTGGTATTATGCAAATTCCATTTCCCAAAGAGAGGGAGGCGCCCTCTCTTGTGGTCTCTCCTTGTGTGTCTGCTGGGAGAATGATTACCAGAGTAAGTACTCGTGTGTATAATGTATATGTATTTGTATACACGGCAGCATGTAGGTACCGGATGAGGAATTCATCCCGAAAGACTGAGGGCTGCTGTTCGTGTTATGGAAAAACTTTGAAAAAATAAAGTTTATTTTTACTTAAGTGTTATTGTGTGTTCACAAAATAGGATATTATACAGGGATGGTGCGGCGGCCGGCCAGATAAAAGCCTCATAAATATGTATGGCCAGTTGACCCGTGGCGGCACACCACCCGCCCCAAATTATCCCGCGTCGGACCAGAGGTGGAACCAGACACTGTCATAACTTAACCAGACTCCTTCTACCATATTCTCCCCGTACCAAGTACAGAAGTATTAACAGTGGACCAGAGAAGGGCTCGTCTGTCCTGAGTGAATCGAAAGTGATGAAACATGGCTGTTTTGAGAAGGACCTGGTTCAGATCAAAATTAATTAGACACAAAATGTGGTCGTCCGTTTACAAAATAGGCAAAAATCTTCACATTGTGAAGTGTACATCAGAGGGTGTGTAGCCCCCTGCCCCCAGGGGCCGGGCTAATGGACACAGCGCGGGGTGATGTATTATTCTTAATATGAGTGTCGAACTTTTAATATAAACTTTAGCAATACATTACCCCGCAGACGTGCGCCGAGCTGGGCCGCTTCATCACTCATCCTCAAACTCACTCACACCTTCTCACTAAATTATTTCACAAACCTTATTAAAAAATGATCGTCATTTCACTTAATATTAATTAGTGGAGTCTCAGTGTTCATTAAATTCACAAAGTCTTCGAGGGACGGGGTGGCTGATTCTTTCTGAACTTTCTAAATAATTAGTGCTTATTTTTCTACAAAGAGAATTAACTGAAATTAATTTTCATAAAATAACTACTTACCCAGATGTGCACGGCCCTTCTTAGTGGAATATTTATAGTTCCTAGTAGAGATGGGCATTATAAGGATAGCAGCTGATAAAAATCTACTATATAAATTAAAGTCGGGTTAGTGCGAACACTTATATGTAACTCGAGATTGGCACAACAGATTCTTCTGATGTTTGATTTATTGGATTCTTCTCCGCTCCGGATAACAGAATAACTAATAAAAAATACAAAAAATGGATAAGAAATTATGTGAAATACAATATTTAAGTTTGTATGGAAAGGTTACCTGGGACGCGCCTACGACATCGCGGGTAGCTCCCTCTCATTCTCGCATACGCTCTTACAGTAGCCCATCCCACTTACTTCACCGTACCGTTTCGATAGTTTTAGAAAATGTTCATACAAAGTCAACAATGTTATCGGGCATATTCGTGTTGGTAATAGGCGAGGTAGGGTGTGTGCGCGAGCGCATTTTTCTCAAGTTGTTCCCGCCAGAGCTTTGAATACGAATGAAATAGGGATGTTTCAGAAATAGTTTAATGTTATTATTGTATTAGCTTATCTATTCGAATTTATTTTGTATTATTTTACGGGGGCGCAGTGCACATCATGTACATATTAACTTTCGTCCACAGGAAAACGTCTGTCGGGAAATCTAGTATTAGATAAATAAAAATAACGCGTCTAACGTTATTAATATTTAACGATATTTATAAATAATAGTTGAATAAAAATAATAGTCAGGGAAATAATAGCCTACCCCTATTATTTTTTTATATGACAGGCAATAAGTATTAGTCGAATGAAAATATTAAACTGAATGAAATTTTAGAAACGACCTTTTTTTAGGATAAGTAATGTCTCTAGAAACCAAAGGTTCATTTAGGCTTGTAAAATAAAATAGCTTTCAGCTTTTAATATTAACGTTATTTTCAATTAACGGAATTGCTATAACGTTTTTTAATTTAAGCCGTTAGTCCCAACTCTAGTACCTAGTAGGACAGTTGTTAGACAATCTTGAACAGGTATTTGAGGCAGGCTGAAAACTTATATACTTCTCATATAAAACCTGAACACAGAGCGGCTTGAATTAACTTGGGCACATAAAATAAAATAAAGATACCTCGTATGCTTTTCGCAACTCTCGTATTTAAGAAGAAATGTTAAACAAGTTGGACTATTGGCCTGGAAAATTTAATGTGGGACCTCAACAAGACAAATTATTACTTTAGTCATAGTAGGTACCTATAAGTTATTGAACATTATTATTTTTTCGGATTTTACCAATTTCTATTTGCACATATGTTCAATTGTTTGGGTCGGATGGCTTGCTAGGTATTAAAAAAGGGAAAGAGTTTTGTGTAGTTTTTTCGCGAATTTCAAAAAAAAATGTGATAGAACTAAACAAGACTTTTTAACTTTTATATTGAAATGAGCCATCATCATCATCAAGCACCTTCTGCCCAAAACATCGAAGACCTAGGTATTTATTGTAAGAGGCTCCTACAAAAAGTTTTAAAAGAGAAGCAAAGGAAGTCGAGAGACAAAGGAATCGTTATGCGCTGTGTCGCTGTGTATTTTTTAGCTCTGAAGCAACTTCCAATCAGTATTTAGTAGAGGAGACAACTTCCCTCCGTTTATCTCACGAGTCCTGAATCAAAGAGGATCAGTGCAGAGGTGGGAACACTCGAGGTGAACTTTGAGAAGCTGTGTCCGGCGCGCGGGGGTAGCGAGGGAGGTCCTTACCCAAGATTTATTTAGTGGAATTGTTAAAAAGTTCCAACACATGGGGGGTGTTTGGGAATCTGCGGAGATACTCGTATCTATAATATACACTACATATCACACTGTCTGGCTCGATGACACGGTGTATTACATTCTCAGTTAAGGCAGATCCTTCTTGGAATGGGAAGGGCTGTTTTCAATACAACAGTTGTTGTTAGTAACTATGACCTTGATAACTTCGCCATAATACCACCCACATCCTGAGCCCATCCACTTCATTTCCAGTCACTCGAAGAAAACGATGTGTAGTTTTTCTATTTTCCACACCGTTTCCAAGCTTATACGAATATAGTCAAATCGAGGAGACCAACTTAGAGGTCTCCCATCCATAATGGCGAACAATTTATTTGAAATTTAAGGAAGTGGTCATCTTGTATTTATATGTAAGTACGTATTGTACCTACGTGTTTGTATTTTGTATGTGTTGCTTAGATTTTATTCCTTTATTTTAATTTGTTTAAAAGAATGGTACCACCAAAATCACTTTTTTATAATTTACTTACTGAGCGTGTAAACTTCTGGGTCCACTACTATTCATATGTTGTTAAGAGTTTGTTTTTTTTTTTTTTTTTGTAAATGTAAATTAGTTTTAAGTTGTAAGATTAACGTTAAGATCTATTCCTAATAAAAGGTCACAAGGATCTAGACATAATTAGAACGTTGTGCACCAACAAAGCCAATAGGCAATAAAGATGAGACATTAACAAAAATGGATATAGTCATATCCTGGCGCCAAATACATGACAGCAGTCGCAGTCTTCAAATTTGGTTGCTCTCTTGTTCTCAATAATTTCCAACTTTTATCACTTTATTTCATTAACTATTTAACGTGTTGCATACATGAGATTTTTCGACATGTTGAATATGTTATGAATTCTCATGATTAGGAGTTTCTGAGCCTTAAACATTATCACCTAATGGCGAACGTTGTTAACGTAAAGTGATCACACTAAGCCAGCCTTCGAAATAACAGTAGAAGACGTAATCCCATAGTGGTTTGTTCCATTTAAAAATCGAACATCAGTAATGAATTCTTAGAGTTTTAAGTTGTTAGATATTCGTTCAAATAGCTATTTGTTTGCATTGAAAAATAAAATAAAATAAAATAAAGGATCAAAATGCACAGTCAAAAATATCCTTAAAACTTCGTAGCGCCAGTCGTACGTATTGCTAGAAGCGGTACATAGATAACACTGGTAGGTATATTAAATAATTAAGATGTTAGTAAATAATTTACTAAGCAGCCCTCCTCCTTCGAGAATATAAAAAGGTGGCAAGATGAGCGGAATACATTTCAACATCTCCATTTTTTTCCTCATTTGGAATTTATGAATTTAACGATAATTTAATGATAAAAACTAATTTGTTATTCTAAAATGAAAATTGAAAATATAAGAGCGACTTTATCGGTAGATTATTATTAAGTTCCGCCGCGCGCCCTCCCACTAACACCCCCTGATTTTATTACGAGGCTTTTCAAAATTAATGTCAAATATTTTATGTGCTCTTACAAAGATGGATGTTCATGCGTTGACATGGTTTGGGCTTATTTCAATAACGATTCAGAACGAATGCAAACAGGATTAGAAAAAGAACGTAAGAGACTAAAAGTGTAAGAAGGTGTGGCCAAACGAGAAAGAAGTGGATCGAACACATCGAATCCGTCCTTAAAGTAGGTTGCATGAGAAATGTAATGTCGGTGGAACAAGCTAAAAAGTGTTTCTTGATAGAAAAGAGTGGAATTCCATTTTCTCTGCCTATCCCTTAGGAACACGGCGTGACGGGTAAAAAAATAGAGGTTAACACGCAAGAATCTCATGGTTTTTTAACACTGCGTTGGTTGAGCTGTACTTAAAGAAAAAAAAAATCTTATTATGAGACATTAAAATTAAGATAGCGTCCACTGATAATTACAAGTTCCTCGCCCTCAGCATCTATTCTATCTTAGTAAATCCTCATTCACTTACTTACTTAACGAGTCCGACCACCCAACCACTAGACCACTCCACTCCAATACTCGGCAGCCGCAACAGCATTGCCGTTACTCATGACATGTATAGTCGACAAACCAAGGGATTTTCCATGTCAAAAATCAGAGATGGAGCAGTATGGAACTGAGGCACGCAGAGTGACTCCTAGAAGTGTAGTTGGAGGTGTCAAATAGAATTATGTACTTGCTAATGGAGTTGTGTAGTACCATGGCTGTTATTTTAATACGAATAGAATATTTTATTCCGCGTTAATTGAAGTTGTAACATGAAATAATTCCACGAACTCCCTCCCCCCCCCTCCTCAACCCACTTCCTCATTATAATACCCCCGTATGTCCCCCATCTCGGAGAATGACGATAGCCTTAATATTTGCATTTTTTTACACTAATGATACTTTTTATACAAAGTTCCTAATAACTGAAGTACCTACTGTAGATTTTTATATTGTATCATAATTTCATTGCATCAACATTACAAGTATATCGATTAAGCTAGAATCTGCAGAGATGCCTCCTCCAAAATCTCAACTTCTAAACAAACCTGGCATTTATAGGTGGATGAGCACAGAGGAATGCTTCCGACAGGCTATGCAAGTATTTCTTATTCTCCATAGCTCCAGGAATATGTTTCTAACAAAATTTGCTAATGTTTGTTGAATCTTTCTTTATTATTATAAACATTTCTGTGATTTCATTTGATACTTGTGATTAACATTTTATATATTTTTTTATAATTTTTATGTTGTATCATGATGGGATGTGCATATGTTTTTAGCAACTATTGTACTCCTTTATACACTCACATTTAATTTATAACAATGTAAAAGGCATAATGCCGTAAATTGTTGAAATAAATAAATAAATAAGATCTTAGATATTTTGGGCAGAAGAAAATTAGAACTATAGAAGACAATTTCATTTTTATTTATTACTAGCTTTCCCGACAGACCTTGTCCTGTAGTCCTTACTATGGATATTGATTTCGAATTTGTAATTTATACAAAAATACGTTAAAAACATGTTTTAATTTCAAAATATTATTTCCGAAAGCTTGAAAGAAATTCTATCAATAATCTGCTTGCCAGTATTTTGAAACTCTATGGTTTTCAAGTAAATAAAAATTGTGTTGTTATGGATTCTTCATAGATGGCGGTGGCAGCGCAAGAAATCCGTTCCATATTGTCTTTAATATTATATTTCATAATATTTATTTCTAATCCATTTTTTCTACTTTTTATTAGTTATAGGTGTGTTATCCGGAGCAGAGAAGAATCCAATAAATCAAACATCGGAAGAATCTGTTCAGCCGATCTCGAGTTAAAGTGTTCGCACAGCCGACTTTGATGCATATTATAAGATTCCCAAACCTACCTATGTGTTCAGATCATATTAGAAAGATCTAACAATATCTCAAAAATATTCCGTTTTTTTTTTAATTACGTGTTTCAACCTAATGGCAAGCAATATATCACACAGAAGGGAGCCTCCCACATAGTGATAATATTAGGGCAGGAAAGCCTTGCCGTTTCATGGCCACAGTATGGCAGCTATCCTTCTCCAGTCTTTTCTGCCGCCCTCCAACACTTCCACAGATGATCAACCACGGTAAGGTTTCCCATGTAAACACTCGACAGGAATTCTTTGTTCGTCTTCTTCCCATCTCGAGATGCTCGGAGCTGACGATAGGGAGTGCATTTGTTGATAATACGCCGCGTAATGTATGGTGGTGCGGAGGTGTCACACATCGTCAGTACATCAAGCGTGAAATGTGTTGGGTGGAGAGGGGGGAGGCGTGGCGTAGGGAGTGCGATGGGACCCGGAACCCGGGACCCCGGCCCACCTGGCGGTTGAGAAATTCTCATCAGTCACAATTGTATAATTGAAGATCGTTGTCCACAATTGCGTTGTCTGTTGCCTCTTTATGGGAGCCCGTCCCCGAGCTCTGGTGCCTTCCATCCCTCCCGTTATGACAAGCCTCTCGAAACTTCACGACGCGCGATTAGTCCATGGACAGTTGTTCTCTGATATATTATACATACATACATACTCCCCTCAAGGCCCCCCGCACACTGCAAGCCAGCCCGGAGTAGGCAAATCCGCAACAAATCCGACCCGCACGAAACCAACCCCCAGCTCGATCGAAGCAATCAAATCTATTATAGAGCTGTCAAAATAGATTACCTTATTATTTGTTCCATCCACGGTACGCGGAGGAGGCCTCTCTAGCCGCACACATTGGAAGGTGCACCTTGTATGGAGCTAGTGACTTTACGGGAGGAAAATTCGCACATGAAACATCGCAGGTTACAATAATTATTATAACCGAAAATAATGTTCAACAATCAAACGTGTTATCTTACACATGCGCGAGTCTTTCTTCCTTTCAACTACACAACCCCCCCCCTACCCTCATGCTGGAATAGATCACATCTTCTGTCTGTGTGGCCGGACTATTTTTGGCTTTCGTAATTTCACATTTATTTATGGTATAATGAAGACACTTTAATTATTAAACAAATGGCATGGGTTGTGCAGTGGCATAGATAGAAGTGGTATTTGGGGGTTCCGGGTGCCGGGGTCCCATCCCTACTCCCGACAACTCTCAAAGTTAATTAATGTATGAATTAATAACTGGTATTCACAGAGGGATACATGTGCGGCACTATTTGTGTTGATTACATTCTGAACTCCCTGAAGCGGCCACGTGACCTCATCTGCAGCCAAGTCTGTAGGACTTCCCTCTTCACTCCATTCATCATCAATCAGGTTTCTCTCAATATTTGTATTTGTTAATCACTTCTCTGAACCTAACTCAATTAAAAACTGTTATATTTCAAGTGAAAAAACCCAGCATAAACAAACAAGCAACTGATTTTCTAACTCTTTCTCACCATCGCATTCTCAAGCTTTCAAATATTAAATCACTTAACAATATTTTGAATAATTTACATCTGACTCAATCCCTCACATCAAACGTAGAGGCCGAAATGCGTACAGTGGGGCTAGTACGAGCTTTATCGAAAGCTTATTGCACGCTAATAAGCGCTTATTAGCGTGCAAATAGATTATTATTATAAATAATAATCGTTCGATCATTTTTGTATGGAAAATTTTCGAAACTCTTTCGATGATCGTTTCGATATTCGATCATCGAAAACTTATACTAGGGCTACAGAACTCATACTTGAAATTATATTTTTCCGAATAAAGCCTTGAATCATAGAATACGACTGAGGGGAAGAAATTGTCAACCCCGTTTGAAAACCTCAGAGGTGAGCACCTGTACCTATGTTATAATGTGTTGACATGGTTGTGACATAGTAATTATGCTGGTGAAACCCCCTCATACCCCCCCCTCACCCCCCGGGAGACGCGCAGCACTCCAGGCTGGTGGTTGGAGCTTGTTAATAAGTGATTCAATTAACACGAAGCTACGTGATCTCGCGAGCAAACAAACAAACAAACAACCATTAGGAGGAGATCTCTGCTGATTCCGTCTGAACACAGTTACCATGTGGCGGGGACCACCACGCTAGTTAGCGGGGACTTGGATGGATTTTCGAAGTGATGTAGGAGTGATATATTTAGGTTATTTGAAATTAGCAGTCTTCTTAGGCATACGCCTTTGCCCATCTGTGAGAGATGTGTACCTATATTTTATTAAGGTAACATCACTTTGAGGGAATCCAGATTCCTTATCATAATTCAATGCCAATATTTAAGATAAGTCGATGCTTGCATTTAGCAGCAGGGCACAATACAACTCTGGTAGCCTACAACACCACACCGAAGACGAAAGGAAATCCCAAATCCAATAGAATAAAAAATGCAGATAATCTTAATGAGTATTGAGTAGCCAGATAACACTGCAAACGACGTATCACCTATTCTAAGCACGCATACTTCATTTGCAGTAAATCACAACCAAAATACTTTTTTATGATTGACGCATTTAACATCAGGCAGGAAGACTTTGTATCTGAAAACAAAATATTACCTAATAATTACATAATAATATTTTGCATCATTCATGAATGTCCCTCTCCAGGCCAAAGGCCAAGACGAAATATTAACGACAGCTCCAACGTTTAACAATTTGTTGTTATTTCCATAGAGATAACGTAAAAACTGTATATCAACAATGTTGTTCCAAATTCCGAGTCGAAAAAATAATGCTGATAGTTGTTCAAAATTAACGTTAAATGTTACCTACCTCGAAATCTATGGAAAAATTACGACGCTGCTGTTATATCGAAGACGAACACATTCATTTTTTGTTTGCAAACCATTTTTAATTTGGTTAACGTTAACGTTTGGAACGTTAACAGTTTTCACGTTTAACGTTATTTATTTCGACTTAACCCCCAGGGGTGGCCCGAGTGATTCTCCTCCTGTTGACTGGACTGCCCGGTGATTGCGAGGAGATGCCTTGACTGAACGCATTTTGACGCGCTATTTGCTTGCTTTTGCAAACCACTAATTAATTTTCTTTGAATCCGTTCGGTTTCAATGAAAAACCAAGGTGAATTCAGATGTTCCCAACAATTATTAATAACGGCCGTGTGGTGTTCTGTCGCTCCACTCAAGCATCATGCTGATATTCTCTGTTGATCGTCATAGTGAAACGCCGAACCGATTTCAGGTACAGCAGCAATAAACAAATATATGAAATGTTCCTCCTATAACAATAGTAACTTCCCGATGCTCCTGTAGAATAAAAACAAAAGAAAAGCGAATATTTTAGTAATAAATAACAAGTTACAATTGCACGCGCTTTCACAGTCAGCCTTATGTTTGATGAAGCAGGACCAGGCCAAGTGTAAAATAATGATACTACTGAATAAGTTCGGTTTGCCTCATGTAAAGGACCTCCTCAGTAGGTACCTGGGTGTATTCATGGAGGCTGTATTAAAAATCTTCACGCACTGATTTATCCTCAACAAAGGCTCCCGGTGAAGGACCTCCCCGCCCCGCCCACCCGCCCTCCCCGCCTCTGCTCCTATCACAAATCTCGCTGCCTTTGTTCGTCTTTGAGTCGTTTATTTGTAAGAAGTTCTCGAGAGTAACAAATAAAAGAAAAGAAAAGAAGAATTATTCGTCCTGCGAGGAGCTCAGTGGTGCGTGGCGCACAGGAAGTTGACTCACTTAGCCTCACGGAGCTACGGCAGACAGGAGGAGTGCTCTTTGCAATCATCATTCACAGTACAGTCCATCGTAGATTTTTTACCATGGCTAGATTAGCGATAAGCACGTAGACCAGCAAAAAAAGTAAGAAGACACAGGACTGAGACTTGGTACTTATATTTACCAAATGAGTTGGTAAAATGTACACAAAAATATATTTTTTTTTATAAAAATGAATCTGTGCTCACTCAAAGTGCACACAAATGCAATCTTTGACTGTTTCACAGTAAGCTACTTAAATCTTGTTTCGTGAAGAGGAAGATTGTTGGGATCGAACCCACGACCTCCGATACGAAAAAGTACGAAAACAGGCTACCAACCTCTTCTATGTGACAACTTCTTTAGAGTCCTTGGTACAATGTACACTAATTGTACAGTGCTTATCGGATTATTTGGAAATTAATTATTGTCCTAGACGCAACTCCGTGTAATCTGAATTTCTTTTCGTATTCGCCATTTAATTTACCATTTATATGTGTGACTATTTTGATATAAAAATAAAAGAAGAATTCCCATTATACATTTATCATCTGAAATAATCAAGAGAAATTTCTCTTCTCAACAACTCGTGATATGGGCCACACAAAAGCCATAAAAATATTGGAACAAGTTGAGCGCGACACACGACGTGTAGCCACTGAGATTTGCAAAGAGAACGCAGCACTGGAGCGCAACAAGGTTCTCTTTGAGGAAGGAACTTTTATTGCTTCTGTCCCGCTTTGTATTCAGCGCAGCTCCGGCTCGAGTCAAGCAGTGCTCCGTCCTGAGGACTGGCTTTATTGCGAAAATATTTCCAGACAACTGAAGGAGGCTGGAAGACGCGGTGGGGTTCATCGTGCTTGCAACGGGGACGTGCCGCTAAACAGGGGACAAGAGTGAATGAAGAGAGAAGAGAGGACGTAATCCTAACTGAAGTTGAAGAACAAAAAGACGATTTTATACAATTTGTTGTAAACGTGATCAAACCAAACTGGTGTTCCCTAGATGTGCGGCCCAATATACCCGAAACCTGGCAGTGGCGGAACAGAAAACAGAACGCCCGTCCTAACCTTCCGAGGGAGGAGAGAGGCACCTAGCTATATGAAGTTAATTCGATGATCCAATTATTATTGAATCGAGATGAAGCTCCATTCATGAATCAGAAACTTTTCTGTATGTGCCGCTGGGGAGGGGGGGGGGGTAGACTCTCCCCCTAATGAGACAACCCCTCCTCCGGTCCTCCATAAACACAACAAGTTATCACCGACTATTATTTGTGTATTCATAGAATCTTTCCTTTTAGTAATTTCGTACGAACATAATTTCCCCATTGTATGAGGATGTCACCGCAATCAGCGCAAAATCACTTATCTGGCCGCCCCATTTTCCTACAAACATTTCAAAAAGCTCGAGTAAATTGCTAGTTTTCTTCTTATCTGCGTTAGGCAAACATTTCAATTTATTATCTCTTGTGTTTTATGGATTACATGGTGGTAGGAATAATAACAACAATCCCCGGGAAAAAGTCCGATAATCTTCCACTTTCATATCTTCACCAGGCACCTACAAACATATATGAGCCACACTTAGGGGTAGTTCTGACCCGCCCTAAGTTTAAATTGCTTGTGAATTAACGACTAAAGGTTAAAGCCAAACGGCAGAAGTACGAGGAGGGGGGTAGGGGGGTGGCAGAAGTTCAGCCGAGTGGAGAAGCACGCGAGAACAATGGAATAACAAAGATTAAAATAAAGGCGATGAATATTCATATTGGGTGAGATCCTTGTTCCGAATATTGCTTACAATAAAGTTGCACCTCCTCGGGACCAGCCGCGGCACCCGTCCTTTGTTGTGCGCCTTCCTACCTGTATGTAATTCATGGATTCACTCTATCTATGGCAGTTGTGTTGTGAGTGCCCGCTTCCACAAACCGTCATCGACATTCCTTCCGGTCAGCCACCTGAGGAGATAAAACATACCATTTAAGCGCAATTAAGCTATCCCACCTAACTCAGGCAATGCTTCTTCTTCCAACTGGAGTATTCAAAACGTTCAAGGACTTAGGGGGACACTTTATGAACTACTATGAAGTAGAAAACATTAAAATAACTAGCAGCATAATTTGTTTGACGGAGACTTGGTTTATGTGATATATCGCCTGAGCTTCAAATTATGCTGCTAGTTATGAAACATGTTAAAAAAGTAAACAACTGGTTTATTAATTTTTCTGTGGCTACAGCCATACATGCCTAACTCGAAAATGGTCACGACGTTTTGTGGCTACCTATGAACATCCTGATTCGTTAATTTGCACCTCCAACTTGCAATTATTCAACCTTTGATAAGGTTTGAATCATTAAATCAATATTCTCAATCATATCATATTGACATAATGTATGTATAATTGCTGACATAGTTTATCTATATTTACTATTAAAACCATTTTATATTTACTAGGTATTACATATTTACTATAAAAACCATTTTATTTACAAACTGCAATCTATTTAACATGTTACTGTTTCATTATATCATATATTTTGCCCAATGGGTACATCTAAAGTTATTTTAATTTTTTAAATTATTCTATTTACTCGAAACTTTTTGTACTTTTTATTGCAGTGTTGTCATTCTCTTCATCTTATACAGAGACATAAAACATATTTACCATGTATTGTAAAAGCAACATTCCTGTTCGCTGAATTACATAAATGAAAAAAAATAAGTTGTTGTATGTACCTACGTGCATACTAACATAAAAAATGCATTGTTATTAAAAAAAAACTGTGTTGTATACTTTAAGTTATAAAATATATTACCTTTATAACTTTATTAAATAAATAAATAAAATTGGTGCATCTCCCGAGGCGGAATTTAGAATTGAAGCAGATTTCTTCTCTGTCCTGACTGACACACTGGCAAACACTGGCACTGCTTCCTCTTTTAGCGGATAGTATGGATGCCAATATAAAGTAATCTGATACGCGGCTATAGGGGAGGGCGAAGGGGTGGTGCTCAGGGCCGCGATACGTCCCCACAGCCTCCCAGCGCCAGCCAGTTGACGACTCTACATAAGTAGTTCATTAGTGGAACAGCCGACACATTAAAGAAATTATCCTAATTAGCAGCGAGCCGCAGCCTCCCGCACCCCTCTACTCACTTGGACCTGATTTCGTGTGCCATATACATACGGACACGGTGTATTTGAATTTCTAAATGAATGTGTAGCACCTATCACACATCAATTATTCCAATGAATTTGCTGTGCAGTTTCATCAGTAAGATGTAATTTTGGGATCAAACCACCCCCTTGTGGATGATAATCCTTAGGGTCTGTACACATCTGAGCACGCGCGGTAACGTAAACAATGATTAGGAGTTTCGGAGACAAACATTACCACCTAATGGCGAACGTTGTTAACGTAAAGTGATCACACTAAGCCAGCCTTCGAAATAACAGTAGAAGACGGTCGTAAGCCCGTAGTGGTTTGTTCCATTTAAATTATCGAACATTAGTAGTGAAATGTTAGAGTCATTAGTTGTTATTTTTTCTTCGTAAACAATGATGTTTACAGGCCATAAAAGGATAAAAATATGTTTGTAACATCCACGCTTGGCTAGATGTGAATAACTTTCCGCACAAACATGAAAGAAATAACGGATTGCGGAGCATTCCCGTACCAACTTGGGTTGAGGTGTTGTGCGAGAGTGACCTCGCGGGACACAGCCTCCACCATTCTTGGAGGACAGAATAAATGTTTACTTCTTGTGCTTGTTCATATTTACATCCCCCTTGTGTTGAACCGCTACGACCTTATGTATTTATTTGCTAAGATGCCATCCCTTCCTGCGGGACATGGCGGTGGACAAAGCGAACTTGTACTTTTTATCACAAACAATATTTGAATAGGACTTGTTGGTTTCAGTTTCAGTAGAATAGCGGCGCCCCTTAGCTTCCCCAGTAGATCTGTACACTCTCTCGCTTCAGTCCGCCGCATGTATAAAACTTTTTTTTTCTCAATAGTTTGTTCTATAGATAAGCCCAGCTCTATTATCCGCGATTTGCGCCCCCGTTGGGGTCAAAAAACAAGCCGCCGCGCCGCCACTAACAGGTGTTTGACGGGGAAATTAAAATTTAAGAAATTGGATGAAGGAGTCAGAGCAGGGAGGGGAGGGGAAGGGAGGGTCCATCATGATAATAAATTATCTCTTGATTGACAGATTGGTTAAGTTGGACAGTTTCCTTCCTGAAGCGAATCTCTTTAATGTTAACTCACCTTCTTCAAGATATCTTCTCAAGATTCAAAATATCAATGAGTTTAATTACGGCAACTATATTCGCAAGAATGGTGACACATATTTCACCAGTAAGTGCATGCGTTTCTAGGAGCAACAAGTATCTATCAGTTATAGCAAGAATACAATGTCATTCCAATTTTCTAAAAAATATCGTTTCATCACATAATATTTAAAAATCTGTGCTGCTCAGCAGGGTCAAGTGTTGATGACGTAGGAGCGATCAGAGGTTCAAAAGTGACGCCCGCTTCGTGTGCGGCACCTTTACCCGATAATAATCGGAACCCATTTGGTGGGCTGGAACTTTCCAGAATGGAGCACTGAACATATTTTTACCTGGCGATAAGCCACACTTTACTATTATTAATACAAATAATGTTTTATGCTGGAATATTAAGCTTTTAATTTGAGCTCGTTTTTATGAATTTATGGGGACGTTTAAGCTAATCGCTCATAATTAAAAGTTGGCCTAACTCTGCTCCCCCCCCCTCTCGTGTCCCTGCTAACTCTCCCTCTTTCTCCGTCTCTTTAAAATTTTGCCCACGACTTTATTGAGTGCCCTCACAATATTTTCTCACAAACTCTGGATACAACACGATTTTCACGTCCTCCCGCCCACACGGAGACGAGAGGCAAATAAGACGTAATATTATTTTAATAGAAACAGGATTATTCGGAGAAAACATTTCGCCGTCATGAAGTAAAGGAGTAGACGCGCGAGAGAGGCTTTCAAATATTCAAAGCTCCGAGGCCGGGATTTGGTGATGTCACCCAAATCGAATTTCAATGTTAAGCCCATCTGCGAAAATATTTTTAGATTCATTTTGTTCCAGTGGAAGGGATCCCCGGCAGGCACTCTCAGCGGAGGGCCGCGGCCTCCCGACACACGCGCCAAACAAGATGGATGATTTTTCCTTACCCCAGTCCCGCTCGTAGCTTTCTATTTGGTAAAGAACTGTGAGGCGATGTGGAAGGCAGATAAGGGTGGGCGCCCCTTATGCGAGATATTTGATTTAGTTCATTCGTGAAATTTCTCGACGAAGATAAACGAAGTGCGCCACTCTCCCCCGGAGCCTTTGTGTTTCAGAATAAATAATTTTATCGACAATTCATCGGAATTCTGATATGGATCACCGACACGACTATTAAATTATTCTCCATTACGTCGCTGTGCAAATGTCACGGGGATAAAAACAAATTGATTATTGAAAAACTATTGAGGGGGGGGAGAGCGGGGGTGGCTGGAGGTGCTTAGCGCGTGTTGCAGTACTCCGATACAAATAACAGCCAATGCGCCACATGTTAATTACACTTCAAAATTTAGACTCGAAATGAAACAGACGAACCGCTATATTCGACTCAGAAATTATGTTCCAGCACCGCAGACAAAGACTGACTTAAAGAATCTAATATTTTTTCTTTAACCATGGCAGAGGATAGCTACTAACTTCTATTCTTTCCTATCCAAACAAAACCGTGAAGTCATTCTTTCAGATTAATTTCTAGATCCTTTTTGTCATTCATTCTACATTAATTCTCTCAACATGTTCTAACCACCTCACTTTATTCACTTTTATTCTAGTGAATATTAAGTAAACATTTACTCCACATTCCTTTCTAATTATAGCACCATTCCTTGCCTTACCGGAAAAGGAGTAAAGGAAGCAGCCACAAAACATTCGGTGAGTCCCTTTTCCACACAGTCCACTTCTTCTTCGTTCTTCTGCGTACTCCCTGCTTAAAGCTGGAAGACGTAGGGAACATCGTCCATGCCCAAGTTTCATTCCCGTGCATCATGGATGGTATCAGGATTACATTGTGCACTGTTTAGTTTAGCCATAATATGCCAGGAAACATTAGCAAGTAGTACGAGCACTGGTAGTGAGAACTACACAGTGGACGATGCGAGTGGCAACTACACACTCCTGGGGAGATGGAGGTAGATAAGATAAGGAAGGCCTCCAGGCTGCCGGCTCCTCTGGCCCGCAGACTAATCAGTGGTGTAATCACAGTGTGGCTCCACTGAACACACAATTTGCGCCGCCACCGTCGGTTGGAAGGCTTCGTGTCTCGGGAGTGTGGAGCTGCACACTGCCTGGCCACCTGGAGAGGAACACTCGTGACCTACTTGGTGAATTCTGTCTCGTGAAAGTTTCTTTGTCTTTTGATGTTCTTACGATCCAATGAGGAGTTCAAGTATATCGCATAGACAAGAAGACCGGGAGGTGTTTTCATTAAGCGGTTTAAATTCGATCTTATTCAAATCTTAGCCCATATTCATACCTTTTAATTTTAACAAAATGTTTTTCAGAGAGTAACTTCAACTAAATCGATATCAGTTGTGAAATCCTTGCTTTAAAATGTACCAGTTTTCAAAAACTAATAAACAATAATTAAACAAATAGGAAAAAAAGCATCTTATTTCCATGTCGTACCCTTTATTATTTTATATCAGATTTGATGATTAGTCAGAAGTGTTTCATTAATATTTATGAATTTAAACAAACACAGTTGCACTTTCACGATTTTTTTAGCGCTCTAGCTCGAGCCTCAATATAATATCGTGAAAGTGCAACTGTGTTTGTTTAAATTCATAATAATGAACTTTTACTACGTAAATACACAAAACCTTACAAAAATTAAGTGGTCTCTAATAATTTAATAAAATAAAAATGGTGTTTGGCACAAAATGGGCTAAGATTTAAATTAGGAAGCATTTAGACCATTTCATGAATACTCCTCCAGTTCTACTAGTGGTCTCCGTGCTTCTGTGTTTCCACATTCTTAAAACCACTTGATTCTGTTACCTTTAAGCATCTTATACAGGTGTCGCTCTTCTGCCAACAGTTTTCTTATAATCTTCCATTTCCTGCGATCGGGAAGTTTGCCGACATCTTCACTTCAGGTCTGCTCGAGTGGTCCCCTGGGAGGGCCCTGGGAGGGCACAGGGAGCGGGGATAGTTTATTAGAAGCTCCAGCTCCGCCCACACGTACTCCTCTTGCGATGAATAGTCTTTAATTTGGCGCCCCGCACTCCGCCCCGCCTCGCTGTCCGCCCCGGCTCCAGGATGTGGAGAGGCTTCCATAATCTGCGGATAACCAACACACCTAATATATTGGTTGCCATACTTTGTTTATTTATAAGGAGAGCTCTGATGCCGGGTGAAAGACGGAGACCTTGAACAATTTTAGATCAGTAAGAAAACCATCTTATTGGCTGATGAGGTGTGCAGTGGTTGACTGGCCTCGGTGCGTGAAAATATTTCAACAACACGTCTATCATCGAGGAATTCGTCTGAACTCGATATTTTCGACGAAACACCATAATTCAATACAGAAAAATGTCATACCTATTTTTCATATGACAAAACCAATCCAAAAACGAGAAATATCAATTTGTTTAAATTCAATTGTTTATTGTTGGTAAGTCGATGGTTTATATGACAACTAATTAGCAGATGTCTGCGGAAACTATTTTTCATATAGTCGACGTCTTCCATTTTGGTCAAGGGTGGCCAATTTCAGAACCTATACTAGACAGGATAACATTAAATAAATAAATAAATAAATCTTTATTGGACAAAAAATACAGTGTTAATACAATTTAAAAAATCTACCAAAAGGCGGACTTATTGCTGCAAAGCAATGTCTTACAGCCAACCTCAACATTCTCTAGATCCTAACATAACATAGGATAATGTTCTTCTCAAAACTTTAACTTTCATCACCACGACACCCTCAATAAAAATCTACTGAGGCCTATTGAGCATAAACTAACAGAACTGTCAAAGAACTTCATTTGTATGAGCGTGAGGCTGTATTATCGCCTCCCCCACGAACTCTAATTACCTGGCTCTATATGTTTCCAGAGGGAGGTCAAAAGGTATCTTGTTGAAAATGCTTTTTACTCAACTGATGACATGCAGATTATAATGTACCTGTTTCTTTCCTCTCGACTTTGCTCTTGTCGCTGCTGCATCAGGTGGCCTTGAGGAGATGCCAATGGGACCCTTTACACTTTGCACCCCTTTGGCATCGAATTTACTTTCTCAATTGTTGACGTTTTTCTTGTATCATAATATGTACCTATAATGAAATCAGTTTGTATTTTTTGTACTGAATTGTAAATATTTTTAATGAACCCGAGTGCCTCGTGAGGGGCCTATGGGGGATGCCATAAAGATAAAGAAGAAAGATCGCCGCACCATGCCCGCGCGCCAAACACAATGACGGATTCTATACAACTTACTTAGTTTACTTTACTATACAACTGTTACTTTAGTAATGCAATGGGTTCCAATTGCAACAATTAACGATATCTTCATGCTTATGGTCAGACAGGTTTTTCTGCGTGATTTTTAGCGTGTACCTGTATTTTATAAGACATGCCACTGACGGTGGTCTATTGACTCAATGTTTCACGACTCTGGTCATTTGGACAAAACTTTTACCAAACTGATGGATCTACCTTAATATTGGTCCTCTCAGTCCTAAATGTACACGTACTTTTTATAATAGGTATGTATGTGTATTTTATTTGAAAAAAAAATCATATTTGCATTGAAATATTCGTATTTTGTATAAAGAAGTTTGATTAATTATTGTTGTGAGGTTATGCCGTTTGTCATCGGAAATTTTATTTATTTGATTAGCGTATTTTTATTTATCATGAAATTGGAAAACAATATTATTCATAGCTAGGACCACAGGACAACTTCTGTCGGGAAAGCTATTGGTATATAAATCAATTTGTTACTTTCACGTGGTTTTAATATCTTGACTTTGCACAATCATGACATCAAAGAATTGAAAAATAATAATATACTCTTATTCCAATGTTGTTTTATGGGTTGTTGACTTCATATTATTTTGTACTCTGTCTGTTTAGAGAGAATAATAATATACGTCATAACCCATAGACCCGCTACCTTACTTTGTTGAAGATGTTTCAAAGAATAGGGCCACAAGGAGGGGGGAGGGAGGGTAACCCCTTCACCTCGCACCGTCCGTCTAATTTATTGGGAAGTCCGCTCTCCGGGGGGCAATGATCCCATCTCAGTTATAATTACCGGCGATTAGTTTTAAAATATGGGCGCGGGTCTGCCTTAATTAGCACCAGGAAATTTCTAAAACGAACCAACCCGGTGTAATGAATGATCAGCGCTGGAGCCAAACAAATAGAGGTGCTGTGGCCGCTGCGCAGGTTATTGTGGTTGCCAGTGGATTAGTTGGCGGCGAGACCAGACGGGGTCACGCTACACCTGCCACTTGCTTGGAGACTCTTGCTACCTACTTTCAAATTACTCTTATTTACCAGAGTAGAAATTTCAAGTAAAAAAAAAACATTGAGAATTTTTTACGGAAGTTTTTGATCGAAAGTCGGTGCTTATGCCACTGGCTACCGAAGTGTTTTTTACCAATCACGCCGTGTCCCGTATTAAGGGGTAGGCAGAGAAAACGAATATCCACTCTTTCCTCTCCAAGCATACTTCTTTCGCTTCTTCCACCAACAAACCATTTCTCATACAACTTCTCTATTTTGTTTTGCTTCTAGAATATAATACATCCACAACTCACTTATACTGTTCGATTATTAAATGGAACAAACACATTTACAAAGGCTGGCTTAGTAAGAACGCAATCCTTGTGTCCGACCCACTTATTATATTATAAATTCTAAATGCATATATTCTTTCAACAAGCCCAGAATGCTACAGAGGTACCTAGCTAAACATTTGATATTTTATTCCTCTTGTCATGCAGTCGTCGTGGTATTCCCTTGCATCGTATGGAGTTAGATATTCCCATGTTGAGCCCGTATAATCGGCACACATGTGTTAATGCTGTATCGCTGTGACGTCACGTGGTCTGCGGGCAGCATCTTGTAGCCACGTGCTGTGGTAAGATAGAGGGGGGAGGGGGGTAGCAGCGGCCCTGTTGTTATGGAAGACTCCACTACAGCCTTTGTCTTCCGCTGGGATTTATTTGAACGTGACTGGAGGCAGCTTCCGCCCGCTCCGAGATGGTTTTGTTCACTTCAGCGAGAAATCCACTTATTTGCCTCTACGTAGTCTCTAGGAAATTTCTCCTAAACACGCAACCCTTAAGACTACACGGGGAGTTGGCACGACGACGGCCGCTCAATTTGAGCCAAAGTTCATTTGGCTCAAATTGAGGTTCAATTCAAGCCAAGCCAAAGAACATTCATCAGCCCTTTCTAACTAAACCATTTTTTTTTCGTTGCAACTAATGAACTCGATTAAAACAATTCATAGGTTCACACACGTCGAGCAAGCGGCTAGTGACGTGGGGCGACAGGTGTTATTCTCGCCAAAAAAATAAAACTACATAGATCGACCCGACTAAACTGCCGGCTAATCTACTCGACTAAATTAAAAGTGTTCGGTTCGGACACATTGTGATACCAAATTACCCGCAACTCAACGAAAATACTCGATCAATTTGAATTGGACTTTACGGTGCAGGCAGAGAGTTATATTTGCCAACCAACTCATCCACTACTTTCTGCACAGGACGTGTTTAAAATTAATTTAAAAACCTCAATACATTAGGTAAGTAGGGCTATCTCTATCCTTCTCATATTCTTCACATATATTTAACAGAGACAACAATACTTAACATATTTAACTCTGTGTAGAACTTATTTCAACTGGGGTTTCCCTCAATATCTTGAATAAATATATTTCCTATTTTGTAACGACTCGCTGTTTGAATTCAAATGACTTTTGTCGTCATTTTCCAATAGGCTGAATATAAAAGCATTCATTTGTCACATGGAAACAAATGATGAGGTGTCGCGGGATGACATAAGGTGGCGTGTCCCCCCCCCCCCCCCCCAGCGTCCCACACCTGGGGGGGACTTCCAGCCTATCCAGTTACATGGGGCACACTGCAGGAGTACATTGTTGCGAGAGATTGTGGGCGACAAGCGAGACGCCTCTTGTACCCTTGTACTCCGCCTTTAATGAGATATCATATTTTGTTTCTCCGTCTCGGGATATCCTTGTAAAACGGGAAACAATGCATATCGATACTTTCGAGAATGGATTCTCCACGTGTCAACAAACAAAGTGTTTCGAATTCAGAATCCAATCCTATAGTTTTATGATTGGAAAGTTCGTCCGTAACTTTGAAGTTTTTTAAACACTCTTACACCACGCAATTTTCATACATGTTTTCATACAATTGACGACTGAAGTGAAGCAAAGAAACTAGTGCATAAAGCAATCCTGTTACCATCGATGATGTATGGATGTGAAACGTGGATATGGACGAAAAAATAATAATGTAATATAAATGCAGTAGAGATGTAATATCTAAGAAGAATAATATGTGGGAAAAATTTATGGGATATGGAAAGGAATGAGTGTATTAGGAAAGAATGTGGTATGGAAGATAGTGTTGTGACAAAGATAAAAGTTAATAAGTTGAGATGGTTTGGGCATGTGGAATGAATGGATGCAAACAGAATGACGTTGATTCGATCCATCGATTCCGTCCTCAAGGATGGCCAGGTTAGAAGTGAGAGAAATAGGAGAGGGTGTATCGAAGGTTGTTTTGTTGTATCTATGCCCCTTTGTAGGGTCAAGAAAAGTGAGATAATGTTAATCAAAATCTAAGAATTAATGAACCTTTGCAATGCTTCCCCACCGCAGGTTTTGCAGCCAGTTAGAAGGTCAGAATACAACAAGCTTAAAGCGCTTTACAGTAAGCATGTCGTTGCACGAGCGTTTTATTATCACCCACAGACGTGGACAGAGGACACTCAGGGAGCTGATGAGGGTCATTTGAGAGAACTCTGAATAAGGGAAGCTTGTCACTGGTGGTTGAGATGCTGGTCGAGTGGGGTGTGGGGCCCTTGGTCATTGAAATACTTTTAAACAGCGTCAATTAATTAAGTTATCCTTATTAATTCGAACACCTTTATCATATAATTGAATTAAGATATTGAATAAAACATTTTTTCACTCAGATGTCTCACGCCTCTTCCTGTCGTGAGAGTCTCGAGATAAAAAATAAATTAAGTCTGTGAAAATCTCTTCTCGTTATAATCCACTCCCTTTCAAAATACACAAACGAAATGAATAAAAAAGTGATTATGAAATAAAACATGTTTACATAATATTGTATATTTATTTGTTAGTTTTATGTATTTGAGATGAAAGAGTTTATTGTGTAATATATTTATATGAATGCTAATCCGTATATTGAATGTACCTAGGTACATAATATTATTTTATTTTTTATTCAGATTAAATATTCTTCTGACATGATTTTTATTTTTAATTAATTTTTATTAGTTTCTATTCGTTATGGTACACTTAATCATCATTATATTTTATTATTAAACACTATGATGAAGTAATAATGTAGTATTCAATGCAATTTAAGATGTAAATCGTCCGACAAAATTCAAAGGTAGTTAATTAAGATATATAAAAAAAGTTTTACAGTGCGTAAGAGTTATCAGAATGTGTATTCAAATGTTCTGAATCAAATTGTATAGCCATGTAGAATGATATAAAAAGACAATAAGTATTATTATGACGTATTGTAATGACGACCTCCTGGACGTATGCAACCTCATTAACTTAACCGTAGAAGCACCATCCACAAAATTTAATACAAACTCAAGTTGTAAGCTAGCATGTGTCAGCTGGGCAGGGTCCAACCAGTAGCTCATGCAGCTACGAAGGCCCTCAGTATCACAGACACGCTTACGCACCAGATGTCGATAGATCGGGAGACAGCAGCGGTTCCATCATTGTTGAAGCTCCGATCACCAGGGGTTGTGAGAGGTTGTAGAAATGAAACCAGCTTTCAATCCTGAAGGCAGACGTCCGGCGAGTTGGTCTTCTAGAAGTGGTCCCAGTGAACAGTGGAGTATCTCAAGTAGATTCCAGTAGTCGACTCAACTCGCCGTACATTTTGCGATTTTATTTATACTAAAATCGAGAACAAAGAAAACCAATCACAGAACTGGTTTAAATTAACAAATCAACGATCTCTATTTGAGGAAAAATGGTCAACATTTTTCACTATCAATTTGTAACATTTTTCATTATATCTTTTGAATTACAGTATTTATATTGATCAAATAATAATTAAATCATACATATTTATCAGGCAATTAAAACTAACGAACAGAGAAGTTCGGGACATGTCTGGCTAGCATAATATTTCAAATAAAGTAGGTACCAAAAGTACATAAGTTCCCTTTTATATGAAACTCGCTAGCTCCCATCGAAATTGATGTTCGAAGCCGAGGCTCTCGGACGCAGCCACAGCTTTTGGTCATAATCCGCCAGGCTTTGTCAATTCAAAAACCCTGGCCATTCCAAAAGTTTTAGTACTTTTAAAAAAGTAACATTTATCAATTGATACTTAGGCATCCCTCTGCACGTAGTGTATGATACTCTTAGTAGTACATACTATCCTATACATTATTATAATCAAAAAATATAAATTCATAATTAACCCATTAAAATACTTCAAAAGATTCTAAAAGCAATGACTAGGATAAGCAACCTAAACACAATATAAATATGTAATATTTCTATACTTGGTAATATGATAACTTTTAATACAAAAATTAATTCCAATAAAATCTGGACTAATTAACCAAGTTGATTATTCCTGTTCGATTTGACATCAAACGCTTCTCATGTTTACCAGCAGACAGCAGTCTCCAGAACGAAATATACTTACATCATATGTGTCCTATGCTTATAGATATGTAGGTTTTCACGTTTTCCTAGATATGAAAACTTGAATATCTCCAGTTACAGTCTTTGTATCAACTTGTGGTTTTCACCAACTTATGTAGAACTTAATTACACACAAACTAGTATAAAAATAATCTCCATACGAATATATTTATGTACCTAAAAATGATTAGCAATGGTAATAAATCCCTCTAAAATGTACTCTTATCTAGTACATTAATTGATCTTGACCTTATTTTCCAAGATTTTACACATATTCTTATTGATACATTTAGAGAACATTAATAACTACATACTAGTAAAAGAAAAAATGGAAAAACATTTAAAACAACAAAGAAAACTCAAAATCATTACAGCAGTGCAGATAATTAATCATGTACCACAACACATCGATATTGTGAAGTGTACACTCAGCGATAGTCAAATATTGGTATGACAGTGATTTTGTGTATGTGTGAGTGAATACATATTTATTAAAAATGTGAGTGTATGTGTGCCTTGTCCTCCTATAGTATAGTACATATCGTAAGTAACTACTCAGCCATCAGACAAAGATTTCTTCGGCGTAGGACAAAGGTATAAATATGGGTCACAGTTCATACAGTTGCTCATTAATAAAAATATGATTCGATGCTGGAGTGATGTGTCCAATACACAAGTTAAATTTAGGGGGTATTGCTCTAGACAAGATACACACCCCCTGCTACAATAGCACTTCTCTTATACAAACTTTGTGCGTCTCGAGGAGATCCCACTAACTTTGTAGCAATGGAAAGGGAGTGGAGGGAGGGGTACAGAATTGCTGTGAGAGTCTTTTGTAATTGAGTGAAATGATCTCATCTAGAGCCGCGTGTGTGGTCCACTCAATGCCGGAAGGATGTGTCTTCGGGAGCAGTTCCCCAGATGTCACGCAAGCCATAAAACCAGTCAGAGGAGCCATCAGATAAAAACCAGCTCTCATTAAAAATCCACCCAACCGAGGACGACAGTGCATGGCTGACAGGGCCCAATTCATGTGGGTTATCACTTTTTTATTGCTGCTCGATACACCCGTTCAGTGCGCCACTCGCGTGCTAGGAAATAACTAGTTCCAATATGTAACTTTATTATTATCATCAAATATTGGCAAGTTCATTCGTAAATCGGTAGATTGACAACCATAGAGTTTCAAAACACTGGGCAGATTATTGATAGAATTTCTTTCAAGCTTTCAGAAATATTTTTTTTTAAATTCAACAAATAAAAAATTGAAAAAATGGATAGCAAATTATATAAAATATAACATTAATGTTTGTGTGGAATGGACGGAAGACCGCCATCTGTGAAAATAATTCCATAACAACACAATTTTTATTTACCTGACAAACATTGAGTAAGGACCACAGGACAACGTCTGTCGGAAAAGCCAGTAAAATGATATAAAATAAAAAAACCCGTCCAACTACGAGAAATATTTTACATACATACATACTCCCTTTATGGCTCCCCGCACAACGCAATCCAGCCCGGAGGAGACCAATCCGAAGCAAACCAGACCCGCACGAAACCGACCCCCTTAGCTCGATCGAAGCAATCAAACAGAAAAGCCGCTCCCCCCAAACCGGGGGCCCTAAGCCCCACTCAGGAGCACAGGGAGGCATCAAGAGCTCTCCATTGCGCTCGAAGGCATCCGAGGCTCATTGTGCCTTTTCTGACCGGTTAAGGTTTAAGGACGTGAGATGGTCAACCTCACGGTCTCGATTTTACATACCTACTTATAATACTCCTCAGTAAGTCTATAATAGTTGCTATGCCAATTAATTGTAATGGTAGCCCAGTAGAATCAGTAGACGGCTTTCGTACGTCCAGGATACTAAAGGTCGTGGGTTCGAATCCCGGTGGCGACCGACCACGCCACAAAGAAGAGCTTGTATTGTGAAAGATATCGAAAAAAAAATAGTGTTCACATTGGCTGAACCACTCAAAAAATATACACGAAAAATACAGACCCTGTAATGGAGAATATAACAGTATGAGAGATTTGACGAGGAGAACCCTTTTTGCACAAGATGGCAGACAGTAAGTATTATAAGGTCAAACATTACCTCAAGAATTTCACTCCTAATGATCACCAACAGGGCCGTCGCGTGGTTTTCAGGCGCCCAAGGCGAGGCTTTAATCTGCGCCCCCCCCCCCCCCCCCCCTCATAAAACTCGTAATTTTGTTCACTCCAGTTTTGGTTCGGGATAATCATAATCAGCGCCCCCCCCCCCCCATAAAACTCGTATTTATTTTAATACTACATATTTTATACTATCTGATACCCGTCTTGCCTTGCGTCGTTGTTTCCGTTAGTCAGGCTCATTTAAACAGATTCTAGTCTAGCTTCTCTCCGCGATGATTTAGCATATGGGTGTTTATTAAACTTTTTATTGAAAATATTGCATTCGTATGGCTTTTCTCCGCTATGAAGTCGCTCTTTCCCTAGATTGGCGACGTCTCTTAGCCAAAAGTTTCCTGTTGCTTGCTCGGTTGCAATGAAAATAAAATTTAGTTAGAGTTTTTTAAGATTTAAATTTAAAAGTTGATTAAACTTTTTATAGCAAATATTGCATGCCTTTGGCTTTTCTCAGCTACATATGAGTTCGCATGTGAATCCCTGGACTGTACTATAAGCAAAATAGATTTTTTTTGCCCACGGCGGCGCCCCTCGAATCGCGGCGCCCAAAGCGACCGCCTCGGTCGCCCCACCCACGCGACGGCCCTGATCACCAATTTCCCTTCGACAAATAAAATATCAAACCACTATATGTACCTAGATTCCTTACTACATTCGTGTTCCCTTAACTAGCTGTCCCTGTCTGACTAAACCCCACACTAACATGCATCGGCTGTCAACCCTCTGCCTGGATAGGTTGTTCCGCTGTCACACAGTAGGTTCATTGATGTCATCTCCGGGCAGGTACCCACCCACGTCTTTGGATAATTTAGCATTGAGTAACGTATTTATATTCAGTGTGATACAAAGGCAAAAACAGGTGTTAATAGTTTAGTGTGAATATATGACCATTTCCGTTTTCACGACACAAGCCTTTGCTTAGTGTGAAAGTTGTCAAAAATTTATTTGTGTTCACTTTGAGTGAGCACAGACTCATTTAAAAAAATGATTACTCGACGTCATCCGAGGCACAAAGCGTTTCTATCGGCGGATACCTAATTCCATATAAAATTTCAAATTCCATATTGTCAAAAATAAATACATAGGTATTTTACTAGTGATTTCTTAGGCTGTTTTCTATTAGGATGGACAAATTGCAGTTTACTTTTAATGGCGGTGACCAACCTACCAACGTGTCATTTGTGAAGATGAATGGTGACAGGTCCACATGGTGACACGACCAATAATAAGGCTCTATTCGGAATCCCGTAGTGTTGGGCTGAAATAAATATTAATGTAAAAAATATTGATGGAGCCGCTTGAGGGAGGGGGGATAGGGCACCCTTCAACCCCCCCCCCCCCCCAAGCTGCGGCGCTTCATCCTGCGGTTCGCCCTGAAACTTGGGAAATGAATTTTCGTCACCAGACGACCGCAGCGCTGGGAATAAATCAGCGTGAAGCTACTGTGCGGCCACCAGCCTACCGGGAGATGTCAGCGAGACTGGAATAGACCCCAGTAGCGGGGCTCATAGATGCATGCTGGTTCGTTCGGGGGTCTAATGGCATATCTGAGTGCTGAAGAAAAGTGCCTCGCTGTTTGTAGATAATATAATATTCTCACAGGATATTTTACTTTTATGGAATTAATAATTATTTTACTTTTATGGAATTAATAATTATTAAATAAAACTTTGTTTACGTCCACAATTTTACATCTTTTAATCTTTAGGATGTTTTCAGCACTGAATGTGTAATTATTATCAATAACAAAAATTAAGCCATTATTGGTGATGGGCAGTAATGGCACATTGTGCTGAAAACGTTCCAAAGCTAAAACTAAATATAAAAAAAGAGAAGTTTTTTTTAATAATTTTTCACAAAAATATAATACTTACGCATGTTTTTTAATTAATCCGTGCTCATTCAAAGCGAACACAAATTCACACACTCTTCGTCTCTGCAAATAAAAAAAAGGGTTTCTATTTTCAAAAGTACTATGAGGCTAACTACATTAAAGTTTTCTTAAATTGTCTAATCTTTCACGCAACTTTCTTCTTTTTTTCATTCATCATCAACACAAAAAAAAGAGAATAAGTCAAATTATTGGTCCAGCCGTTTACGCGCGAAACAAAACTCCATCTTGGTATATTATCAATCGCAATTTAGTAAACAGACCCACAGTGGAGCACATACACGGGACAAGGTAATTGGGCAACCTCATCCCAGTGAATGCGATTAAAAAATTCACGAAAAGATTCTCAAGTTTTCTGGGTCCTCGGTTCTACAATAATAATAATAATTTTTGACCACAAAATTATTAAAAATAACATTAAAAATGAATTTATTAAACGATTAAAAAAAGTTTTGAAAAGTTTTCTCTCCGGGAGAAATAAAATTATAGCCATTAATTCATGGGTTATACCGAAAATATTGTATTCTTTTGCAATCATTAAGTGGAACCAAACGGAATTGGACAGGATAGATTTAAGGGTGCGTGGTTTGCTTACACAATACAGGATGCATCACCCAAGATGTTCCTTGATGAGACTATATTTACCAAGGAAGATAGGTGGTAGAGGCGTGTTAAACATCAAAAACATGAATAACAAAGAAATAAACCTCCTCCAGTCTTACTTTATCTCATCAAGGAATAAATTGGGTTATGAAGACCTCATTGCGTGTGATTTGAAGTACACACCCTTAAATTTATCAAATCCTGTTTCGCCACCGATAATTGGGGTACAAGATCGGGTTGATATATGGATAGGCAAGTCTCTCCACGGTCGATTCTTCGAAACTTTAAATTCATCACATGTAAGTCTTGAAGATTCGACTGGATGGTTGAGGTTTGGTGAACTATTTAGCGAAACAGAAGGTTTTGTCTGTGCAATACAAGACCAGGTCATCGTAACTAACAATTATAAAAAATATATTATTAAAACACCTGATATAATTGATAAATGTCGTCACAGACATAACGATGTGGCTAAAATAGTTCATCAAAAACTTGCCTTGAAATATAGTTTACTCGATTTTGAAGTAGGTACCTTATTACAGGTACACTCCGATTTCGGTAATGCAAAACAATAATACAAAGTTATATTGGGATATACCAATACAAACTGACCGAACGATTAACGCAAATCGTCCGGACATTGTATTGGTTGATCGTAGGAACGGGATAACGTATTTATTTATTTACTTCATCCCCCTTAGGTCTCTTGCGAGACACTTGGGTTCATTAATTTCTTTACAATAAACATGAAATCAGGTAACAAAAAAAAAATAACAGGCAACAGTTACAAAGAATCCAAGAAAATCACAATGAAAGATATTTTTCAATACCAGGAGAATGTAAAGGGTTCCCCTGGTATTACGTCAAATACAATACATGTTTACAATGTTGTTACGATGCTATCGAGGAGTCATTCTCGCTTAGCATCTCGTCAACCGTGTAGTAGGATTTATCGACCAGACACGATTTCACCCCTCTCCGAAAAACCCCCAAGTCATCAGACTTTAATTTGTCATTCAGTTTATTAAACAATCTGACACTGAGACAGACAAAACTTTTGTCCACCTTAGCCAGTCTATGATTGATTGGTCTGATGTCATTTTTCTTTCTGGTGTTATAGTTGTGGAAGTCTTGGTTCAAGGGAGTGTTTTGAATATTCTTGTGAGCGTAAAGAAGGCACTCATATATAAAGAGTCCGCTCAACGTGAGAATACCGTGCTTTCTAAACGCGTCCCTACATGAGTCACGAGGCTTTAGTCCGTCTAAGGCTCTTATAGCTCGTTTCTGTATAACAAATACACGATTTATCTCCGCGCTTCTGCCCCAGAATAGTATGCCATATGCTAAAATACTTTGAAAGTACGCAAAATACACTGATCTTGCTGTACTTGTTCCACATATATCTCTAATTTTTTTTTATTGCGTATACCGCTGAACAAAGCTTAGGCGAGATACTTTCTATGTGGGAACTCCACTGCAGGGTTCTGTCTATAGTTATCCCTAAAAATTTATAAGTAGCGTTTGTGTCGATGCCTTGCTCGGCAAGGGTATCGACTATCACATCTGATTCCCGCGATCGTTTCAGAGAGAAGTGCATCGCGCTGGTTTTCGTCAAATTTAATAAAAGATTATTGTCGTCAAACCATTGACTCACCCCAACCAGTGACTCTAAAATTTTGTTCTTTGTGGTGAGTTTATCTTTAGAATATTTTACCAATAAAGAAGTATCATCGGCGAACATTACAATTGTGTCATTCCGGTTTAAGGAAAACGGCAAATCGTTAACATAAACTAAGAAGAGCAATGGACCCAGGATGGAGCCCTGGGGGACACCGAACTTAACGAGTGCTGTCGATGATTTAATGCCATTAATGTCTACAATCTGCTGCCGGTTGCTTAAATAGGACATAAAAAATTTCAGTGGGACATTTCTGATACCATAATGATGGAACTTTTTCAACAGAATATTATGATTGACGCAGTCAAACGCCTTCGAAAGGTCACAAAAGATTCCGTAGGTATCACTTTTATCCTCGAAGGCCATCAGTACACTTTCAATCATATGAGCGATCGCATTGGTCGTACTTTTTTGTTTCTGGAAGCCAAACTGTTGTGGATGTAGTATCTTAAATTTATCTAAAAAGTGCGTCAACTGTTCTGCAACAATCTTTTCCAATATCTTACTCAATACGGGGAGAATCGAAATGGGCCTGTAATTACCAGGATCACATTTATCTCCTTTCTTGAAGATAGGTATAATTTTTGCTTTTTTCAATGCACTAGGAAAAACTCCTTCTTTTAAACATTTATTTATAATTATTGATAATGGCATCGCTATATCAGCTATAATAAGATTTAGAAATTTGGTTGACATATGCCACAGGTCAATCGAATCTTTTTATCTCGTGGATATCACTATACCGTATGACGAAAATTTGAAAAAAGCCGAGCAGGATAAGATAATTAAATATCTTGATCTTGCTCACGAAATCAAGGATATGTGGCATACACCAACCACCCACATAATACCTATAGTGATATCGACGAATGGAGTTATTCCTAAGTCACTTAAAGACAATCTAGGGAAACTTGGCATCTGTTGTGGTCTCAGATATGCCATCCAAAAGGCAGTTCTGTTGTCCTCATGTAGGATGTTAAGAAGGTTCCTTTCTCTGTAGTTCGAAGATCTCTCATGATTACATTACATCGTGATGTATCATGAGAGATAATACCGATATTTTTATATTTAGTATATAGCATTGTATTTAATTTTATTTTTTTTTACAATGATGTATACTTCATATGATATATTGTGATTTAATGAATAAATGATTTGAAATAATAATAACTTTATTACATCAAAATAAATATGACATGAAAACAACACAAACAAAATCAAAAATCATTCAAGACAAATAAACACCTTCAAGTGCTATAAATATAATATAAATAATAATAAAAAACATTTGTTCAATAGAATATCTCAGTACAAAATACAATATGATAAATCTACCCACTAGCCCAAGCCTGTCTCGGGGAGACTTAAATATAGTACATAAAAATAGAGCAAGACACAAAAAGATCAATACACCGCAAGCCAGCCCGGAGGAGACAAATCCGCAGCAAACCCAACCCTCTAGTTCGATCGAAGCAATAAAACCAAAAAGCCGATCCCACACAAATCAAGCCCGCCGCAGATCCCCCCGCCCAAACCAACCCGCAATGCAGGAGGCCTAAACCCCACTTAGGGGCATAGGGAGGCACTAAGAGCTCTCTATTGCGCTCAAAGGCGTCCGAGGCTTCTGGTGCCTTTTCTGACCGGTTGAGGTTTAAAGACGTGAGGTGGTCAACCTCACGGTCCCGATCTGATTTTTCGATTTCCTGCCTCTTACAGGATGCTCGGAAAACCAGCAAAAAGAGCAGAGGTGCTATTCTTAGCCGGCAACCCCAAAGCATTATTTAAAGACTCACGCGCGAATTCGGCCATAAGAAGGCAAAGTTTTGCATGAAAAAGCTTACGCACTCAAGTAATTTAAAGTTTCACTTGCGAACTCATAGCGGAGAAAAGGCATATGAATTCAATAATTGCAATTAAATGTCAAATAATTAAACGCCCACAATGTAAAAGCCATTTGAATGCAAAGTTTGTTATAAAAAGTTTTTTGAGTTATTATAGAGAGTTCAATCAATCAAGCGCTTTAAAAAAATTGAACATTAGTAATGAATTTTTAGAGTCATTAGTTGTTATTTTTTTTTAAGCGCTTTAAAGTCTCACGTGTGAATTCAGCACAGATAGCAAAGTTTGCAAGAGAAGGCAATAAGTTAAAAAACTAGTTTTTTCATATATAGAGATTAGTAGACATATTTTATATTCATATAGTACTTTGTATCATAGCCTAGCTTGTTGTGATAACTCGGTTACATACGGCAGAGTACCAGCTGAGTATAGGGACAGAGGGAGTGCTGGGTTTTGGATCAGAAGAGCGCCCTCGCACGGCTACACTGGGAAACATGCCGGCCCACCTAATTCAATAATTATCGATAAGCTGTTTTTACGTATTCCAGTGTGTACCTGGCGCGGGATGATCGTATTTGGAGGAGATCAAAGGGCCGAGGTGGGAGGGAGGGTGGGAGAGAGGTGGGGGAATTACATTTGCTGCGGGGAGATGTCACAAAAGCGGCGACAGTAACTAGTTTAGAACTACCTACAAAGTGGGGCTCACATATCCAATAGCTGGTCTCCCGTGCTGACACAGACTCACAAGCAACTTGACATCTGCACGTGACATCCTCTTACCTTCTCTTCAGCGACACTTCTACACAGACACTAACTTATCTCAACAACTATCATTAATGGCATTCTACGTCTAAGATGTATCTACCTATGTTGTTGTAATGTAACGTAAAGTCCATTGTGATCCCACTTACAGCCGGTTTCATAAAAAAATAAAGGAGACTTTAAGTTTCCTTAAAAAAATAAAGCGTTTCATAACAACGAAATGACATTTTAAACCCGACTTTATGTTAAAGTCTCGTTATTGGTAGGTACTACTAAAGTCGACATAAATGTAGTTCAATCTTTTAACACCGGAGTTCATAGAAAATTTCGTGGCGCTTCAACTGTCACAAATTATGAACATTTGTATATGGTGACACTGTGGACAATAATGACCGAAATAGGGTGGAAAATTTGGCAAAACGGGAAGAATATTATGGTTTTACTGATATAATTTACTAATTCATAAACCATAATAATAAATTACCAACAATAACGACACATTGATGCTTTATTGAGAAACAAAATTGACAAATTAACAAAAACGCCGCTAAAATATTAGTAAACAAACTATATTTCCCATAGATTTCCATGGTAACACTATCAACTGCTACCAACTTTCAAATATATTTTTTTATGAAATGCGTCAACTTAAAGGATAGGTACTTTAAATTTTAAATGCTCCTTTAGCTAAAGTGTTCTTAAGTAATTTTTTTGAAACCGGCCTCTAGAGTTGTTGAAATTGATTCTTCATATCCAAATTACATATTTAAATCAACTGTGTTATTGTAGCGTGTGGGGATAAGGGGGGGAGGGTTTATTCAGCTAATTATAATGCGGGTGGAGGGAGGGGCAGCGCCACGACAAAGTTGTCTCGCACGAAAGTTCTCCCTATTGACAATGGTATAATGACTAGTCTCCAACTATTCGAATGACCCTAAAATTACGCTGCTAACATTTTATTGCCCGAACTTGAACACCCCTGGCTGAGTGCTTTCAACAAACTCTTCACATAAACAGCCATAGACTAATTAAGTGACAAAAAGAACAGAAAGTTGTCTGTCTCGCCACGTCCCTGAGGAGGTTCCGGGAAGAAAGCTCCTTCCACCCGAGGGTGGATAGATTTGACAATTTTGAGAAACACTGCTTGATTTAAAAACTACGATCAGTGGAAAAAATAGCTCAGTGATAGAAAATATTACGATCAAGCTGTCATCGAGATTTATAAGAAACTTTCCCGACAGACGTTGTCCTGTGTTCCTAAATATGAATATTGAATTTGAGTTTGTATGGTGATGAATTAATTATCATTTGACCAATGTGATTCCGATCGATGCGTCTGTTTTAAACCATATTCCATCCGCATTCTGTCAATCGCACCAATTGAAATTTTCTGTCAATATTTCAAAATTGGAATAAAAATTATAAGGTAAAAAGTACTAAAAGCTTGTCTACGTAGAGTTTTCTTTAATTTTCTAAATTTCCATGCATTATTTTTAATTTTTTCTTCTAAAAGGACACTCTCCTGATAAAAGCCTACACGACAAAAAAAGAATTAGCGAAATCGGTCCAGCCGTTTAGGCGCCATCCGATGACAACGCGAAATAGCTCTCCATTTTTATATATAAGAAGACAAGTTATAATGACGTTTTGAAGAAAATTCTCAAGAATACTTTTTAAGTAGGTACCTATATTAAAATTGAAGTGATCAAACATGAATTGGTTCATTTTGGGTGAAACATAAAAGTTTCATATGATTTAATAAGGACTTAACTATTTTTTGATATAAAATAAATAATTAAAAAATAAGGTACCTACCTATTCTGCATCAATAACTCGTTCAAATCTGACATAGCGAATATTGTTAGTTACCACTCGCGTTGCCCAGCTACTATTTTTTGTTTGTTTACAAAATTTTGTATTAAAAATGTAATCTTCATACATAACAAACGCGGGTTAAATATTGTTTTTATAAATAAAGTAAAAACTGATCAGTTATACGTAATCTTACGATCGAAGAATTTTTTATAAGTAAGAAGGTTAGAGCCGGCAAATCCGTCTTTCTGATTGAATTCTCTTCAATATTCCAATAAATTTCAAACTAATTTTATTTCGACTTAAAGTTTCCGAAAAGTTCATTATGTATTTACAATTCTCTCTCCCGCATTTCTTATTCACTCAAACAGAATCAATTCTTTATTAAATTTTCTGCTACAAGATACCAAATAAAAAAAGTATAAATTATTGCGAAGGTTTAGGTAGTATCACACAAAGGGATGGAGAGCCAGGCGGAGTGTGTCGTCCACTGGAATAATTAAAGGACAATCCGATGAATAATGAAGCGAAGCTCCCCCACTCTCCTTCTGTACTTCCTGTACAATAAAATATATTTTTTATCTTTGAATATTAAAACTGGCATCGGTCTGAGAAAATACGAGTAAAAAAATCAGATATTTGAAATATTCACCAATATTAGATTGTTTTGGTGCGGGTTAGCTGGAAGAAATCCTTCATTTTTTTTTTTTTTTTTTACCCATCACGCCGTGTCCCGTAAGGGGTAGGCAGAGAGAACGGACCTCCACTCTTTTCTATCCAAGCATACTTCTTTCGCTTCTTCCACCGACATACCATTTCTCATACAGCTTCTCCTATTTCTCTTACTTCTTACCTGGCCTTCCTTGAGGACGGAATCGATGTGTTCGATCCACGTCATTCTCGGTCGCCCACGCTTTCTTACACCATTCCTTTCAGCCTTATGAATTTTCTTTGTCATTCTGTTTGCATCCATTCTTTCCACATGCCCAAACCATCTCAACTTATTAACTTTCATCTTTGTCACAACACTTACTTCCATACCACATTCTTTCCTAATATTTTCATTCCTTTCCATATCCCATAAAGTTTTCCCACATATTCTTCGTAGAGATTTCATCTCTACTGCATTTATACTACATTCTTCTTTTTTCGTCCATGTCCACGTTTCACAACCATACATCATCGATGGTAGCAGGATTGCGTTATGCACTAGTTTCTTTGCTTGTAGTGAGACGTTGTTGTTTCTCATTATAGGTCTTAATGCACCGCCCACCCTGCGACCAGCAACTTTCCTACGTTCGATTTCTTTTTCACACTTTCCATCACGACTAAACATGCTTCCTAAATACACATACTCATTCACTTGCTCAAGACATTCATTTTCTACGGTTACTTTGCAATTCGTTCTTGCTTCATCCCTTTCAAATACCAACACCTTTGTTTTGCTTACATTCATTTTTAGACCATTTTTTGCACAATTTTCAAACACACTTGACACAAGTTCTTGCAAATCATTTTCACACTCAGCCATAAGTACTAAATCATCTGCATACATAAGCGCACATACCTTTATACCATTCAATTCAACCCCTATATTTATATCTTTTAACCCACTGACGCAAAAATCAAAGAACAAATTGAACAACCAGGGTGACATGACGCACCCTTGCTTCACACCTTTCGTAAGATAGAACTCCGGTGAAAGGTGACTGTTCACCTTCACACACGCAGTACTTTCCGAATATAGCGAAGCAATGGCACGAATCAACCGGTTATCCTTCATCTTTATAATATATAAGTTTTAGGTACTGTACGATTTAGTTTTTTATTTTATGATTCCTTAAACAATGATTTGGTCTGCTTCTTTATAAGCCATTTCTATTTAGTATAACAAACATCGAATAAGATTGATTTAGTATATGTAGCATGCTTTTGAGATGTGGTTACATCGCAAAAAGCTCAAGATCTTTTGAATCTTTCCGGTCACAGATTCAGAAGTCCACAATGAAGCCAGTGCGAGAACTTCTGTCGCAGGTTCGGAGAATCGCAATTCTGGGACACTGATGGGACCTACCTGGTATTCCACCAAAAAATAGCGTTCCTCACATTAATTGTTTTTTATTTTCTTCCACTGCTCTCTTTATTCTCATTGAGCTCGTCCAGATGTAGCACTCATCTGGTGTGTTAGCAGAAAAGGAATATTGATATTCACTTATTAAAGTGTTGTGTCCACAAAACGACAGAATGATCTCTGCTTCTAGTTTGAACAATAAAACTTTCTCCACCAACTACTTAATATAGTTCTGCGCGCGTGATCTAATCAAAAGTTGGCACGACATTCAGGTACAGCCCCCACCCCTTCCTCCCCCACCCACAGGTACCCAACAAATATCTAAATTCAACTGTTTCTTTATGACGTGGAATGTGTCGCCGTAGATATCTCATTTAATTGAATAAAAAGTGTTTATGGATTTGTGTCTTCGTCAATATTATACTTGCGGTTTGCCCCAGCCTCGCACGGGTATTTTTGTAAATGATGTGTTTTGCTTTGCTGGTGATACTTTTTGTAAATAATGATGTGTTCTGAAAAGTCGTAGTACAAATTATTTTATTAAGTATATCTACGTTCTATAGGCAATCTTATTCATATAGGCAATCTAATTCAATTTTTTTTTTACCCATCACTCCGTTTCCCGAAGGGGGTAGGCAGAGAGTACGAATTTCTATTCATTCCTATCCAAAAAAACCTCCAAAGCTTCTTCCAAACGCATAACATTCCGCATACATGCTCTCCTATTTCTTTTGCCCCTGACTTGGCCCTCCTCTAAGACTGCACCGATATGATCGGACCATGTCATTCGAGGTCGGCCTCGTCTGCGTGCACCCATTCTTTCAGATTTATATATCCTTTTAATCCCAAACCACCTTAATTTATTAACTTTCATTCTAGTCACTACGCTAACATCCACTCCACATTCCTTTCTAATATTATCATTCCTCACCTTATCAATCAGTCTCTTTCCGCATATCCTACGCAGTGATCTCATTTCCACAGCATTTCCAGCATTCATTTCAACTCGCAGATTTTTCTTCCATGTCCATGTTTCACTCCCATACATCATGGATGGTATCAGGATTGCATTGTGCATCAACTGTTTGGATTTAAGAGATACGTTCTTATTTCTCATTAGAGGTCTTAGTGCACCGCCAACCCTTCTATATACCAGCCAGTTTCCTTCTTTCAATCTCCTTTTCACATCTTCCGTCTCTGCTAAATAGACTGGAAGATGTGACTATTTAGCAGAGATGGAAGATGTGAAAAGGAGATTGAAAGAAGGAAACTGGCTGGTAGAAGTGTTGGCGGTGCACTAAGACCTCTAATGAGAAATAAGAATTACAAATTAAATCTTATTCACATTCTACAAAAATAGGCTTAAAATATGCGTGAATGTTAAAAAATTATTTTGAAAGCTTGAAATAAATTATTCTATCAATAATCTTTTTACTGGTGTAACTCAATTTTTTATCCATTTATTAAATTTTTTATTAGTTATTCTGTTATTCAGAGCGGAGAATAATCCAATAAATCAAACATCGGAAGAATCTGTTCAGCCGATCCCGAGTTATAAGTGTTCGCACTAAACCGACTTTCATTTATATTAGAGATTCGTGGTAAGTATTTCACTCGTGTAAGTCGGCGTTGTTAGGCTGTACCCCTAGTACAAGTTTTCAATGATCGAATATTGAAACGATCATCGAAAGAGTTTCGAAAAAATTCATACTAAAATTATCGAATGATTCGATCGTTTGATTTTAGAACACTAATTGCACGCTAATAAGCACTTATTAACGCACAATTAGCTTTCGATGAAACTCGTTCTAGCCCTACTGTTTGACAAACTCTTCTTAGCAATCACTTCACATGCACCAGCCAAGGATATTCTGGTATTAACAATTTTTCTGAGGTGGCACATTGAGAACCGCGCGTATATTAACCATTTTTCAGGAAGATCATGAATACGACATCACCCGTAGACAAATCTTAGAAGTGATTTTATTTATTTTGACAATGGAGCAAACCGGTTCATAATTGAACAATAAATTCTGTGAAAGAACTGCATCACTCGACTCTTCATATTTATTTGGAAAGAGATTATCACCAAGAAGCCAAAGATTTATATCACACGCACATTAGTGCGTGTGATATAAATTTAGAGGAATATTTCATGAAATAGGAAACGAAAAACCTTGAAAGGAACCTCAAGATAGCCACCATAGCCAGTCTGTTTTGTGAGACCATAACACGTGACCTTCATACCTACTAGCGGGAGGCGGGGTGGGGGGCGCTGCAGCCAATACACTAATCCCGGAAAGTATTTGTCGCGAGCAATCCGCTCAGCCAACAATTATTAAAAGTAACCGGTGTTGACAGTCATCCGCCCCCCCCCCCCCCTCCCTCCGGAGGCCAGGAGAGCCCATCTCTCTAATAATTATAATTCCACGGCTCGGGGCGCTCCACTCTCAAAACTAAATTCCGTGTCCCAGAGAGACACAACTCCCGGCCCGCGTGACAGCTTTCTCGTTTTCGGATTGAAATACCTACACTGTTTATCATCCACTTCCAAAAGTTTTGTTTTGTTTCAAATTGGGTAGATCTTGTAGACTAACAAATCAATTGTTTAAGTAAATGGAGCGGTACAATAAACACATAGAATTTTTTTTCTAAATTTAAAAATAAATACTTTAAAGTAGGTACCCACGCGTTTATTATTTTTGGTTATTTGATTAACAATATAGTTGGACACTTAAAATTTTGAATTTGAATTATGTTTGGAACAGGTTTTTGTTTTATTTTATTTTCTTTTCATCAAACGGAAAAAAATACAGAGAAATGAACACGGTTGGTGTTTGAAATTGATTATTATTTTATTTTTTTGAAAAAACAAAGTGGAAAATGTAATTCATGGCATACAGTGCTCTGTATGGATAATTTGTTTTGTTGGTAAGAATTTATTGTCCAAATATTCATATTATTTCAGTGCTTGGTGCACATGACATGTTTTTTTTTTATCACATTTTCAATTACATTAGTATTTTTTTTGTACATTTTTTTAACAGGACTAAACATACATTAGGAGAGTTTTCTTAATATTTTGGTGGAAATTTGTGTAATGAAGATTGGTCATATCGGATAGAAATGGTGGGCAAGATATATAAAAAAAAAACTATAACGAAGAATTGGGCAACACGACAGAAAAATTGATTAGTATAGTTTTATAATTTTTTTTGTTCTTGTTTTGTTTTTAATCTATTAAATAAGTTTTGTGTTAATTTAGAATTTGTTATTTTTTTACCTACAAAAAAACCAAAAAGACAGCCCTAGGTAACCCACCCCAACTGAGCTAAGCTGGATGGCTGGAGCCAATGATGGTTGGCCAAGATTCTCGCTCCATTATGGCGCCCAACTAATGTGGCTGTAATCTGAGATGCTGCATGGACCTTGGGTTCTTTTTGGTTTTGGTTGTAGTACCTAATTACAATTTTTGTGTTATATCTGTTGTGCCTTTTTCAGCCCGAATATTATACCTACATAACTGAGAGGGCAAACTTTAACTTGACGACCTGTAATCTGTAATAGAAGGCTGTTCGAGGCATTCAGTGGTATGTACCTGCTATATTATTATATCAACTGTATCGACTGCTCTTGTCCACGATTTGGTATCACCTATTAATTGCTAGTGAGCTATAATTTGAGATTGTGATAGGTACTTGTATATGAAAACTCTCTTAATTGTGTTGATATTTTCAGTAGCTTAGTGTTGGTTTCTTGTTAGATATAAATTAGCATTTTATTTAGTAAACTATCGTTCTGGGAAAGTATTCATTAGCTAGAATTAGTAAGGGCTATTTTCGTTGTGATAGTTTAGTTATTTTGTTTTGATAAAGATGGAGTTGCTGGAATCTTGTTTACCTTCGGATGATGACAAAGTATCTGAAACACACGGACCAACATTCCAGACAGCAAGATCCTTAAAGAGAAAGTATGCCAAACGAACTACTAAATCTAAATTAGCTATTGTCAAAAAAGTAGACCCAAGTAAGTGGAAAGTTAGTTTTAGTGGGGTCGAAAATGCTAGGGATTTTTTAATCAGACTAGAAGAATTAGCCGAGGTATACAACGTGCAATTAAATGCAATTGTCAAATTTATGCCTGTTTTATTATCAAATTTTGCCTTAGTATGGTATCGCACAATAGATCATAATTGTGAATGGGTAGAGTTTAAGAAAATTTTTCTTGAACAATTTGAAGGAGAGGGAAATCAGCGAAAACTGAAATTAGAAATTCTTTCGACTTCCCAAAAGCAAGGCGAGTCGGCATCCGAATTTATTCTTTGGCTAATGTCTAAGAATAATATGTTAGTTAACCGTTTCAATGACGCAGAGTTAATAGATGTGGCGACACACGGCCTACACCCCAAGTATGCCAGTGTTATTGTTGCCTCCTCCGTTACAGATTTGAAGCAATTAATGAGGGTTTGCTGTAAATTCGAATCAGCGTTTATTCGTGTGAGTGGTGAAAAAAATATTGGCTCGGATTCTGTGCGAGATAGAGTGCCTGTGTCCATAGAAGAAGAAGTTAATTGTCAATATGAAAATTCAAACGTGGGGGTTTCTAAGCAAAAGGCTATTCCTTGGGGCAAAAGTGCCTCGACCTATAAAAGAATTCATTGCTATTTTTGTGGAAAAGCTGGGCATCTTCAAAAAGATTGTTTTAAAAAAAACAAAACTGTCTCGGGCCAGACCCCAAAGTTAGCCGAGTTAGAGGCTTGTGCCACAGTTAGTCAGTCGGAAAACTAGTAAGTAGCCAACCATCGGCGGAAGAACGACGTTCAGAGTGGATGCGTTGGCTTACTCATGTTAGAAATTTTTACGACACTTATAGGATCTCGCCAATATCATTCAACGGAGGGCCTAAAGACGCAAGGCCATATTGTGAGATTAAATTAATTAATCATTCGTGTAAGGGACTATTAGATAGTGGCGCATCTATCAGTGCGATAAACAAAGACTTCGCGGAAAGCTTGGGAGATTTGTGGCAAGATTTTAGATTAACTGATGATTGCGTGTCAACTGCCACAGGACAAAAGAGATCCGTACATGGGATTATAACTGTACCAGTACAATTCAATTTCAGTGTTAACAAAATATCCTTTTACATTGTCGCAGATTTAGAGCAATCTATTATATTAGGCATAGATTTTTGGAATAAATTTAAAATATCTCCCAAAGTCGAAAACAATTACCACAAGCCTGACACTCCTGACAGTCATCAGTTATCAGAGATAGTAAGCTTAGAATCTAGAAATCAGTTAAATTCGGAACAGGATATTCAACTTAAACGAGTGGTTAGTATGTTTGAAGAGATTTCATTCGAAAAAAAAGGCTTGGGTTGCACAAATCTTGTAGAACATAGAATAGAAACTGTAGGCCCACCGATTAAACAGCGATACTATCCACTGTCGCCGGCAATGCAAAAAATTATTAATAAGGAACTCGATGAAATGTTAGAGTTGGGTGTAGTGCAGGAAAGTAAGTCAAATTGGTCTCATCCAACCCTAATTGTATCTAAAAAAGATGGATCGAATCGATTCTGTATTGATTCAAGGAGGCTTAACGAAGTCACTAAGAGTTTTAATTATCCTCTACCCAATATGCAACAAATTTTATCGAACTTGAGAAACGCGAAATTCATTTCATCAGTAGATTTGTCGAAGGCCTTCTGGCAAATCAAACTAGAGAAGTCTTCTAGGGAAAAGACGGCTTTTGCTGTACCAGGGCGTGGTTTATTTCATTTTGTTAGAATGCCCTTCGGACTAAAGAACGCCGCAGGTGGTAGATAATATTTTTGGGCCCAAGTATTTTAAGGACGTTTTTTGCTACTTGGATGATTTAATCATTGTTAGCCCAGATTTTGATTCTCACCTTCGTACACTTGAGGAGGTTCAGTCTAAGCTCAAAGAGGCTGGCTTGACCATCAAACTATCTAAGAGCGAATTTTGCAGGGAAAAACTAAAATATTTAGGTTTTATTGTTGACCGCGAAGGGCTCCGTCCTGATCCGGAAAAGATTCAGTGCATTGTGGAGTATCCTAGGCCGAACAATTTGAAGCAACTTAGGTCATTTTTGGGAATGGTGGGATTTTACCGAAAAAATATTCGTGATTTCAGCGAAATAGCCGTCCCACTTAATAAGATTTTAAGAGTTAAAAGAGGGGAAAAGAAATTTTCATGGTCTCCAGAAGCAGAGTCTGGATTTGTTAGTTTGAAACGGGCTCTAGTCACGGCACCAGTTCTAATTTGTCCAGATTTTGATAAGCCATTTATTTTGCATTGTGATGCCAGTAAGCACCAAATAGGTGCAGCTCTGCATCAAAAACACGAAGATCAGGAGGTAGCAGTTGCCTATTTTTCGCGAACTTTAAATAAACACGAACGCAACTATGGAGTTACAGAAAGAGAATTACTAGCGGTGGTGTGTGCAATAGAATATTTTCGTCCTTACTTAGAAGGGGTTCACTTTAAAATAATTACGGACCACTCGAGCTTAAAATGGTTATGGTAACTGTCCAATCCTTCAGGAAGACTGGCAAGATGGAGTTCTCGAATTTCTCAATACAATTTTTCTGTAGAACATCGTAAGGGTACGTTACATGCTGTACCAGATGCGCTATCAAGAATTCCAGGTCAGTCTATTGAGTCAGGCATTGAAGTATCCCAAAATTTTGATAGTTTGGATTCTCGTGATTTGTGCGAAATTAGAGTAGATAGTACAGACAGCTGGTATAACAGAATATGCCAAGGATGCTTGCGAACACCACAACGGTTCACAAATTATCAGTTAGTTAATGATGTTTTATATAGAAATTCCAAATTGGATAATCCGTTACTTGATGAGTTCGTATGGAAAAAGGTGGTCAAGTATGAAGATAGATTAGCATTAATCACGAAAGTTCATAGCACAGGGCACCCAGGAACTTTTAAGAGTTACAAAAAGTTAGAGAGGGACTATTATTGGCCAGGTATGTTTAGGCAAGTTAAAGCTTTTGTAAATAGATGTCATACTTGTAAGAGCTATAAACCATCTAATCAACCTCCGAATGGACTGATGGAACATCGGAAAAAGGTTTCGAGACCAATGGAAATGTTGTCGATAGATTTGGTTGGGCCATTACCTTTGGCATCCGGAAATTATCAGTTTATATTATCAGTAATCGATATATTTACGAAATATTGTTGGCTGTATCCGTTAAGGAGGGCGACAACCAAAGAAATAGTTTTCTTCTTGGGGGAAAAAATATTTCTAGAAGAAGGGACCCCTCACACGCTGGTTTTAGATAAATAAATGAATTCAAAGAGTTTGCTGATTCGTACGGAATTAGCCGATTATTAATGCCATCTAAGGCCATTTTGTTTCATAAAGTAATATGTGAGAATCTTTTAAAAGAGAATTTCAAAAAAAAATTGATACACGGGCATAGAACTAGATTCACAGAGAACGGGGGATTAAAGATTCCAAAAGTTAATAATAAGTTCGGAGAAAGAACATGGGAATATTTAGTGCCAAAAATATTCAATAAATTACCCTCAAACATATTAGCGTGGAACAAATTATCACCCACAAAAAAGAAACTTTTGAAAAATTGGTTAATTGAAAATCAGCATTCTGTTTTGTTTAATCTTTAGCGTTCTTTTTTATAATACTGTCTGTTTTTATAATACTGTCTTATGTTCGATTGCAGCTGCGTTACTATATTGCTGGGTTTTTTTTTTTCATCATGTACCTATCAGCTATGTGTTACCTTCTGTATAATCTTTTACTTGTAACATAATAATTCTTGGGTTGATAATATTGCTGGGTTTTTTTTTTCTTCATCAGGTACCTATCAGCTATGTGTTACCTTTTGTATAATCTTTTACTAAAACACCGAACTTTCCAATGCCGCCAGACATTATTGTGTTTATTAGACTAAATTCTTGAGACATAGGATAACTGATATTTATATTTATTTTTATTGCAGCATTAAAAAATAAATACCAACTTGGTAATAGAAAACAAATAAGTTATTATCTTTAAGGCATTCAAATTTGCATGGCAGGGTTGGGTTGTTAAAATAGGTTATTTGCCTTTTGTGATTTTTGCGTTGCTCTAATCCTTTTATCTTGCAGCAGATACCTGAGATCTGACCATACCGCTCCACCCATATAATTTTATTATTATCTTTATATCTACCTTTTTGTTATTTCAGAATATTATAGTTTTGTATATCCTATTGTTAAAATTATTGTGAATAATATCTTTCGCGGTATGGAAGTAAATGTAAATTAATTTAGTGTAAATTGTAATTATTATATTCATATTATAATGTCAATTATTGTAAATAATAACTCTTGCTGTTTAATATGGAAGTATATATAAAAAATATGTAAACTGACTTATTTGTAATTGTTATGTCAAATTATTGTATAAAAGCATAACCTGATGACAAGCTCGTGTGAGCTTATCGGGACTGTGCCTTCATGTAACCTTGTATTTGAATAAAGAATATTATATATAAAAAAAAAAAAATTCTATAACACTCCTTATACTCCTCAGAACAATACAGTTGAGTCATATAACAAAGTTTTAGGATATACCTTGGCCATCTACGTGGGTAATAATCAGAGAGAATGGCCCAAGTATCTAGACCAAGTTAAATCTGTTATGAACAACACCATGAATTTTGCAACCGGCTTCACACCGTCGTTATTAATGAAAGGTAGAGAGATAATTTTTGACGGATCTCTCTATGGTATTCCGAGGGATAGGAGGTCTTTGGATTCTAGGCATCTTAATTCGTCGAGACATTCCTATAGGAAGAAATTGGAAGATTTAGAAGTCACCTTTAAAATCGTTCAGGAAAATCTGTGGGATGCTTACAATAAGAAAGCACAACATTATAATCTTCGCCGGGTGCGAAAAGTTTATAATGAGGGCCAAATGATTTGGAGGCGAAACTTCGTCCAATCGGACAAAGCAAATTTCTTCAGTAGAAAGCTGGCTCCCAAATTTATTAGAGCAGAGGTTATAAAAAGGTTAAGTGACAATGTCTATGACATTAAAGACGTAGGATCCCAGAAAGTAGTTAGGATACATGTGAAAGATATTCTGAAGTGGGAAGATTAGTTCATTTCTTCCATTCATATTATTTGACTCCGTTTATTTTCGTTATTAATGTTGAGGATAGATAATAGCAAGATGTCATAATACGGAAGTAAGTGGTAAACAATTTTATAGTGTAACTCCTCATGACGAAAACTTATGTCGGGGCAGATGGCACATCCAGGCCAGCTTCGATATGATTAAAGGAAATCAGCGAGGGGTGATACAACAGAGTTTACTCAGACACTTATTACAGTTAAGGTATAGTTATAGTTTGGTTGCAAGAAATGTTATTTTGGTCGAAATAATATTGCTCTGAAAATTTATTACCGAGTCAAAAATAAAGAAATCCGTTGAGGAACTCTTATCCCCAGAATTACGGTCATGAAGCACCCTAGGTACTTAGTTAGGTTACTGCCAAGTTTGGCAAATATTCTAGTACCAAATCGGGGACAGGTGTATGGTGGTTCAGTTGATGTTTTAATTGCCGAACAACTGCTGGTTGATTTGAACATCAAATCAAGTAGGTATGTCGCCGTTGAGTGCGTCAGAATAAGTTAGCTACTGTTGTTACTTGTTGAAAAATATTGTATATAGTTATGTATAAATTACGACCTCGGTAGCCTAGTTGTACTAGCGTGGACTTCAGATCCGAGGTCCCGGGTTCGATTCCCGGTCGGGTCAGAGTTTTTCTAAGTGATTTTTCACTTGAAATTTCTACCCGGGGTTGGCCTGTCTCAGATTGGACGGGACCGGTTGACTGGAAAAAATTGCCTCAGGCAATAAGTTCCGCCGGCTATACTGACACCTTTGTATAGAAAAGTGTTATATTATTATTATTATTATTATAAATGATTATATTACTTTTAAGTTACTTTATGAAATTTATTCTGATAAAATTTGTTGACTAATAATTAAAGTAAGTCATTGTTTGTTATTGTGTAAGCCATCTAAAATGAAACTTAAGTTTATAGTTTTTAAGATACTGATCATATAGAGAAATGGCTAATTTTAAATGATTTTATTGTGTATTACGTAATATACCTATGTAATTTATAATAATATTATTGATCGTTGATTTTCGTTTTTTTTTTTTTTTGGCGGTATTAAACTGCACAATATATTGTTTTAATTTGATGGGTTTTCTCCTTTTTTCACCTGATTTTTATATTAAAAAAATAGGAGTGGCGCCTAATTTTTTTTGTATTATACATAGGTAGATATTTATTTTTAAATTAACTTAAGGTATAAAAAAAATTATGTAATAATTTTTTTTGGGGAACCAAAGGGGATAAATGGAGCGGTACAATAAACACATAGAATTTTTTTTCTAAATTTAAAAATAAATACTTTAAAGTAGGTACCCACGCGTTTATTATTTTTGGTTATTTGATTAACAATATAGTTGGACACTTAAAATTTTGAATTTGAATTATGTTTGGAACAGGTTTTTGTTTTATTTTATTTTCTTTTCATCAAACGGAAAAAAATACAGAGAAATGAACACGGTTGGTGTTTGAAATTGATTATTATTTTATTTTTTTGAAAAAACAAAGTGGAAAATGTAATTCATGGCATACAGTGCTCTGTATGGATAATTTGTTTTGTTGGTAAGAATTTATTGTCCAAATATTCATATTATTTCAGTGCTTGGTGCACATGACATGTTTTTTTTTTATCACATTTTCAATTACATTAGTATTTTTTTTGTACATTTTTTTAACAGGACTAAACATACATTAGGAGAGTTTTCTTAATATTTTGGTGGAAATTTGTGTAATGAAGATTGGTCATATCGGATAGAAATGGTGGGCAAGATATATAAAAAAAAACTATAACGAAGAATTGGGCAACACGACAGAAAAATTGATTAGTATAGTTTTATAATATTTTTTGTTCTTGTTTTGTTTTTAATCTATTAAATAAGTTTTGTGTTAATTTAGAATTTGTTATTTTTTTACCTACAAAAAAACCAAAAAGACAGCCCTAGGTAACCCACCCCAACTGAGCTAAGCTGGATGGCTGGAGCCAATGATGGTTGGCCAAGATTCTCGCTCCATAACCTTAAATAAAAATTGTAGAATAACAAATCAAGTGGTTGGTGACCCAGCGGTTACAACGCCGGCTTTCGTACTGCGGACGTCGTGGTTCGATCCCAGGTGCCGACCATCCTCCTCTTTCACGACACAAACTTTAAGTAGTTTACTGTGAAAGAGTCAAGGAGTGTATTTGTGTTCACTTTGAGTGAACACAGATTCATTTATTAAAAAAAAATATATGTTTTATTTAAATTATCGTAAATACCAAGAATGCACGTTCAGTTCGAGTGGATTGCCACGTTGGAAAAAAGAAGCACCTTAATTAACCGCTCACTTAATTTTTTAAAGACCACAAATTTTGGGCTAAAACATAGGTTTTGGCATCTTGTCTCGTGCACCATAAGATGAAATAAATTAAAAACTGCTTGTGGTTTACATTCCGGGTGAGAGTGTCTCCACATAAATGGAGACCCTCATGTTAGCCAATTCCCCGAACATGCTGTAGCATAAACACCAGCACCCCGATTCTCGGAAGATTGGTACCATGAGCTTCCAACAAGGTCCCGAGATTCTCGCGGCAGCAGTCCATAAAGGTCCTGAAAAAAATGAACTCGGGGTCAGTCGCTGCATAAAAGCAGTGAACCTATGAAATTCTTGTGATTAATATAATATGTGTTTGTTATATAAAACCCGTATGTATGCTATACTGATATAGAATAACTTCATAAGAAACGATCCCGATCTGTGGTGAATGGAATATGGTACAACAAAACCCAACATGTGATGTGATCTGTGATGCTATGACCGACACTATAGTATAGAAAGTGTTTTTACTGAAATAGTTGATAGGGTCTGGTCTTCCAAAGTGCGGGGCCCCTGTGCTGGAGTTAGCGCGCCTCCTCAGCTCTCACTTTTTAATCCTTTTATCGCATTTTATCCCCCGGAATGCCTCCCTCTCCCCCTGTCACATTCCTCGCTTATTGCTTGTTTATTTGTCAACTGCCTTATCAGAGGGCTGGACGCACCCCCACCCCTTCCGTATCTGAATGTGTATTTGGGGATTAAACTGCTGCGTCTTCGCTCTGAAGCTTTTGTGCAATTATTATCATCAACGGGATTTGTTTCCCCGACAGCTACATGTTTGTATTTACATAAAAACTAAGGAATTCTTATCTCTTGTGTGACCAATTCTGACATACATCTACAAGATACACCGAGACATTTTTATGGTCTGGTAATAGAGAAAATTACGAACAATGTTGTCAATTTAAGGGACAATTTTATGTAAGTTGCAGAACACCTAGCCACATTTTAAGACCGGAAATTTCATTGTTTCATTAATAATACTCTGTTTCGAATATGTAACAACTAATGAATCTAACAATTAATTACTGATGTTTCATTTTTAAATGGTATGAGCAAACTACTACGGGCTTACGACCGTCTTCTACGGTTATTTCGAAGGCTGACTTAGTGTGATCACTTTACGTAAACAACGTTCGCCATAAGGTGGTAATGTTTAAGTCTCCGAAACTCTAGGAGTGAATTCACAAGCTGAAAGGTCCCAAATATGTTTGAAGAGCGCTTGCAACTGCAAATAGATAACTGAGAAACATTTAAATATAAGTAAGAGACAGTCAAGTCCCACCCAGAGCCTTCCAATTTACGAAGATGAATATTATTCTGACATCTTATGCGAATATCCGTAGAGTTCTTGGTAATATAATTAAGAATATTATTCCTATTAAATTTACACAACGTTATGTATTCCAAAAATATCACTTCACCCCCCTCTGGCACGAGGCGTGTTCGTTCGACTAACACTCATACAATTATTTATTGTTCCGCCAGTAATATTCAATGTTTGTTAATTAATAATTATTTATTGATGGTGGGTGCTAACAGCAGTAAGGGAATACACCTGGAAATATTAAGAGATTTGAATAAACAAACAAACAGACGACAATACTGGAAGAAATCAGGTCGGGTGAATTGTAATTGGAGAGCGGAGCTTGGCCATTAATATCCAGGGGCAGTGCTAGTGGCAGATTCGCAGCTCCTGTCAGGAAAATAATTAAAACATCCCTTGAAATGAGAGGGGGGGGAGTTAGTTTATTTGTGCCGATGTTTAGTGGAGGTGAAATTTTAATTAAAGCCAGACAAAATGGGGCCGCACCTTCGCGGAATTCTAATAAGCGGCCCTGGCAGCTGCCCAGGGCTTTTTTATGTTAATCTTTATCCCGGCGCTCCGTGTCTTCGGGACACTTAGCGACCCCAAACCTTTAGGACTGCCAGAGGCAAGAAACTAAAAGACAAATTCGTGTGCACCAACAGACGAAATGTGACAACCGTACCTACTAATTTTATTGAAACTCTGATGGATATATGAAACAATAGTTTAACACTATCACCCAAAGCTTCAAATAACCAAACACCATTTACAACGATGCACTGACTCACACGCAAGGGTCACCAATCATTGAGCACTGAGATGGGTAGACTACACAGAGTTAAATGGTGGCCCAGGAGCCTTATTCCCGTAATCAATCGCATTTAAAAATCACTTAACGATAAGATTAAGACATGATCGCAATCAGGTCGCCCTTGAATTTGACGTTTGTAAGATAGTTACGGGAATGCCGATTACATAGAATTTCATACTAATATTTCAAACATAACGAATTTTTAAGATATCTTGTTTTGTGAATACCAATTCGCCATTTTAATATTTTCAATCAAGATAGGAGCGTATTAAGACTGCTACGAGAATAACCCTATAGAGCTACATGACTCACATCGGCTTTGAGAGCAATGATGTACTTTCTACAAATTATGCATTGCAATTTATCTACTGCTTTCTCGGGCAATTCAATACATAAAAATCTTTGAAAAAAACATCGATTGATTCATAATATGAACATTAATTAACGTTCTGAAAATCTCAACACAACAACACTACTTTATTTAGGTGTAAACTACGATCAGTGGAAATATCTCAGCGATAGAAAATCATGCGATCGAGCGTCGACGTAGTTTTTAAATAAAGCAGTTAATGTTCTTCTTCAAATGTAGTTGATACAGCTCTTACGGAGTCATCAAGTTAATTTAAGTTAAAGTCTCTTGTATTGAGCCCCATCCAGGCAATATATCACAGTGAACTTCAATGACATCCCCTAGACGGCGCACCCTCAGAACTATTTTATTTTTCACCAACTGAAAGGAATTCTCTTTGTAGAACACTGATTCATTTTACTACACACACACCCGCTATACGCGTAAAGATATTCAAATGAGAAATATTCACTCGCTCGTGAGAATAACAAGTACCTGCATGAGGGGGAAGTGGGAGGGCGTGGGGGGTTGAGGAGGGGAGGTTTCCTAAAATCAAGCAGTTGTTTTAAACGTCGTGTGGACCTCCAGCCAGTGCTAATTCTAGAGACCCAATAAAACGCCCCACTTAATTTATTCACTTGTGTTTTTATGTCTCATGTTGAAGCAACGCAATCAGGGAAGGGGGGAGAGGGTTAATCGTCTCTTGCGTTGAAAGAGTTAACCACTAATTAACTCTACTATGTCACGTGTGAGTGTTAACCCTCGTGTGGGGGAACCAACTTGCTAAGTCTCTACATTGTGTGAAATCACTGCTGAAAACAACAAATATATTAGTATAATATTATCCACTATTATAATTGGTAAGTGCGTCCGTAACTCGGTATTTTGCCTGAAACACTAACCCCACATCAATTAATCAATCAATTCGCCCTTTTACACCACACTCAGGAGCATAGGTCTCGGAGGCAACAAGAGCTCTCCATTGCGCTCGATCTTGCGCAATGTTAATTACCTCCTCCCGGAGGAGGAAGGAGCAGAACACAGTGTGAGAGGGTCTTCCTCCTCTTCGGGACCCTGATGGGAGGAAGAACAGCGCTCTCCTTGGCCAATTGTCATTCGGCATCATTAACACATATCCCAGCCAAGTCCATCTCCTCCCCACAAGGGTGGAGGTGACGGGCTCACGCTGGGTGCTCCGGCGTATAGAGTCGTTCGTGATGCGGTGGTACCATTTTACACCCAAAAATTCTCCTGAGCTACTTCATTTCAAATGCAGAGATTTTTTGTGCCTGGGCTTTGGTCAGGTGGCAGGACTCACACCCATACAGGAGAATGGGCAACACACACGCATCAAACAGCTAACATTTTGTCTGGACACTAAACTCCGATGCTTTCCAAATCTTGATCATGTTTTTAAAGGCGCCAATTGCCATACTGATACGTATCAGGAGCTCAGCCTCGAGGTCACCAGAGGTGAAAATAATTTAGACACCCGGGAGCCATGGTGACCATCCATGGTTATCGTACCCCATATAAGTTATATTATTCTTCTGTAAGTTGATTTTCGTAACAATGACAAGAATCGTGTCCGCAGAAATATTATATCGACGAAATCACATGTGATACTTGATCTAAAGGTCCTACATATATTTATTGTTATGGGAAGATAATAAGTCATAATATAGTAAACATTTGTATAATTTCTCCTTTTTCATGCCTGTCCTTCGTCAGGCTTTGCTGCCAGCAGCCAATGACCATTATATGGATCTATCAGAGAAGAGTATCGACTGTGGCAACTCCTCCGATCCGCTCTGCCCTTCGCAAACCACATCGCCGAAGAATAAAACCCCTATCATATTTTTTTTCACGAAATGTCGCTGCTTTGCTTACAAACTGGATATTTCATGAAATATTTTACTAAAATCTCGTATTACAATGTAAAAAAAAAACTTCAAAGTTACCGAAATCATTATTTAAAGTCACCTAGAATCTGGAACGGCATTTGTGAAACTATACATTTATTTTGTTAAAATTAAATTAGAATGAGATCGAAATTAGATCCTATTTATACCATTTCATAAATACTCCTCTTTCTAAACAAACGTCGCCAAAATATGGAGTGTGAATAAACTGAAAGTTTGTGGATGTTTTTTTTTACCCATCACGCCGTTTCCCGAAGGGGGTAGGCAGAGAGTACGGATTTCCATTCTTTTCTATCCAAACAAACCTCTTTCGCTTCTTCCAAACGCATAACATTCCGCATACATGCTCTTCTATTCCTTTTGCTCCTCACTTGGCCCTCCTCTAAGACTGAAGCGATATGGTCGGACCATGTCATTCTAGGTTGGTCTCGTCTGCATGCACCCATTCTTTCAGATTTATATATCCTTTTAGTCATTCTCTCCTCGTTCATTCTCTCTACATACCCTTAATTTATTCTAGTCACTACGCTAACATCCACTCCACATTCCTTTCTAATATTATCATTCCTCACCTTATCAATCTGTCTCTTTCCACATATTATCCTACGCAGTGATCTCATTTCCACAGCATTCATTCCAACTTCCAAATTTTTCGTCCATGTCCATGTTTCACTCCCATACATCATGGATGGTATCAGGATTACATTGTGCATCAGCTGTTTGGATTTAAAAGATACGTTATTATTTCTCATTTGAGGTCTTAGTGCACCGCCAACCCTTCTACCAGCCAGTTTCCTTCTTTCGGGTGTATGTGACTGAGAGAGATGTTTGGCTGTAAGAAGATGTTGATTTGCAAAAAAAGCTGAAGATGAGAAGTTTACATTGTAGTCAACAGAGTTTCAGTATCGATTATTTAAACAACATCATAAAAAGAAGCGAGTTCAGTGTATTATAGGCCTGGTGGCAGCTGGTTACGCAAGTCCTTGTGTTGAAATGAGGGAAAATGCCAGTCCTTCTGAGATATGAGGTGGATAAGTGCTGTGTGTTGTAGTGCTACTCTGTTCCCCCCCCCCTCCCCTCCCCCTTCTCGTACAAATCTTAATAATATCGGAAAGTATGTACGTGCACGTTCAAATACACGAATTTTAATTTAGTGTTCCGTGAAAAATGTGGGTCCTCTCGCTCCACTGAGTCAACTCGGATGGGGTGTGGGGAAGGGGGCGGGGGTGTACGGTATATTATTATTTATTAATTTGATTAATATTAATCCTTAACTCGAAGAATTTATTTTATAGGTTTCTTAATTCCAAAAATATAGTTATAAATGCTCCGCATACAATGGACAGACATGGTCAGCAACACAAGAGTCCTGCAAAGGGCTAGGGTTGATAGAGAGTTGCTGACAAATATAAAGGTCCGGAAGGTGTCCTACTTGGGGCATGTACTTTGAGGGGGAAAATACTATTTGCTGCACTTGATTATTAAGGGAAAAATAGAGGGTCGACGAGGGGTGGGCCGACGGCAGATATCCTGGCTCCGAAATATTCGTTAGTGGACGGGGATCACGAGTGTTGAGGAACTATGTCGTGCCGTACAGGAACGGGATGCATTCTGCAGAGTGATAGTCAACGTTGGGGCGACCTGACACGACACAGAAAGAAGAAGAAGATAGTTATAAATCTACGTTATTACATTAATATCACTACTACTAATAAAAAAAAACATATAATTTCCGGATACATGCAAAATATATGTACTTAACTACTTCAAGGCTGTAGATAATGTTCTTTATTTGTAGATTTTCCTTAATCTCCGTCGAGAACAATCTCGATATTCGAACTTTGTGAAGTCTTCTAAAAAATACATATCTATATCAACAATAAGCCTTCAACCTGTAGCTACAAGTCTACCTCTTTGGAGTCAACATTGGTCACGACATGGATGGCCATGACCATTGAACATCCTCATCACACGGAAGATAATCCTTTCCCATTTTGTACACAAAAATTATTTGAAAAATAAACAAGTCGTTTTTTTTATTTATTGTCATTACATCTAAAAAGGATGATACAAGCAGATTGAAATCAAATTAAATCAATAGGTAGATCAAAATATACATCCTCTCCTATTTCTCTTACTTCTTACCTGCCCTTTCTTGAGGACGGAATCGATGTGTTCGATCCACTTCATTCTCGGTCGGCTGCGCACACACCTTTCCTTTCAGCCTTGTAAATTTTCTTTGTCATTCTGTTTACATCCATCCTTTCAACATGTCGAAACCATCTCATCATATTAACTTTCATAGTTGTCACAACACTAACTTCCATACCACTTCCTTCCTAATATTATTCTTCGTAGAGCTCTCATCTTTATTGCATTTATTTTATACTACATTCTTTTTTTTTGATAAATTCAGTAGTAGTGAGAGCTCTACGAAGATTTAGTAGAACTACGAGCTTTCCCTACAGACGTTGTCCTGTGTTCCTAACTATGAATATTGAATTCGAATTTGTATACAAAGATAAGCTTATTACCTATTAACCAATGTAATTAGATCTAAGCATCTATTTCAAACCATATATTTTCCATCGCAACAACTATCATACGACTGACAGTTCCTGTCAAACTTTAATTTCATTTCAATTTTTCAAATTTGGAATAAAAATCATATTTTAAAAAATAGTAAAGAGGATGCCTATACTTAGAGTTTTCTTTAATTATTTTAAAACTTTCCACACAACTTTCCTAATTTTTTCTTTCATAAGAACCTTCTCCTGATAAAAGCTAACACGACAAAAAAAAAAGAACTAACGAAATCGGTCCAGCCGTTTAGGCGTGATGCGATGACATCGGAAAACAGCTCTCCATTTTTATATAATAGAAAATACATGGCATTTAGCACGTTTTCTTTATGAAATCAAACATGATTTTATGAACATCTAAAGAATTTAGAGAAAAAGTTCAGAGTAAAAAACTGTCGTTATCAAAAACAAAATGAGTGTATATTTATTAGATAGTTACACTTAAAAATTCCAAGTTTTCCAGCACATTTTAATCCTTTATAGTTATCAACGACTAAAAATATTGTTGTCATGCTTTTTCCCCACTCTTGAACTGTTTGAAATATTATGTTTCATTTGACAAGAAGAGAACCATTATATCGATGCTTTACGTAAGAGGAGCAATTCAAGTTACGTTGAAAAAAGTAGGCAACAAAATGAAAAACAACCCCTGATGGAGGAAATAAAGATCGCTTTACAATATTTCACGGAAATAATCCTCATAATAAAAAACCCATTTCATTTTTTTGTAAAGTTTGTGCATTCATCAGTGAAATTTCATGTTTATATATTTTTTTTAATTGTAGGTGCATTATTTTTAATTTAGCGAATGCCAGTAACTAAACAAAAAAGAGTTGATACAAAAAAAATAAAAAACAGTAAAGCGAATTTTCAATAGATTCGTTTCGCTAATCAGATTTTTGAAATGAATCTGGGCTCACTCAAAGTGAACCGAAATACTTTTTTTATAAATTCCACAGAAAGCTAGGTTTGTTTTGTGGAATAGGAAAGTGGTCGCCCCTGGAGATTGGGTCTAAAACTTTAAAGTTGGAAGCGGCGACTGAACCAGTAGGCTACCGAATAATTATTTACAGCTTCCTTAACCCAGCTAGGATTGAATGTTCTGGGATCATGAAATTTTTCAACACTCGTGATAGGTCGGTCATTTGAAGTATGACCTCCGAATGGAGAAAGTTTTTAACGTAAAGCGATCCAATGGTTTTCTAGGAAATCGGACCTCATTTAACGGCCGTAACATATTGAAAAACCCTATCGACCTCGGTGTTAGCTTAGTGGTATAGGTGTGGACTTTCGGGTCGGGTCGATTCCCGGTCAGGTTAGAGTTTTTATAAGTATTTTTTTCACTTGAAATTTCTACCCGGGGTTGACCTGTCTCAGATTGGACGGGATCGGTTGACTGCAATAAGTTCCGCCGGCTATGCTAACGCCTTTGTATAGAAAAGTGTTATTAATTTAATTTAAAAATCTAATTTAATTTTAGTTTTACTTACTGTGGTATCCGAGCTACGCGCGATGAGACTACATATAGAGCTTGTACCCTGTCTCTTTTGCGCTTTTATCATTTTTCTTCCGGCAGTGAAAGAGATAAAGATAGAATGCTTTGTACTAGTCTCAAAATATAATACAGATGCGTTCGTCATACTCCTGCCACTTATTCTCTATGAAATCAAAGTAATATGCAATCTAGGGAACAGTGAATCGTTTGACAAGACAGCGACACTGTTTTTTGTCTTTTGTCACTACGTTACCACATAGACAATACAGACCATTAGCATTAAAAACAGAACGTAATTGGTGTTGAGTTAACATCAAAGAATTTGTGTCTTTTTGTAATAGTAAAAGCTCAGCTTCAAAGACCGTGATATAAAAATGAAAAAAAAAAAACAAAGAAGGTGTGATTATGTAATTGAAGTGAGCCCACAGCAGAGGGCGTGAGGCCGGGGAAAGTGGAAAAATACAAAACTTCTAATGGATTAACTCGTTATGTAGATATTATTTCTTCGTTACTACTGTTTTAATTACACTAGTAAAGTTATGTAAATTTTGTAAGCGGAAATTTCAATGGTACCTACTATTGAAATAATAAATAGGTACCTACCGTCTTTTATATGCAAAAAGTGTGTAATTCCATTAATAAGAACGAAAAAACCCTGTCTATTGATATTTAAGGAAGGTTTAAGTTTATTTCTTAACAACTAGCTGATACCCGTCTTCCACCCACCCGTCATATCTCTGATGTGCCTCTTTGATAAAATCTTACTATGAAGAATTCTTCAAATAAGGTAAATTTCAAATAGATTAATCTATTTGAAATTTACCTATTTGTAAAATCGAATATTTTTTTATTTATAACTAGCTTTCCCGACAGACGTTGTCCTGTGGACCTTGTGGTCCTAACGTCCTGTGGAGAATACAATAATATGCGCACAATTTGGTTGACTTTGTATGAAAAGTTTCTAAAACGCCCGAAACGGTGGAGTAAGTGAAATGGGCTACTATAAGAGTGGCAATTACGTATGCGAGAATGAGAGGGTGCAGGTGCAGAAGACAATAATGTTGTTGTTAGATTTTTTTAAAGATGGCGTCGCTGTGTAATTCGTTCCATACACACTTTAATATTCTATTTTGTATTATTTCTTATCCATTTTTCTTTTATATTAGAGATCAGTACAATAATAACTGCGCGTATTATGATAATTGACATAGTCTGCGATGAAGTATGAAAATAGACAACTGAATTATTATGTACAAAAGTATGCGAAGATGATTTACTTCATATTTATTATCCCTAGCTACCTCAAGGTCTACTGACTGCCCTGATAGCAATGGTAGCTAAAATACATTAAGAAGAGTAGACTTTCAGTTTACTGCTGCTCTCTAGCTTGTTCTCTCATCTCCACCAAATAACCGACACTGTCTCTCTCTCTCTCTGTTGCAGGTCATCCCCAACATGTTCCACACGGCCAGCATTTGGCTGACGCTGGCGCTAGCAGTGCAGAGGTACATCTATGTCTGCCACGCCCCAGTGGCCAGGACTTGGTGAGTACTACTATTAATTTAACACTATCACTTTACCACTTGGCCTGTTCGCTGAGTTCGTCGTAAATTTATACTCATACAGGGTGACTGGCAATTCGACCAATTCCTTGAAAAGGGTTATACTCCAAGCTTACTTCCAATAATTTTGTTCCGTCAACCAGGGATCTAATGCTTAGTGGTTTTCAAGTTATTTAAGTTTTTAGTTTTTTATTTCAGTTTTTCACCTGAACTGAAAACTGTGCAAAATGTACCTACTATACTTTGGGATCTAAAAATACACTTTTCTGATATCCAATGAATGAAGGATTGATTCACATAAAAAATAAAATTTCATAAACCTCAGAAATAAAATGTTTTAAAATCACAAGTCTATTCAATTTTCGTAATTTCTAAAAAAAGTATAAATGGACTTTTTTTTAAAGAAACAAAATATTTAGTTTTTTCCACAATTTTCCACAAACTAAATATTTTGTTTCTTTAAAATAAGTTCGAAGTATGTTCCACCAAGTAGCCACGGTCGAAAAGATAAATTATTATAAATGGACTGATGACTTGGCGTAAAAATGGACTGATGTTCATTAATTATTAATTGAAATTCGAAAACTATTGGACTGATGTGGCTAATTAAGGTGGGAATATCTGTAAAAATTGCGAGAATAATAAATCAACAATATTGTATTGTTTTAATACGAAGTGTTCCTACCTGCCAGATATAAATAAAGGATAGCAATTTTTTAGTAGTGAGTGACTGATGGAAATGAAGTAGATAGGCAACGTTTATAGAATCAACCAGTTTTTTTATTAAATAGTGATGTTATAAATCTTTCATTTATATAGACTAATTAAAAGCGATGCAGAAAAGTACGTATTATTTATTTTATAATTTAATTAAAACATTTAAATACTTGAAGTGTATATAAATTTTTGTTCACGAGAGACTCGTTTTGTTTCGCAGAGACACTTCATATAAAATGGAAAGATGGAAATGTTAATGTCTTAGGTTGAATTAATAATTAGTTGAGATGTAGTGTAGTTGCAGGGGGATGGGGTGGTAGAATTAGAAAATACACGAACTTCTCTAAAAAAAGAATATCATCTGGTATTTTTATGTACCTACCTAAGGGCGGTTGGCCGCACGATAATAATTTTATAAAAAGGGATTTACTGAATTTGTTGGAAATCTTGGTTGAGATGAGAGTGCCCCCCTCAAACCCCAGATATCCCCCCTCAGACCCCAGATAGCCCCCAACACTAAGCGCCTCGGGGCACAAATAGATTTGATTAAATTTATTTCTAATATTTCTTATAATTGAAAATAAATATCATCAAGATTGTTTCGCAGTTTGTTTGTATGAGGATTATTGTGTTTCGTCTTCGATATAGCCAGCCACCAGCCTCGCTACCCGCGCCGCTCCTTAGGGATTTGTATACTGAATCGAGTATAAACATTAGACACAGCTTTTACTGTATCTAAAAAGTTCCAGTTTCATTCCCAAAGGTCCCAGGAGACCTTTGTTGTACTACAGACCTGTCAGATTGTATTTTTTTCTAGGCTATTTTCGTCTATTTCTGGTAAAAAAAGTTCACAACCTGTGCTTTTTAAATCATGGTTTCACCAGCATACAGCGTTCATCTTACAATACTTATGAGAACCTCTATTGACATTATAAGAAATGAGAACTCTTTTACTTGCCATTATAATAATCGAGAACCTCCATTTATTTATACTTATTATAATACTTTTATGAGAACCTCTATTAATTGACATTATAATAATTGAAATCATCCATTAATTTGCATTACAATGCTTTTGATAATCTCTATTATTTTATATCGTAATAAATGAGAACCCCCAATTTGATACAAAATATTCTTACCGATTGTTTTTCATCGTTTTTTATATATCTTACCTATATATAAAAATGGAGAGCTATTTCCCGATGTTATCGCATCACGCCTAAACGGCTGGACCGATTTCGCTAATTCCTTTTTTGTCGTGTAGATTTTTATCAGGAAATGGTTGTTTGAGAAGAAAAAAATTAAGAAAAATGCACGGAAAATTAGAAAATTAAAGAAAACTCTACGTAGGTAGGCAATCTTATTAGTACTTTACCATGCAATTTTTATTCCAATTTTGAAATTTTGACAGGAACTGTCAGCTGTTAAATAGTTGGTGCGATTGACAGAATACGAATGGAATATGCATGGTTTAAAACAGGTGCATCAGTCGGAATTACATTGGTCAAATGATTATTAACTCATCACCATACAAATTCGAATTAAATATTCATAGTTAGGAACACAGGACAACGTCTGTCGGGAAAGCTAGTTGTTCATATTGTTACATTATGTACTGTTAATATTATGTCATCTTGGGTTAATGCGATAAAAATTAATGAACATCATTGGAGGGGTACGTACCTACCTGGCGCCAACTTCAACATAATAATATATACATTCACCCACCACCCTGGCAGCAGACAAACAGCAGCACAGCAGGGTCGCTTAGGAGATGGGATAGTTGGAAGCTGCTTGCTATCCGGACGTGCCTTATCCGGGGTAGTGCGCCGCTTGTTGTTCCACCCCCACCCCCACCCCCTGACAGTATTTACCCACGGTGTTTGGTTTGATTCGGTTGAAGCCTTCCTCCTCCACTATTTCATTGTTTAAATTTCATCAGCCATCCAGCGCTTTATGTATTATATTTCAGAATGTTTTTTTAAGGACACACTCAGATTCCTGGCTAACACGTACAACCCTTTTATGTCCAAGGGTTGCTGCTTTACATCCCTTTCTTGACCAACAACAAACTGTCTTTTTGGTTTTACTGCATGAATCTGTAAAATTACATACAACATTTTCTCTTATAATGATTTTAATTAATACGAACAAAAATACTACCCGTTGATAATATTATAATTATTGTAAAAGATGTTTGTCTATGGCCCACAAAAGAGGAAGTGACTTTTGTATGTAGAAGCACTTCCCCTTAGTAACTGTCATGGCGTGATGAACTGAAATATGTGCATCTAATGTAATCAAATAAAATCAGTGTTCAATTATAACATAATGTTTTATTAACAACTAGCTTTCCCGAAAGACGTTGTCCTGCATTCCTAACTAGGTATGAATATTGAATTCGAATTTGTATGAATTAATTATTTGACCAATGTAATTCCGACCAATGCGTCTGTTTTAAACCATATTCCATCCGCATTCTGTCAATCGCATCAATTGACAATTTCTGTCAAAATTTCAAAATTGGAATAAAAATTATAGGTAAGGTAAAAAGTAGGTACTAATAAGGTTGTCTACGTAGAGTTTTCTTTAATTTTCTAAATTTCCATGCATTTTTCTTAATTTTTTTTTCTAAAAGGACATTCTCCTGATAAAAGCCAACACGACAAAAAATAGAATTAGCGAAATCGGTCCAGCCGTTTAGGCGTGATGCGATGACGTCGGGAAATAGCTCTCCATTTTTATATAAATATATAAGATTAAATACTACCTGTATGTAAAATAATTACATTAATCTTTACCATTGCAAGGCATAAAGCATTATGCTACATAACAAGGCTTTCACGTGACTAAAGTTTATTAAATCAAAATAACATGTACAAAATATATACACAATAAAAAAAAACTTCAAACAAAGCTTAAGCAAATAAAATAATTTAAATAAAACAATTGATTTGTTATTCCACTATATTTATTTACCAAATAAGCAAATAATACATTATTAATGCAGCAGCCTCACTAGGTTTCCCTGTGTTGAGGCGTGCTGCGAATAATAAAAAAATATTTATTTTATTCCTTTTTACTACATAGGTTTGTACATTCATTACTATCACAACACATTGAAGTTTTTTACGTGGTAAATAAACCAACTGGTTGTTTCAGGATTTAACAATTATGCATAATTGACCCATTTTATATCAATCTATTTTCCAAACGCAATTATAATTTATTTATTAATAGCAAATTGAAATAAAAAATCATATTCCCTATTAATTCCCTTACTTCCCTATCCAATGATAATACTCTTAAAGTATTTATCCAGTATAAACCTTTTTTCCATTTTTTATTGTACTGTTAACCCTGTCCCACTTTCACCCAGTCGCACTAGTCCATAGACTGTGTCGCGAAGGGTAAGTTATTATTCAGTTTTGGTTCTTCAAAGAGTTGTTCGATTGTTCATCTCCATTTATCACTCCTAAGTCATGAAGTGGAGCAACGACTCCACTCCCACAACTCCAAGACCAAGGAGATGAGTCTTTACCCTGTTCTTGAAGCCCTCTGGTTGCCTCATGGCTCTCCATTGCGGATCCAATTGGTTATATACTTTTGTTGCCAGTACACTGTGAAAACGCAAACCAAATGTTGTGTTCACTCTTGGCATCTCTAGATTACTGTCCGCAACCATTCTTGTGTGATGGCTGTGCTGGACAGTTTGCATGTGGCCTCTATTCACGTAAGTAGGCATTGCCAACCTTAGGACATATTGCTGCCTAATATCTAGCACTCTAAATTATTCCCTCATTAGGTCATCAGTAGGATACATGTAAGGGTATCCCTTAATCACCTTTAATATTATTCTGATAGCTCGAGATGCAGGCAACATCAAGCTCTTCGCTGCACCTCCCCATGCCAGTATCGCATAACTAGCCACCGAGTAACACACCGCATAAAAAATAGCTCTGAGGAAATTTAGATCAAAAATATTCCTTATACTGGAGAAAAAGTATATTAGTTTCCTCAGTTTTGCATTTAAGGCCGTCAAGTGTTGACGCCAACAGAGATTCTCATCGACACACACTCCCAAATATTTAACCTGCTTTACAACCTCCAGCTCGTGACATTCATCGCAATTGTGATTTTCATGACTACCGCTATGCACAATTATTATCCTAGGAAAAGTCTCTGGCTTAGAGCGTTTGTTAATATGAAAGCACACTACTTTTGTCTTGTCAGCATTCAGGGTTAGCAAATTACTATCCAGCCACTTCACGATTCTATCAAAGCCATTTTGTGCAGATTCCTCAGCCTCCCTCCAGGTTTTGCCATTGAAAAGCAAAACTGTATCGTCAGCAAATGTTATTATCTTCCCACCAATATTTCGACATTCGCACAAATCATTAATGTATATCAGAAAGAGAACCGGCACGAGTACGCTTCCCTGCGGTAGACCGTATGCCTCGCATTGAGATATGTCACCAGTTTTACCCAGCAGAGATGTTTTCTGTCCTCTACATCTGAGATATGACTCGAACAATGCCAGAACACTGCCTCTTATTCCGACCAGTTCAAGCTTTCTTAACAGCAGCACGTGTGAGACGGTATCGAAGGCTTTCACCAGATCCGATCTTTCGACAATTCCTGTGAGGTGACAAGGCTGCTATTTATAAAATCCTATATTATAATTATTGGTTAATTATTTTCGTTCAAACACAACCCGACATTATGTTTTTTGCATACGGAAATATGATCCATACTTATAGGTATTATTCGTCTGTAATTTGATAATTAATTGTTATGGAAACAAGTGTCCAGGGGAAATATTATATCGACAAATAATAAAAAAAGATCGGAGGTTCCTACTTATAAAGGTTGCTGCGGAAAGATATGTCAAGTTGTCCACACTCCCCAACTTGGTAAAGTAAAATTGGGTCTCTTTCAGGAACGAAAATAAATAACTGATTGATAATTAAACAATACATGGGCTTTTGTCTGTCTTTTATTGCTGGTTTCTTCATAATTAAGGAACTCTCATAAAATATTTTTTTTAAATTGAAATGTCACTAAGAGCAATGCACAATAATTTAACACTCTTCTACGTAAATTGCTGCGACGAAAACTTCCTTTATAAACTTGTGTCCCTTAAGGGTTTTGCAAAAAGAACGGACCTCCACTCTTTTCTATCCAAGCACACTTCTTTTGCATCTTCCACCGACATCCCATTTCTTACACAAAAAATCAAATCAAAACTTCTTTGAACCCCACAAGATCTCTCCATTGCGCTCGATCTTGCGCAATGCTTATGACCTCCTCCCACACCATGTCCAACTCCCTCAGCTCTGCCTCGAAAGAACGGAACACGGTATGAGAGGGTCTTCCACGTCTTCGAGACCCTCGGCCGACTGTCATTCGGCATCTTTAACACATATCCACCTCCTCTCCACAATGGTGAAAGTGATGGGCCTGGCTGGGTGCGCCTGAGTCGTGATTCTCACACAATATCTCTTATATACCTAATGGTACAGCACTTACCGCTGTCTAAATAAAATTTAGTAGGTATCTCCTAGGATATAAATTCCTGTGAGATGATAAATTCTATTTTTGTATAAATATGATTCCATTTCACATACGACCTGTCCTATTTCTCTTGCATCTGACCTGACCTTCCTTGAGAACCACGCCTAACACTTTTCTTTGCAGCCTTGTAAATTATCTTTTTAATCATATTTGCTTTCATTCTATCAATATGCCCAAACCATATCAACTTATTAACTTACATCTTTATAAAGATACTTACACTAACTTCAATACCATATTCCTTTCCATATAAAATATGTAAACGCGGGTAGCCCTCAGAATAGGTGGTGGGTTTGGACTGTATAAAGAAGAGGGATATAAGTGTGACCTACCTGGTGTGCTGGTAAACGGATGTCTTCAGTCCGGCCGGTTCTGTAATTTTTCTTTTGCAATAATAATAATAATAATTTATTCACTTGTAAAGTTACAATTCATATGTTACAAAAAATAAATACAAAATTTAAAAAAAACAATTGTTAAACATGTTAGCATCTCTTTTTTTTCCCACTATCCCTCTAATAGAGCCAGGCTCGTGTAGAGAGGGTAAGTGAGAGAAATGCATGCACCTAAGTTGACAGAATAAAACAACAAAAAAAAAAAAACAACAAGCATAAGAAGTAGGCATATTATAATTGCTACTATAAGTATCACAAACATTAGACACTGTAGTATTGTTACAACATAGACCATCGACACAACGCACACTCGCCGAACAAATTATGAGGACAAGAACGACATTTAAACTAATTACATTTTTATTTTCTTTAAATTAATTATTTTATATAATTGCTGCTGAAACTATGGAAGTAGTAATTTTGTTCTTAAATTCTTTGTAATTTTGTATGGCTCGTATATCCGCTGGTAAATTATTGAAATATTTTGCTCCTAGATAATAATAGTGATGCTGTGTCACATCACGAACTGGTATACAATTAATCGCTCTAAGAATCCTACTTGTATTTCTGTCATCAGTTGTGTTTATTTTTTCTTTAAAGGTTTGTAGAAGTGCAGCTCTCCCATACAATTGTTGAATGTTAAGAACCTGAAACTCAGAAAACAGCAAAGACGTGGAGTAGTCTCTGGGCCGCTTTAAGATTATCTTTATAATAGCTCTCTGAGTTACCCCCAAAGGAGATAGTGTAGTATCATACGCTGCTCCCCACTCAATTATACCGTAACATAAAAGTGACTGAGCCAGGGCATAATAGGTTACCTTTAATTGGGTCACATTCAGGAAATCTCTCAATTCAATAAATATATAAAATAATTTTCTTAGTCTTTCAACTGTTTTCTCTATATGCTGTTTCCATTTAACGTGACAATCAATAAGCACACCCAGATATTTTGTACACTTTATTATTCCCAACATTGTACAATTCGAGTTGCAGTTTCCGTCCGAACATTTATGAATCACTAGAGTCACTATGAATCACGGAGCTCACTCGGCAATCCCTGACTGTTAATGGCAAAAGGCATACATGTTGTCTTATCTGCATTCAGTGATAGGAGATTACAATTAAACCAATTTTGGAGTACCATAAGATCGTTATTGGCCAGATTTTCCGTTTCCTGCCAGTTCATTCCCCTTGTTAATAGCACGGTATCATCCGCGTACGACAGTATTGAACTAGATAATTCTAAGCTATACATATCATTGACATACGCTATGAACAGGAACAATCTTTAATAATGGTTTTTTTTTTTCACCAAAAAACACAAACTTTGTTCATCAACAAGAAACACACCGACTCATTTTCCAACAACAAAAATCACAAAACATCTGCTAAAACCATCCGGACTCGATTGGACCAAAAATATGTAAACGCAGGTAGCCCTCAGAATAGGTGGTGGGTTTGGACTGTATAAAGAAGAGGGATATTCTTCGTAGAACTCTCATCTCTCTACCTGCATTTACACAACATTTTATAAGCTCACCATTTCATTGTAGCCACCGCCATAGAGCACGCATCACTCCAATAAAGTGGCCGGGGATGGTTCTTCACTGAGGCGTGAGAAGCTCTCGGTTGGCTCCTAATCTCCTGAGAGCGTCTCTCTGTGTCCCGCATCTTTGCACGGCACTTGTTTGCCTGATTGAGCGTCGCGGCGCTCACTCGATCGGAACGAGCTGTGTAGATGGGCGATGCACCATGAAGATCCCGCATCAAACAAAACCACCGAACCACTTTGCTATCAAGTATAAAATCCCCATAAATCATTGGGAAGTTCGTCCGTAACTCAATATTTTCCATGAAACACTCTACTTTCATGTGACAAGACCAATCCAACTGCGGGAAATATTTTTCATATACTTCTCTGTTTTCGTCGGTTTTTTTTTTACCCATCACGCCGTTTCCCGTAAGGGGTGGGAAGAGAGAACGGACTCTTTTCTATCCAAGCATACTTCTTTCGCTTCTTCCACCGACATAACATTTCTCATACACCCTCTCCTATTTCTCTTACTTCTTACATGGCCTTCCTTGAGGACAGAATCGATGTGTTCGATCCACGTCATTCTCGGTCGGCCACGCTTTCTTACACCTTTCCTTTCAACCTTATGAATTCTCTTTGTCATTCTGTTTACATCCATTCTTTCCACGTGCCGAAACCATATTAACTTTCATCTTTGTCACAACACTTACTTCCATACCACATTCCTTCCTAACATTCTTATTCCTTTCCTTTTTCCCCACAGATTCTTTCCACATACCTACATATTATTCTTCGTAGAGCTTTCATCTCTATTGCATTTATACTACATTCTTCGTCGGTTTCTATGACTATCAATCAAAATATGTGCACAGGAAATATTGTTTCAATAGACAACTCCATATTACTTGGCGTGCGGCTTGACACAGTGATCTGTTTTACAAGTGAGTCCTTCTTCTTTTCTTTCGATATGGCAATCCACTCGAGAGAGAGTGATCTACGAATACTACCATTGCTACGGAAACAAAAATGTCAAATTATACACAGTTCTCAATGTGGTAAAATGAATTTGGTAACTTTTGAGGGAAGATCTAACCCATTTGTAGGACACTCGAATAATCAATGATCCCTTTTCTATTCCTGATATCCGACAGGTTTTGCTGCTTGTTAGGGTGGGGGGGGGGGGTTATATATGGATGTTTTATAAATAATATTGTTTGTTTCCTGGTGATAAGCCGCGGGGAAATAAGAAGTGAGCATCTCCTGCGGGAACTTCTTGCTGATAAATTAAAGATAAATATGAAGGGAATCCCCATCTGAGATGGAATCCAATATGTTTCTTTGTGACGCGCAGCTTATTTAAATTAATTTTGTTTTTACACTCTGTGACTTCAACTGTCATCCAGCCACGCGGGGATGGCACAAACACAACTTCCTACCTATTTACAGAACTTGTCAATTTGCCCAATTTCAACTTGATAGCTGTAATCCTATTAAAGTCACCATGATCTTTTTTTTACCCATCATTCCTATCTCTTTCGCTTCTTCCAAACGCATAACATTCCGCATACAATATGCTCTTCTATTCCTTTTGCTCCTGACTTGGCCTTCATCTAAGACTGAACCGATATGGTCGGACCATGTCATTCGAGGTCGGCCTCGTCTGCATGCACCCATTCTTTCAGATTTATAAATCCTTTTAGTCATTCTCTCCTCGTTCATTCTCTCTACATACCCTTAATTTATTCACTTTCATTCTAGTCACTACGCTAACATCCACTCCACATTCCTTTCTAACATTATCATTCCTCACCTTATCAATCAGTCTCTTTCCGCATAACCTACACAGTGATCTCATTTCCACAGCATTTATTCCAACTTCCAGATTTTTCGTCCATGTCCATGTTTCACTCCCATACATCATTGATGGTATCATTCTTTCAATCTCCTTTTCACACCTTGATCTTTTTATGAAATAACGTGGAAAACGAGAATTTTTTTCCAATACAAATTTATACTTTCTATACGACGAAAAAGCAGACCAAAAACAAATAAACTGGCACCTATTATGAGTGTTTACGCTTTTGATGACAAAGTTTTCGAATTTATTTTGCCCCCACATTATTACTACTTTCCTACCTTAACTAGTCAGTCATAAGCGCCGCGACAAAAGACGTCGTAAAACGATTTTTTTAAAGCCAATGTCTGTATGTAGAGTGGTAGGATTGTTGACAATTATTATTATAGGTATCATTTTTTCCTTCAAATTATTTTCTCAAAAAAACAGTGGGGCTAGTACGAGTTTAATCGAAAGCTATTTGCACGCTAATAAGCCCTTATTAGCGTGCAAATAGTATTCGAAAATCAAACGAACGAGTCATTCGATCATTTTTGTATGGAAATTTTTCGAAACACTTTCGATGATCGTTTCGATATTCGATCATCGAAAACTACTAGTTGTACAGCTTCAACCGGAAACAATACCTGAGTAGGTATACGGGAAAAACTGACCGACTCTTTTTGCGTATTAGATTATTGTGTACATTCATTCACCATAATCTAATCTATATATCGATGCCCCAGTTCCATACTATTACAACTCCGAATGAGTACATTCCGAGTAATCGGCTGTCAAAGTTTTGACACTTTTTTAAAAGCCGATAAAAGTACTAAAATAAACGGCTTTTTTTAATATTTTTATGTAGTAGTGTAGAAAATACATCCTAAAATAATATTTTAATGAAACAAACTCATTTTAAAATTGTTAAAGGTATCTTTTTGCCACATTTTTGAGTTGTAATGTTATGAACCCAGAATCTTTACACAATGGGACCATCTGTTAGTATTACATTCAGAAATAGGATATTATGATTCCGGAACGATTCAACAAATGCACCCCGCGGCGCTATTACAACTCTGAATGACGCGCAGACCCTATTATTTTATGCATATTTATTTTTACAGTTTTGTAATTTATATCAATTAAGTGAATATCTTAATACCTATCAATGATATTTTTTTTAAAAAATGTACTTTTAGCCATACTAACATTGAACTATCTCGTACATAATTGGCACCTGTTGGCTAGATTCACACTACTGTAGATATAAAATAAGCATGTATATTTACTTAAGTTTATTATAAAAATAATACCTAACCCTAAGAGAACTGTACCTACTACACTTCTGACATCATTTACAAATCAAAGCTTGTGGCACCAAGAGGGAGAAGGTTACCAGAGATCAAACTCAACACCTTCAGTATGTAACTCGGCGTAATAACTACTACTACCCTTATATAGAAAGCAAATAAAAGCTTTGAGGTTAAGCAATTGTATTTAATAGAAGGCCATACTTGTCTAAAATCTTTTTTCATAAATGCTGGTCGCACTTTTGAAAAGTATTGGTATCTTACCATCAACATTTTTCATTACTTTTCTACACCAAGGTTTCAAAGGAAGCATTTTTTCCAGTCAACTGGTCCCGTCCAATGTGAGACAGGCCAACTCCGGTTATAAATTTCAAGTAAAAAGTCTGACCCGACTGGGAATCGTACCTGGGACCTCGTGATCTGAATTCCACGCCTATAGGTGTAACTAGGCTACCGAGGTCGGTCAACCTCATAATACACACCCTAAATTATTATTTCTTCAAAGTCAAGTTTTTCCATTTTCATGAATCATGATAAGGGACTACAAAGTATGTTATCCCAAAAAATGAGGTAATATAATAGTTAAAAGAAAACAGATTCACAAGGTAAAATTTTATTTGAATAAGAATGGTGAAATAATTTGTTAGCTCATTGTTATAGTCTGTTAGTTTCAAAATATTATCTATACATTATGAGTAATAGAATACATCATATTATTATAATAAAACTTAATACGAATGTACTTACTTACTTGTACAATAAAAAAATAATAAGAAAAAAAAACTAAATTTGACGAACATCTGAAATGTTTTCTTTTGTCAAAAACACTAAATAGTGGTAAAATTGAGCTAAAATAAATTGAAATTAGAATGCCTACTTATTAAAGGGGTAAATTATTAAAGTTTACAGTGTTGCTGTCCTCCAGTCTCCTTTCTCTCTCTCAAAACGGTTAGTAAAACATTCGTTGCATCTTCATTTCAAGCTGTTTATGCTTCTTAGATTGAAGTGGTGTTTTGATAGCACAGAATCTTGGTCACTAATTTTCCTACCGATGTATTGAGGAATGTTGGCTCCTACCTCAAAGCTGATAAATAATTAAAAAAAATATGATTAGTTACTCCTAGATGTTTTTTTTTATATAAATTTGAGAGTAACAGATTAATACACTGAAGAATGAAATCCCTTTGCGTCATAATGGCACCAATATTCCAGTTTTGGAATATCGATGAACGATCATCTACTGAAGTATTTAGGGTGTGTACAGTAATCTGCATTTTCTGGAAACACAGAGCCTTAACATTGTGGCAAGAGACTGCTTTCTTCGCTGATCTACTTACATATCTCTTAAACTTCTAAACGGACATTGTTTTCTTTTCTTGTTGGTGTGGCCGTAGTCGGATGATTTATGATGTTTTGTTGTTATTTAACTGTTCAGCCATACTCCCACTTCCAGCAGATGAAAAAGCTTTTACTCTCTCTGATAATCTGCAAGTATGAACAGAAGCATTTAAAAAATGAATTTAATATGTATAACGTTTCTTCCATCTCGAAGATCAAAGAACTCTATTGCCGAATATTATTATCTTTAAACTAAAATTATTTTCTATATTATACAAATTCAAAAGAGTGCTCATCAATAATTTTTACTTTAATTCTTTGTATCAACTTCCACTGATAAAAATATTGTTCATGCAGCCCTTATCTTTTTCATCAATCACAAAAATTCATCAATTTTATATTATATCGATATTCATAAATTGTTTTTTGAACAAAACCACAAGTGAATTCATAACTTTGTTTATGTTCTTAAATGTTCGCCCTTATATCTTTTCATGATCTGATGGACTCATCACATTTTGCTAAAATAAATTAAAGTATTTTTTAAGTCACAGAGAATGATCAAATTGTCATTTGAATGTAGTTTTACACGAAAATGAACATTATGAATAATCATAAGGAACTATGTAATGTCAAATTATACAAGAATATTATTACTTACATTAACATAAATAAATAACACTTTTGTGAACTGCTAACTGCAACATAATAACCTTCATGTCTTTAGGGTAAACCAAAGCATTATTTTTTTTCATTTAAATGTTTTTAAAACATAGAATTTACCCGCGTACGCATACTCAATTTACCGCGCAACAGAGAGTTGTAATATGCGCCGTTGCAAAACTCGCTCACATTCCAGTTTCATACTATCCTATTTCGGAATAGGATAATGTAGAACTGAGAGCGGGACATTTTTTTTTCAATTCCATAATATTACATTTCGTTTTTAAGGAAACTTATTGATTTTTTCAAAATTTTTTTTATGAATGTCAAAGATATGACTAATCTTCATTGATTTTTGCAAAAATCTCATTTTTGAAAAATTTGGACTTGTAATAGTATGGAACTGGAAGATCGATATTACTAGCATTCCCGACAGACGTTGTTCTGTGGTCTAACTACAAAATATTGAATAAGAATTTAAAAGAATGATAAAAATGGCTTCTAACCATTCCGACAAATGCATCTGTTTTAAGCCACATATTTTCCATCCAAATTCTGTCGATCGCACCAACAATTAATCAACTGGCAGTTTGTGTCAAAAGACAATAACAACAATAAAACAAGACAATAAACGCGAAGCCAAAAGTTTTAATACCCTTTTACAAAAATTGCGCGGAAAGAGGAGAATGAAATTTCGCACACTTATAGTTTATAGAAGAGTGGCGAATTCAAATTTTTTTGAGTAAAAATAACAACTAATGACTTCAACAATTCATTACTAATGTTCGATTTTTAAATGGAACAAACCACTACGGGCTTACGACCGTCTTCTACCTACTGATATTTTGAAGGCTGGTTTAGTGTGATCACTTTACGTTAACAACGTTCGCCATTAGGTGGTAATGTTTGTCTACGAAACTTAACATGTTCAACATGTCGAAAAATCCCATGTATGCAACAAGTAGGAATTTAATAATAAATGAAATATAGGGATAAAAGTTGGAAATTATTGAGAACAAGAGGGCAACCAAATTTGAAGACTACTACTGCTGTATTTGGCGCCAGGATATGACTATATCCATTTTTGTTACTGTCTCATATTTATTGCCTATTGGCTTTGTTGGTGCACAACGTTCTAATTATACCTGGTCACGAGGTCACAAGAATTTAGACATAATTAGTACAAAAATTTTGTTTATTTTGCATGAAAATACATAAAATCAATTAAAAAAACATTACAAACACTTCTGTAATGTTATGTATTTGACATTGCTACAGACGCATATAATATTCTTTTGTTTATCTGTGGTCAAATTGAGAATTATTGAAATTATATAGTTTGTCTTTAATAATAATAGAAATAACTTTGTACACATCAACATTTTTCAAATTTGACATACCCATATGTCATTGTTTTTGAAAGAAAATTGTTTTAGAGATGAAATTTAAGTTAGTTGTGCTTGAATTTCGCTCATGGGCGACTACTAGTAAAACGTAAATATCGGTTTTTGGAAATCAACGGATTGCATATTCGGGCTTGAAAATTGACATGAAAACAACACATGATCCAGCAAGAAAACATGAAAAAAATTAAAAAAAAATCAGCTGAAGACTGGATTGAAAAAATCAACTTGACTCTATTGATTTGGTTCCACTGGGTGTAGTGTGGTCCTCTGGATCTTGAAACTGCTAACGGTGGGGCGGTGAGACTGGGAAGTGACATTTCTACGTCATATTTGTTTACAACATTCTGCAAAGTACTTTGATCTAAAACAGCAACGGGTGTGGGTGCGTCGTGGCGTGTCCGTGCCTCACGTGGCTCCATTCAGCCTCGTTTGGGTCCTGAAGGAGAGCGCGCCACGTGACTCACATTGATTAGTTCATCTCCAGCTCTTGTTAATGGCCCCGGTCTTTGGGGAAATCACAGGCACTCCCCTCACCCCGCCCGCCCCCGCGATTATTGCCCTATCAAATTTGGCATCCAACCCTTTGTCAGGTTGTGGAGATAAAATCAATATCCCCACGTACAGTGAGATGTCACTGGGAGTAACGTAGGAACCTACTAACACGGTGCCTCTAAAGGAAGAAGAAACAGACCAGATGATTGTGTATATGCATAGGTACCTACCTACCTTGTGAAGTCACACGGGGCCTCATGGTATGTGATGAGTATTCATGTTAATCCGTATGGAGCACCGCCTGGTATCAATTGATTGTTCACATGTTCATCAAATGGTGCCGATTCTCGCATATAAACGAAAAAAAAACATAATTACATAATTTCATAACACTTTCTGTACCTATTTCTCTCTTTTCATTTTTTTCTTGCATGGCTTATTTTCTTTACTCATAGTATATGGAATATACATGAGTCTTGTGATCGGATTTCAAAAAAAAAATAGATTTCGCTGAAATTAATTTTCTCGGCGTTTTCGAGGGTGTAGATTCCAAAAATGCAAAAAAATTAAATTTCCGCGTACCCGTACGCGTACGCCAAAAATGTGTGCGCACCCATAACTCATAGTAATTCTTATCCGATTTGATTGAAATTTGGTGGAACGGTTAGCCCCTCGATGTAGATGAGTCAGTAAAATGTTGAGATCTGTACCTTCAGGGGAACCCTCTTAAAGTATCCAAAGAAAATTTCACTTGTTCTAGAAAAAGGGCTAAAAAGAAGAAAAAAAAGTTTCTAGATTTTCATAAAATTTGGTATAGGGTAAGGGTTGGTTATGCTCCTACAAGCATGTAAAATTTGAGGTCCGTAACTTCAGTGGGTCCCCCTTAAAGTACCGATTAATATTGAATATGTAGTTCTAAAGCAGATAATGAAAAGCTCCAATAGTCGATATCATTTTAAAGTTTCTATAATAATTCCAAGGATAAATTCATTTTAATCGTAAAATTATGAATTTTTATGCAAAGATATGTTTTACACGAAAAGGCTGTCTTTAATATACTATGAGGGCTACCCTAGGTTAGCAGCTTTTTTTAATAAAATTAATCCATGCTCACTGAGAGTGAACACAAATACACTCGTTGACTCTTTCACAGTAAGCTACTTAAACCTTGTGTCGTGGTTCGATCCCAGATGCCGACCATCTTCCTCTTTCACGACACAAGCTTTAAGTAACTTACTGTGAAAGAACGAATATACCAACAACAACTAATGACTGACTAATATTATTCGATTTTTAAATGGTATGAACCAACCACAGCATGCTTACGACCGTCTTCTACTGTCATTTCGAAGGCTGTTTTAGTGTGATCACTTTACGATAACAACGTTCGCCAGTAGGTGGTATTGTTCAAATCGAGTAACCATCAGCTAATTGTCTTGTTAATTATGAAGGAATTAGCGTCGGGGCAGTTGGCCCAGTGGTTACCGTCTCTACATTGTGTATACTGCGAAAGAGTCAAAGATTGTATCATAATCAAAGATTGTCTGAATTTGTCCTGTAAACATTGTTTAAAACAGATGCATCAGTTGGAATTATATTGGTTGAATAGTTAATTAACGTATTATTATACAAATTCGATTTCAATATTCATAGCAAAGACAGAAAGCTTGCATTATTATGTAGATACAAATGCAGAACTTGAAACCCCCTGAGTAGCGTTTGTTCTAAGATCTCAGTTATGCTGAAATACTCACTTCATTTTGTTGCGAACATTTATATGATACGTGTATAAAATTTCTTTAGAAATAATAAATCTTGAATTGTAGTTTACTTGTTTCTCTTTCAGACATTCATTTAAATCACGCTTTTCTTTGTGAAATAAACCGATCCCTGTCAGCTGCCAGCTAGGACGTGTCCAGCTGCAGCGGAATATCTGACTGTCACGTCCCATCAGCCTGGCTGCTGCACTCCAGATAAACACACCCAGAACTTTAATTAAAGCCAGTCACCCACCATTACCAGCACAGCGGAGGAGCTGGGACGGACAATTAAAGCGAGGAGACCACTCGCCAGCAGGGCGAATCTATTTGTATGCAAATTGATTGCTGGCTGGGAGAACACCGCGACATGTTGCCACATTCTGTTGTTGGATTCTTCCATCTTGTTGCTATTATTCCATTGGTACTAAACTGCATTTTAATTAATATGTACAATGACATTTAAAAGCTTTGCTTTAGTTATAAAAAAAAAACCAAAGATTCTAGAGTCTGATATTCTCATCTCATATAATGAAGGCAGGAAAACAGAAGCAGACCTCGGAAACCTAATGGTATGGGCGCTAAATTATGATTAAGAAGTCTTGGGTTCCATCCCCGATCGGGTCAGAACATTTTACTTAAAGCTCCCGGGGATGGCCTGTCTCTCCTTTGTGACAGCTGACTGAAAATATTCCGCCAGCTATACCAATACCTCTGTATAGAAAAGTGTAAAAAAATAGTCAAGATTTACAAAATGGCATCGGAAAACAGCTAATATTACCTATATAAGATAATTATTCATATTGACCTCAGTAGCCCATAGTAGTAATGGCGCCGACTTCAGATCAAGAAGTCCCGGGTTCGATTCAGAGGGTTTAAATTCGTTCTCATATTATACGGGCTCGGTTGATGGGTAGAGAATGATTTGAGCATTAAGTCCCGCTGGCCATAAATAATAATATCACTTTTCTATACAAAGGTGTCAGTATAGCCGGCGGAACTTATTGCCTGAGGCAATTTTTTCCAGTCAACCGGTCCCGTTCAATCTGATCCAGGCCAACCCCGGGTAGAAATTTAAATAAAATTTAAAAAAACACATACCTAGAGAAACTGGCCCGACCGGGAATCGAACCCGGGACCTCGAATCCAAGTCCACGCCAGTACGATTAGGCTATCGAGGTCGGATATATCATACACTCTTATTTTTATACTCACACTTAATTGGATATAATATCATCCTTAAGGCATAAATAATAAGAGGCCTAGATTCAATCGCGAGGTACCAGGGAGGGTCTGAAGGGGGTGACCCCCCCCCCTCCTAGGAGGTTGGAAGGGCGCCAGACTCTAGATATCTCCTGTCGCGGCAATATTTTTCCTGCAATTCGCTGAATCGCCTCTCTCCCTGGAATAAGGAAATTCAAATCTATTGCACTTTTCTGTAGCCATTCCCAGCATCTTCAAGATTGTTTTTGTGTTTTTATTTCTAACATGCGAGATAACAGTGGAAGGTGTCCAACCCATGGGGGGGCAGAATATTTTACAACGCCCCCCTACCTTCCCCCTTTAATGATAAATGTCAGGTTTTATTTCATTTCCACGGGACTTATTTCTTGTGAATAATTTGAGTAAAGTATCAGCAGCTAAGGAAATATGGCATCCGATTCTTCACGGACGTGTGTTGAGGTGATTATGTTAATATTAAGCTCTTCATATTTGGGGAAATTTGTCATTTGTAACAAACAAATCGGTAGAAATGTTTTATGTATTAGAGCTGTTCGATATACAACATGGGTAGGCGCTAGGTTCGTATATCGAATTGAGTTTACAAATAATACGGCGTTTTCAAAATTATTCTATGCGTACTGAGTGCAACAAAAGCGATCGCCTTTTCTATTCTCTTCTCTCTCTCTCTCTCTGACTCACTCACTTGCAAAACGTCAAAATCGGTACATTTTACGCTCGGAAAAAGCTCATGTAAAGTGTTGTGCACAACCAGGACCAGGAACAGGAGTAAAGGAAGCAACCACAAAACAATCGGTGAGTCCCTTTCCAATTTCAGTCCACTTCTTCTTCTGCGTACTCCTGCTTAAAGCTGGGAGAACAAGAAGAACAAGAGCTTTTCGATTATGTGATGTATCTTTAGAAGACTTTATATATTTTGCTTAAATTCAATTACAAGTGGCGTTTATTACAATGATATAGGTACTATATTTTTTTGCAGTTCTTCCTGTAAAGATGTATTAACGTACGTATAATAATAATAATGGTTCGAAGATCTCTCATGATTACATTACATCGTGATGTATCATGAGAGATAATACCGATATTTTTATATTTAGTATATAACATTGTATTTAATTTTAATTTAATTTTATTAATTTTTTTTACAATGATGTATACTTCATATGATATATTGTGATTTAATGAATAAATTATTTGAAATAATAATAATAAACACTTTATTGGCATGAATATATAAAAATAACAAACCAAAATTGGCGGGCTTATTGCCTGGGGCAATTTCTTCCAACCAACTTATATGACAATAGGTACGTACCTAATTAAATGTTAATAAAAAACAAACTTTTCCTTGAATGTATTAGTACTGAATGGAAACTCCGAAAATCTCCTAATCAGGTATTTACAATATTTACAAAGATTCACAATGAATTAGATCAGCTGATGATAACTACTTGTAAATACAGACATCGAATGATTAAAAATATAGTAAAGAATGGCGCCTTCTTAAGAGTAACATATTAATATTAAGTACTAGAGAGAGGTGATACTGTGAGTGTATGTAGACTTGGCATCCAGTGAGGTCCTCTTAAATCTCCACAATCATATTATGAGATTGTATATTTCATATTTAGAAGAGACAAAATGATAATATAATATACTCACCAATTAATAAGCTCTCAAGTCTTAATTTCACTGTAGAAGTAGGTATGTGATGTTATGATTTAATATAAAGTTTACAATTAATATGTACAAGTTGTTACAATCGTGTGAGAATAATCTATAATAATAAAGGAAAGTGCCTGACTGACTGACTGATTGACTGACTGACTCATAAAATTTTATTACATGTTGGTCTTATGCTCCTACATCATCAGCACGTAAAATTGGAGGTCCGTAACTTCAGTGGGTCCCCTGTAAAGTACCGATTAATATTGAATATGTTGTTCTAGAGAAGAAAGACAATTATTGTCTTCCGATTTGGATGAAATTTGGTGGGAATATTGCTCTTGTATTCGTACAAAAAAATTTTAACTAGGTTCATATTGATATTCTATGGATCATCATTGTTAAATCAAAATTATCACAAAGATAATATATGTTTTACACGAAAAGGCTGTTATAATATACTATGAGTTCTGGGCTACCCTAGGCTAGCAGCTTTTTTCTATTCTTTCTACTTTTAATGTATCGTTGTCCTCATTAATGTGTTTTGTCAAAATAAATAAAAATAAATTAAGTGTAAGATAATATACGAAAGGTGGAGAAAGAAAGACAAATAAATAGGTGTTGTTGCAAACTTTTACAACCTCTTTTGTCGAAAATGTCAACGATTTTGCAAATTAATAATTATCCATGTGAATAACTTGATAGAATTGTTTGACCGTTTGCTTACAAATAATTTCTTCCTTAGACGGCACTGGAGGTGCCAATCAAATGACTGTCCGTCAAATTCTATAAGATTGTGTCGAGACATCGACGACGCAACCTCGACAATAATTATTAGTATGCTAGTGACTGTCCTGATCCACAGATACGAATAAGAAGGCATACCGAGCTAGATCACAAGTCGAAAGCGTCTACTTAATGCTGGTCAGTTGAAAGAAAGCAACCAAATGCGTCTCAGATAAGAGGGAGGTACTTGTAATCTTGCCGTCAGATACACGGAGTTTGATGGGTCTCCTGACTCAAACAATCCAGCGCTCCCCGAAGTTCATCAGCATATCAAATCAGCAATACATCACGCACCGGCCCAGGACCTCCTAAGACACTAGCCGACCCCACGCCTTGCCTGCATAACAAGCCCACTGGACTTAGAAATAACTCGAATAAGGGCACACAATTTTTTTTATTGACGACTTTCTACAGAAAAATTCTCTTAAGACGTCTAATTGCATTTTTAGATTTTAATTCTTTTGATCTAGGATGTTTTGCCTTTACTTAGATGATTACTAAGTAAATCAGCCCAATAACGGGATTGTAATGGTATTTCAGGATATAGACAGCCCAATTAATCACAATAACAGTTCAATCAAAATAGCAGTCCATTGTATGGAACTGAAATAAAATAAAGAAGTTAGTGTGTCACACGCACCGTGTAAGGACGGGGGCACTTTGTGTTCATATAACAGTGTTCGGGATCATAAAAAATGCGTCGGGGGAATTGAGCGTTAAATTTTTTTATGTAGCTCATAAAACCAGCTTTGACAGGTATCATTATCCACTCTGGTTGGCGGGGTACGAGGGGGGGGGGTCTACTCCGGAGGGGCTTCCTGCTTATCACCACTCATTCATAATAATATTACAGTAAGACGATCGTAAAATGGGTTACCAATCACTAGAATGAAAGGCCTTCCGAGTTTTATTGCATCTCCCCCTCCACTGCTCCCCCCCCCCCCAAGTCCCCCGCTGGTCTCCCTCGGGGCGGGAGATTTATTTCTGAGTTATGACGGCCTCCTGATTAATGTTTCACTTCTCGCAGAAATCACAAAGGCATTTCATTATGCAAACTATATTTTATAAATCACTCCTGATGGGGTAGGCAGAGAGCGCTGGCTGGTGTCTGGCCCCTCCCTCCCGCTCACCTCGCATGGACCCCACGAGCCCCGCCTCCAGATAAATATTATAATCTTTATGGCTCTCGCTATCCGTATTTTATTTTTATACGAGAATATTTCAACAAAACTTGTATATCAGTATCATATTTCACTACACGTTCTATCTATAGAGTGGAAGCACCCTTAGACCGGGGGGTGGGGGGTACATGCTAGGTGGAGCAGTGTGACAACACCCCACTTAGGGCCATTATCATCTTGAGTCCCGTGATATCATCTATGTGAGACAGAGGGCCATTGTGCCAGAATAATGTACCAATTAGTAGTCCGTATCGATAAGGGATTTGGCTCTCACTTTATAGCACTTTGTTATCAGATAATAACCAAACACAAACGATCCATAACTAATTTGGTTGAAACTGATATAATAATTATTGTCGCTTATTACCTATATTATATCCACCTTTTTACTTTCTATCCAATTATTTCAAGACACTTCAAGACACTGAAATTTTGACTATGTCACATAATTTATCACAGCTCTCTTTCTATCAATTTTGAAACTTCACCTACTTGTGTATCTATCAATTATTTATGAAACAGAATCTTATGGTTAAAGTTCAAAGTGATTTCTAGCTTACGTTTTTTTTTTCAAGACACCAAAATCAGAAGCAGGTATTAAAATAAGGATATTATTTTCTGCAAGGATTGTCTCACAGAATATAACTTTCTGTCGCGAATAACAGATCAGTGTTTTTGTAATGATGTTTATTTTTGTAAGAAATATTATGCCCTTGGAAATTTGCAAATTTTTGCAGCTTGATGCACGAATTATATTTTTAATAATATGTAAGTATTATATATGCAACAAACTGCACCCTTTGATTCGTTTTTCTAGAATTGTTATTTTTTATTATTTTCTCTTTCTTTTCTCTTTTCTTCTTCTTAATTTAGGCCTTGTGGCCTGTAATTTAAGAGGTGGGGTTTGCCTCCTGCGAGGTCGACTCCCAGCTGTCCTTAGGACAGCTGGGGGTCTGCCTGGGAGGCGTCTTCCATGGGGTTGGCCGTGCAATGCCGTGTGAGGGAGTCTGGATGAGTCCATTCTACTCACATTGGCATACCAGAACCTTCTTCGTTACCTTCCCCATCTTACTATGTCCTCGACCTCGCATATTTCCCGTACCCTCGTATTCCTTACTCTATCTCTCAGGGTCTTCCCGGCTATGCTCCTGAGAGTTTTCATTTCTGAAACTCTCAGCGCATTTTTGGTCGCAGTGGTGCCCTGGACTCGATCCCGTACGTCATTATGAGTCTAACACAGGTCTTCTATATTTTGACTTTGCTGCTTGTTCTCATATCGGGGTTTCTCCAAATTGATAAAGGAGGCACCCTGAGATGGGTGCCATCTCAGGGTGCCTCCTTTATCAATTTAGTTTTTATTATTGTTACTATTTTTTTTAATTCTTATAATTCTTTATTTTGTAACATGCACGGCAATTAATTTTACTGGAAGGTACGTAGAAATTTGGATATTGGCATAGATCAGTCTCTCAAGAGTGGATTGGCACATTGTAAAGAAGAAAAACACCCTTTGCTGTGGTTGAAAACAATCGATACCCAGAATGTTTTTTGATTCTCTAAAAAATCTTATTGTGTTTTTTGTTAACTTTTAGAGGTCTCAGACCTTCCTTGAATTCTTTTTCTTATACAACCGCTTTGGGTACATAGGCCGAGTGTTTTACGAGTCTAGTACCGGCATAGATTTCTTTTGTTTTTCTTTTATATATTATCAAAGATTTAACTTCTGCTTTTGAACGCGAAAGTTCATTATCTTGAGAGGCTTTTTGCCTAGGATATGTTTTATACAGGAAAACTTAGATTGTTGTGACTTCTTGAAAAAAATCTTCATTGGAAAATGAACTCCTGAACGCAATCCTGTATAATGGGCACCTTTCCATATAAAAGAAACCCCATATGAGGCACCCAAGGTTACCTTTAAATAAACAAGTGCACATTTCTCGAATAAATAGAAGCTAAAAACTGCTTTTTCAAAACTCCACTACTTGTAACTGGTGTGGAGAGGAAGATAAAGCAGCGAGGAGGGGATGGGGAGGAGAGGGTAGGACAGGAGAGGGGGGAGAAGTAACAAACAAACGTCTTAATGACTCTCTCTGTATGCAAAGTGACCTGGTTGAGTCTTTCTTTCGCTTGTACGTTGCTCCGTTCGCATCTGGCAGGAACATGAGTGCTCCTACAACTGTGGGACGCGCGGTGAACAGAATGAATCGATCATGGCTTTTTGATCAAAAACACAATATTATTATTTATAGAGAAACTAGCAGCAAAGCCTGTCGGACAAATGGTATAGAAAAGAGCGATTCATTGTTAGATTGTCCTATGATTCAATTATATTGTATGTACCTTAAAGGATCCCTATTTGACTTCAGCACTTTGGGGACTACGGATAATGCGACATTTCCTTCCTGTAGCAACGGTTGTATAATCCTCTGATCATATTCACATATTCTTCTATGCAATAATCCCCGCTGACCCCTTTTATTATCAACTAGCTAATACCCGTCTTGCTTTACGTTTTTAAGTAATTGACCTCTATAACTGACATAAGCACAGAAAAAGAACAATTATACTTTCACAATTCATAAATAGAGAGAAGAATGACACTTTTAATGTTTATAAAAAATAAGGAAGACAAATTATAGTCTGCCACTCACATGGAAAAAAAACTGCATGTATTCTCTTCTTGATTAAATTTCACTGTTCAATAGAAGGGTAAAAATTCCTTTAATAATAATATAATACGAACCTACCTGCATATGCAAGCTTTACTTTCAATATGGTTTGAGTATTGACTACATTCCCTACACCATCTATGTGTGGAATGGTACAAATTTTTATGTGATTGACTGATGATAACGGCAGCTGTTTTACCGACCTCAAACGTCAGTCGAAACGTAAACCGAAAATGTACTTTCATTTCAATGTTTATTAATAATGTGTATATATATACATTTATTTTTATTTCAAATCAATCTTGAATATTTTAAATACGTTTTTATTCAGTCAAACTTTGGTTCCATGCAACATTTACATGAGTAATTTTGTTTTCAAAAGATGGCCATCTGTGTTTACGGAGGTTTTAATATGAAGATTTTATAATTTTAGAAATATATTAATTACATTAAATATATTTGAGAATTTGGAAAAGTTTGTATCTATGATTTTCATAAATATACCTTCAAGAATCCACGACGATTAAAATCCAACGCAGAACCCACGGTTTTAGCGTGATGCTCCAATATACAAAAATAGAAACAAACAAATAAATTTACATACATTACTGAATTATTATGTAGATAATTAATTATTGTCATGGTAACGAAAAAGTATGGAAGATATTCGTAGTAGGTAGATGATTTGGTTTTGTCATATTATGTATGAAAAATATCTCTAAACAATCATTTTTTTTTTCTTAGGAACTACGTAAATAGTTAAAATAGTTAAATAGTTAGTTATAATAGTTCCCATACAACAGTCGTTAATGAAGCTGGATTAGTATCGAGGATTGTTTGAGAGGCGCTGGTCTATATAGCGCTAAGCCCGCCTCCCGCTGTCAGTGGAATTAAAAATTGACACGGGAGCGATTATGTACCCCGCAGCACAAACATCACAACTCTCTTACTCTCACTAGTCTCCCACCGTCCAACCTTCCGTACCTTCTGTACATAGCAATACCCCGGTGCGATGCACTTCAAACTATATTCGCATTACTTACTAGCTGATGCCCGGCGTGCAGCTCCTACTACGAAACGAAATAATGTTTGGTTTTGTTTTCATCATTTTAATTATGTGAAAAGCGTCGACGTTTAGCGTCCCGATGTAAACTGTTTGATGGGTGTGTGTTTCTCATTCTTCTGTATGGGTGTGAGTCCTGGCACCTGACCAAAGCCCAGGTACAAAAAGTCTTACTTCTTACTCTCTTTACAGAGTAAAAAATAAGAAGTAAGACATTAACAAAAATGGATATTGTCATATCCTGGCGCCAGATACATGACAGCAGTCGCAGTCTTCAAATTTGGTTGCTCTATTGTTCTCAATAATTTCCAACTTTTATCTCTATATTTCATTAATTATTAAATATCTACTAATCTACTTGTTGTATACGTGAGATTTTTCGACATGTTGAACATGTCGAGAATTCTCATGATTGGGAGTTTCGGAGACTTAAACATTACCACCTAATGGCGAACGTTGTTAACGTAAAGTGATCACTCTAAGCCAGCCTTCGAAATAACAGTAGAAGACGGTCGTAAGCCCGTAGTGGTCTGTTCCATTTAAAAATCGAACATCGGTAATGAATTGTTAGAGTCATTAGTTATTACATAATAATATTGTTGTTCACTTTGAGTGAGCACAAATAAATAAACTTAGTTACCTATACAAATATTTATTGACGCTTTTCTACACTTGTCATCCGACAGGACTTGCTGCTATTTTTCTGTGTAATCAATCAATCAATTCTCCCTTTTACACCCCAATCAGGAGCATAGGGAGGCAACAAGAGCTCTCATGAGCAGGAGAGCTCATGTTCTGTGTAATAAAAGTTAACCAAATTTTAGACTAAAAACGATGTTAAAAAGTCTGACTGACATGACGTAACAACTAGAACCTTCAGCCCTTGGAGCAGGGGTTGTTTCGACTAATCTTATGGAGCACATTAAAGGGGATATTGGAAAACTCTTTCCGCGCGACGACGCTTATCTGAATTTTGAGAAGAAAAAATCCCAATAGAATTGTCCCCTCCCTCCGCCGCACATCATCCACGACCATTGATTTAAATGTACTGTGTACTAGATGCGACATTCCGAACAAAAATTTTGAAATATAACCTATGTCTTTAACTGGCAACGTCAAAAAATCATCGCATATAGTCTTTATTATTAAAAACTAGCTTTCCCGACAGACGTTGTCCTGCAGTCCTCGCCATGAATATTCATTTCGAATTTGTCATTTATACAGAAATACGTTTAAAATACTATGATTGAATGTTGAAAAAATATTTCTGAAAGCTTGAAAGAAATTCTATCAAAAATCTGCGTGCCAATGTTTGAAACCCAATGGTTGTCAGGTAAATAAAAATTGTGTTGTTATGGATTTTTTCACAGATGGTATTTTTGTCAGTAAATCCGTTCCATGCTAACTTTAATATTATATTTTATAAAATATTATTTCTTATCCATTTTGTTTTTCAACGTTTTATTAGTTATCATGTTATCCGGAGCTGAGAAATTTCAGTAAGTCAAATATCGGAAGAATCTGAGTAGCCCTAGTATAAGTTTTCGATGATCGAATATCGATACGATCTTCGAAAGAGTTTCGAAAATTTTCCATACAAAAATGATCGAACGATTCGATCGGTTGATTTTAGAACACTATTTGCACGTTTATAAGCGCTTATTAGCGTGCAATAAGCTTTCGATAAAACTCGTACTAGCCCCACTGTTCCGCCGATGTCGAGTTAAAAATGTTTGCACTAATCCAACTTTCTTTTATATAATAAGATATAAGGTTTGTTTGAAAATACTGCGACTTTTAATGGAACGAAGACCATTTGACCAAAAAGGCTAGCCATATTTTTTCCATTGTCCTATTTTATGAAGAGATGCCGTTTCTAGTGGGTATCAAAGGACATGATGGGGATCCATGGTCCGCGAAAGGGATTTTCTGTTTTCAAAACATCAGCTAATTATTTTTTCATTTTGTGAACTGAAAAAATAAACGTTTTTTTATTATTTTCTTTGAAATCGGCCCAATTTATTCTTTGATAGAATCAACACACGCGCCGTAGAGGCATGGTAATGTTGTTTGCACTGGCGTGTGTGGATGGGCGGGCAAATTCCAGGCCACTATGAAATATTTATGAAAATGCTGAACATTTGGTATTATTAATGAAAATGGTCGGCAGACAACGGCTTGTTTGTTTGGTGGGAGACATTTACATCCATCTGCCGGCCAAACATCGAACTACCTGAATACAAATGTCCCTCAATTAATACCTCTGCTATGTGGTTTGAACTTTGCTGTTCCCATTCCAAAAAACCACGCAAAACAGGTTGATGATTTTATGCATTTTGTTTTTTAACTAACAGCCCAGCCAACAGTCATAAAGAAAAAAATACAAATATTTACAATTTGACATATTTTATACAGTAGGTACCCCTCAAATTCAAATATCATTTCGTCGATATGATATTTCCTGCGGATACCAGGACCTATTGGTTTTATATTTACTGCTGATAGTTAAATTGGTTTTGTCATATGTATGAACATATTTCGCATGAGGTTAGGAGTGTTTCAACGGAAATACTGAGTCATGGACGAACCTACCAATATACACGGTGTTAAGTTGGTAGTGGATAATCCGAAGCAGGGAGGTAGAAGACCTCAATACCTATCGATTTGACCCCCATGTATGTTCAGCGATATTGGGTGGTTCAAAAGTTATTAACGTTTTTGTGAAATTTGAATAAAAACCGGATTTCTGACTAAACTACGTAACTGTGGCTAAACTATTTAGATTACGATCATGATTTTTTTTCTTAAAATAGTCCGATAGTGACCCTTACGCAAGGTATTATTGCTATGAGTCAGCACCCGACAGCTTTTGTTCAAAAATTTTTTTTTCATGAATTTTTTTCCAAGCACAAATTTTATAAAATCTTTCAAAGGCTCTAGACAAAAAAAATCACGGAACATTTTTTTTTAGAAACTATCTTAAAAACTTCTAATATTCATGATGAATTATTCCTGCAAATTTCATTTGGCTGGTATAATGGGATCATGCTAAAACGCTCTCATAACTTGTGCAAGTATCAATATTCAACATTTTTTCATTAACACACAGCTTTGTTATATGGGTGGTAAAAGCCAGTTTGAAAATTATTTGAGGTACCTAAATGCATAATTTGATGGCCTTAACCCCACTTAGGAGCAAAGGGAGACACCCAGAGCTTTGCGAAGAGCTTTCCATTGCGCTTGAAGGCGTCCGAGGCTCATGGTGCCTATGGTGCCCACGTCCTTAAACCTCAACCGGACAGAAAAGGCACCATAAGCCTCGCACAAAAAAAAATTTCGTAAATTGAAATTCAGTCTCACTACTTTTCTGCCACACCTCGTGTATTCAGCTGAAATTTTTCTTTGAACAAAAGGAACGTTCGCCTCTTTTGAGAAGCACTACTTATTGGGTGTTTTATTGTGTGAGCGTTTCATAATGTGTTAATATTCGGAAGCTTCGGCAGCAGAAGTCCTAGGAGGAGCTGATGGCACAATGCGATGTTTGAAGAAGTCGGATTTGCCGGCGCAAACAATAGGTATGCGGCCTTTGATGTGAGGCCCATTGTGCCGCGCACTTGGCGCTCCATATTAATATGTGATTCTCTTTTTAGCAAACATTCGAGGAGATCTCCTGCATGATTATTTTCTAAAGGAAAATCCCATTTCCTCCGCCCACTTAGAGCTCATCTGATACAGATCGGAAAATTGCTTGTTTCCATAACTATGTCCCCATATCATCATCTCTATTATATAAAATTTTATTTTAGCCCTATTTCCCTCCTTCACATTAGGGTGAACGACAGGCTTATTCCGCATATTACTTTTTGTTATGTTTGCTCTTATGACAGAAAATAATAAGAAAGCTGCGTGGAACTTGTAACCTTTTTAGGGCTTTGACAATACTTACTTTTCGAGTCCTGATCGTCAGACCAAGAATCTCCAGTGGTTTTCCACATGTATGGCCCTACCATTGAAACTTTTTCTTGGTTTCTCCGGTGGTGGAAGGATTGGCCGACATTGTGTCGTTTCCAGGGACGCCCGGTCGCTCTATTACAATAGTTCAATCTACGCTTTTGACAATGTAAAATTTTAATTGTCGTTTGACATCTGTCAAATTTTCATATTTAATACAGAATGTGCCCTGTAAACATCTTTAATAACAGATGCATTGGTCGGATACTTGCTAACGCAGTTGCGAGAGGCCACCTACGATTTATTATAATGAATCTGGGATCACCAAAAGTGAACACAAATAAACTTTCGACATCTTTCACATAGAGCAAAGCTTGTGTCGTGGAAGTGGAAACGGTCGGCACCGGGATTTGAGCCCACGACTGACATCCATACCCTGAAGTAGAAACATACAGATTTTCTCTACTCTGAAGATATGTACCTAATCAAGAACTGTGCCATGAGTAGGATCAATAAATGTGCCGACAGACGCAAATCAAAGAGGTTTTTTAATTATCATTATGTACCTACACAAATTGAAATTCTATATTAGAGATTAAATAGAGGACAAAGTCTGTCAGGAATGCTAGTTCTTTAAAATTTAATCCGATGATTCACCTTACCATCGGATTTCCATTTCCAACGTCCTCAAGTGTTACTAAATTAACTGTATGTATGGAGGGTGAGCCTCTCCTGCGGCGTAGAGTGATTCCAGGCGGCCCCCTGACCCCGCGGGACCTCCGCAGCACTTCCCAGCTCCCGAGGCACGTCCCGACCATCTGTTACCTCCTCCCGCCCCAGCAGGGCGACGACCCGTCCACGTGGAGTGCAACTTTCTAACAAAGGCGGGAAAGTTGGTCTTGCCAGAGCCGTCTTGATGAATGGAGACGCTCGACACGAATTCATCACGCGTCGAGTTATAATCAAATTGGTGTTGTCACCTCGTGCTGCTGCGATAATATTGTGGGACAAGATGGCGGACAAGGCGACGCATAATGGCCACACGTTCCAACATATTTTAATATCGAACTTATTAATTTTATCGTCCTAGTTTTTCCGCATGACTGTCGTCTACCTATTTATCGAGTTTCTACTCGCTTTCCTGGGAGATGTGGTCCTCTGAATTCAGTTAACAATATAATAATTCCATACGATGCAATAGATAGCGACAAAATAATTTTACTGTGTGTCATTACTGTGATTGTATTGCAAAAGTAACATAGTTGCGTAATGCATAATTGGAAAGTAATAAATAAAATAAAAATAACAAAGACATCACAGAATCAACGTGCAGAGGGCGAGCTTACCACAACTAAGTTGCAGTTTCTAACAACTAACCCCAATATAAAGAACAAAGCAAAGAATACAAAAAAGAGAATAAACTCAAACAAAAAGGAAAGGGAGGTGGATGGGGTGGGAGAGAAGGAAGATATAGGTATGGGATTTTAGGACACAGACTGTATTTGAGGAGATCATCATCTCTTTAACAGCTCGCTTAAACGACGTCAGACTTTGGGTCAGTCTAAGGTTCGATGGGAGATTATTCCAGCACTGAGCGCCCTGAACTGCAAACCGTGTACCGGAATTGAAAGAATGCGCTGGTTGTTGGACCTCAGGGGCAAACCGTGACTCGCTAGGTATTCAAAAGCTTCCCTAATATAATAGGGGAATGAAGCTGAATATAGGGTTTTGTGAACAAATGTGAGTAAGTGGAGTTCACGCATATTTTGTCAATTACAATAACAATCAAACAGATAATGTCAAACACCAATTCAATTTCAAAAATAGAAAAATTTCATAACGTCAAAAGCACTAAGTAGATTTCCTTCGATAAGTTTTCTTAAATTTTCTAATATTTCTTCTCTTTCTTTTAAAAGAATAAGCGAAATCAGTACCGCGCGCCGTTCATACGTGATACAATGATCAAGGGATATACGGATCCAGTTTTATGTCCTGTCACAGACATACAGCAAGATCACCAAAGAATATAAAAAGCGCAGACTTTACAAATACACAATCTGCGGAACAAAGAAGGGACGAGCTGGTGCTGAGCGCATCGGACCACACAATAGAAGCAATCAGCTGGGCGGCACAATGGCCCGCTGCTCCATTGTCAATCAGCCACTGCAGGTGCTGGTTGTGTCCCACCTCTGTCGCCTCACCCCGCAGGTGTTCAGGAACAGCTTCCCTACTCTGCACTGCCCATAACTCACAGTATTTTTCTTTGGAACATCCTTAAGGTATAATTTTGAGCTATATTTTTATGAGGTCTTTTACAATTTACGCTGTGTGGCCATTGACTAAAAAAAGTGGGTACACCCTCTTTCTCGACTGCCAACTGATCATCCACCACTTTAGTGGTCTGTCTGGAAGCCTTCTTATATCCTGGGTTATTTCCTTCTCTTCTTGTTCTTAATAATTGTCTTCTGGTCTTACTTTTACTTTTTTGTTTTGCAAGTTTTTTACTCCCGAGTTTTTGTTCTATCTCTGACGTATCTTGGAGGTTCTGGGTTCGATACCCGGTCGTGTTAGAATTTTATTTGAAATTTCTTCCCGGTTTTGGCCCTGTCTCAGATTGAAGGAGATCGGCTGACTGGATAAAATTGTTCATCAGCCGAATCTTTGTTAATCAGCCGAAGTTTTCTGGTTGGGTAAAGTATTTATTTTTTCATTGTATTAACAAAAAGAAAAAGAAAGCTTGGCCGAGTACATTGATTTCTAAGTTCAAATGGTTGGTTTTCTTGCAGTTCTGTCGCCGAATTTCGTACTGGAGGTCGTGAGTTCAATTCCAAGATCCGAACATCTTCCTCTCTCACCACACAAGCTTACTTTCTTATTGTGAACGAGACAATTTGAGTTCATTTTAAGTGATTTTAGGTTCATTTTGTTTAAAAATATATACTTACCGTTAAGGGTGAAGTTAAAGTATGTAAAATGAGAAATCGGCCGCTATTTGAGTGGAGGGTTGAACGCAGACTGATGATATAATTAAGAACCTCCACCCCCCATTTTGCACCCAAGAAAAACCGCGCCAAGGTGAAGACGCTAATTGTTTTATCTCCTGAAATTAAACTCTCTGACTCCTGAAAGGCTGCAAAAATATTTACCTAATTTGACAAACAAACAACTCACGGGCGACGAGGAGGCAGAGGGCTCTCTCGACTCCGCTGTAAAAAATCTAAGCTCGGGACTGACATCACCACTACCAACAGCTCGCCTCTTTCATTTTATAGATAAGTATCAATAATTTTATTTTAATTTTTTGTTTATTGTGATAACGTTTTTTACTTGTTTGATTATAATCAATGTTTAGCAATTAACATTAAGCAAATATCCGACAAGCGACAAGCTTCGCTTTAGAAACAGGATCTACATTGTTTTAATAATTAATAATTAAATGTTTTGAATTTTTTTTCGATCCCTTCGAAGGTTTATTAGTCCATTTCAAAATAAAAATGAAAGAGTCTTAGTTCTATTACAAAGTATTGTATTGTTCAAACATGAACCGGGTTTCGAAGACTACCGTTTCCACTCTCAAATTTTTAAGAATGGAGAGGGTAGTCTCCGAAAACCAGTTCATGTGTGAACAATACAATTTGTGATAGAACAATACACAAGACTCTTTCAGTTTTATTTTGATTTTGAAAATTATATCGAGTTTTCAATTTTTGACAGCGTGGTTGAAAAGGTCGTGGTAATTAGTTTTCCGATTTTTGATAATTATTATTAGTATGTCCGAATTTTATAACCACAATTATTATTAAAATTTATGGAAAGTATGAAAACGACGGAAAACCTTTATTTTAACCATAATTTTATTTTGGATAAAATACGAAATCCATAGGGCGTCAAGAAATCTCAAAAGCTATAGTCAGTGAAAATGGAGCGGACAACAATTAAAAAGTAAACCAGTTGGAGGCTTTCCAGATATGAGGGGACTTGGGAATGAGATGAGAAGAAGATGATGTATGACTTTTATGTAGCTCATACGCAAGTCGTAGTTACCTATTGCATTGCATTAAGCTAAGCCAGTATATCTATAAAAAATGACTAAATGTTTCTATGTTCGATTTGCCCCAAACCGATTTCATTAGAAAGAATGAAAATTTATTTTCTCTGGAGAGCTCTTGTTGCCTCCCTATGCCCCTAAGTGGGGTCTAAAGGGAGTTTGGATTTGGAAGTATTTTTTATGACTCATTACGATCATATAAATCAAGATGAGCGCTGTCTTCCTAAACAAACGCTCAGCCATATAATAACATGATTTTGAGTATACGAGTAAGGTATATTATCAAAGAACACGGCATTTATTCAGGCTAATTTTACATCTCAAGGTTCCCGTGGGTCCAGTGGGTTCCAGTTTGATTGCAGAGCTAAATACTTTAATGCCTAAACAGGGTTAATAATATATTAGGGTGAGGCGGGTGCTGCAGGGAGATATCAGGAGCATTGGCAAACTGTCTGTTCCTAAATTAGTCCCAGAACTAGTGCGCGATCATTATCAGACCTACCTGAAGCCACTGTCGAGCAATTAGGAGTCGTATCAGCTCCCAGCGAGCATTATCTTAATTGCCCCCCCCCCCCACACCCCTCCAATACGGTTGAAAAGACGGAATAAATGTAGTGCGTGCCCGTACCACGAGGACTCTATTGACCTTTCGTTATTCGGAAACCGCAGAGCGTGTGTTTAGTTACTGTCCGACAAGTAAACCCACCATGGGCGGGGGAGGGGGACTACCCATTCCTCCCTTTTTATTATCCCAGTGAGGGAACAGTGGTTAGTTAAAAACAAGCAAAAGGTTAACTGTATTTAAGTATTTTGACTACCATCTCATACCTACTACTATTGCACTCTTAGGTAAAGGTGGCAATGATGTTTTGGGCAGAAGGTGCTTGGTGATAGTCCGTTTCAAAATAAAAATGAAACAGTCTTGTTTAGTTCTATCACAAATTAAATTATTATTCAAACATTCTGAAACATTTGAGAGTCTCCGAAAACCGGTTCATTTGAGAATATTAAATTTGTGTTAGAAGTGTTAGAACTACGCAAGACTCTTTCATTTTTATTTTAAAGGAAGCTATATACCTGGAGAGCTCTTGTTGCCTCCCTATGCCCCTATGTGGGGCGTAAATTATTTATTTATTTACAGTTAAATACAGTTTACACCTGTGCTATGAAGGATGTCATGCGCCTAAGTCTCTAAATAAATAAATAAACAATTTATGTTGTTTCAATATAACCAATGTAACCGAGACAAGCCAACCCCGATTTGGTTTTGTCTTTTTTCTAAAACACCATTAATTTTTGAAGATTGATATCTCTAATTTGCCTATTGTGGGGAGATCTTTTATTTTGTTGTATGCTGCCCAAGTGTTCCAAGGTATTCCATTTCATTTCTGTTCTCTTTTTCTACCAACTGCAGAGTGGTTTTGTAGCTGAAATTGGCTTTTATACAACGTTTTGAATTCGTTCCCGATGCCGACTTTCTATATCTACTCAAGCACAAACTTGCTTTGTTAACATCCATGGTTTTTTTTTTTACTATTTACAAGCAAAAAACTCCCACTATACAGACCAAACTATAACGCATTCACTACCTGTATGCCATCTCATTACAAATTGCACTAATTAATAATTGTCATAATGTATCACAATGATGTGGAGTAGTTATTTTAGGTGTGGGTGATGTGAGCACAGGGTGCAGCCACACCTATTGCACTGTGCGGTTAATCATACGCGTCATGGCATTGTATCCGCCAAGTTGGTACCACTAGTTAATTAATTATCTCTAAGTATAATGTAGGAACATCATCCATCTAATATGTATGTTTACAGTTTACAGTTGATGAGTCATTTTTGGCATTGCTACCAAAAAGGATGATACAGTCAGATTCATATATAAATAAGTTAAAATAAAATCAAAAATGTACCTATAAGACAATTATTAATCACTAGCTTATACCCGTCATGCTTTACGTTTTTGATTCCGATTGTCAGGCTTGATCGGTAGGTAATTAAACAGGTTCTAGTCTAGCTTCCAATTGCTTAACAGACCTCTATAACTGACATAAGCACAGAAAAAGAAGAATGAAACTTTCACAATTCATAAAAAGAGAGAAGATTGACACATTTAATGTTTATTAAAATTTTGTATGAAGATCCTAAAAATAGAGTTTTTTAAATAGCTCTAAATATATTAAAGTTAATGCAGAAAATTGTATTTAAGAACCTTCTCCGGCATTTTGCACGGCTCTGTGCAGATTCATATCTGACATAGCATTTGTATTTTGAGCGTGATGCTATGACATACGGTAAAAAGCAAATAAAAAACATCTCTGAATTATTATGTAGATCATTTATATTAATATTCGTGAAATCAAACAAAACATCTACATACCGCCAAGTGCCCATCTAAAAATGATTCGATATAATCAATCCTGTGTATAATAATTATTGGTTGATTTTCGTCCATAGCTTTGGTTGAAACATTAATCCCATGCGATTAATATTTCTCATACATATGAAATCAGATCCAACTACGGGAAATATTTTTCATACAGTCGATATTCGTTACAATAATAACAATCATAAGGTGTGTTCGCGAGAAATGTTATATCGACCAAATATGTGGTACTCAATCATTGCAATAATTTAAATAAAACAATTTGTTTGTTATTCCACAATTTTTATTAACCTGACTAGTTTCGCAAAAATGTGGAATAACAAATCAATTGTTTTATTTAAATTATTGTATTCAAATAATTCCACCAAGAATGCGCGTTCAATTCGTTAATTTTACATAATCATTGGTTTTTACATTCAACTACTATTGACACTGGAAGAAAGAATAATAATGTCAACTTGGACGCAGTTTTCAACGAAGTAAAGATGAATATTTTTTTTTAACCATAGGAAAGTATTGAAAATTAATACAAAGGAATCTCAGTATTTTATTTAAACAGTACCTACTTGTATTATTCAAAATTGTGTAACTTTAATAGGTAAGGCAAAAAGGCAATATTATTATGTAGGTAGGTAGGTACATAAAGAAATAAATAATTTTCTATGTACCTACTAGAAGTTAAAATGAGATGACTCAAGTAGAGGTGTGTTCTATTTTAAGAAAATCTTCACAGTCAATCATAAACCCAAATCTGTAACAAACTACCAACGGGCCAATCAAATTCCACTAGGTACTTACATTTACAGCTCACAGCCGGCCAGCTAGCCCACAGTGAGATAACGAATATTATGTAACAACTAATGACTCTAACAATTATTCATCACTGATGTTCGAATTTGAAATGGAACAAACCACTACGGGCTTAAGACCGTCTTCTACTGCTATTACGAAGGCTGGCTTAGTGTGATCACTATACGTTAACAACGTTCGCCATTAGGTGGTAATGTTTAAGTCTCCGAAGCTCCTAATCATGAGAATTCTCAACATGTTCAACATGAAAAATCTCATGTATGCAACAAGTAGGTATTTAATAATTAATGAAATATAGAGATAAAAGTTAGAAATTATTGAGAACAAGAGAGCAACGAAATTCAAAGACTGCGACTGCTGTCATGTATTTGGCGCCAGGATATGACTATATCCATTTTTGTTAATGTCTCATCTTTATTGCCTATTGGCTTTGTTGGTGCACAACATTCTAATTATGTCTAGATTCTTGTGAGCAATTTTTAAGGCTAGATCTTAACGCATATATTGTAACACAGTGAGATATCCGATGAGTACTTAGTTATCGTGCCAATATAAGGAAAGTGGACGTCCATAGCAGAAGCCTAGGTACATTCATTTCGATACAAAGGCTATTAGAAATGATAATGAACTGTAATTATGAGATTCGATTGATGATGATCCTCAAGACCATTTAAGCCAGAATTTTGTACAATTTGATCGGCAGAGCTTTATATTATGTTTGGAACGAGTCAATAATAATTGCTCGGAACACAGTTTTGACAGAAATTACAATAATTGATCGAATTTTTACGTCGGTGAATATTAACCGACCTCGGTAGCCTAGTTGTACTGGCGTGGACTTCAGATCCGAGGTCCCGGGTTCGATTCCCGGTCTGGTCAGAGTTTATCTAAGCGTTTTTTCCCTTGAAATTTCTACCCGGGGTTGGCCTGTCTCAGATTGGACGGGACCGGTTGACTGGAAAAAAGTGCCTCAGGCAATAAGTTCCGCCGGCTATACTGACACCTTTGTATAGAAAAGTGTTATATTTATTTATTTATTTCGAATAATTATTGTGAGTTGCCGTTGCCAGTTGAAACATTAATTTTCGAACAATTTCCTGTCACTCTATATTATTCAACTACTGGCCATGCGCTCATCTAAGATAGCAGACAGCCTCTCTCGTCATTAATCACGGACATCTGACTAGAAGATCACTCATTCCTGATTATTGTTAGTAGGCAGTTTAAAGCAGTTTGGAACTTGTCCATATTACAGCAGCTAAACTGTCGACAGACGTTTGCTAAACTCTCAGATAATAATTTGCGAATGAAACACATAATAGAAGTTCTTCAAGTTGACGCATCCATCATACATCCCCCTCCCTTCCTCCTCTTCTCCCCTTCCCTTCTCACTCGCTCGCCCAGTCCACGAAATAGAACACTCTTCGATCGTAAAAGTGCTCGTCCCGCAAAAAGACCACATGACCTGCAATTGTATATAATAAATTATTTATGTTCTATACAAAGAAAAGGTCACGACATCAAATATTTTTTTTTATTTACCAACTAGCAGCAAAACCTGTCGGACAACACATGCATAGAAAACATTCACAATTTTTTTAATAATAATAAATAAATAACACTCTTCTATACATAGGTGTCAGTATAGCCGGCGGAACTTAATACTTGAAGCATTCTCTACCAGTCAACCGGTCCCGTCCAATCTGAGACACGATCCCAACCCCGAGTAGAAATTTCAAGTGGAAAACCCCATTGAAAATATAATTCAGTTACATCGCCGCGTTGAGGACTGCGGTCAACTTTACACTTGTTCCCAAAGCAACAGTTGTATAGGTAGGTATGTTATTTTGATCAGATACCACGTATTTATTTTCGTCGATATACTATTTCCGAGAACACCTAATTATTGTCATAGCAACTAATATTGATTTACGGACGAATAATATACCTAAACATGTAAAATATTTCTCGTAGTTTTATTAGCTTTGTCATATTATTATGTATGGAAAATATTTGGTGTGAGGTTGGAGTGCTTCATTGAAAACACCGATGATATCTACGGACGAACATAAGCAATTATAATATGAGATATATTATTATAGTAGAATGTTTATGCGGATATATCTGGAATTATGATTCAATTCCTCATCTGTTTTTTTTATGTTTCTAGAACATGGGAGGACAATCATGTCTGTTTGATCAAGTAGTACACACTATTTTTACACGACTACACTCTACACAGCACAGTATGCAGAAAATTGTCTTACAATGGCATTCAGATCTGGCAATCGGACTTAAATATTTAATATAGTATGGCATTGTAGATGAATCACTTTGAACAGTCCCAATGTTTCGTTACAATGGTTATAGGTAATTTCCAAATCCAAATAAAAACCTCATTACTATTTCTTGACGTTCCTCTTAGTCATTTCGTTCAATTATGTATTACAAAAATAACATAGAGGATAAAATCCCGGGAAACACAGAGAATAATTGATGCCTTCGAGATGTGGTGCTGGAGACGTTTACTTCGCCTGTGATTATCACATCATCATTAAGCTTGAAATTGGATCGGTACCTATTAAGATGAAAATGCAGAATAACCCCCCTGACCTTCCTTGAGGCAGAATCTATATGTACCATCCACGTCATTATCGATCGAAAACGCCTTTTTACACCTTTCATTTCAGCCCTGTGAATCTATTCATTCGATATGCCCAAACCATCTCAACCATCTTTGTTACAACACACATTTCTATACTTCATCATCCTTTAAAAAAAAAGCTGCTAACCTAGGGTGGCCCTCATAGTATAATATTATAACAGCCTTTTCGTGTAAAACATATTATCTTTGCATAAAAATTCATAATTTTACGATTAAAATGAATTTATCCTTGGAATTATTATAGAAACTTTAAAATGATATCGACTATTGGAGCTCTTTATTATCTGCTTTAGAACTACATATTCAATATTAATCGGTACTTTAAGGGGGACCCACCGAAGTTACAGACCTCAAATTTTACGTGCTTGTGTAGGAGCATAAGACCAACCCGTATACCCGTATAAATTTTATGAAAATCGAAGAATTTTTTTTGTCTATTTTAGTCCTTTTTCTAGAACAAGTGAAATTTTCTTTTGATACTTTAAGAGGGTTCCCCTGAAGGTACAGATCTCAACATTTTACTGACTCATCTACATCGAGGGGCTAACCGTTCTACCAAATTTCAATCAAATCGGATAAGAATTACTATGAGTTATGGGTGGGCACACATTTTTGGCGTACGGGTACGGGGAAATTTAAAAAAAAAAATTTTTTTTGCATTTTTGGAATCTACAGTCTACACCCTCCACCGAAAACGTCGAGAAAATTAATTTCAGCGAAATCTATTTTTTTTTGAAATCCGATCACAAGACTCATGTACCTATATTCCATATACTATCAGTAAAATCATAAGGTATGAAAACATTGATTGCATGCAAGTCGCTTCACACATAATATTTCAGAGCAATGTCAGTTCGTCCAATGATTGTTGAAGGGGAAAATTGATTTAAGTGTAGGAGACCTTTGATACCAATATGTAGGTAGGTAGGTGCTTACATATTTCCCTACTTAAAGACTTTGCCCATAAATATAACTTTTTCAATATTCTGCCGGTGTTTGTGGAGCGATTTATCATCCTGTTAAATGAATATTATTTGATAATATTTTTAAGAGGAGGAGCCACACAAAAAACGGCGGCCGTTCGACATCCCCGTGTATTATTCCTCGTCTTCTTTTGTTTGTTTTATTTTTATTATTATTTTGTGGTTGTTTTTTTTAATATTTTGTTTATTCTGTTTCGTTGCCTCTCAGCCGTTTGACAGGAAATGAAATATGACATTAAGCGTATCGCTGTGTTTTGCGATTTTTTTTTGGGAAATTATCGTCGAATTTTTCAAACCGTTTCATTTATCTTTTCTTTTCAATAGGGTCCCCCCTCCCTCACCCTCCCTCTCTGTCCTCTCGATCTTTAAGAAAACATCTGAAATAAATCACAGACTGTTCATTTTGTCCAATATTCGACGCTTTAGGAATAATACAAAAAATCAAACTTCCCATCCGGCCCGTAATACCATTGTTCTCTCTGTTTGGCCTCAAAGAAATTAATGACATCCTGAATCCAAATTTATTTCAATACACCAACACGGTTGTATTTTATTTCCAAAATGTATCATTTTTACATTGAATTGTGGCTATAAACTGCGCACTAGAAACGGTATCTCATCACAAAATGGGACTATGAAAACAAGTTCTTCTTGTCAAGTCATACTGTGTGCTTCTGAACAAGTTGACTGGATTTGGTTGTAGTATTTTCAAATGTAAATTAACACTTTTTCTATACAAAAGTGTCAGTATAACCGGTGGAACTTATTGCCTTAGGCCATTTTTTTTCAGTCATCCGGTTCCGTCCAATCTGAGACAGGCTAACCCCGGGTAGAAATTTCAAATGACAAAAACACTGATTCGACCGGGAATCGAACTTGGGACCTCGTGATCTGAAGTTCTCGCCTTTACCACTAGGCTGCCGAGGTTGGTAATGTACCTACTCTTTTTCGTAATTTAATGTAGCTACCCTTTTTCAAAAACTTCTAGATATTTACTTTGATTAAATTGTGTTTTTGCTATCTCGCATGAGACAATCATTCAAAACAACAAAATGTAGAGAGACATACGAAACATATAGAAACCATTCAAACACCTCATGATTTGTCTCCGCCCCTAATATTATCAAAACTCGTATTCGCAACAAAAGAATACATGCCTATTTATAACATAGTCATAATTTTAATTTAAAACTATCCGCCATGATTTTTGACGTTTTCACTACTTTCCTTTCCCTCGACACCTCTTCACCTCCCTACCTCATAAAAAATGTGACATAAATTTTTGAAAATTTTGTAGTTCTACATTTATGGATTACATTGGATGGAGGGTGGTAGCTGGTAGCCTGCTGGTCTAACAGACATCCCAATGATACCCACGCGACGTGACATCCTAGACACCACATCAGCGAAAAATTGAAATGCAATGCTGGTCCTTCCATCTAATGGCAACACTCCTTAGCAGTGTTATACTGGGTCCTTAATTTATTATTTCTACGCTTTTCGGGTAAAGTGGTTACCAACACAAACGCAAGTAAGTAATCAATTATGTTCACATAATAAAACTAACGACACTGGGTGGTTAAAGTTGTAGAATAATTTAAATGAAAGAATATATCACGTGCCGTGGGGTTGCCGGCTAAGAATAGCACCTCTGCTCTTTTTTGCTGGTTTTTCAAGCATCCTGTAAGAGGTAGGAAATCGAAAAATCAGATCAGGACCGTGAGGTTGACCACCTCTCGTCCTCAAACCTCAACCGGTCAGAAAAGGCACAATGAGACTCGGTCGCCTTCGAGCGCAATGGAGAGCTCTTGATGCCTCCCTATGCTCCTGAGTGGGGCCTAGGCCTCCCGCATTGTGGACTGGTTTGGGGGGGATCCGCCGCGGGATTGATTTGTGTGTCTGGCTTTTGGCAATCGAGCTAGGGGTCGGCTTTGTGCGGATCGGATTTGCTACGGATTGGTGTCCTCCGGGCTGGCTTGAGGTGTGCGGGGGGCCTTAAGAGGGAGAATGTTATGTTATCTATTCCGCATAGTTACTCCAACGACCTCGGTAGCCTAGTTGCCACGAAAGAAATTTTTGAAAAAAAAAATACCTACATTCTTATTATTAACAATTTCTTCCTCTCTCATAAAACTCTAGAGAGTTTGTTGCTGGCTACTGGCCTGTTGGTTTGATCAATTCCTGATCGTGTTACAATTTTAACTTTTATTTTTACTTTTAATTTCTACCCGGCGCGGCGTTGACCTGTCAGGTTGAAAGGGACTGAAATAATTCGCAAAATGAATATTTCATTATCCTGGAGCCATTTGCTGTCAGTGGTGACATAAAATATTTGGTCGCTTAAAAAGGTTCTCATGAAATCCAATAGATGTCTTATCATTTCGTAAATTAACATTTATCAGTTTCTAAGAATGTATTTGGTTTATTTCATTCATAATATAACGAAATGTTTCTTCCTTCTTTGATAAAACTCGAAGAATTTATATCTAACTATTTTGCTGGTTTGCAATGCCATACTATCGCCATGCTTGCAGCACTGTAAAATTGATCAAGCCGGCAGAATTGTCATCAGTCGGCATGATGGGTAATCTTGGCATTCCAAATGGTAGGCATACACCATCAAGTATAACTAAGGCCGCTTCAAGCTCGCTGCATGAATGACAACAGGCCGGCACTAGAAATTAGAGCCTCTTCACAGCACATCTACATATATAGGGTCATAGGTTCGAATCCTACCTCTGGCATGGGGTCTCCAACATCGATAAGTTGGTAACTACCACCATTGGGACACAATTATTAGTACCAAGTTTCATAATATGATCCTATCATATCGGACAGAGAGACTTCCGCTTCTAGGTCTCCTGTCTATGCCTGCAAAACAAGTAAAATAATAAAAAAAACGTGTGGGTTTTCAAAAGCAATTATTTCAATAATTCAGTCTTCTTACTCATCCGTGACGCTCTTCTCCCGAGCTTCAAAGGCATTTATTAGTTGTTGTTTATGGACAATTTGAACAGCCCACCATTCTTCCACTCCACATAACAAAATCTCCATTACGGAGTCATGTTTGCTGTCCTCATTCTCTGCTATCCTCGACCAGCTTCTGCTCTTCCATGTGGCGGGTATATTCCATGGAATCAGCTGGTTGGCTCAGGGACGGGTTGGGGGTGGGGGGGGGGCATTATGTTTTATTTGCAGGTCCCTCCGTGACTCGCATGGTGGATCAGCCTCCTTGCCCCCTCTCTCACCCCCCACAGGTACTGCAGCCTCCACAAATAACACTCTAGTTTCCGTCAGCTGTTCTTTTTATTGTTTTACTAGTTGTTCACAGCGGATATAATCCCACCGATTATTGATACTTAATTTGGAGCTTCTGCTATTTTTTTTTCCAAAATAATAGTTGCCTTTTCAAAGAATTATATAAGTGCTCACTCAAAGTAAACACAAATCCACTTTTTCACTCTTTCTCAGTAAACTAAGTACTTAAAACTTGTGTCGTGAGAAAGGAAGATAGTTTAGTCGCTGTCTTATATTACGAAGGTCATAGGTTTGATTACCGGTACCGACAAGACACTTACAACAAACCTTTACGCAGTTTGAAAGACGCAAGTAACAAGTAGTTTATTTGTGGTCATTTTAAGGTGAACCCAGATTTTTTTTTCAATTCGGATTGTCGACTGTCTTCAGTCGGATCCTGGACGCCGAGGATTGTGATCACCTGCACTTTCACCAACTCCTTTCACCCCTACCGGTCTTCTGCCACTGTTATCGATCCACAGAATGTGGTCCACGTTACCCGGTGTACCAATCGACACTAGACCATTTCTTGGACTGGTATCGTTTGGAACATAGCTTCAGAGTTTAGTGCGTTAAAACAAACATGGACCTTTAATATTAGTGATGTCTGCACTTACTGAAGCAGGCAGATAAACAAAACATGATGAATGAATGAACGATTGTTAACAATTGTGAACATTAACCCTATTGGATTATTCGCCGCACCGCCACGTGCGCGTATCATGTTTTTTATTCTAGACATAACTAGCATTCATCTAATAACGATTTCTGTGAGTTTTGAAATTCAACCCCGGCTGAAAAGTTTTCCACATTATCCAATGATTTTACTTTCCCAAAGATTGCGATAAAACTTTGTAATGTGATTAAGTTTGCTTATTACTTCTTCGAATCCTTTTTTACATACATACAAGCCGCTCGTGCAATTCTTGAACCTGTTGTTTCAGTTGGTGATATTCGATATTTTTTTAAATATTTATCCATCTACAAATATGTCATTGGTAAAATGATCAAGTATTTTACGGATCATAATATGCTTAAATTTTGCGACAGCGTCTCATCAAATGCTATCTATGGTCAACTCTCTTTTATGGATGTGAAACATGGACACTCAAGGTGAACATCATGAACCGGTTAGAGAGGCATTCGAAATGTGGCTACACAAAAGAACGCTTCGAATACCTTAGACTGACATGATTTGTAACACAGAATTCTTAGAGAGAGCCAACACTAGGAGAGAACTGCTGTCGCATATTAAAGTGAGGAAGGTTTCATATTTGGGCCATCTGTTGCGAGGGGAGAAGCACCGCCTTCTTCAACTGGTATTGGAGGGCAAGATTGAGGGAAGACGGGGAGCGGGCAGGCCTGGCTGCGAAACATCCGGGAGTGGACCGGAATATCAAGGGTCAGTGAACTCTTCAGAGCAGCGCAGGACCGAGTGGCTTTTGCGGAGATAGTAGCCAACGTCGGGGGATCTGACAGACCTAAAGAAAGAAAGGTGCTTAAATTTTGTCTTTTTGGATTATTTTTTATTTACAAAATGTGACTGGGCTCATCTAAAAGGAACATAAATTTGACATTTTTACATAAATCAAAGCTTTTGTTGTGATATTGGAAACGGTTTTAAAATTCATAACATTATAATATAGGCCCCAAAACTCATCCTTGTGGTACACCTGCATTAGGTACGTAAAATGTTTTCTGTGTTGATATAATCATTTGGGCACGTGATGGATGAGGGATTACCACACCAAACTTGCTCATTGAGTTGACGATGTCCTTTCACATTGGCACATTTCAATATTATTTACTAAAGTCAGTTAATCTATGTCTAATATTCTAATGTTGAGGTGTGCTTATATTATTAATCTTCTGATCAACTTTCGTTCAATAGCAGCGATATGCACCACAAAGGGAGACGGTGCGAACCTTCTCGCTGTGAGCCCTATTATAGCAATTTGCGGATCCATATGGTTCGGTTTTGTTTTCGATTCAAACCTTCGTATATCTCTTTAAAATATCTCTCAATTTTCCTTGTGTCACGTATATTTTGGAATCTCCCAATGACAAAATGCAACTCCGCCAAAACACGGACGTGACATCCCTGATGGTCACATCTGCAGCTAAACGTACAGGTATACATTATATAGTAACAACGAGGGTTGGTTGGGGATGTTTTTATCAAAATGATTTTGGAAAAAAGTTGAGCAAACTTTTCGTATTATAAAAATTTGTAGAAAATAAAATGCGATGTAGCGTGAAGGAGAATCGGTGGAGGTCTCGCAAAGAACGTGCGGGCGTATTACAGCAAGTTGTAGGGACTTATACTCGTACGTACCCGAGTACTTTAGTAAGAAAAGAAATGTTTTATTTTTATTTCAAATATTTTGTCAATAATAATTTATGGAGAACATTGTGATATGGACAAATTCTTTGAGAATAGAACTTTTCTAATACCGTATTGTGACTTTTGTAATACCGTATTGTGACTTTTGTAATACCGTATTGTGACTTTTGTAATACCGTATTGTGACTTTTGTAATACCGTATTGTGACTTTTGACACGAGGGGAGCTCACTGCTCAGGGAACTTTATAAGTCTTAGGACATGAAATCTTCATTCCCACCCCTACTTTGTTTTCTTGCCCTTCCAATAATTTGGCCCTAACCCCCTCAGAGATGTCTTGGTGTTGATTTTATTTTAAGACTTTAGGTAAATGAATAATTTTGCTCTCACAATCTTGAGAATTTAATATTAAGACACAATCATTTCAAGAGGGAACTGAAAAACACAATTCGCTGGTTGCTCCATAACTTATGAACTACTTTTTGTAACCGGAACCTCTTATTTTCCTAGGTTCCTCTTGTTGTATTCTTTAAGTGGTATGTATTTAATTCATAAGTAGGGCATTTATCCAATTGGGTGCCTACCCAATTGGATAAATGTTAAAGTATTTAATTATTATTATTTATTGTTCTATATTTGAATTTGTAAGGTATTTTTGTTTTGTTCTAGAAGTATTGTTGTATTCGCTCTTCGTGGTGATGAAGCTGTGTTGTTACATTATTTAAAAAAGAATTAAAACAACCCGACACGATTAGTTGTTCTCATTTTATTATTTATTTAACAGTATGTTCTTTTAAAATTTCTTAGGTTAGTCTCTTGATAATGTCAACGCGAAAGAGTTCGGATTTATCGTATTGATCGTGAAAGTGCAACTACCTAATGTCGTTTCAATCTGTTAAAATGAACTTTCACTACGTGAAGACACAAACCACGAAAATGTTTCAATACCAGATTTAACGTTTCTCTTGAAATACTTCTAAATGAAACAAGACTTTTTCATTCCACAAATCATTTAATACTATTTCTTATTTCGCAGGGGCAGGTCTGCGTGGTCACGGGTGACGAAGAAACTCTACTTTGACCACACAAGACCTGCGCCAATGAAACCAGACAGGGTATCAATAAGGGTTTTTGCAGTAACTTTGCAACACTTCATTTTAACTGAGTAAAATTTAAATTTATTATATCTTTGCAAAAGTGTTAATAATTCTATAACAATAAATGAAAGTCGGGTTAGGGCGAACACTTATAACTCAAGATCGACTAAACAGAATCTTCCGAGGTTTGTTTATTGGATTCTTCTCCGCTCCGGATAACAGAATAACTATTAAAAACTTGAAAATATACATAAAAAATAATACAATATTACTATTTTTAATAACTTTAAAGTTAGTATGGAACGGATTACCTGTGACGCCAACGCCATCTATGAAAAATTCTTTAGAAAATTAATTATTACCTGACAACCATTGACATTAAAAATATTGGTATGCAGATTTATGATGGATTTTTTTCGAACTTTCAGTAATATTTTTTTTTAACATTCAAACATATTTTTTTAAACGTATTATGTATACATTACAGGTTAGAAATCAAAATTCATACTAAATAATACAAGTGGACGTCTGTCGGGAAAGCTAGTTGAGTGTAAACAAAGCACGCCCGGTTTCGGGAGGATCAGATCATCAGGTGCAAACTTAATAGTTTATGGTGATAAATAAACAATATGTAGTAGCACAAACTGAAGGCCCTTTTTTATTTTTACATCAGTGAAAATGGATAGTACCAAGCACCCCCGACCGAAACTATCAACACTGTTTCATTTCAATTTCTTTATCTACACATTAATACGTGAAGGAAAAACTTTGTAAAATAATTTAAATGAAACAATTGATTTGTTATTCCACTATATTTATTTACCTGACTAGTTTCGCAGGAACAGGTCCTGCATGGTCACAGGTGACTTAGAAACTGGTTTGTTGATAGGTTTCTAAGGTTTCTAAGTCACCTGTGACCATGCAGGACCTGTTCCTGCGAAACTAGTCAGGTAAATAAATATAGTGGAATAACAAATCAATTGTTTCATTTAAATTATTTTATTTAAATAATTCCACTAAGAATGCACGTTCAATTCGTTAATTTTATGAAAAACTTTGTGACCATTTTTACGAAAATGGCGCGAACAGAGGAGTATGAAATTTCGCACACTTATAGTTTATATAGAAAAGGGGTGGCTAATAATATATTTTTTTAAATTATGCATAAAATAGATTAAATCAATAAAAATAAAATTACAAACACTAGTGTAGTGTTATGTGTTTGAGTGTTTGATACTCACACGCACTTCGATGTTATTGACACTGACACAGACGCATGTGACGACTGTGGTCAAATTGAGAATAGATTAATATGGCTTGTCTCTAATAATAATAGAAAAAAACTTTGTACATATCAACATATCAAATTTTACGTATCCAATATCCATGTCATTGTTTTTGAAAGAAAATTTTGAAATAGCTCTCGCTCAGTCTTTGACAATGGAACCTAAATAATGTTCAAACTTATAATTTAAATAAGTTATGGTCGAATTTCGAGCCCTGGTCGATCATTAGTTCACATAAAACTATCAAGAACCTGTTAACTTACCGTCTGCTAGTTAAAAGATACTTTATCATCAAATTAAAATGATTTATATTTGACTAAACCTTGTCAAGAAGACAATAATGTCTCCTTAAATCAAATTTAATGTGATGGCAGCAGATTTTTTTCCCTTTCCCTCGCCCAAATCCAGCCTCACCTCTATCCAATGGGAGTCCCGGTTAAGTCATTATTCTCATTCGCCACCACAAAGGAAGATGGAGGCGCTGCAAGAGTCTGTCATCATTTGTCATTTTAATTGCGATGTTTGAGGGCGTCAAGCGCCTCCCAGCCTCAGCCCTGCACACAAACAAAAATTCAAATGGTCCGAAATATAATTGAAGGAAATAAAAGAAGAGATTCTTTTGAAATTAAAACGACATCAATCAAAAAGTGAATGAGTGCGAAGGAAAATATGTTGACGGGCGGGCATTGTTCCCGCATCTGTGCGCCGGGCCCATTAGCCCGGGGCAGCTGACTCTCCCTTTTTTCTTGTTGTTAAAACGCCTTAAGAATATACTCCGTGATTTTCCACCAGGCACCAGATCTGTGTATCAATGAGACGCAAAGGTAGTGAGTTATTGAAGATCGGAATGGAGACGAGGCTATCACCTTCTAATTCATGCATGGAAACAATCATCTTACCAACCATCCTCTGAAAGTTTCCGAATAGAAGTCTTTAGTGAAATATTCTTGAAATATAATGAAGAAATTGGTAGGTACATAAAAGGTGCAAGCAGAGAGAACGGACCTCCAATTTTTTCTATCCAAACACACTTCTTTCGCTTCTTCCACCCACATACCTACCATTCGGCAGTTTTTCTCGTCGAATTCAATATAACTTTTTTTTTTGCAAATAAAATTAATCTAGGCTCACTCAAAGTGAATAACTACAGTAGCCCTAGTATAAGTTTTCGATGGTCGAATATTGAAACGATCGTCGAAAGAGTTTCGAAAAATTTTCATACTAAAGTGATCGTATGATTCGATCGTTTGATTTAAGAACACTAATTGTACGCTAATAAGCGCTTATTTGCGTGCAATTAGCTTTCGATAAAACTTGTACTAGCCCCACAGATACTCTTTCGGCATCTTTCACATAAAGCAAAACTTGTGTTGTGAATGTGGAAATGGTCGGCACCGAGATTCGAACCCAAATTATAGATCGTCATTTAGATGTATATTTACAATTATATTTTGTGGAAAAAATATACATAAAGCCGAGTTCTTTATAAATTGAGAAATTTATTTATTTATGGTCATAGGTATAAGATAGAAACAATAGGTACATATTAATATTATTGCATATCAAAATAATATATTATTGTCAGTTTTGATCGCTTGGAGTTTCTTGTACCAATATTCAATATCTTCTTTATTCGTTGCTTTCTTTGTCTGAAATTGAGAAATATAATATTCTTCCCACAAGATATTCCCCGTCTTCAGGATTAATTGCGAGAAACAAGGTGTTATAGTTCTTGGTTTGAAATTTCTCAGAATGCAGGTCGTTGCTGTAACAGGATATGTTTGTCGTAACCGAAATGGCTGGGGTCGGGGGCCGCTTGATCCCTCTTTACGGCTGCGGCGAGCTCATTATTGCCTTCTAAAGCAATCGCTCGTGTATTCCGCTTCAAATATTCCCCAATCGCCCACTTCTCCTGGCCTCGAGTGGACTCCCAGCCACCAAGGGAGATCCATTCACATCGGAAATATTTTATTATTGAAATATTTTGTGGAAGCCCATCGCGTACGAGTATACATGTAGTAACCTACATGTATACTGAGTAGGGGTGTGATAGCCATGTACCAATAGACAAAATGATATTACCTCTTCGATGCACGTGTTTTAATTTTAACATTAATAAACAGACAGTGAAATTGATACAAAAATAAGACAGTACATAAAATTTACAAAACATACACCAGTGAAGTATATACATTTAAACTAAACATATAAAACTGTGAGGTTGGAATTTTTTTTTTCCCAAAATACATTTTTTTTTTTTTTAATTTATTGACAAGAAAATTTGTACAAATAATTTTTAATAGGAAGATGCCTAATCCCTTACGGGATTTTTTGGCTGTTCTGCATACAGGCATTATACACTTAAAAATAACTCATACACTATACATAAAGAATTTACTTAATAATAAGGAATAAAAAAGTCCGGACCCTCCGGCAAATCAGATCAGCCAGCCAACTTTTCCAACTGTCGATTTGTTGAAGAGAAATTATTTCTCGAGACAGATCGGCAGTATCAAGCCAAGATACGTGAGATTTGTATGGCCAGGTCTAGATTTTAAACGGTTTTTCAAACTTTGACGACAAAAAACACCAACTTAGAGGCTTCGCAGCATATATGTTCCATATATGGATTTACTCAGGATTTGGAGGAGAACATTTAGTGTGTCTGTGTGTGTGTGTGTGTGTCTGTGTGTCTGTGTGTGTGTGTGTCCGTCCCCCCCTTATAACTTTTGATTCGCTTGATGCACAGATCCTAAAATTTCAGAAAGTATTATATACTTTAAGTCTACAAAACTTGTATACTCATAATTTTGAAATTTTCTTTCGGTCAGGGGTAATCAACCTTTGAATTTTTACCAAATTTTTTCATATATCTCGAAAACTATAAAAGCTAGAACCCTAAAAATGTGTATCTATATAGAAAAATATAATATCTCTAATAAAATTTAATGAAAAAGTTCCAGTGTTTCTCAAACTTTTTTTATAAAGAAAAATATTTTTTTATGACAAATTTACGAGTTTCAATGCCTATATTTCAGAATTTTATAAAAAATATCGAAAAACGCTGAAACACATCAACTAGATAATTTAATTTTCTTTAAAAAATATATACATTATAGCAGTACATCTCAAACTTTTCTTAACAATTTTTGTAAGAATTTGATTTATTGACGTCATCGTTTCATACAATAAAAATACCGACTCAGGCTATCGACAGTTGGATCTCATGTTTACATGCAACTAGTCTATGTAATATATAACCTTTAATTTTATTTTTAAAGTTGGCCATGGCTTTGCATTCCTTAATGCCCGATGGTACAGGGTTCCAAATTTTAGGTATAATAATGTCATCCGTTCGTCTACCATAGTCATTGTGGAAGTTAGAAGTTTGTAGTTGATTATTTGTTTTTTGTCTCGTCAGTCTGTCATGTGTCAACAAGTATTTGTCTTTTGGTGAATTGAATGTTTCTGTCAGTAAATTTAATAGGATTCTCTGTTGGAAATTGTTTGCCGTGGGGCTGTCGGCTTAGAATAGCACCTCTGTTCTTTTTGCTGGTTTTTCGAGCATCCTGTAAGAGGCAGGAAATCGAAAAATCAGATCGGGGTCGTGGGGTTGACCACCTCACACCCTTAAACTCCAGCGGTCAGAAAAGGCAACAAAATTAAGCCTCGGACGCCTGGGCCCCACCAGGGGGGGGTCCAGGCAGCTAGTGTCCCCCCTGTGTTGACCACGGCTCGGAACAAGAGCTTGAAAATCGGGACCCTGAATGTCCGCACTCTGAGGGCGGGCGGGGAGCTTGTTGCTGCCAAGTTGGCGGGAGATTATGGACTGGATATCCTGGGGCTGAGCGAGGCACGCATCCCAGGGACGGGGCAGAGTGACGCTGGCAACTATGTCATGCTGCACTCTGGTCACCGAACTGCACGGATGCGTGGCGTCGCTCTACTTTTAAGTAAATATGCCTTCTCTCGCCTTCTTGGTTGGGAACCTGTTTCTGACCGCCTGATGAGTGCGTCCTTCAAGATGACAGGCGAAACACTGACGGTCCTCCTATGCTATGCTCCCACTGAGGATGGGGATGCGGCTGCCAAGGACTGTTTTTACGACAGTCTGGATGCAGTTGTGTCCCATGTCCCAAGGCGCCACCGCTTAATTGTACTGGGGGATTTTAATGCCAAGGTTGGCAGTGACCCCCAGTATGGACCAGGCGTCATGGGTAGGCATGGCATGGGAGTGATAAATGATAATGGAAGCCGTCTGATTGGTTTCGCCACACTCCACGGACTCTTAATAGGGGGAACTCTGTTCCCCCACAAGGATATCCATAAATATACTTGGACCTCGCCTGACAGGAGAACAAAAAACCAGATTGACCATCTTCTGGTAAGGGCCAGCAACCGAACTGACCTGCGAGATGTCCGCACCTACCGAGGGGCAGACATGGATACTGATCACGAACTCCTTGTGGGTTCGTTGAAATTCAGATTTACCCATTTCCAGCAGGGACCGTCTGCCTCTCGCCCGCTGGACATACGCAGGTTAGAGAGTGTCGTAGGAACTCTTTCGGGAGCCTGTTGCTCCTTCCTTCATCGTCCTTCTCTCAGTCATCTCTTCATAGGATGGGGATCTCAAGTGAACCTGGTTCTTACCTTGTCATGTCCTTTCTTTCTTAATGAAATCTTACAGGTATGCGTCACTGATGTTCATGAAGAGAAGTCTGGGTAGGAGATACTTCGACCACCGCGGCTAGCATTTAGGGTGGTGTTAGAGAGATTGTCTTTGTAAACACTTGAAATGTCTTTGAGCATGAGACTCGGCATTAAGCATTATCACAGGGTCTTTGAGAAGTCCGGGAGCATTAGAGACTTTAGGAACATAATTGTGAGAGAGAATTTCAAAAAGCACTTTCAATTTAACTGAAGTTTATTGTTCACCAAAAACACATTATACAATAGTTCAACATTTAAATCTTTAGTTCAAAGCAAGGAGTATCAAATGAGTTGCAAAAATAACCAAACATTGTCACTTATTTAAATTATAGTTACCTTAAAATGTTTTCTTTAAAATTATTATAATGTTTTAACACCAGTTCAAAATTATTCACAGATTCACCTTAGTTTATTACATAATAACGTTTTCTTATAAAACTCAATAGTTTAACACCAGTTCAAAGTTATTTGTCGTTCAATAGTAACCAATAATATAATATTTGGCACCATACGAAAATTACAAAAACAACTAGATTTTATTTTAGAGAATTATTTCGAACACGTATTCAATTCGATTTATATTTTAACGCGTAATATATTATTTCTTTAGGAGGAGAGCTTATGTTCGGGTGTGGCTCGCGAGGAGGCACACATCCGACTGACTCGTAAGTTTACGAACAGTGCCGAGCCAGTCGGCGAGTACATCGACTTCCCATGGCGGAGTCTGTTGTTCAGACGAAGAGTTTCTCGTTCATAGAAAAAAGTTCAAATGTTGAGAGAGGTAGAATACACCATAGGAAGTACTATACACTCTTACAAAATGACGCATAGCGACCGTTATAAATTTAAACTTTATGAATTATACTATTTCTTTTTATATTTGTAAAATTATTTCTTTTATGATTCTCAACAGTATTTCACAATACGACATTCCCCTCTAAGTTATCCAAAACAAAAAAAATCAATAAAAAAAAAAGCGCCTAAGCAGTATTTTGATTTTAACCCTTACAATGATCTGACTGACAGACAATTTAACAAAACCTCAACGTATACAAGACAACCTCGGGTGGCAAAACTAGTATGTATTTCTACAGGACATAATGGTTACAAAAGTTACAAAAAAACTTAAAGAATTTTTCAATACTTTAGTCGGACCCCACAGCTAGTATTTTTACTATAATTACAATCGAACCTCTATTTGCGCTAATCGGAACAAGCATGTCTTAACAAAATTTTTCCTTTAATTTCTTTAAATTCATTATCATTATACAATACAAGGTATGTCTGCAATTCTTTTATGCTCTATTACTTGGTAGGTCCTTAAGGGAGTCAGGAGTCTATACAATCTACCAACAGCATGTATTCAAAACTGACTTGACAAATTTCTTTACTTTAACAAATTATCCATATGGAGCCGACAAGGTAAATTTTTAGAGAACAAGTGGAAACATAGAGATTCGCACAACATAGACAAGGAGACAAATCTCGAGAATCTTCAGAGTAAATTACAAGTTTAATATTATTTTGGAATAGTCAAACGAATAAAGAATGTGTCCTCAGCATAATAAAAAAATTACAAACAAAACAATTACATATCTCAGGAGATTTGGAGTTCTACATTTTTACTAACTTGCGCTTATAATTCATCAATCTTCTTTCATATCCTTCATGCATACAACAAAATTGGTAATTACCTGAAAAATTAACTTAATTCATTTATTCATCTCGTACTCCAAACTCTAAGACAACAATATATTTATTAAACAACGTTATGAAATTTATATCAGAGAAAATTCGTAGATGGTATGCTGAAAACACATTAACATATAAGAGTATTTGGCGAACATATGAAACTTAGATTAACATTAGGTACATAATATACATTTATTTATCAAATTCTTACAACTAATGGACCCTATTCTGTGTCGGTAAATTTATTTTAAGTTTGGATTTTAAATTGGCCATCCCAGAATACCAAATGTAAACTGGTTATTCACTAAGAATCACTTTATGACACTGTTCACTAATTTCTTTCTTTAAGACACAGCCTAATATGAGTTATTCAACTCCAAATTTTTTTCTTTTTATGTTAGCTAATTTAAACCTTGACAAGTAATTGACTTATGTGCAACCAACGGAGTCCACTAATTTTTTTTATCTATTAATCTTAACTAATTCTCTGTCTGCCCAAGTATAACAGAGTATCGAGGATGTTTTCTCGTGCTAGCCGAATCCAAAGATATACGTGGATTCAATTGCTCAAGGACGCCACGTAATTTAATAATTATAGACAAAATTACGAAAATTCTATAAAAGATAGTCTAAGAACTACTCACTATTAATATTATAATTTTCTTATGATATGCAGAAAAGGCGTCCCTAATTCTGTCACGTGCAGTTATACTAAGCGCACTTAAACTACTTATTTTTAAATATAAGATATCTCTATATATATAGATTATGACATACACTCTGCATTCGGAGACAGGTATCAAACGCGAGATAACTATCGTAATACAAAGAACGAGGTATATGACTAATAATTACGATAAATTAAAATTATATACACGACAGACTTACGTAGTTATACACACACTGGTGTACAACAATTTATTCGTCTGCAAAACAATGATACAAGGTGATCTATTCTAAGTCGATCTAAACTATAGCGGGGTTATTTTTAGTTATTACTCAAGTAACAACGCTAATTATTTTCAAAAGAAAATAATCCTTTGACTCCACCATTCACACGGGGAAGTCAGTATCCAAAAAAAAAAATAACAACGCTAATCATTTTTCAAAATGATTCTTTGACTCCACCATTCACACGGAGAAGTCAGTATCTCAACAAATAAATAACACAATAAAAGGATGAGTCTGTATTCGACGACTCACAACATTACACGAAAAAGTTCGTATAATCTTTCCGAACTTATGGTCACAAGAATCGGAGTACAACGTACCACAAACGGATTAACAGGATTCGACGCTTTTGCGTGGAATAACTTGTTTGTTTGTCCATCTTAACTAAGATGGGGAGTCTATTACAACCCTCTGAATTCTTGATTCAGCAAGTATACACCAATTTAGTAATTAACCAAAAGGACTTCCTTGAAGTGTGATCAATACTTCCAAGGGTAAACAACTGATAACTCTAGTTCTAGCCTCCATCACGGATGACTGAACCTATAGAGAATATCCTAAAACTAAATTATGATTTTATTTCTAAAATCCATAATTCTTTCCTTAATACGCACCACACCCTCGCATATAAGGAGAAAACTCAAAACATCTTAAACCTAAATTATGATTTCGTATCTGAAATCCATAATTCTTCCCTCATATATTTGCAAGAAATATACAAGGAGTAACCCATAACATCTTGAATGACCTGGCAGGATCACTCTATACTCTCTCCGTTCTATTATCAGGGGACACCCTATGGCGGCACCATTTTCAGTCAGAAGACGACAACAATAAATAATATAACAAATCCTTTGGTATATAGAATAATGGCAATACGCTTATAACAGGCGGATTACAACAAACTTACTATATGAAGTATTATACTAATGTCTACTATCCTATTTTAGATATCAAATTTGTACAACACTTAAGACAGAACGCTTCATGACGTTATGCATTTTAAATAAACAAAAACAAAAAAAATCTCTTATACTAACTATGGTACAAGACATCACTAGTCTTACAACTACAAGTGACACGTCTGGCTACTACAACCCATTCACACTCCTCATCCTTTCATACTGGAACATCATCGTAACAAAATTTGCTGTGATTTGATACCCCACAAGCCATACTTCTGAATTGGTTTGAGAACCACTGGTATGATATCAAAATGTTACGCTTTCAATGACGGAACAACTACAGCTACAACTTTTCCTGAAGTTTGATACCACGAAGGTATATACGCAGATAGTTTGAGAAACACTGGAATTCAGTACTAATATGAGGCTTTCTAATAACGGAACGAGCACTGCTATAGAATTTCATTAAATTTGACACCCATGAAACCATATCCTAGAATTGGTTTGAGAACCACTGGAATACCAATAATATGTGACGTATCTGATAACGGAACTATCATCGCTATAAAATTTCCTTTGAATTGATATCACAGAAGGTATATATCAGAAATGGTTTGAGAACCACTGTAACATTAATCAAATGTGACGTGTTTGACAACGGAACTAACATCCTTATAAAATTTCCTTTGAATTGATATCACAGAAGGTATATATCAGAAATGGTTTGAGAACCACTGTAACATTAATCAAATATGACCTGTTTGACAACGGAACTAACATCCTTATAAAATTTCCTTTGAATTGATATCCATGAACCTATGTCTCAAAAACGGTTTGAGAATCACTGTACTAATAATAAAATATGACGTATTTGATAAAGGAACTAATACCGCTACAAAATTTCCTTTAATTTGACATCCATGAACCTATATCTCTGAAATGGTTTGGGAACCACTGTATTAATAACAAAATATGACGTATTTGATAAAGGAACCAATACCGCTATGAAATTTCCTTTAATTTGACATCCAAGAACCTATATCTCTGAAATGGTTTGGGAACCACTGTATTAATAACAAAATATGACGTATTTGATAAAGGAACAATTACTGTAATAAAATCTGCTGAAATTAAACATTCCAGATGCTATACCTTTAAAATGGATTGAGAACCACTGCATACGGATGGTCAAATCATCGAACAAACAAAACCACTATTAAAAAAATGAACGCATCTATCTGTATTCCATCAAGCAGGAATTTATTTACTATTGGGAATCGAAGTTTTTTCTTACTAAAGAATTTACACTCAAAAGGATATAGCTCTTTTTATCGGTCTTACGAACTCATTTACCTAGAAAAAATGGCTCACGAAAGTAGATGGAGCGAAATTAAATTCAAAGAAAGAATAACATCAGTTCAGTGCATGATAATATTATGATACCTAGCTATTTCCGTTGACTTCTAGCGACTAGAATATTTGCTTTATTATTTTCGTGAATTCAACAACTGTAGGTCAGAGACCTTGGGACTCTACACGTGTTCTCGAGGTCAACGATATCCGGTCGCGCGGAATAGAACATTCTCCAAACTTAATTAACCCTCAAACGCTCACATACAATTCGATTTCTTTATCAAAATTTTAATTACGTTTATTAAGTTTTCTGGAAATACTGTTATTTAAATCTATGGATCCTGATTACTCGCAGTACAATGGATGACAGATTCATTAGGGATTTCCAACCCTCACTATGGCAAAACTACATATACACCTGTTGTGTTTTTTTGACTTCTTCAGTAAGCCAGGTCTCCGAGCAACATATACTTCATGAAACGGGTCATGCCTTTCATCCATAGTAATTAATATAAAATATTAATCACAGTGAATTCAGTCACTTACCGGACCACAAAATACGCTAACACGAATAAGATAACAGACCTGAAAATGGAAATCGTAATCTCGCCTATCCTCGCATCTACAGGGGAAGGCACGCAAGAAGGGTACATCCAGGAATTCCAAAATTATTTTACTCTATGGTATACTTTCAAAGGAAGAAGACGAACTCTAATAATTTACAATTAAGAAGGACTGGTATATTAAGGATGAACGAAATCTCATACAAGGAACGAAACTGTGGTATTATTCAACCCATTCAAAACAATGTCACGAAGAAGAAGAAAATAAATCTTTCAAGCACGTCGGTTTACTACTGTGTACTGGCTAATAACTCGTATGGAGGTAGGTATTATCGATTTGAAACAACAAAAAAAATAAAAGGCTGCAATAGATCATATATCCAAAGTACCTAATGAGGAGAATGCAAATTGAATCAATACGTTTAGAATATTCCAGATCTCGAAAGTACATACAGCGGGTACGTAACTGCGCAATAAATTATTCTTAAATAGGTAGGTTCGTTCTAATATTTCTACATAATTCCGGGATTTTCGATCGTCGGTAATATTTTGCACACAAAAGATAGGCTCCGCGCCGAAGTGTTTGCATATTGCGTCACATCTTAACGAATTCGTAGCATAGAGGCGACATTTAGTGCACACATAAAAACGGTTTTGGGATGTAAGAATTTGTATTCTGCGCAACGCCTTAATGAACTAATCCCCAGAGGCGATTTTTCGTGCACACAGAAAACAGACCAAGGAATGAAACGGTTGATATTATTATTGCGTCAGGCAGCCGTTGACCTTCGGCATTTCCTGTTGAAACCTGTCCAGACCGGTTTGTGGTCCCTCCACTCACGTCTCACCTCCATACCCCCTGACACAAGCAACGGTCTTTATACTCACACACACATAGATCAACTCACATATAATAACAATTTGTTGGTGTACAATATATCGCGCGATATTTCTTCACTGACTAACGCTGAATCATTTAAACCTCTGAGAAAACAACTATGAAACCGTTACCCACAAACATACTGTTTCTCCTCCGATCACTGGATTTAGTGATGAGCAATTACAATCCTTAATTTTAACTAAATTTTTCAAGATTAAGACAATAAGAAAATTTCCCTTCATATTAAAAAAAAACAGAATACAAAAAAAAAACTACACACAGACAACAATTAATTTTCTAGCATTTACCAACTTTATGAATAAGAGAGAAGACAAGAAAATGTGCGAGAATTGTACCATTCCAGAATATCTCTATAGAGCACATTAATTTTAGGAAGGACAATCAACAATTCCCAAATACCACTCTCCTATGCAAACTTTATATTACAGAACAAAAGCTAAAATGTGGACAAGCCGATTGAGTAATCTTTGCACAATTTTTACAAATAAATCAAAAACAATTTCGAGACGCCTCGCAGTCGTTTGACCATAGGGGTCATGAGAGAATAAAAAGGAAGAAGAGAACTTTGGCGTTGAAGAAAGGAAACCTTTCTAGAGCGAATTGATCAGCAGTGCATACTATAAGAATTATTTCGGATAATTTCAACATCTAAATCTATTTGCCGACTGTACTCTGCGCTCGGTAAGTTGTACCTTATTTGAAACGGGCGAATTATTATTATTATTACCTTTCAACAGTCACCTGATCTCACGGGGTCACAATTATTATTATTCTCGGTCAGTTCCTTACACGTGGATACCAGCTTGGTATATCATTCTGAGTTCCAACTTTGGCTTTAGACAAAACGAAAAATTACATCGAAAATTATTTATCATTTTTCTACTGGTGATTTCTGCCCAACAACCAAGTTTATTAATTACCATGAAACTTGTCCTAACTGATTTTTAAATTCGATATTACCCCCAACTAAGTCTCTGTATACCCAGCCGACACCAAATCATTTAAACTATTGCCCCAAACAAAACTTACTGCTGCCACTACTGAAATGAAAAGTGACCAATTATCTTTGAAGTAAGCAACTCTCTATTGACTAAATTAAATTTTCTCCAACTTTTCACCAATGTGAATACTCTGTTCGCTGGCTATTCCTTTCTAAACATTATCATTGATGCTTCCTGTACCTATTCAACAAAACTTAAAGTAAAAAAAAAATTGAACACACATCTAAACGACTCTACGTTTTTAATCTATAGATACCCCAGAAATGTATAACAATGAAAGTAGGTAGGCTAGGTATGTCTTGAGCGTGAACCAACCTGCCAGCGATCCATATTAGCGATCGATAACGGCTCGCCAAACAAAAGAACTTGCTAGATGAATTTATTAGGTGTATCCTATCAGGAGAATCTTACAGGGGTGTCTGACAAAATAGACAGTTTACGCGGCTATTTTTTTCTACGTTTCGCGTCGACACAAATACATGTACCTATACGCTCCGGTATACATTTGAATTTATGGCCGTTAGACTTTTAGCGGGAAACAAAAGAAAGCCTCAAACTAACCTAGCTTTTAGAACATATAATTGGACTTGGTTTGCACAATGTTACAATTCTTTTGAAAGCAAATACAACAATAAAATTAGTCAGATTATCTTGTCAATTGGTTGAATTATACAAAAAGGGTTTGATTTAAAGTTTAGATTTTAAGATGCACAATTAATGTTCAAGACCTTACTTGACTCCTGTTGTCTCCATCATCATTCGCTCCATGAAGCCCCACGTTGGGCGCCAATTGTCGTAGGAACTCTTTCGGGAGCCTGTTGCTCCTTCCTTCATCGTCCTTCTCTCAGTCATCTCTTCATAGGATGGGGATCTCAAGTGAACCTGGTTCTTACCTTGTCATGTCCTTTCTTTCTTAATGAAATCTTACAGGTATGCGTCACTGATGTTCATGAAGAGAAGTCTGGGTAGGAGATACTTCGACCACCGCGGCTAGCATTTAGGGTGGTGTTAGAGAGATTGTCTTTGTAAACACTTGAAATGTCTTTGAGCATGAGACTCGGCATTAAGCATTATCACAGGGTCTTTGAGAAGTCCGGGAGCATTAGAGACTTTAGGAACATAATTGTGAGAGAGAATTTCAAAAAGCACTTTCAATTTAACTGAAGTTTATTGTTCACCAAAAACACATTATACAATAGTTCAACATTTAAATCTTTAGTTCAAAGCAAGGAGTATCAAATGAGTTGCAAAAATAACCAAACATTGTCACTTATTTAAATTATAGTTACATTAAAATGTTTTCTTTAAAATTATTATAATGTTTTAACACCAGTTCAAAATTATTCACAGATTCACCTTAGTTTATTACATAATAACGTTTTCTTATAAAACTCAATAGTTTAACACCAGTTCAAAGTTATTTGTCGTTCAATAGTAACCAATAATATAATATTTGGCACCATACGAAAATTACAAAAACAACTAGATTTTATTTTAGAGAATTATTTCGAACACGTATTCAATTCGATTTATATTTTAACGCGTAATATATTATTTCTTTAGGAGGAGAGCTTATGTTCGGGTGTGGCTCGCGAGGAGGCACACACCCGACTGACTCGTAAGTTTACGAACAGTGCCGAGCCAGTCGGCGAGTACATCGACTTCCCATGGCGGAGTCTGTTGTTCAGACGAAGAGTTTCTCGTTCATAGAAAAAAGTTCAAATGTTGAGAGAGGTAGAATACACCATAGGAAGTACTATACACTCTTACAAAATGACGCATAGCGACCGTTATAAATTTAAACTTTATGAATTATACTATTTCTTTTTATATTTGTAAAATTATTTCTTTTATAATTCTCAACAGTATTTCACAATACGACAAGAGTGCTCAGTGTCGTCATTCGTACGAGGCTGAGTTACGCACCAGGTTTGCCCCCTTGCAGGATTCACACGGAGCTGTTCCAATTGAGACAGCTTGGAATAGCTTCCGTGACGCCGTTATGGAATCCGCACGTTCTTCTGTCGGCTATAAGAGCAAAAAGAGGCCAATATGGATGTCCGATGGGTCCTGGAGCCTCATCGAAGATCGCCAGAAGGCTAAGACCCTCAGAGACAGCGAAAAAGACCCTCAAAAACTGGCTGCTTTGGTGTCTGAGTACAGGGAGCTGAGCCGCAAGGTGAAGCACTCTGTACGAACAGATAAAAGAAGACACCTGGACTCTCAGATACGGCGAGCGCAATCTGCTGCACTCGGAAATGACTCAAGGACACTTTTCGAAATCACCCGGGAGGTCGGGGGCAGGGGTCAAAAAAGACCCGTGACGGCAATACGAGACTCTCGTGGAGCCACTGTCACTGCCCCCGAACTGATTAAAGGGAGATGGAGGGAGTACTTTGAGTCAATATTAAACCGTCCCGAGCCCTCCTCACCTTACAACTTTGAGGAGGAGTTGGCTGGTCTGAATATACCTCAGGCAACTGGGATATGTGAGGAACCGCCGACATACAGTGAGATGGTGCTGGCCGTGATGAGACTTAAGAACAACAAAGCGCCAGGAGACGATGGAATTCACGCAGAGCTCCTCAAACAAGGCATAGACACCCTTGGCCAACCACTATTAGATATATTTAAAATGGCGTGGGAAGAGGAGAGGTGCCCAAAAGATTGGCGGAATGGATCCATCGTCGCAATATTTAAAAAGGGGGACCCCCTTGAATGCGGAAACTACCGTGGAATTACTCTACTGAGTGTTCCCGGTAAGGTATTATCTCAGATATTACTACACCGCATTCGGGGGCCTGTCATGGCTGTCCTGAGAGAGCAACAATGCGGCTTTGTACCTGGAAGGTCCTGCACGGACCCAATTTTCTGTGCCAGGTGCATCTTTCAGCAGTGCAAGGAGTTTAACTCTCCAGTCGCTTGTTGCTTTATAGATTTTGAAAAGGCCTTCGACAGCCCACATAGACCATCAATATGGAAAATACTTGCTCTGTATGGTATACCTCCGAAAATAGTTAAAATGGTGCAGTCCCTGTATGAAGACTCTGAGTGTAGCGTGAAAACGCCAGGTGGTCCTACTGAAGCTTTTAGGATCACCACGGGAGTCAAGACAGGGCTGCGTACTAGCTCCCTTTATATTTATAATAGTCATGGATTTCCTGTTGAGAAAGTCCATGCAAGGAGCAAGAGGTATACCGATAACACAGAGAGATGGTCTAATGGGCGAACTGTGCGATCTGGAGTACGCGGACGACCTAGCGTTGTTCAGTACGACAGTGGAGGAATTACAGCGCAGTGTTTCAAGACTCTGCAACGAAACAGCACGCCTCGGCCTTCGAGTCAATGCCAGTAAGACGGAGCTCATGGCGAATAATGCCTGCCCCGATAAACAGCAACCGATAACCATCGATGGTCACCAGGTCCCCCGGGTGGATAAATTTAAGTACCTGGGAGCAACCATTACCACCGCTGATGACCTCGGGGCTGAGCTCCCGATTCGTATCGGTATGGCAAGTGGCGCCTTCAACAACATGACCAAGATATGGAAAGCGTCGGCGTTTAGCGTCGAGACGAAATGTAAACTGTTTGATGCGTGTGTGTTGCCCATTCTCCTTTATGGGTGTGAGTCCTGGCACCTGACCAAGGCCCAGGCACAAAAAGTCTCAGCCTTTGAGATGAAGTGCCTAAGGAGAATTCTGGGCGTAAGATGGTACCACCGCATCACGAACGACGCTATACGCCGGCGCACCCAGCGTGAGCCCGTCACCTCCACCATTGTGGGGAGGAGATGGACTTGGCTGGGACATGTGTTAAGGATGCCGAATGACAGTTGGCCGAGGAGAGCGCTTCCTCCCATCAGGGTCCCGAAGACCAGGAAGACCCTCTCACACTGTGTTCCGCTCCTTCGAAGCAGAGCTGAGGGACATGGACATGGTGTGGGAGGAGGTCATCACCGTTGCGCAAGATCGAGCGCAATGGAGAGCTCTTGTTGCCTCCCTATGCCCCTAAGTGGGGTCTAAAGGGAGTTTGGATTTGGATTGGTTGGAAATTGAAGACATTTAGATGGGCAAAATAGCATTTATTTTGTGACTTAAGTCTGTGTGAATGTTTTTTACCTATGACAATTTTGATTTTTTTTTTGTATTAGTTACAGATATCTTTTCTAAGTTTGTTTTATATGCAAGACCATAAGAGGAGAGACCGTATGAGACTACCGAGTCGCATAAGGCTATATACAGCAATCTTGCTGCGCCGTAAGTTAATTTAGGACGGATCACCTTAAAAACAGCATTCATGCTTCTCAACCTCTTACATACATTTTCAATATGTTGTTTAAAATTGAGTTGATTATCAATAATTATTGTAATCCCCAGGTATTTACACGATTGAACCTCACATATAGGTGTAATATGAAAATTACCAACAATACATAGTACTCGGCTTAGATACTAGGAAAGGGAACAAGAGGAGAGGGTAAAGGTTAAGAGTGAGAGGTAGAAGGATAGTACATATTTTACAAAGAACCAAATATGTTTGTAAGATTTGTTGCAGTTTAAGCTTGTTGCATATGCCGCAGTATAGATCTCTTGAATTTCTGCTGTGATGAGTCATATAAGTTAATGTCTCTGAAAAAAGAATCATAATTTGCGCATGCTCTTTGAAGAAATGAATTTTGAGCATAGTTTGTAGTACTTCTAGGCATACGGAACGTGGAAGGTGATCTTGTGGACAGTTAAAATATATTTCACCAAGAGGATCGCCAGAGTCAACAAATCCATTTATAACTTTAAATAAATATGTCAAGTCTCCCAAAGTACGTCTGTTTTCAAGTGTCATTAATCGTTGTGGTAACGTGCTGATTGTACTGAAGTGTCAAAAACTGATTTTCAATCTATAATTAAGATGTTTAAGTAACTTATTTTGTACTCGTTCGATTCTGTCGATGTAAGTGATATACTGGGGACACCAGACAACTGTGGCAAATTCCAAAATACTACGTATATATGAGAAATATTTTATTGTTTCTGTTAATTTAAAAGGCTTAGACATTCTAATTATGAAATTTAATTTTCTAAAAGCCCTGTCGACAATGTTATCTATGTGATTCTTAAATGTCATCTTGCTGTCCAGCACCACACCAAGATCTCTAACATATGAACACCTACCGACACTTTCATCACTAATCATATAGTTAAGTATATGCTATAGGGTTTTTAACTCTTGTAAATGAAAATGACGTTACATTTTTTTATATTGAGGAAGAGTTGTTTTTTATGCCTGACGTAGGTACGTATTTAAGTGAAGTATCCTCGATGCTGGAACCATGGACCATTTTGATGTTTAAAATAAATAATCATACGTACCTTGTCCTGATTACGTTAACGTTCGTTGACAGCAAGGTGACAGCAAGGTGACAGACTATTTATTCAAAGATATATTTTTAATCTTCGATAATTCTTTAAATATATATTCTTATCATTTAATTTTGGTTTTTAGAAGTTGATTTGATACAGATTTTCTTTCTGTTGATCGTTCTTATAGAAACTAAGAAAAAAATGGTCGGTTGTAGGATGTGTTAGTGAAAAGGGGATTATGCTCTTTCTGGAGACAATAATTAGTTTGTGAAATCCCAAGGACACGGAGAGGGATCATCCTGAGAGATAACTTTAACAGCCCCCCCCCAAAATAAGCGACCTCCACTGAACCGCCGCGTGATGTTTAGCCCTATTCGTTGCACCTGGTTGTTATTCAAACAAGTCTCGAACCTTGACTCACTTTAGATACGTTAATTTGATTGTAAAGACCCCTTGAACCAGAGTATCATCCTAGTACTAGCGACTTTCACGCGTAATATGACCCCTCCTAGTACCTAATTTCCCTCCTAGTACATAACTTCAACATAATTTGATCATTGCAAAACTTGTTCTACTCATGAGCGATGTGTTAGTGAAAGATGATCACACATAGGTATATTATTTTTTCCCGGATATCATTTATTTCTGGCACGTTTATAAGTAAATAAATGCAGTGCATATGCTTTTTAGGAATATGAAGTGTTGCATATTTCAATTTACCTTCACAAAGTTACCGACAACCAAATCTCACAATTTAATATGAATATTTTTATAGATGTGGCCAACGCGTCAATCGCAGAGCTATTCCTAGTCAATCTATTCCGTGTCTTTATTTTTATGAAACTACTTTCTCCTTGTGTACTTATAAAGCTGTGTACTCACCTGCGCCGCGTGCGGTAATGTTACCGCGCGCGGCGTGTCAAATTTCCGTAGGATCGAGGCGAGGCGAACCACTGCGAACGGAACGCAGCGATCCGACAGAAAACTAGGCAGACACCGATTTGTCACGTATCATGCAACGTTAAGCATCGTACTCACTTGCGCCGCGAACGTGTGACATTGCATCAATTTAATCGAAAGGTTAAGTGTATACGTGATTCGAAAAAGCGAACGCGAGCGGAACACATGCATCCTTTTGATAAAATTGGTATAACGATACACGTTCGCGGCGCAAGTGAGTACCTAGCCTTACCATATTCATAGTACGCGGTGGTTTGTGGTTGTTCGCCACGAACCACCGCGTACTATGGAAATTTGTAACGTTGCATGGTACGTGACATGCAACGTTACCAAGTTCGTTGCGAACACGCGTACACATCTGAACCAAGGTAACGTGAGTACACAGCTTAACATCTATAGCTACTGACATGCATGTCACAGAAAAAATAAACACAGAAAAAACACAGAAATGGGTTTTGAACTTCCTTAATTAATAATTCGTGTAATCAGGGAATCTGACAAATGTCGCTCCAGCAATGCTCCAGGCTGCAACTGTAAAAGTTCAGATGTTTCTATTGGAAGATCTGTACTATACATACATAGATGTCGAAATAATGCCAATTCGGGCAAGCTCTCCACGTAGGAATATTTAGCCATCCATGAACATATAGACCACTTTTTAATACGTTTTTAATACCATGGCATGACCCCCAAGTTTCTCTATCTTGTACAAAATGTCATCAAATGCCAGTCAAATTGACTAGAGTCAGACGGCCTCCGGCCGAATGGTTGTCTCGGGGGATCCGATCGCTGATGAAGAAACGCGACCGCGCTAGGGTTAAATTCATGAGACTTGCCACGGACTCCAATCGGGAGGCTTATCGGTCCCTCCGTAATAAGTGTAACCGCTTGTGCAGGGATGCCAAACGTGCACATTTCAGAAGCATATTTACAAATCGTTCTTCAGCAGATATCTGGAAGAGCCTTAATGCAATGGATTTTCGATCACGCGATGACAGTCACGATGCACTCATGATGCCCGATCTTGATAAGTTGAATCAACATTTTGCTACGCCACCCTTTGAAATGAATGAGTCTGTGAGAAGCTCAGCCCTAAGTCATATTAACGATCAGCCGCCTAGTGGTTTGCCTGTTCTAAATTTTATCCCTGTTACTGAGACCGCTGTGTTAAATCTATTAAAATCCATCAAATCAACTTCTGTCGGAGCAGACAATATCAATCTATCTTTCATAAAACTAATTACAGAATACACAATTCCATCAATTACTCACCTAATCAATTATTCACTAACTTCAGGATCTTTTCCCTCCATCTGGAAGAATGCATATGTCATCCCTCTCCCAAAGAAACCGAACCCGAGTGCTGAGAGCGACTACCGACCAATTTCTATTCTACCAGTACTTTCAAAAATAATTGAGAAGGTAGTACACTCTCAGCTTTCTAGTTTCTTGGAAAATCACAATATTCTCTCTCAATACCAATCTGGTTTTCGTTCAGGCCACAGCACAACAACAGCTTTGGTAAAAATCACTGAAGACATTCGAAATGCAATGGAGGACAGAAAAATCACTCTCCTCGTATTATTAGATTTCAGTAGCGCCTTCAATACAGTTGATTTTGATATATTATTAGCAAAGCTCAAATATCTTAATCTATCCAGTACTGCTATTGAATGGTTCGAATCATATCTGAGAGATCGAACACAGTGTGTTAAGGTTAAATGCAATGCTTCGGATTGGTTACCACTAAGTGCGGGAGTCCCTCAGGGTGGAATTCTTTCCCCACTTCTCTTTTCGGTATTCATCAACCCAGTGGTTCACTGCCTTAATGTCCCACATCACCTTTATGCTGATGATTTACAAATTTATTCTCATTTTAACTATCAACAGGCAGCGGGTGCTATTTATCACATGAATTGTGAGCTGGATCGCATATCACAATGGGCTCAGCAGAATGGACTGATGCTTAATCCTAGTAAAACACAAGCAATTTTAATTGGCAGTTCACGTTTACTTTCCAAAATCGAGACATCCACTCTCCCTACTTTGCGTCTGAATGGATCTGAAGTCAAACTAAGTTCCCAAGTGAAAAATCTCGGCATCGTGTTGGATAAACACCTTGCTTGGCACCCACAGATCAGTGAAGTCAGCCGCAAACTCTTCTATCAATTTCACGTTTTGAGAAAGCATCAAAACCTTCTACCCATATCCACTAAAATTCTTCTATGTCAATCTCTCTTACATCCAATATTGGATTATGCCGACGTTGTTTACTTGGATATTACACAAGAGCAACTACTAAGGTTGGAACGTCTGCAGAATGTCTGTATTCGTTTCATCTTTGGCCTCAGAAAATTTGACAGAGTATCTCAGTTCAGAACGGAACTTAAATGGCTAACTATGTCACAACGACGAGACTTACACATTCTCACATTACTTTTCTCGGTACTCTCTAACCCCAACGCTCCTAACTATCTGAGGTCTCTATTCACTCCATTAGCATCTCATGGCCTTCCTCTGCGGTCTGCTGCACGTGGCATCCTGCAAATCCCTAAATATCGTTCTTCATTTTTCACTTCATCTTTCACTGCACAGGCGGCCAGGTTATGGAACCAACTACCTGATGACATCAGACTCGCTCCAACGTTATTCTCTTTCAAAAACAGATTGAAGCGTCATTTCCTTTCTGCTACTCCTGCTCCTATCTCCTGATCCTTTCCTTCCTCGCTATGCTTGACTTTGTATTGAATTATAATATGGTTTACTTTTTTTTTCATGTATGTATATATTTTGTTTGTATGTGTATATATGATATATTTATATATTTGATTGTTTTATGTATGTATGTGTCTTTGTATGTGTATGTATTTTTTGTATATAGAAAAAGCAACTTCAATTAAAATGTTATTTGTAATAGGTTGGTTGGAAGAAATTGCCCCAGGCAATAAGCCCGCCAATTTTGGTTTGTTATTTTTGTATATTCATGCCAATAAAGTGTTTATTATTATTATTATTAAAATGCAAAGATTCATTACAGATCAACAATCATAGGTACGCCGAGAATGCCCGTTTGATAATCCAAAGATTTTAGTCTACTTCGCCTTTTCGTCACAGAAAAGGTTTGCATAATCCAAATACCTATGTTTACTAAAATATTCTCATGTTTAAGAAGTCATAAAATACGTGCATTTCTTTTAAAATAATAAAGGGCCATCATTTACGTAGTAAAGCGTGAATCTGTACCAACATAAATATAAGGAAATAAACGATGGAGACGACGCTCGTCTCTCATCCCCTCCCGGCGTCCCTTGCACCTTGAAGTGTCGCCTCCAGAAATACACATACGTGGTGCTACTCGCGGAAACCTGGAGAGACGCAGGTGTCGGGACATCCAAACTTTTCGTCCCACGGATCCCGGGATTAGGCGCACTCCTCCAGCTATCAACAAACAGCAACAACTTGAGGGGCGCCATTTATAAAACAGGACAGATCATCCCTCCCCAGCCACCCCCTACAACGAGATACGGACAAGTGATTTGTCTTCCATTCCACCCGAAGAAGCCACACACCTATATAATATACAAATGAATGTATTTTAGATTCAAAGCTTCTTGGAGCTATCTCAACTCAAATCTTAAGGAGGATGGATATTTTTTACCATTACGCCGATTCCCGGAGCGGGTAGGCAGAGAGTACTTACTTCCATTCTTTTTTACCTCTTATGCTCGTGCACCGCCAACCCTGCTATCAGCCAGGTTTCTTCTTTGAATCACCTTTTCACACCATCCACCTCTACTAAATAGACTACATAAATACACGTAGGTACTTACTTATCCACTCATATTAATATGTCAGTTAACTTTTATTTATTTATTTAGACAAAACACATTACAGAGGACAACTATACATTAAAAGTAGAAACAATAGAAATTTATGGCCTTAAACTAAGTTGACCTCCATCGAGATGTGTCACATGTTACATAGTGTATTATTGATTTAAACCAGGTACAACATGTTCAAGAGGGAAAAAAACTATTAAAAGGAAAACTCTTAGTATAAGTGAAACATGAAAACAACTTTGTATGAAATATTGTTGTTGAGGTAGGTACCAGGTATATTTATTAAAAAGCTGAATTTTATTAGAAGTCACATGGGTATTTCAATAATAACTTAAGTTGTATAAAATCTGTAGAAACCTTATAAGGGCACTCCTCTCTACTGCTTCATTGTTTGTTCTTTACGACTCACTTGCTCCATTCTGCACGTCCCTCCCTCCCTCCTCCCCTCCTCCCCTTATCCGCCAGACCTGGAGCAAGTTCAGCCACCCTCACACGAAGTATTTCGAAAGAATCCCTTTGGTGGGTGCTTTATGATTCCCTTCTGGAGGAATTCCATTCGGTGTTACACACGTCTCACGATGAGCCCCAACACACACACACATAGCACCCACCTGCCTGGGAGATAATATTACGTTTTAGATCTTAGAGCTTATCAGGATCATCTTCAAGCTGCCTCTAAGAAGATTGTCCATCCTTATCTGTTTGTTTTCAGACACTTCTTCTACCGATTGGGTCCTCCATACTGAGCAAGTGAACCAGCCAGCGCAGTCTGTTATTAGTTTTAATGAACCTGACTACGTTGATATCCTGGTAGAGATCATACAGCTCGGTGTCGTCCCTTCTGCGCCATATTTGACCATAATTGATTGGGATCGTATACTCTGCGTAGAATTTTTCTTGAAAACGCGTCCTGTCTGTTTCCATAATGCTTTGTCAGTGTCCTGAGACTGTTCTGATTGATGTCTTATGCATATTGGATAGAGTCCTGCTGGATAAGAAACGCGAGACTGAAATAGCTCAGGTAAACTGAATGTTTAATAGTATAATATTATTAAATCCTAAAATAAGATATTTTTGAATGGATTCCTTCCTCCACTCAACCAACACCGCCTCGGGAGTCCCCCAAGGCCGCCTCGTTGCGCAAATCAAACTAATAATCACTACCCCCCGCCCCTCGTTACGGAACATCAAAGGGTCCGCCTCCGGAGCGCCTCGGACTTTTAATTGAATCTCGAGTCCTAAGTCTCCAAGTATTTTTAAAGTCGCTTTATTTTTAATAAACACCAGCGCCCACCCGCGCCTCGCTCTTCTTAAGGCACATTTAGCCTTTTCTCTACCAAAAACCTTCAAGGATATTTTTGAATCGTCTTCTTTCCTCAGATCAATAGTGTCACTTGTGGCGTGGAATCTTCGTAGTTTCCAACTCTGATCCATGAGACTCATTCAGCTGGATAACCAATGTTCAGAAAGATACCTCATATCCTCCGCTGCGAATTACCAATCTGTCACCTGCAGAAGTTTCATACTCTTATTAAGAAAAAAAATTATCAATAATTCGTTTATTAAACAAAGTGTGTTTCTAAAAGACAATAAAATATTAATTAAAATGCGACTTTATTTTGGAAAAGTTCATCGTCTTCTTTAACGTAATGCTTTTGTCCTCATATTTGGATCACTGATTGGAAAACGGACGCTCTCTTGTGCCAACTGACTATAATGTTTCTTAAAACATAAGGATTCCAGCCATACGCAACTTCTCTAGCTAGCTCGCAGCTAGCATAAAATATTGAAGTCATATCTACCAATACAAGTTTTCCTAAGTACATTTATACACATTCCCTAGAATAGTGGAAGAAAAAGAGAAAAACTTATAGGGCATAAAGTTCTCACCTTCTGACTTTGTTATATTTCCAAACCAGAGAGAACCCATCCGTTCATAAATAAGATTCACTGGTTTGAACATGACGCTTTATTATAGTAGAGAAACGAACTTTCTGATTTAATATTAAATTGGGTCTTGTGCGCGAGCCGTGGTGATAATTTGCAGGGCTTCCACTCGCAGCCTCCGGTCCATCGGCCATTAGGCGTCCCTGGGTATTGGGACAAGGAACTCTCCACCTCGAGGCAGCGACACTTTTATCTTTCTAATTACAATTTATCGCCGGGTCCGATTCGGAAGGGAGAAGGTAGGCACTTCTACATCGACTCCGTCGTCCACGACATCGGCTGTCCATTATATTATGTATAGTACAAGCGGGTGGTAATGATAAAGAGAAATATTTCCTCTGCCGCTGACCAAAATATATTCTATCAGTCAATTGAATCATACTGCGTATAAGAATCGCATCTCCTCACAAAATCTGCCATGTCACAGTATGAACACTTTTAAGTGCCAATTGACATATTTGTGCACGTTAGTTGTCTTGCCTAATATTTTGCAATTTATTCCCATACTTATTTATATTACCATTTACATCATTTTATGTTTATTCACCATATTTTATTTTATTTGATTAACTACATATGTTTTATTGTTTTGTTTTTTCTATATCTATATCTTTATTTTTCAAGACTTGTTTGATGAATCGAATGTGCGTTGCGGCTCATGTCACTATCTGACTTAAGTGTCTAATCTTAATACATTGACATATTATTATTTGTGCATGTTACTTGTCCTGTTTACTATTTTGGAATTTACTTTACCTTGTTGATCTTTATTTCGATTTATATTATTTGTTTCACATTTATTGACGTGTTGAGTCTTATTTTCCTTAATTCAATTGCGTGCATGCTTTTGCTAGATACAGCACAGTGTTTGTTTCACATTCATTGACGTGTTGAGTATTATTTTCCTTAATTCAATTGCGTGCATGCTTTTGCTAGATACAGCACAGTGTTTGTTTCACATTCATTGACGTGTTGAGTATTATTTTCCTTAATTCAATTGCGTGCATGCTTTTGCTAGATACAGCACAGTGTTTGTTTCACATTCATTGACGTGTTGAGTATTATTTTCCTTAATTCAATTGCGTGCATGCTTTTGCTAGATACAGCACAGTGTTTGTTTCACATTCATTGACGTGTTGAGTCTTATTTTCCTTAATTCAATTGCGTGCATGCTTTTGCTAGATACAGCACAGTGTTTGTTTCACATTCATTGACGTGTTGAGTATTATTTTCCTTAATTCAATTGCGTGCATGCTTTTGCTAGATACAGCACAGTGTTTGTTTCACATTCATTGACGTGTTGAGTTATTTTCCTTAATTAAATTGTGTGCATGCTTTTGCTAGATACAGCACAGTGTTTGTTTCACATTCATTGACGTGTTGAGTATTATTTTCCTTAATTCAATTGCGTGCATGCTTTTGCTAGATACAGCACAGTGTTTGTTTCACATTCATTGACGTGTTGAGTTATTTTCCTTAATTAAATTGTGTGCATGCTTTTGCTAGATACAGCACAGTGTTTGTTTCACATTCATTGACGTGTTGAGTCTTATTTTCCTTAATTCAATTGCGTGCATGCTTTTGCTAGATACAGCACAGTGTTTGTTTCACATTCATTGACGTGTTGAGTTATTTTCCTTAATTAAATTGTGTGCATGCTTTTGCTAGATACAGCACAGTGTTTGTTTCACATTCATTGACGTGTTGAGTCTTATTTTCCTTAATTCAATTGCGTGCATGCTTTTGCTAGATACAGCACAGTGTTTGTTTCACATTCATTGACGTGTTGAGTATTATTTTCCTTAATTCAATTGCGTGCATGCTTTTGCTAGATACAGCACAGTGTTTGTTTCACATTCATTGACGTGTTGAGTCTTATTTTCCTTAATTCAATTGCGTGCATGCTTTTGCTAGATACAGCACAGTGTTTGACTTTTCTTTGATTAGTTTAATTCATTCTGATCCTGTGGGGGTCTCCCAATTGACCTCTTTTTTTTCATAGGGGCGCCATTTCGCAACACTGGGTGTCCATCATTCATTTCCCTGTCTCGCCATAATTTAATATAACAAGATTGAAAAAAGAAATCAAATAAATAAATCGCCTATTCATTTTCGTGAGTAAATAATGATCAATGGATCAGCTGCGAACTTAGGAAAATATAGGATCAAGCTTCATTCAAAATTCAAAACAAATAATATCCCTAATTCCCTAAGCTAAATTATTTAGTTGATGGCTGAATGTTACAAAATTATTCCAGAAAGCTCGAACAAAATTTCATCAAAAATCTGCGTACCAATGTTTTGAAACTCAATGGTTGTCAGATAAAAAATAATTTTGTTGTTATATAATTTTTCATATATGCAATCGGCGTCGCAGGAAATTCGTTCTATACTAACAATAATGTTTTATTTTATATTATTTAGTATTCATATTTCAACTTTTTAATACGTATGCTATCCGGAGTGGAGAAGAATCCAATAAATCAAACATCGGAAGAATCTGTTGAGCCGACCTCGAGTTATAAGTGTTCGCACTAACCCGACTTTCATTTTATATTAGGTATAATATTATCTACTTTATTTAAAACAAAAATTATAGAGCTCATTGTAAACCTACAATTATTTTCAAAAATATAATTTGCGAGATATTTTAATGTTTTAGAAGCACCGATTACGGGACCAGTGGATTTTTTCAAGCACTTATCACCGAACGTTCTTGGACTTGGGCCAAAGAGGAGCTACGGAAAAAGTTCACATAATTCAGAAAGATAAAATATTTAGAGCTGGATTATTGAGGGTTTTGAAAGATGCTGGGAGACAAGATGGGTCGCGTCAAAGATTATCAGATATTTATTTTTGTTTAAGAAAAGGTTGGCTTAGAGTTGGAGGCAATATTTGGATATTAAATCCCATGAGCTCAGTCCCAGAAATCAATTTGAGCCCAAGGTTCCTGGCCATCTAATGGCTGTATATATCCTCACGAGCACCAGGATCAACATAATTTTGTTTTCCAGACAATAAAGCTTATCTGGAAAATTCCAGCTTTATACGCCTAGTTGTAATGGTCCAATAAATTTAACTAATAATAGTTCCACGTTATCACAATAAATCACGCCGAATAAATCACGTCTTATTTGCCAAATAAATTGCGACTTTAATATCTTAATGACGATACCCAAATGCATTGTATCGACGACAGTGGATGTTTTATGTAGTATTTTTTCACTGTTTACCCCATAGGTATAAAATTGATTATGTTTTTTCCGTCCTTTATACATATTTCGTCTACAAAGTAAACAATATTGTTAAATAATAATACTTTGTATTTTATATAACATTGTTTATTATGTCCCATAAATGGACCGGTCGCATGGATGTCAGTTATTTCATGTAGTGTTGCCATTAACTAAATACTGACATATATACAACATCTCCCTTCTTAAAACAAAAATAATAATAAAGAAAACATTTCATATTATAATACACGATTGTTTTTATACGCGTGTAAATAAAATTGTACGAACTAAATACTTTCTATCCCTTTCTTTAAAAAAAAATATTTATATTTATAATATAAAGAAACATTTTTATCAAAACTCATCTGTAGCCCAATCTATCTGGACGCTTAACGACTCTACGTATCTTGAAACAACCTCATTGGATGTGCTTGGAATATTTAAATCAATGTCGTTTGAAAATATCCGTAAAATTACCATTTGACGAGCTATTAATATTTGAATTTAAACTATTTTCATTACTTGCATTTGCTTTTCCAATGTTTCCCCTTTTTAACTTCAATTGAATTATATTTTTTCTATATACAAAGTCCCATAGACAAATTTGATGAAGAAGAGACCGGTTCCATGGATGACAGTTCTTTTATACTACGTTCGTACATACTGCCATATAACCTGGTTTCTTGTTATGAATATCCAGGCCTTTCCTCTTTAGCTACGTCTATCTTAAGCCAGGATTTTTCCCTTCATTACGATTCGAACGAACGTTATGCTGGAATGGAAAATAATGTGGGTTCGTAATCTCTGCCTATCCCCTCCGGGATAAAGCGTGATGGGTAAAAAAGAAATTATGATTCAAAAACTTATCTCGTTCTTAAGTAGTATGTATAAGTTATTTTTTCATGCATCCAATCCAAGCTCCCTTTACGCCCCACTCAGGGGCATAGGGAGGCAACAAGAGCTCTCCATTGCGCTCGATCTTGCGCAATGTTTATGACCTCCTCCCACACCATGTCTAAATTCCTCAGCTCTGAGAAGGAGCGGAACACAGTGTGAGAGGGTCTTCCTCGTCTTCGGGACCCTGATGGGAGGAAGAACAACGCTCTCCTCGGCCAACTGTCATTCGAAATCTTTAACACATGTCCCAGCCAAGTCTATCTCCTTCCCAAAATGGTAGAAGTGATGTGCTGGGTGCGCCAGCGTATAGCGTCGTTGGTGATGCGGTGGTACCATCTTACACCCAGAATTCTCCTGAGGCACTTCATTTCAAATGCTGAGACTTTTTGTGCCTGGGCTTTGGTCAGGTGCCAGGACCCACACCCATATAGAAGAATGGGCAACACACACGCATCAAACAGTTTACATTTCGTCTTGACACTAAACGCCGACGCATTCCAAATCATGGTCATGTTGTTAAAGCAGCCACTTGCCATATCGATACGTATCGGGAGCTCAGCCCCGAGGGCACCAGAGGTGGTAATGGTTGCTCCCATGTACTTGAATTTATCCACCCGGGAGACCTGGTGACCATCGATAGTTATCGGTAGCTGTTTATCGGGGCAGGCATTATTCGCCACGAGCTCCGTCTTACTGGCATTGACTCGAAGGACAAGGCGTGCTGTTTCATTGTGCAGTCTTGAAACACTGCGCTGTAATTCCTCCACTGCATAAACTAACAAAAAAGGACTTCAGGTACAGACTTCGGTAGCATGATTCTTTTTCACACCATATTTCTTATTAAGTTCTTCCTGGTTTGATTCTCAGTCAACTCTGTTCTTTTATCACTTGAAAATTCCTAACCCAGTGTTAGGACACATGTCTTTGATCGGTGTAGGTACAGTTTGATTGAAAAATTTCGCTAGTTTTTGTTTTTTTAGAAAATGAATCTGGACTAAAAAAATGAACACAGATACACATCTGTCTGTTGCGTTGTGAAAAAGAAAGATGGTCAACACCGGGGATAGAACACCCCATCTATAGAACGAAAGTCGGCATTTGACTATCAACTACTTCAAAAGTTCAAAGTTGTGACGGCTATTTGTTTATTATTGACAGATTTGTAGATATTATATTTTGTAAGTAGGTACCTAAATTGAAATGATGTACGGTTGGGAGGCATGGAACGCCAGGAAGTTGGGGACAAATACATGTCAAGGTTGGCTGTTAGACAAACGCAAAGTGACAGGACGAGTTAATGGGGTAGGCAACTAATCAGGGAACATAACAATATTTCACAATAGTTCCAGTCTAAGAAGATCACGTCAAGTGCGTTCAACCAGATAAAACACCGACGTCATCATGGCAGAGCAGATAAACTGATTGACTTCTCATCTGGAGAGATGGGCCAAAGAACCAAAGAAGTATACACATTAGAAACATTTTATGCAAATAAAAGTGAGTTGCACCCGCTTATTACACACCCATCATTGACATCAGACCTAACTGGTGAGCATTTTTATTGGACGATAGTGCAACGACAACCCTTTAATCGGGCAAATAAGTTACAATTTCGTATAATTTTCGGTCATTCTATCCAGAAATAGAGAATAGAATACAGTTACCTATCACACACACCCAATTTATTTATGAACTAGCAGCAAAACCTGTCGGACGACATGTAGATAAAAGGGGTTATTAATTGTTTAATATAAATCCGTTAAATCGTCCCTTTAAGGATCCCAATTTTACATTTAGAACTACAAATAACTTTACTTTTCTTCCTGCAGCAAACGTTTTATGTAGGAAACAAAATGTTCAATCCATACTAACCGGTGGAAAGCGCCAGGACATTGACTGTATCCATTTAAACTATCTATTTATTGTCAATTCCAGAAATATTTGGAACGTTGACATCAGTAATAATATTGAAAATGCCGATAAGTTTTCAATAATGTAATAAGAAATAATTCAACACCTATATTGTTATGTAGACGTGCCACATAACAGATCACACATTCGAGATGAAAAACCCCCCCTCCCCTCCTCCCCCCACACAGGTTCCATTTCAGACTGGAATGTGTCGCCAAGTGTTTATTTTTTGCTACACGAGTGTGAGCTGCGGAAATGGATGTTTTGTGCCTCGCCGAGGGGTGTGGAAGTATCATGCTACGGGGAAAATCTGGGACACGTTAAATAAATACAATCATCTTATGTTACTAATTCGAACAACACATTAGTTCCTTTAACTACAAGCTTTTGAAAACATAGTATCTGCAATGCTCCAATAACAGGTATCTTCCGAATTTTCACTTACACACTAGATCTCCAAGAATGCTTTATTCTTAAGCATTCAAGTGAAAAAAGAATTCCTTTCAAATTTTATTACTGGTACAATGTGTGTGACGAATACTTTACTGTAATAAGGGATGAATTCTCACTCCCAAAATGGTTGAGGATATTGTGGAGCAAGAGAGAAATTTACAACCACTAATATCAATCAAATAACCCTTTACACTCAGCTCTCCATTGCGCTCGACCTTACGCAATATTTATGACCTCCTCGCACACCATGTCCAAATCCTTCAGCCTGCTTTGAGGGAGCGGAACATGGTTTGAGAGGGTCTTCCTCGTCTTCAAGATCCTGATGGGAAGAAGAACAGCGCTCTCCTCGGCCAACTGTCATTCAGCATTCTTAACTCATGCCCCAGCCAAGTCCATCTCCTCCACATAATGGTAGAAGTGATGAGCTCACGCTGGGTGCACCGACGTATAGCGTCGTTCTTGATGCGGTGGTACTACCCGAAATTCTCCTGAGGTACTTCATTTCGAAACCTGAGACTTTTTGTGCCTGGGCTTTGGTCAGGTGCCAGGACTCACACCCATACAGGTCATGTTGTCCATATTTTGGTTATGTTGTTGAAGGTGCCACTTGCCATACCGATACGTATCGGGAGCTCGGTCCCGAGTTCACCTGTGGTGGTAATGGTTGCTTCCAGGTACTTAAATTTATCCACCCGGGACACCTGGTGACCAGACCATCGATGGTTATCGGTAGTTGTTTATCGGGGCAGGCATTATTCGCCATGAGCTCCGTCTTACTGGCATTGACTCGAAGGCCAAGGCGTGCTGTTTCATCGCAGAGTCTTGAAACACTGCGCTGTAATGGAGGTACAAGTTTATAATAAATAACAAGCGATGAATCTTCCAACTAGATCAAGCCTGTATAAATTAACCAAGCATATGGCAGAACGACGTTTCCAGGATAGGTTGGCAAAAATAATATATTATGTAAGTCAAATATGTAATTACTTAAAATGTTATGAAATATTTCGTTTAGTTAAATATGTAAATATTTTAACAGGTTAGTGCAACAGTTGGAAGGGAGGGGTCGCTGGTTTACAGGACATATTCTAGAAAACCTCGTCGTTTTTACACAGAACATTTGTAATAAATTGAAATACTAAAAATGTCCAAACATTACCTTTAGGAACCTACCTGTTATACAGTAGGTATGTGTGTCCTCTCCTCGGTGCGGTGTTTGCGACTCATGGAGATATTTATGTGGTATATTTACCGCAATGTGTCGAGGAAGCCGCGCCGCGCCGCACCACGCAGCGGGGACATATTGTGAGTCTTTTATCCGACAACAACAGGCCGTTAGCTTCCGTTAATCCAGGGAACAAGCCTTGCTGAAATATCTCAACCCCTCTCAGCCCAAACCGCCACTGAAAATTGTTCCCGGAATCGTTATGATGTGGATCTAAACGAAACGTGAATCCATAGAAGAATGTTGCGAATCCTCTGGACAGATATGGTAAGCAACATCGAGGTTCTCGCTAGAGCCAGAATAGAGTGGATTATTAAAAAATCTGGGCCATCCTCATCCTCAAAGAGAAAATTGAGGGAAGTAGTAATGCTGGCAGAAGACATCAGCTCTCATGGCTGAGAAATATTCAAGATTGACCGGGAATTAAAGAAGTGGGAGAACTTTTCGACCTCGCAAGATATAGGGATGCATTTGGTAGAGTGATTGCCGCGCCGGCACTGGGGGGACCTAGCATGGCACGGATAGTAGAGAAGAACAATAATGTCATTGTGTAACCGTAAACGTATGCTTGAAACTTTGAGAAAGTGGAAAGCGGTGGAAACCTACATTAAGGTAATCATTGGAAAGAATAAGGCAGATGAGAACCACATTGGACAAATAATTAGACAAGCTGCAAGCTAGACAAGCTGGTAGGTTACAAAACAGGGACACAACTGCAAAGCCGCTAAGAACCCGGCAATACTCGACCAGAAAGGCCGGGTGTTCAAAAGGGATTAAACTCCACAAAAAACCATAGCCATTTGTTACCGAATGGAGTGAATTTGCAGCTGAAACGTTTAACAATCCCAGAAAGATCTAGTCCGTAAATGTGTCAAATTCGCTGATTTCGCACATGAAGTGGTTATCTATAAAAATCTCCCTAGATGTGACTGTGGTGCCAAGAGAAGTGCCAAGTTCATCATAGACAGTTTCTCAGACTGGCTCGCTCTAGTCAACGAAGCGAAGACACATTAGACATTTTGTTAGCATCCGAAAAGCAAGAAATTTGTCCCGGCGCATTACTCTTTTTCTAAAAAACCTTTTCAGGAAAAGTGATATAACCGTAAACTAGTTTTCAGGGCAACTGAAAATATGATGGATTACAAATTGAAAAATTATTGTTCTGTTAGGAACCTATCTGGAAATTTGAAAATATATAGGCTGCCTTCTACTACTAAGCATCGTCTTTAGTTAATGTGAATATTTTAAGAGAAAATTGGTGTATTTTTGAACGTGTTCATTAGATTTTTTGACTTACCTACTATGTGGAACCAAACTTATTTCATTTTTTGTCCCCTCACACAAAGTTATCAACGGAATTGAGCGTTAAAAATACTTTCATTTCATTCTACTCGTATCATGGGCTTCCTTGAGGAACCATATGCCACATCTCACAGCCTTTATATTTTTATATCCTTACTTTATTAGTGCCCATCATAACTGTTTACCTCTTATCTTTGTTAAAACTTTAACTAATGAGCCTCATTCTTTCCTAAAATTACGTAACTATCATTTCCCCCAGAAATTTTCAACTTATTACAGTTCTTGATCAAATTTAATTACGTATTTCATTTGGTTTTAGTGTACGTTTAAAATAGAGAAGATAGAATACAGTTCTCAGTCCCCGCTCGGCTCCTAACACGTTCAACAAACTGCGGCAGCTGTCACTCGTAATATCATTTGCTGCAAATATATTGCAAGCCTTTGTGGCTGCTTACATAATGTCCTGAAGCTGCTTCCGTAGGGCCATGCAATAACACGCTCCGTGCATAAATGGGTTAGCAGCTGCCTTTGTGTGGGGCTAACGACCCGCTCCTGGCCCCACGTGGGGGCGCCACATAATAGGATCCTTATAAAACCTCCCGATTTCCCAGAAACTAATAACACCGCCGAAATATTCTGAAATGAATTACCCACGTCATTTTTAAAGAATTTCCCCGACTTAATCTGCCGCTTAGCCAAATGTCACGCGGCTCTGAGAAAATCTCCGTTTTATATTCTAGAACAGAAATATTTTTTATTGGATTTTACTTTAAAACATACGCAGGTTTTTCAAGCGTACTGTTTAATCTAGCCATGTTCAGGCTAATTATTTAATTACTTTCATTTGTGTCAATGATGTTAAGTGAACTTCCAGTAAAGAAGTAAAAACAAAGAACATACGAGAAAATAAGTAGGTAATATGAATGAAGTGCCGATTGGTATTGGTGGTCCACTTGCTAAGCTACCGTTATCTACAATTAATTATCTACAACTCAAAGCAATACATATTTTATCATTATACATAAACCTCTGTTAAGTGTGCTTTAATTATCCACAAAGTACGTCTTCACAACTCTCTCAAATTGGATCCATTTTAAATCCGGATGTCTGCTGGGGACATTTTGAACGGTCAAACACTGGGAGATTTGGTGAATTTTTTTACAGACTTAGATAAAGGCGTAATATTTTTCATGTTAAAAGGCACTAAATATATTTTTTTTAAATGAATCTGTGCTCACTCGAAGTGAACACAAATACACTTTTGACATCTTTCACACTAAGCAAAGGCTTGTGTCGTGAAAGTGGAAATGGTCGGCATGGCCGGGGTTCGAACCTACGACCTCCGATACGCTGTGCGCATGAAAGCCGCCGATTGATACCACTGGACTACCAACCATCTCATGTTACTTGATGTTCTCAAATTACTGTTTAAATTAATCTCAAATTACTTGATGTTCAGTGTTTTATGTTGGTCACCGTAGTTGTGCTAAAGTAATCTTTGTAAAAACCTGTTTCTCAAACTTTTCGCACCCTTTAAGAAACTTTCTTGTCGACCTTCTTTGATTTATCCCTCTATTTGTTAAAATTTTCATTTGCCTAAACCTACTTTTACTTGCAATAAAATTTACACATGACTTTATCTTATATGCAACAACAATATGAGCACATACCTTTGTAATTCGTCTGTGCTTGGATGTAAAAATGTGTACGAAATGATTATTTTTAAAGCTATGTAACTAAATCGAGCACAATGATACATTTTTAATATAAATATTTTGAATTTTCAGGATTCCATAGTAAGTGTCATTCTTGTTGTGTAGAGGGTATTTAGACGCTTGTCCACGTCGGACATGATAAGGGCCAGACACCAGGAATGTCGTCTAAAATTTTCCTAAAAGGGACATTGTGTTCTAAAAGTGGCTCCTTCCAATTATCAAGTCATATATACCAACACATTTAGGACCGAAATTATAAATATCCGTTAGTTTAAGTTAATTGGTCCAAATTTTTTATATATATTCTACAGGTATTTGTTTATTTTTTTTAATTATAAATATCCGTTTATCACAATTCTGTTAAATTTCAAATCGATTTTAAACGAATATCATATTCAGTACTCCAAAAGCATTAGGTATATTATATTTGGATTACTAGAAGATTCAGGCTCGACAACTTTCATCGTTTTTCTGTTTGTTTGAGCAATGCAAAATCTTTAAAGCCCTGATTTTCTAGAAAAAACGGTGCCGACATATAACGGGGAAGAATATCACTCTGAATGATTTTTTTTAATCAAACGAATCTGTGATCACTCAAAATGAACACAAATACACTCTTTGACTCTTTCACAGTAAGCTACTTAAAGCTTGTGTCGTGCAAGAGGAAGATGGTCGGCACCTGGGATCGAACCCACGACCTCCGCACGAAACAGTGTCTAAATCAAATGGCGTGGTTTCCTAGAGAGCAGTAGATAACTGACACTTTAATTGTTTACCTCGTGACTTTGAAAACCAGAAGTTAAATGCGCCGAAAATTCATAGAAAGTAGAATCATACTGATGGGTTCATTATAATGCAGTGGGTTCCTAGGGAGCGGTACGTCGTCTGACAAGACGTCAGTCATTCAAAATATATGGCAATGTTCTAAACTGAAACAATCACCGCTGTTTATAGCAACACCGTATATATTTGAAAGAAAACAGACCATATTATGCATTACTTACAAGTCGCCATTCATTTACGAGTATTACTTTAAAATTTGCTAACGAAAATTTGATCCGCCCTATATAATTTCGGTCCTCTGGTCATGACGTAACGTTGATAAAAAAAAATCGACGAGTAAAAAACATCTGTCGTGACCAATAATTGGTTACTGCGCGGAAGCTTCTCCACAAGGAACGTTGGTTCATAACCTGCCTAGAGAGGTAAAAATGTGGATTTATGATGGAACCTAGCTGATGGTAAATTGAACTGTTGATAGTTTCGGCCGAGGGTGCTTGGTAGTAAAGAATTATCTAACAACTTATATCTCTAAAAATCATTACTGATGTTCGATTTTTGAAAGGAACAAACCACCACGGGCTTACGACCGTCTGCTTGGTAGTTGTCCATTTTCACTGATGTAAAAATAAAACAGAGTCTTCACACAAAATTTGTAGTAGCACAAACTGTAGACTCATTTTATTTTAACATCAGCGGTAAAAACTGATTCTATATTATATTCTTAACCAGCCGTTTATACGAAGGTTACAAGACTCTATAGTTTCCAAATCCACCAAAAAACTACAATATTGTAAAATACGTCATAAATAATAAGAACCATATTATACAACCGTCATGTAGATGAAGTTATCAAAAATATACACGAATACTGTCAAACACATAGTGGGACATTTCTGTTTTCCAATAGGGGTAGATAGGGGTGTGTGCCTGTGTTTGGTTGGAGGTGGCATCAGGATGTCATGTTGTGTCGAAGATCTCCTCCTCTCCATCATCCATCACTGTCAGTGGCTGGCACCGCGGTGATGACTCCATCACGCGCCGTCACGCGCTAACATCCATATTTACTGTTCGCTTGTCAACAAGACTCATATACACATTAATTACATTTTATCAATACCTGCTTGTCTAAACAGATTGAAACAACGTAGCTGCACTATATCAAGCTAAATTAAATGAGCTCGAACGCTTTCAATAATCTCCCGTTGATGCGATGACTTGCTTTCAAATAACTCTTGATTATGTCACGTGAGATTGACGAAAGCGCTCGAACGCATAGAATTTATCGTGGAAGATAAAACTACGGCGTGCAAATCTGTCAATTACGTGAACAAATCTCCATTCATCAGGCAATAAATGCCTATTGATATATTTCCCGAGTGATTCTATTTTATCTAGGTATATATTATTAATACGTGAAGGAAAAACTTTGTGACTATTTTTACAGAAAATGCACGGACGGAAGAGTATGAAATTTTGCACAAGTATAGTTTATTATAGAGGAGGGGTGACGAAAGCTAATATTATTTTCTTAAAATTATGCATAAAAATAGATTAAATCAATAATAAAACCTTACAAGCACTACTGTAATGTTATGTATTTCATACTCGCACACACTTCCACAGACAACTCAAAAAGATCATCAACTTCATAGATTAAAATAATGTAAAGCGCCTCAAAATGGGCGCAGTAAGCTTTTTGAAGGCGGTATATTTAAATGGAAGGTGGAGCTGAAAATAGCGGGATTTTCAAACTCATTGCGTCAAATTGAGAAAAGATAAAAATATTGTTTTTTTTTAATAATAATAGAAAAAACTTTATACATACCTAATATCAACTTTTAAAATTTGACGTATCCTTGTCGTTGTTTTGGAAAGAACATAGTGAAATAGCGCTCGCTCAGTCTAATGCTCTAACTTATTATCTAAATTTGTTATGGTCGAATTTCGAGCACTGGTCGACAACTAGTTTACTCAATTGATTATTTTTTATTGAAAATTTTAACATCGTAAGAATCCTTGCTATTTATTTTTGTATGTTTTTTTTTCTTTTATAATTTTTTAAAATCAAGATTTTCGAGAAACGTTCACACTTTGATGCCTAGGGATGAGAGCTAATAAATAGGTGCCTAAATAAATAAGTTGTTATTGACTTCGTCGTTGTGTTTTTCAATTGAAACCCCTACCCAACGGGACCGGTTGATTAGAAAAAAATCTTTAGGCAATAAATTCTGAATTTTCTCACCCGATCAGGAATTGAATCCGGGACCTTTTCCTCTGAAGTTGGCGCCTATAAATAGCACTAGGCTAACGAGGTCGATGTACTGACACCTTTGTATAGAGAGACATACTTTTTTTGAAAATGAATCTGTGCTCACTCAAAGTGAATATAAATATACCTAGGTAGTCTTTGACTCTCTCACAGTAGGCTACTAAAAGGTTGTGTCGTGAAAGAGGAAGATTTATTCCACATAACTATCACCCGTCTTGTAGTTACAGGACATGTAACGTATCCTCTAGTTACCTAAACCACTACTGTCATTCCCTTCTACAACTTCTATCATAAAATTTATGTGCGGACTATTTGCACAGTTCATTGGAATCACTTTACAATATACGGTACAGAACGAACGAAGATTTCTTCATACAATTTCTTTTTGCTTGGTAGAATTTAAAAAACTCATGTCGTCGCCATGGTACAGAATTGGGATCTCTGATGCCCCCCAGAGGAGGCTGATGGGTTGAATTCAATACTCGTATTTTCCCGTACCTAAGAAGGTAGGAGTGAAAAATATCTTCATAACAAGTGTTATGGAGTTATGAAGATATTTTTTTTTATGTCTGAATGGGCCTTCATTGAAATTTATTTAGAATATTCAGCAAAACATTCATAACATTTTAATATTTTTCGTAAAGAACCAGCCATTCTTCATGCTTTCGAAAAATTAAAGATTGTTCGACTATTTCGACAGTTTCGAGTACTTGATGTGAGACAGACGTATGCAAAAACCATCATCCTCCACTTTATAAAGCACAAACAGCTTCAGATTCCAATAACTCACGAGCTTTTAACAAGATGTAGAAATAAAAACTTCTTTAAGACTCCCAAGACTAGAACTACCTTTGCTCACAGGCATTTTACCTTCCTGGCTCCGAGACTCCTTAACAAAATACGAGACGGGCCGCTTACCAAGGAACAGATGACTAGAAATCCACCACCAAAAAAACTTATAACAATGTGGCTACTCGAGATAGGCAGGGAGGAAACGGAACGCCATTTGAGCTACATACCGACCTGAGATGGACTACTATGCGGGTATGGTACATCGTGGGTGCTATATTTTGCTATTGTTGTTGGTTGGGACTTGTGCGAGTGGACGGTGTTGCTTTGGAGTGGACGGGAGGATCATCGTGTGAGTGACTGTATGTGTGGATGGATATCTGTGGATGAATATTATTATCTTAGTAAATAAGTATTAGGCTGTATGTATGGATGGATGTCTGTGGATGAATATATTTTATCTTAGTAAATAAGTAATTTTTAAATGACTGTTATTGTAATAAGTTTAATAAGAAATTAAATTCGTCTTCTCCCTAGTACAGGCATTGCCTAGTTGGGAGAGACAATGTAACTGAACATATTATGTAACATGTCTTAATTAAATAAAGAATTATTATTATTATTTCAAATCATTTATTCATTAAATCACAATATATCATATGAAGTATACATCATTGTAAAAAAAAATTAATAAAAATAAATTAAAATTAAATACAATGCTATATACTAAATATAAAAATATCGGTATTATCTCTCATGATACATCACGATGTAATGTAATCATGAGAGATCTTCGAACTACAGAGAAAGGAACCTTCTTAACATCCTACATGAGGACAACAGAACTGCCTTTTGGATGGCATATCTGAGACCACAACAGATGCCAAGTTTCCCTAGATTGTCTTTAAGAGACTTAGGAATAACTCCATTCGTCGATATCACTATAGGTATTATGTACGTGGTTGGTGTATGCCACATATCCTTGATTTCGTGAGCAAGATCAAGATATTTAATTATCTTATCTTGCTCGGCTTTTTTCAAATTTTCGTCATACGGAATAGTGATATCCACGAGATACGTTATCCCGTTCCTACGATCAACCAATACAATGTCCGGACGATTTGCGTTAATCGTTCGGTCAGTTTGTATTGGTATATCCCAATACAACTTTGTATTACTGTTTTGCATTACCGAAATTGGGGTGTACCTATAATAAGGTACTTCAAGTTCGAGCAAACCATATTTCAAGGCAAGTTTTTGATGAACTATTTTAGCCACATCGTTATGTCTGTGCAGATACTCAGAACCACACAGGAGAGAACACCCAGACAAAATATGTCTGAGTGTTTCTCCTGTTTGGCCACATGCACGACATTTATCAATTATATCAGGTGCTTTAATAATATATTTTTTATAATTATTAGTGACGATGACCTGGTCTTGTATTGCACAGACAAAACCTTCTGTTTCGCTAAATAGTTCACCAAACCTCAACCATCCAGTCGAATCTTCAAGACTTACATGTGATGAATTTAAAGTTTCGAAGAATCGACCGTGGAGAGACTTGCCTTTCCATATATCAACCCGATCTTGTACCCCAATTATCGGTGGTGAAACAGGATTTGATAAATTTAAGGGCGTGTACTTCAAATCACACACAATGAGGTCTTCATAACCCAATTTACTCCTTGATGAGATAAAGTAAGATTGGAGGAGGTTTATCTCTTTGTTATTCATGTTTTTGATGTTTAACATGCCTCTACCACCAATCTTCCTTGGTAAATATAATCTCATCAAGGAACATCTTGGATGATGCATCCTATATTGTGTGAGCAAACCACGTACCCTTAAATCCATCTTGTCTAGTTCCGTTTGGTTCCACTTAATGATTCCAAAAGAATACAAAATTTTCGGTACAACCCATGAATTAATGGCCATAATTTTATTTCTCCCGGAGAGAAAACTTTTCAAAACTTTTTTTAATCGTTTAATAAATTCATTTTTAATGTTATTTTTAATAATTTTGTGGTCAAAAACTAGATTTTGTTGAAAGCCAAGATATTTGTAATTTTGATTATCTAAAAGAGGAATGTTTGTAACAGATGAAGAACTATTTTGAAGATTGTTTCGGATTATTCCTTTTTGAACATTAATTTTTGCACATTTTTCAAAGCCAAATTCCATTTTTATATCATCACTAAATTTTTTTGTAATTTTGATTAATTTTTCTAATTCAACTAAATTTTTACCAAATAATTTTAAATCGTCCATATAAAGTAAATGACTAAATTTAATACCAGACCTTTTTAATTCATAGCCACAATTTGAGGATTCCAATAATTTACTCAGTGGATTTAGAGCTAAGCAGAACCAAAGCGGACTTAGACTATCTCCTTGAAAAATACCTCTATTGATATGGATTGAATCGGTAATATATTTTCCAGAAGGTTGAGAAACAGATATTTTTGTTCTCCATTTTGACATCAAAAATTTTAGAAATTCTACGAGTTCGTTGTTAATTTTATATATTTCCAAAACTTTTATTAGCCAAGAGTGTGGGACTGAATCATATGCTTTTTTGTAATCAATCCATGCCATAGAGATATTTTTCTTTTTGTGTTTCACCTGCTCACAAATAATACTGTCTATTAAGAGCAATTCCTTTGTCCCACGAGATCCCATTTTACATCCATTTTGTCTGACAGATAAAATATCATTTTCAATTAAGTATGAATGAATTTTGTTTGAAATTATAGATGTCAAAAGTTTATAAATTGTTGGTAGGCATGTAATTGGTCTAAAGTTATTTGGAGTTGAAGCATTATTGATTTTTGGGATCACGTGGGTTAATCCTTCTGTTAAGAATTCTGGAAAGTTCAAATTTTCAATTGCAGATTGAAACTGTCTTGCCAATATTATATGTGAATTTGTAAATTTTTTAATCCAAAAGTTTTGTAGCCCATCTTTTCCCGGAGATTTCCAATTTTGTATTTTTTTTAAAGCAGTTTTAACGTCAATCAAATTTATACTAAAATTTTGCATTTCTGGATGTTCAGAATTAATTTCTTCTAACCAATCACTATTAGTGTTATGGGATATAGAATTCGACCAAAGATTTTTCCAAAAAGTTTCCATATCATCTTTATTAGGTAAATTATCTGTTTTGAAATTTGAATCTTCCAGATTGGTAAAACATTTTTTTTGATTAAAGGAGAAGAGATGGTTCTGTTTTTTCCTTTGAACCCTTTCTTTAAATCTTCTTATCCGTTTAGCTAACGCCAAGACTCGTTGTTTAAAAAAGTCAATTTTTTCTATTATTTTTAAATTAAAGTTATCAATTGAATATATATTTTCGATATCAAAAATTTTCTCAACAAACAATTTTAATCTTGGTCTATGGTTTCCAGAATTAAATGATGTAAGTTTTCCAATTATTGAGCGAAATTTAGTTATTCTATTTTCTATTCTTTTTTGCCAACGGGGGGTACTTGAATGGTCAATGATGTTTTGATTTCGATTAAATTTAATATTAGCCATATTTATGCAAGTAGCCGCTGCACAATAAAGAATAGAATGAACGTCTTGTAAATTTTGACAGGAGTTTAAATCATCTAAAATAATATTATTAACACGACAAATAATTGTTTCAATAATTGGAAAACTTTTGAATTTTGGCAATAAAGGTCGAAGAAAGGGTTCTTGATTACGAAACAACAAAAGCATCTCTTCATATTTGCTCTTAATAGAGTCATAATCAGGGATATTGAAATATTCAAAGTTCTCGTTTGAAGCATCATTAGAATTTATAATATTTATATTATGAATGTCATCAGAGCTTGTGTTGTGATGATTAAGTTGTGAATTTATGTCCAAAATTGTGTTATGATGATTCATCGGAGAACTTAAATATTCCGATCTAAGAACGTCTAGTTCAGATTCCGATAATAATTTGTTTCTTATTATTACCCGAACCTGATCGGACAATCTTTGGGTACTAACATTTATCGTGGGCTCCAGAAGAAGCCATTCCTGGGACAGCCTTTGTCTGTAGCCAGTCAAGAAACTGCCCCCCTCTGTAGCTCGGTTGTACGCCCGGATGACATTTTTATTCATTTCTCTCGTCCATCTCATCCTGCGGCGTACTTGACCACCTGCAGCGGGGCCTGCTGAACTACGAGGGTTCACTCGGCCCAAGCATGCAGGTGTCGATGGTGGTGTCCGATCTTCTTCCATCACAAACAATAATTAACAGTTAGTTTGGCATTATACATTTTCTTCTTTTTTTATTTTTTTTATAAAAGTTCTTGTTTTCCATTTTATTTGATTGATCCAAAAAAAAATCCAAAAATAAATAAACCATGAAAAATATTTCAAAAATTGTTTTTTTCACAAAACAGTTCCGTTGTCAAGTTAATTATTATTTTCCAAAACACTGATAATAAATTTTCATTTTTCTTTTTTCCAAAGCGTAGAGTTTTATAAAAGTAGAGTTTTTATAGCACAAATTATAAAACAAATAGTAAAAAACACTTTTTAAATAATCTTGAAGATAAATTGTAAAAAATAACTATAAAAAAATATTTTTGAAAGATAGAGATCTTTTATGTAATGTATGATGTCAAACTGTTGCTAGGTGTTATTATTATTATTAATTATTATTATTTTAAAAACTTTTTTCTTTTTCAAATTTAATAAATAAATGAACGCTTTTATAAAAAAGCGTTCATTTATTTATTTTGTATAAACACAGGTGTCAGTATAGCCGGCGGAAACTATGGCAACTTTTCCAGTCAACCGGTTCCGTCCAATCTAAGAGACAGGCTAACGGGTAGAAATTTCAAATAAAAAAGCACTCAAAAGTGATGTCTTGTGAAGTCCACCCCTTCCTCACTAGGCTACCGAGGTCAGTTGAGTCAAATTTGATCCAATAGGCTATAATAATATAAAGGACTTAGGAAAAGCTTACTTGGAATTTTTTCGACGGTAGCAAACACCACAAAAAAAAGGAATTAGCGAAATCGATACAGCCATTCACGCGTGATGTTATGACCAAGGTCCATTTTTATTATTCTAATATACTCGTAATTCAAATTCAAAATAACGTGGTTGAACAAATCAATCATTTTATTACTTTGTGACATTTATGTCTTAACACCTAAGCACTTATTTGGAGTTTTAACAAAGTTAAAGGATCCTCGGTTTATGAAACAGACGACCCGCTGGCCTCCACTGGATACATGATTCTCCAAGATTGATTCCAGCTGCCTGACTGGAGACGAGACGAGGCGAGTACCGGAGCATGTCAGAGGCAGACGATTCATCAAAGGGAGAATTACCATTTCCAATTTCGTGATTCGCACCTCGGCACTTTCTTCTCTTCTCACTTCCAGCCCAGAGTACAACAAGTCTGATGCGTGGCTGCTCCATCCGTCATTTCCATTCGCATTCAATCTGCCGCTCGCTACAGAAAGAAATATTATATTAATTTAAATGATAAAAGATCCCGCGCAGAATGTTGCGTATTTTTTTTTAGAAATCCACGAACTTCTTAAAACTCCAGTTTTGGTTTCAAATCAGGAGTGTTTGATTTTGTCAATCATTTTAATTTAAATTTTTGATATTCAACCAAAAGAGATCACAAATAACAATACATAACATAAGTGTAAATCAATAAAAACTATTTGGTTAAAACAACTGTCATCTCAAACATATTAAAATTGACTGTTTTTTTTTTTACTTATTATTTGGCAAAGACCTTTCAGTCACATCACCATCTTCAGTTCCATACAAAATAATCAAATGAAAACTCCCTTTGAACTCCACTCAGGAGCATAGGGAGGCAACAAGAGCTCTCCACTGCGCTCGATCTTGCGAAATGCTTATGACCTTCTCCCACACCAAGTCCAACTCCCTCAGCTATGCCTCGAAGGAACGGAACACGGTATGAGAGGGGCTTCCACGTCTTCGAGACCCTGATGAGAGGAAAAACAGCGCTCTCCTCGGCCAACTGTCATTCGGCATCCTCAACACTCCTCTCCGTAATGGTGGAAATGATGGGCCTGCGCTGGGTGCGTCGGCGTAAATATAATAAATAAAATAAATGTTTTTTCAGCCACTATGATGATTATTATTATTCAAATAGAGTTTGTGAAGAAAACAAGACTTATTTTTGGCTCGATTATACTCATTATCATTGAATAAAAATTATCAGCACGAAGTTATGTGCAACAAGTAGGTACCGATAGACAATATTCTATTTAACACAGAATAACAGACATCTGGATCAAACTGAAACGGTCGAAATTACAACAGGAAATTACATAAATGTCTTTCAAAAAATTACTATGCTAGAGTTTGTATTGAATTTTGTTCCAAAGCACACAAGTTTTACCTTTTATAAGATAAACCGACTATAGTAAAAACTCCGGACGTAGTAGTAATATTTTGCTTCTATCCGAGGTTTTGGCTGAGGCGTGAAGTGTGTCCTGAGGCATCTGAATAGTTCCACGTGTGCGCCACTTATCATTTTCCCAGAAACTAGAGTCAGAGCCCGCCAACGCAACCACCTCCTTCACTTGCCCCTACAGAAATAACTCCCCAAATATTTCAAGAACGATAGGACCTTCTACATTTTAGGAGAGTATTTTGTTTTCTTTCTGTTACTTATTTTGACTTTAGCATTATTTTTATTTCCTTATTCTTTTTCTCTTTGCTGACCACCTGTATAGTCTATTTTTGATATCTCACCTGGCTTTGCCCATCTCAATTCTAGGTATAGGCTTACTAAAAGAATGTTTTAGGTTACAAGAAAAGGTGTAAGAATTTCGAAAATGACGAGGATCGAATTTCGTCGTCGAGGAAGGCCAGTCAGAAGCAAAAAGAAAATATGATAGATTTTGTGAGAAACGTAATTTATTTATTTATTTATTGTTAAAAAATGCCACTGTTTAGCATGACGGTAAAAACCTTTATATTACAGAAAAAGTGTACAAGTAAAAAAAAGAACAACATACATAGGTATCAATTTACAATGTCGGTAACTATAAATGTACCTATATACAAAGTACATTGTACTTACACCAAAATGACAAGTCAACAAAACATAATAACATACCTGTATGAACAGAAAAAAAACAGTAAGCAGTTATAATAATATACTTATATTGGTAACAAATCATTGATGCTTTCGGCGGAAACTTTGTGAAATCCCATACATACATACATACATTCTCCCTTTAAGGCCCCCCGCACAACGCAAGCCAGTCCGGAGGAGACAAATCCGCAGCAAACCCAAACCGCACAAAACCAACCGTCTAGTTCGATCGAAGCAATCAAACCAAAAAGCCGATCCCATACAAATCAAGCCCGCCGCAGATCCCTCCCCCAAACCAACCCGCAATGCAGGAGGCCTAAGCCCCACTTAGGGGCATAGGGAGGCACCAAGAGCTCTCCATTGCGCTCGAAGGCGTCCGAGGCTTATGGTGCCTTTTCTGACCGGTTGAAGTTTAAGGACGTGAGGTGGTCAATCTCACGGTCCCGAAATCCCATATTGAATTTTATTTAAAATAATAATTTTATTATAAGTACCTATTTTATATTGGTAATCTTGGTGAAGGGCAGATCCGTCCGTTCTCTCTGCCTATCCATCAAGGGGATACGGAGTAAAAAAAAACTTTTAGTAGACCTCCATGTCTCTTCCATTTTTTTATTTATCCATCATGCAGTTTTCCGTAGAGGGTAGGCAGAGAGTTCGAACTACCATTCTCAACCTCTTTCGTTGCATTCAACACCATAACGTTCCGCATACATTTATTTCCGACTTGGCCTTCCTTTGAGACGGCACCGATATGATCGGACCACGTCAATATTTTCAAATTACAGATCTTTTTTTTTTTTTGCTTTTTTTTATTAATTCTCTCAAATACCCGAACCATCTCAATTTACTCACTTTCATTCTAGTCCCTACGCGAACATTCACTCCACATTGTATTTTAATAATAAAAATACTTCGTTCGTGAAATAAGTCTCTGAGTGATGATACGCCTTACAGAACACACTGTGTTGACAAAGGGTGAAAGATTTGTGGCTTATGAAGTCGATTAGCGGTAGGCAAATGTCCCAGGCCCCGTAATAAATAAGGCGATGTGAATCTTGAAAGAATCCGAGAGAAGGTCCGGTCATCTTTCATCCCGACGTGTCCCCGGGAATCCCCGTATTAGCTGCGACAATGTGACATGGCGGCCATGATGGGAGCCCACACGGCACATGGCAGCTAATGGAAATTATAGATTCCTCTCTGTCTCCTGAATAACAAACGACTCCTGTCCTCGCCCTCCTCCTTGGCCTCCCTCTCTTATCTTCCAGCACACCTACCCACATGACGAGAACCCTTCTCCTCGCATTGTTACCGCACGAATAATAACATGATTATGAACAAAGAAGTGGACCGTCTTCAAATGAAATCAGACATTTTATTTTTATGATCGCCCCCTCTCCTGGATGCCAGATATTACATTGTTACCCTTAACATATTTTCTATCGCAGACGCACATCTTACCCCCGTAATATTAATAAAAATAAACAACACACTAAACTGATATCTTTAAGGGCCGGTTTTATAAACGAAATCCGTAAGTTAAAAATATTATTTTATTGTTGGTTACTATGGTTCCAAATAGTAACTGCGGATTTTGACAATACACCGCTAAAGTAAAATCTCTAAAATATCGTTCAAAATAATTATTTTATGCATATTTTCACAACTTGATTTTTTCGTGCAAATATTATTTCTTAGATATTTTGTCAGACCAGTTTTTTTTTATTTAATTCGTGCATTTGACGAGTCAAAGTTCGTAAATAATGGTCAATTAATGATGATAAATAAAATACTCTATATTATCACTACAAGAAGAAATGGCTCAGTAAGCTTAAATTGGTACGAAAAGAGATATCTGTCAGAGAAACTTTCGGTAGACGATTGTCTAACCGACATTCAGGCGGTCGGTATGCTCCGTCAGTAAATGTAACCGAAATTGACTTCTGGATAAGAACGGGCTTATATTTTAAATTAATCCAGTGAATTATCGATGTTTATCTCTCAGGAGACTGTAAAAATTCATATTTCTAAAAAAACTATTCAACATTCTGAAAAGATTTGAACAAATTTTTGATGAATAAACAAATAGAAAAGAATGTTTTTTCTATCACTAATACAATAATTGAATATATTATGTAGGTAGGCACATGTTTCTCTAATCTAATAGAATATAATAGAGACAGAGACGAGACTTGATAATAAATAAAGAGATTAAAATAAAAGTCAATTGACGGTTTGGGTGACAGTTGTTTTATTTGACAAACAATATTCATATTAAATATGTACATATTGTGTGACAATATCCTAAGGGTGTTTGTTTATACCAAACGAACGCAGAGCCAGAGCTAGAAAATAGAGCATATTTTCTTGATCGTTGATATTATGGTTACTAAGGAAATAACAACGAGAAAGTACTGTTCTTGCTCGTCGTTGTTTCCATGGTGTCCAGTATCAACCATCAATTTATGTACATATACAATATACAAACTCAGCCAAAACCTGTCACTGGCAAAGAAAAGGATCATTAATAATTAAAGAATATGTAACAACTAATGACTCTAACAATTCATTACTGATGTTAGTAATGTTCCATTTTTAATGGAACATACCACTACGGGCTTACGACCGTCTTCTAGGCTGTTCGAAGGCTGGCTTAGTGTGATCACTTTACGTTAACAGGTATGTGGTAATGCTTAAGTCTCCGAAACTCCTAATCATGAGAATTCTCAACCTGTTCTGCATGTTGAAAAATCTCATGTATGCAACAAGTAGGTAATTAATGAAATATAGAGATAAAAGTTGGAAATTATTGAGAACAAGAGAGTAACCAAATTTAAAGACTGCGACTGCTGTTATGTAAATTGTTTGATATTGGTTGTATCGTCCCATAAAGGATCTCTTTAACACGTTGTGGACTATTTTACATTTCTTCCCGCAGCAACACTAGTATTTTCAAGTGGTTGCTAGCCTGGTAGTTCCGTTGTCGACTTTTGTACAGTTTCGTGGGTTTGACCCCGCGGGCCGACCATCTTTCTCTTTCACGACACAAGCTTTAAGTAGCCTACTGTGAGAAGAGTCGAAAGAGTCTTCTCACAGTAGGCTAGAATTTTTTATTGAGAATCAGTGCGCACTCACTTTGAGTGAGCACTGATTCTCAATAAAAAAATCAAGTATCACAATATATTATATCATCGATATAATTATTATTTCACGCCGACAACTGTTGTTATTAATTATTGTCATAGCGACTATCGACTAATATTTCCTGTAGTCGGAATCAATCACCCTGTCGACAATATTTCTACTCCACAGTCACGTATTGCTTTGAATAATAATAAATGTTAAAAAAAATGTCTGCAGTTGTATACAAAAATGAATAAAACTAAATTTACTTTTTTTTTCATATGTCTAGTTGAATGTGGAAATTTCTAAGCGTATCCGCCTTCGTGTGGCTTGACAGTTTTTTTTCATTTGAGCAGGAAACCGCCGACGTCTCCCCTTGTCCGTCCCTTTGAACTTTACGTGGAAACAATTAAACGGAATATCTTTGTTTTCCTTTCCTGATTTAGCGCCACCTCCCCCTCCCCCTCTCATGTATTGGTCAACACCCGATATGTACTAGGTACACATCTCTGATGTTGTCATCCACCCTACAAGGATACAGACACCATCTCTGGTGATGATAAATGAGGCACCTCGTTAGGAGCACATTCAGTCACAATAATTACCCACCTAGTTGGGCGAAGACCTGCGGCTCTTGTTTCTTGTAACTACACACCGTCGTCTTCTCCATAAAATCTATATCTATAAAAGACAAAAAATGTTCCTATGTCATAATACAGACAGACTTTGAATCCAAAACAAATGTGCCCAAAACTACTATGTTCATTATAAAAGTGGTTTGAGACCACTATCTTTAAACCACGTGTAATCTCGACACTTACTTGTCTATTATTCGCACATTTCGTTTGAACAATAGACAAAAATATGCGAGTAATTGTCAAAAATGTATGATTTAATTTTTTTTTCGATTCGATGTAACTCGAAAGGTAACGGTGCGAGCATGATTTTAAGCCGTTAAATGAATGGGAAAATGTAAATCCGTAAAGGTCTTAAGAGGGACGTTAGTCTCTTATATAAAAATGGAGCCCTATTTTGCGTGCTCATCGCATCATGCAAGAACGGTTGAACCAATTTCGCTAATTCTTTGTCGTGTTTGTCTGACCATAGTCATGAGAAGGTTCTTATGAAGGGAAAAATTGTAATAAAGTTGCAGGGAACATTAGAAATAGTAGATATTAGTAAATATGAGTAAATAGTAGCTATCCTTCGTAGTGCTTTTTACAATATTTTTTACCCATCACGCCGTGTTCCGTGAGGGGTGGGAAGAGAGAACGGACTCTTTTCTATCCAAACACACTTCTTTCGCTTCTTCCAACGACATAACATTTCTCATATTCACGCCCTCTCCTATCTCTCTTACTTCTGACCTGGCCTTCCTTGAGGACGGAATCAATGTGTTCGATCCACGTCATTTTCGGTAGGCCACGCCTTCTTACACCTTTCTTACACAATATGATTAAATTCCAATTTTCAAATTTGATTGGCGTTAGAGATAAATTGTTATTTGATAGTTGATGCAATTGACAGAATGCGGTTGGAAAATGTCATACGGTTTGACAGATGCATCGGGCGGAAATACATTAGTTAAAAGGTATTTAATCATTATGTACCATTTATAATTTAATATTCATAGTTAGGACCACAGGACAACGTCTGCCGGGAAAGCTAGTCACATGTGAATATGAAAACATACATACTTTTGCAATTTTTATCGTTGGTGTGAAGTTGCCGCATAACACAGATTATCAACCCAGCATACTAATCCCCCATGATTCCCATCAAAAAGTTGTTGTGGCCAATCATTTTATGGTTATCGTATCGATCGGGTCAAACACCTAATATGAGTGCCTCACGCCGGGTATCTGCTAGTAATGAATGATGCTTCAGTGCTTCAAACACTTCTGAAACGATATAGTAATTGAATAATATAGACATACAGGGTGGAGGGCGCAGGGGGTATCTTCACTTTTTAGTTTATTTTCTCCTTAAATAAATTTTGATCCACGCCTTCTTTGTCTTTTGAAAAGTGATATTTTAACAAATTATCTCGACCATTCTTCTCTGTTCAGCTCTTCTATTGATTTTCTTTTCATTGTTTTATGAATTTCTTAGTTTAAATAAAACTTTTAGATTACTCCTTCTTTAATTTTACACACAAAACTGCAGACCTGGCTCGGGGAGAGCGGAGAAAAATAAACCTATGCTGCTTTTCAGAATTTTCATGATCGCTTCACAGTTAATATTTTCCCACAAAAAAAAGAATGACCCATAATTATTAAAAATAATTAGTAAAATTAATTATGAAATTTAATAAAACAATAAAAATAGTCCGCCATGACTCAAATCAAAAATAATTTCACAAATTTCCAATCAAATAGGCAATACTAGGCAACTTACAATACAATACAATTCTCCCTTTTACACCCCACTCAGGGGCATAGGGAGGCAACAAGAGCTCTCCATTGCGCTCGATCTTGCGCAATGTTTATGACCTCCTCCCACACCATGTCCATGTCCCTCAGCTCTGCTTCGAAGGAGCGGAACACAGTGTGAGAGGGTCTTCCTCGTCTTCGGGACCCTGATGGGAGGAAGAACAGCGCTCTCCTCGGCCAACTGTCATTCGGCATCCTTAACACATGTCCCAGCCAAGTCCATCTCCTCCCCACAATGGTGGAGGTTATGGGCTCACGCTGGGTGCGCCGGCGTATAGCGTCGTTCGTGATGCGGTGGTACCATCTTACACCCAGAATTCTCCTTAGGCACTTCATTTCAAAAGCTGAGACTTTTTGTGCCTGAGCAACTAGGCAACTTACCATTTGATATATTAACTTTTATTCGCCTATTCAGAAAGTTAGACAATCTGGCTTTCAATTTTTACTACTTGATTTGAAGAAAAAGTCCAGTTTACTAGAAGAGAAAAATGACATAGTACCTATGATTTTTTTAATTTCAATAAATTAAAATGCTGGTAGGTACCTATAAAAGAGGAAGATGATTTTTTCCTAAAATTCCTAAAATTTCCTAAAATTTCCTAAAATAGAAATAATTTATCTTTATTACTCGCACACTTCTATTGATCAAGTGTCGCAGGAACGAGCGCAATGTAGAGATCTTGTTGCCCCCTATGCTATGACTTAAGCAGTAACTGCTTTATTTAAAAGCTACGATCAGTGGAAAAAATAGCTCGGCGATAGAAAATCATGCGATCAAGCTGTCATCGAGATAGTTTAACGCATATCGCTTGATTGTGAGCTGTTCTCTGTAGATTTTGAACCGCCATATTGGATTTAACGTCAACTCATTCGAGATGCCTCTAACCCATTTGGTCACATTTTAACACTTGAATTATTTGTAATTAACAAACATCGACCAATGGGGCATGCGCGAAATAGTCGAACTAATTTCAGTTTTTAGAACACATCGCTTAATAGAATACGAATTTTTTCTTAAGTTTTGGAACGTTCTTATTTTAGTTCGAAACAAATCCAGAATAGGGGGTAGGTAGGTCTCCTCACATAGTTAGCTCCGCCCAGATATAGAGTCTACGATTAGTTTTCGCTGTTAACCCCGTAGCCGCACATTTCGACATCCGTTCAATATTCTTAATAATTATTAATACGACATAGGAGTCATTATCTGATGATCATCATATTATTACCTATACCGTTTGTGTCATCAGCTTGTTTGCTATTGTTCCAATTTACCCAATACACATATTATCTATCTCTGCATATGTTATTACACATCCTATCGTGTGAGTGACTGGTGTATTCCTAATTACAAGGCAATCAGCCCCTTCTATTATTATAGGGGTTGCCCGTCATGTGACCTCGTCGATCGTTTTATAACGATTGCGCAAAGATAATCATCTTAACCTAACAATGATGCTTTAATGGTTAATAATTAACTTTATTGATTTAAACATAAGTGCGTCTTTTGATTCATTTCAATTCGAGTCGTAGGTAATGGTGAGAATTTATGTTAGGTGCACTAGCTTTCCCGACATACGTTGTCTTTTAGTAACCACTGAATATTGAATTCGAATCTGTATAATGATAAAAAATAATTAATTATCTATTATAGAAAACTAGCTTCCCCGACAGGCGTTGTCCTGTAGTTCTAACCCGAGGCGGCCCGTTCATAATGTGCACTGCGCCCCCAGAAAAAAAAAACAAAATTAATTCGATTATGTTAAACTAATAAAATAATAACATTAAAGTATTTCCAAAACATCCATATTTCATTCGTATTTAAAGCTCAGGCGGGAACAACGCGAGAATATACCTATGCGCGTGCAGACATTCTATCTCGCCTATGAAACGCCCATGCTTGATTTATTGGACTCTTATCCGCTCCGTTTAACATAATAACTCATGAAAATGTCAAAAAATGGATTAGAAATATTATAAAATATAATATTAAAGTTAGTATGGAACGAATTTCCCGCGACGCCATAACAACAAAATTATTGCTTACTGCACCTGGTGGTAGTTCTCTCACACACGTAATTGGCGCTCTTACAGTTGCCAATCCCACTTACTCCACTGGTTATGGGCCGCCTCTGGTTAGGACCACAGGACAACCAACGTCTGTCGGGAAAGCTAGTAAATAAATAAATAAATGTCGTCAATAGTGAATGTTAGCATAGTGACTAGAATGAAAGTGAATTAATTAAGGTGGTTTGGGCATGTAGAGAGAATGAACGAAGATATAATGACTAAAAGGATATAATATAAATCTGAAAGAATGGGTGCATGCAGACGGGGCCGACCTCGAACAACACGGTCCGATAATATCGGTGCCGTCTTGTGGCAGGGCCAAGTCAGGAGCAAAAGGAATAGAAGAACATGTATGCGGAATGTTATGCATTTGGAGGAAGCGAAAGAGGTTTGTATGGATAGGAAGGAATGGAAGTCCGTACTCTCTGCCTACCCCCTTCGGGAAACGGCGTAATGGGTAAAAAATAGTCAATAGTATTTTGGTCGTGGATATGACGCCATTGCGTTAGTCGGTCAGTGTTTTGTGCAACTATAATATTATTAATAACAGGCGAGGTAATGGAGAAACGGAGATCATAGTATTGTTGTATCCCTTATCTCGATCCCTCAGCCTGCTGTCCTACTGTCCGAGATCTGCCAGATTGTATTCCAATAAGTACATCATATGCCAGATAACTTATTATGTTTATCTCTGAGGTCATGTGTCAGAAATAATCTGGATCTTGAAGGGGAGATTTTTTCTAAAATGAATCTGAACACACTCAAAGTGAATCCACAAATTCTTTGTCGACATCTTTGATATAAACCAAAGCATGTGTTGTGGAAGTGGAAAAGTTGGGCACCGGGATTCGAACCCACGGCCTTCAGGACGCTGTACATACGAAAAGCCATCCAATGCTTAAACTTTTAATAAAGACGATAGTCTCCGAAAACCATTTTTATTTTGAGAATAAATGGACTGTATCCATGCCCCTAACGGAAAAATAAAATGAAAACTAAAAGGGCCGCTGGCATCTCGTGTTGTGGGGGATGCGGCTGAAATTAAATCGCGCGTCCTTTTTGCAGTGAATAAACATCATGGCGTGAGATAAAGGACGTCGAGACGCCCCTAGAGAGCGTCCGTCTGCTCAAGAAAAATTCCCTGAATAAAAGATACTCACTGAAATTGCATCGCTCCTTCCTCCGCACTCCAATCACAGCAAAACATCGGTCCCAACTCGATCTGTTTATTAAATGGTGGGCATCACAAGTGCTAGCTGCAGCCCTCACCCTCCCCCTGAGCCTGACAGCATAATTGAGTCTGCTGTCCCATTGTCTGACACACAACAGCGCATCCAGCGATTGCATATCCGCTGCAACAAAGTGGTTTTTACATCCATTTGTGAACAATGCATTTTTCAATGGAAAAGTTCAAAGGGGAAAATGATCAAGTCCGCGTCACTCGAAATATTCTCGTAAATTCCTTGTTGATTGGACAATGAACACAGCAGCAGCTGGTATTGATCACAAGACAAACATAGTACCTACTCTTGTTCTTTGTTGCTATATTCCAGTAGTTATGCGTGAGCCCTGAATTAACAAACTCAATTGCCACTCCGATCTCTACAAAATTCAGTCAAAGAAACTGCGCCAAACAACTGCGGTTTAATATCTAGGGAATTAATTTACCTTTTTTTTTAATAAAAATGAATCTGTGCTCACTCGAAGTGAACACAAATACACTTTTGACACCTTTCACAGTAAGCAAATGCTTGTGTCGTGAAAGCGGAAAATGTTGTTTTTGTACAAATATTAAAAATATTCACCTGTCGGGGGCTGGTGTACAATAAAAATTCACATCAGGCAACTACATAATTTAAAATAAAAAGGATACGTTAAAAAGAGTCGTCAAGTGTCAGTTGGTAGGAGGTGCATCCATTACACAGCAGTTTATTGGAGGCAGCGGGGAGATGACAGGAAACAGGAAACGAGAAAAAATATACAAAAGTCGGAAATGAAAGCGAAGGGGGTGAGGGGCTGGAACATAACATCTGAATAGCGAATATCAACAGGAAATAGGACGTATCGGGAGGAGCTGCAGGGGGGGTGGGGTTGCTGTCACATCATAACCCTCGGCACTTACTACGGGGGGTGCAAGATGCCACAGGAGGCTACACTTGTATTTCCTTCCTTTTTGTACTATAAAATAATTGTTACACAGTAATATGATTTTCTACGATTGGACTATCCTATCACCTGTTCTGTGTAATTGTTTCTAAATCGACCTATAAAGCGGCCTCCTCATTTATAGAAAAAAAACAAAGATGGAAGCTGCGTGTTGTGACCTTTCCATGTTCATTCCAGTTATCTTTTTGCCTTACATCCCCAATCCGTTCCAGTACTTCGTCTTCATTCACACTGCAGAATAAAATAAAGTGTCATGTCATCACAATATCTATGAGCTGTCAAAAGATTTTTACTGTGGATAATATAGGCATGCGCCGTGTCAGTTTAGTACAAATGAGCCAGATTTTTTTGTTTTTTTTTTCGATCAAAACTTATAACGAATATGTAACAACTAAAAACTCTAAGAATTCATTACTGATTGTCGATTTTTAAATGGAACAAACCGCTAACGACCGTCTTCTACTGTTATTTCGAAGGCTGGCTTCGTGTGATCACTTTACGTTAACAACGTTCGCCATTAGGTGGTAATGTTCAAGTCTCCGAAACTCCTAATCATGAGAATCCTCAACATGTTGAAAAATCTCATGTATGCAACAAGTAGATATTTAATAATTATTAATAAATATAGAGATAAAAGTTGAAAATTATTGAGAACAAGGGAGCAACCAAGTTTAAAGACTGCGACTGCTGTCATGTATTTGGCAACTTATAATCTTATAAACTTACCTTGAAGTTCGAGGCTTTGACTCAGCTGGTTGGTGACCCAGCGGTTACAACGCCGGCTTTCGTACTGCGGACGTCGTGGTTCGATCCCAGGTGCCGACCATCTTCCTCTTTCACGACACAAGCTTTAAGTAGCTTACTGTGAAAGAGTCAAGGAGTGTATTTGTGTTCACTTTGAGTGAGCACAGATTCATTTAAAAAAAAAAAAAAAAAAAAAAAAAAATGTTTCTCTAGTAGAAATAAGTTTATCCGGAAACGACTAATAAAGGAAGAAAGGAAAGGAAAGAACATGTTTCATGATAACTAACAGGAACCTATCACATAACCGAAACAAGTTACAAATTAACCTCAAATTACTGCACACAAACTTGTTATTGGGGTACATTACACAGTTGTTGTGGCTGTTTTTTCAGGTCCTGATAAAATTCCAAACAATAAAAACACAATATGTTTGTTTGTGTGTCGGCGGCCAAGCAACTTAACCAATAACATTTTATTTCCTCACTAAATTAGCCCCGTGTACCCCCCAACACCTCCCCCACTCTGTCCCGCCACATGTCACACCCCCATCCCCCTCGCGAGATTTCGACCGAATGGCGACTTTTAACCCGTGTATTCCTGGATTACAGTTTGGTTGAAAAAAAAATAAAAATAAAACGATGACTGGGATGATAAAAAGTTCGATTTTTTTTTATTTCGTGCAAATTGTTCAAACATTTATTTAAGACACACGGCTGGAATAATTCAAGACGACGACGTCTATAAAGTTGTTGGGGTACATCTGGAGAATGTAAATCCATTATAATTTCGAGAGTTTTTTTTTAAGGTAGTCCCTTATTTTAAAGTGGGCTGAATAAATTACACGTAGGTAGGAACAAAACAAGTTTTCAGATCACATTCCACCCCCCCCCCACCCCCTCAACCTGGAATGTTTTGTTTTCGAAATTCCATTAGGGAAATTCTTGGCTTTCACATAAACACCAAACCCCGGTGAGGCTGAAATCCAATTAGGAGGGAGTGTGTGAGCCGGCGCGGCGCTGATCCCGGAGTAATTATTCCAGCGAGCTTATCTCTAATGCAAATGAGATCTTAAGACGCGAGATTAGATAATGAACTATTGTACTTGAAGCTGTTCACAGCAAAAATCTGATAAGACTAAGGAATTATGGCATGGAAATTCTTCGCAGATAATGTTCCTCTTTGTGTTTGTTACTTCCTTGGGAATTCTAAATATATCCTTCATTATAATCTGTTAAGTTCATCCGTAACTCGCTGAAAATTATTCGTCTCTAACAAGAGCATGGACGATATGGCCAGATGCTCCATTGATAATACATGCGAGATTTCTTTATAAAAAATAAATCTGCGTGCTCATATACTTTGTGTTTGTTACTTCCTTAGGAATTCTAAATATATCCTTCATAATAATCTGTTAAGTTCATCCGTAACTCGCTGAAAATTATTCGTCTCTAACAATACTTTAGACAGAGTTCGTACAGAGAAGTGGTTGGTAGCCCAGTGGTATGAGTCGACGGCTTTCGTACGTACAGCGTATTGAAGATCGTTGGTTCAAATCCCTGTGCCAAACACTTTCACGACACGACTTTGCTTAGTGTGAAAGATTTCAGAAAATGTATTTATGTTCACTTTGAGTGAGCCCAGATTCATTTAAAAAAAAGAGCATGAATGATATGGCCAGATGCTCCATTGATGCGAGATTTTTTTATAAAAAATAAATCTGCGTGCTCAATGCTCATATACTCAAAGTGAACACAAATACACTCTTTGATTCTTTCACAGTAAGCTACTTAAAATTTTTGTCGTGAATGCGGAAAATTGAATCCTCGAGGTTGACCTCCAGTACGAAAGCCGGCGTCGAAAGCGCCAGGCCACCAACCACTTCAAATTAAAACTTCTCTATATTCTTCGTATTCTCTGACTTTTGAGTTTTGATTGCGGAGATCCGATGCAATCCATTGAACAATATGTTGTTGATAATTGCCCTCTGAGAGCATTTCCTGGACCATAATCACTCAGACATCCACAATGCCACCCCTGCGCTCTTAATTGCTTGAAAGTCTGGATGGTGCTCTCTATGGTGCGTGTCTCCTGTATGCAGCAGATGGCATACTTCTCTGTCTTTTGACATTGCAACCCTATGTTGGCATACGAAATATGTTCGTGTCCACTGGAAATATGATATCGATGTATATTTTATGCTAAGTAGTATTGCTACGGGAAAAAAAAAATTGGGGGTGTCTATATAGCTGATCGATAGGACAATCAATATGAAAACCGCCACTTGTAACAGGAAAGAGTATTTACATACAATTACGATAGTAACTTTAATAGCGTGGAGAGCTGGAGGGTCAGATGGGAACAGGCCTCGAGCAGGGAGACCAGAGGTTTGCCGCGCATATAACTAACACACCACCCGGTTTCAACCTGCCTAGAAGAGACTGGACAGCACTGAACAGAATCCGCACTGGTCACGGCAGTATATGCCGACTTCTTCTTGATTGTGACTGTGGAGCGGAAAGGCAGACAGTGCGACACACAGTTTCCGAATGCAGGGCCAGAGCCTATGATGGCGACTTTCTTGACTTCATTCATCTCAATGAAAGGGCGATTGAATACTTACACCACAGCAAATTTAATTTTTGACAAGGAGACACAATCCCAATATACCATTGTTTGTTTTTAACTTTTTGAATTAAACATAACTTATTTAAGCTTTTTAATTTGACAATTCAATAGATCATCCCTTTTGTGAATGTGGCCAGATAGAGACTGTTGGACACATTGTGTTGAGCTGTCCCATTAAAAAAATCGAGGAAAAACTAGAGAAAATCAGCAGATTGACGCCTAGAGCAGTAAAATATATTGAAAATATTGACGCAGAGCTATAACTCCAACAAAGGTCGCGCGCATACGAAAGAAGAAGAATTAAATAGGAGATATAAGTATTTAATATTTTAATTGGTGTTTTTATGTATACTTAAATACTTATTTGAAAAAATAATTTGTATCAACTTACATGAAATGTGATATAAGACCATGCGATAAATAAATAATAGGACAATCAAACTAAGCATAACCCATTTATATGTGTCTCATTCGACAGGCTTTGCTGCTAGTTAATGATATATAGCTTTATATACCGATCAAAGCACTTGCTGTGATTTCGAGGATCTCTGGAATGTTTGGAGACAGCAGCAGTACAAGCAACGTAATCATGATGACGTCCTAAAAACAATATTGTCACTTTCGTTTAATCTGCGACGATTATGTAGGTATTTTAGTCGAATCGTTTATCTGCATTTCGGCCACTTGGCATTAGTTGTCGCGAGCCCCATGTATTATCAGCTCTACACCGCAATAAAACGATTACATGTCTGCACAAAACTACCGTCCAATAAGCAATGCACTGTGAAGGCTGTCACATAAAATGGGTTCATTCCCGCCAAGTGGAGTGGTCTGACCCCAGCTACAGGGGTGTAGTTTTCTCTCCTTGGCTCGCTGCCTTGTTTCATGTTACGTTTTTTTTGTTGGTAATTTATCTATTTATTTATTTATTATAACACATACGGCCTCTAGGCCAATTACAGTCAATCGACATTATTACAAATGTAAGTACCTACCCACAAAAAGTTTAAAACGAGTTTAAAAAGTGTATAAGAGTATGGTTGCTTACTGTGAGCAGGGAGGTTGTATTTGATATGATTTTCAGAAGGATTGTATAGGTTGTCGATGGGGTTTGTTTGGGTGGTTTCATGATGGCGTTGGTGTGGGCTGAGGGTTTTCTTTGACTGTGGAGGCTGTGGCTGTGCTCTGTGGGTGCTGTTAATATGAGAGTACATTGTATGTTTCTGTTCTGTGTTGGTTCTAAGCTTGTTTGTGTTATGCCTTTGACCATTTATTTTATGTCTTTATTTTTTAATTATTTTTTTTTTGTAAATTTAATTGTTTTTTTTTTTTTGACATATATATATGCTTTGAATTGCCTTTTTATTGTTGCTGTGCATTTTGTTTTACTTCAACTGCTGCTGTTATTGTTTTTTTCGTTTTTTTTTCTTGTGTTCTGACATTTTATATTTTGACATTATTATTAATATTATTTTATTTATTATTAATTTTTGACAGCCCGCGGCTCTATTATTAATTTTGTTCTTGTATACTTTAAATATTCTTTTGGATTTCTTTGTATGCTTAATTGTGCAACTGTCCCGTTTTAATTTATTATTATTGTTGTATTTTATTATTATTGTTTTTTGTAATTTATTAAGGTTATTGCAATTTATTTATATTGTTGTAATTTGTTATTGCTATTGTATTTAATTTATATTGTTGAAACATATTATTGTTATTGTAAATTATAACTGTTATTGCATTTTAATACTATTATTGTAATTTGTTATCATTGTTAATATCATCTTGTTCTTTAATTTTATTTTCCAAAGATTTGTTGTGTCTTAATGTGCCTAGTCGTATATGCATGCTAGCCTCAACACAGGTTCACACCTAGTGAGGCGGCAATTTTTTTCTTTTTTATTTGTATCTGACGTGTATTATTGTTTTGAACTGTATAATATGTATGAATTTGATGTGACAATGATTAAATAAAACATTACAAGTGGTTGTTTTTTTTTCGACCTAACTTTACAAGTATCAATTCCTATGTTTACATCTTTTATGACAAATTTTAAACATCAAAATTTCTTCTCAGAATAGCACCATGCACTGTCAACGCATTTCACCCAACTCTAGTGATCAGTTTTCCGCCCCGTATTAACTCTGTAACTTTCTTTGTTTCAGGTGCACGATGCCAAGGGTCAACAAATGTATAACTTACGTAGGAATCCTAGCTGTAGTCCACCAATCCACCAGATTCTTCGACAGAACGTTTCTTCCCGTCGAAATAATCTGGAACAACCGGATAGAGTACGTATGCCACATGAACATATCCGCCTGGGTGGACAACATCTTTACGCAAGACGTCTACTTCATCACCTACTACATGTTCAGGGTCATCTTCGTCCACTTCGTGCCCTGCGTCCTGCTGGTGGTGCTCAACGTGCTCCTGTTCAGGGCGATGCGGGCGGCGCAGAACCGCAGGAGGAAACTCTTCAAAGAGAATAGGAAATCCGAATGTTCTAAGTTAAGAGACTCCAACTGCACCACCCTCATGCTCATAGTCGTGGTCACCGTGTTCCTTTTAGTGGAGATCCCCGTGGCCGTGGTGACCATCCTGCACATCATCTCTAGTGGCATCGTGGAGATCCTGGACTACGACAAGGCCAACATATTAGTGATGATCACAAACTTTTTTATAATGGCCTCGTACCCAGTGAACTTCGCCATCTACTGCGGTATGTCGCGTCAGTTCAGGGAGACCTTCAAGGAGCTGTTCGTACGCGGCACGACCACCACCAGAAAGAACGGTGGCTCCAGTAGATACTCCCTGGTCAATGGACCCAGGACGTGCACCAATGAGACTGTACTTTAGGTAAGTTATTATATTATTTTCTTATCTCATCATCATCTTCAGCCTTACAACGTGTGGTAGGTTGTAGCTGTTTCTAAGAAGCCTCTCCATCCTGACCCGTCACTGACTGCCACTTTTCGGTTGTTCTGCTCCATAGCCCGATGGTCTGCGACGATACCATCCAACCATCGTAGCTTTGTTGTCGTTTTCCGGCACTTCATCTACCTGCTAAGTTTTTATACAACACCTTTTAGGGAGCTCCAGATTCTCCATACCGTGTAGGTAATGAACTAGACTTAACTTCGTTGATATCCTGGTAGAAATCATAGAGCTCTCTTTTGTATCTTTTACGTCACTTTTGACCATCATTGACAGGTTCATAATATTACATTCTTTGTAGGATTATTCTTTATTAGTAATTGTCCAGGTCTCTGAGGCATGTGTTATGATTTTGATATGAGCTTATTTTTTCTCTAAAAATGAATCCTAGGTCACTCAACGTGAACAAAAATACACTATTTGACAATAAGCTACTTAAATATTGTTTCGTGAAAGAAGTACCTAGTCGGCACATGGGATCAAACCTCCGACCTTCGGTATGAAAGCCGACGTTGTAACTGCTAAGAGTGCTAAGTCACCAACCAACCACTTTAATCAATTAATCTCTCATTTAGCACTCCGAACAAGAAAGAAGAAAGGTCAGACTAGAATAAAATATAAATTTTAATGCAAAATTATTATTTTGAATTCACACAATAGAGTTCCTTCTTTGCGCAACGTTTTAAAACAAAGAGAATTATTGTGTTTCGCTCGCAGAAGTTTTCCAGTAATATTATTAATAGGTAAATTGAAATTTCCTCTCAGCTCCTCGTCTACAAAAGGAAAAATAAAAACGTTTAGAAGTGATTTGAATCAACAAGAGTTGGAAGGAAGATAATCCACTTAGTGTTTACTTACTTATTTAAATATGGTGGCTTTACTTTTAATTTACCTACGGAACAAGCTTTGTTTTTATAAAACTAAGCAGCTTCAAAGGATGAGACGAACAGTTTTCCATGAACCGACAGTGTTGAAGTATTATTTCTATTGCATTAGCTCAGATAGATGTTACGTTTAAATAGCAAGTAGTTTCTCCAACACAACAACTACTGAAGAACAATAACTTTAACAGCAGAACTATTCTAACTAACTCAGGAAGTTCCTCCTATCTCGGCGTCCCGTCAGGTGAAGCCAAACTTGGGTTTTCACTCTGACGTATTCTCGCTACCTCAGCTGGTTATTTGAAACAACTGCACGACATAAAAGTCCGCCTGTCCCTGGTGATATCTTGTTATTTATGTACAGTCCCGCAACCTTATCTTTGACATGATAAAATATAGAATATAAAAAGAATATGTAACAACAACTAATGACTCTAACAATTCATTACTGATGTTCATTTTTAAATGGAACAACCCATTACGACAGTCTTCTACTGTTATTTCGAAGGCTGGCTTAGTGTGATCACTTTACGTTAACAACGTTCACCATTAGGTGGTAATGTTTAAATCTCCGAAACTCCTAATCATGAGAATTCTCAACATGTTTACATGGTTTGTGGATAGGTCTTTCTTCCATTCTTTCATCAGCCCTCTCCTGTCCATTGTTAGATACAGGCCTCCCTCTGAGTCTTCCACCGCTATCTGTCCTTCGCCAACCGCATCCACCCGCTCCACATGAGACCTGCCCATACTTTTACGCCGAGTTAGAACTCGGTCTAGGGACGGTAAACAAGAACTTTCTTGGATAGGCACATGTAATCAAATCAATACAGCATGGAGACTAGTCTCGATAATGGCATCTTATTCTCCACACGAAGAGTAAATATGATCCCCCTTACGCCCTTTTATTATGTCGACCAGCTGGTTATCCAAAATCGTCACCAACGCCAATAAATAATATATAAACATATTTAGTTACAAGTGGGGGAGTAGAGATAAGAAGACAAGAGAATGTGTCTGGGAAGTTAGATTGTTTGGGTCCATCCGTCTTCATCGCCTCTTCAGCTGATCTGAGACCCCCACCCACCACCCCGTCTCTGTATTGTTCCGCTCCAGCATTCCTCCCCGTCTAGGGCAAATAGGGTATTATTGTTCTGTGGTCTAGGGGTCATCTCTAGGTGTATGGGTATATGTATAAGCCGACTGTGCTGGAACCATGGAAGGCTTCAAACCCGCCACAAAAATATTCTAAAGGATTTGTTGGGATATTACAAAGTGTAATTATTATCCCCGGGATAATTCGATAGAAACTGTGAGGTTGCCGGGCCGGGATCAATCGGCTTTTGATCCCAACTTTCCCATTAATCAAACTCGTGGCCCAGGTGGGCGCTCACACCCTCCAAACTCCTGAATTATTAATTAACTAGCAGCAAAACCTGTCGAACGACAGGTATAAAAAATGACATCAACTGTTTGATTGTCCTAAAAGTCACTTATATCGTCCCCTCAATACCACTTAACTACGTTGAAAACTGCGAACAATTTGACACTTCTTCAGTTATATTGAGTTATATCATTTTTAGATCTTAGATATTTTGGGCAGACGATGCTTGGTGATTGTCAAATTAGTTCAAATACAAAATAAACAGTCCTGTACACTTATTTATATATAAAAAAAACAAAGTTTGCAGTATTGCTATAGTCTTGTGATATGATGGCAGTCTCCAAAAATCGGTTCATGTTTTTTCAATTATAAAATTTGTGATAAAACTATACAAGACTCTTTCATTTTTATTTTTAAATGGACCATCACCAAGCACCACAGCTTTCGCGTTACGAACGAACTTCCCAATTAGATATAATATATAATATATGGTTTAAAGTAAGAGTTAGTCAGGTATGTTGTGAGTCCTAATCTGGTTAGCAGCTCGTTAGTTCTGTTTACACTCTTGTCCAGGACTAACTTCAGACTTCACATTCCGATTTACATTTCCTCCGACTAATATTCTATAGTTTGTGCATAGTTAATTGAAATACGTCTTCGTCAGCGCTGTGCCTCTACCGGATCCGGAATTAATTCCACGCCGAGATAATTAAACAGTTTTGATGATATGTACTCGTATGATGTGGAATATTTGATCAGCCCGTTCATCATACCCTACCGTTGTGATGCACAAACATTAAATTATCTTCATGCTCGGGAATATTAATGCACCTACACCAGACAATTATAACGGTCAACAGTTAAATTTGCCTTTTCAAAGGTAAATTTTATTACCGGCAATTTTCTGATTGACCCAACTGTGTTTACGCGCGTCCTCAGTGCATAAATAATAATGTGCTGACCTCCTATTGTTATAATCGTTTGGCATCAGCCATCAAGGGGTGCCACCATCAGAAGACAAGCAACAAAAGTAAAGGAATTTAGCTGCTACATCAAGCAATTGCAAGGTTGTATTTTTCATTCCTTTCAAATATGTGCCCGAGAACACTCTCAGGGGGTAATAATTATCCACATAAGCAGGATGTTCACAGTCACAGGCAGGAGATTCCCAGCCAACATTAACGCCATTGCAACGTGAATATTAAAGTCAGGCCAATGCCTGCCAATGCAATTCCACCCACTGTATCTTTATTTGAGAGTCTATCCATACTTCCCTTGAAACTAAGATTAAAACTGGGACAGTGACTCATCAAATTTTATATAGGTATGGTCAACTCGAAAACTTAGCTGTGAAACATTGAAACTCATCAAAGTAAACATCATGAACCGGTGAGAGGCATTCGAGATGTGATGGCTAAACAGAAGAATGCTGCAAATACCGTGGACTGACATCATTAGTATTAACACAAAATTCTTAGAGAGAGCCAACCCCAGGCGAGAATTGCTGTCGCATAACAAAAAGATTTCTTATTTGGGTCATGTGTTGCGAAGGGAGAAATACCGCCTTCTCCAATCCAAATCATACTGGAGGGCAAAAATGAGGGAAGACGAGGAGTGGGCAGGAAACAGAATATGCCCAAACTGCGAAATAATGGGAGTGGACCGGAATGGAAGGGGTCGATGAACTCGCAAGATCGAATGGCTTTTGCTCACATGGTCGCCAATCTTTGGGAAACGAAGAAGAAGAATCTTCCACGATAGGAACGTTTTTTAAAAAAATGTAGGTAGTAAAATTATATTTGTTTTAGACTTTTACAAAATCCTCGGCGATCTATTTGAGCCAGCCCAGTACAAAAACATCACACATCACTTTGACCGCTCTGGATAATATACGTAGCTCAGTGCTTGTGACAACATTCACGCGATGTCAGAGAAAACCGCACATTTAGTGATTTTAGCATTAATTAATTCAATCCAACCCATTCGTATGATAATATGGAAAACATCACACAAACAGAGGTAAAACCTCTAGAGCGTGACTCTCTCCATCCCAGACAATATTATAATAATATATTGGTACACATTTTTTTGTTGTTGTCTACCTGTTACAAATGTGACTCATCTAGGTTCTTAAGAATGCTTACGTGTGTTTTGTTAAATGGGGATGCGGTTTCAAGTCCTGTTGGCAACTTTGGTCATGGAACATGGTCGAAGTGATGGGGATTTTGAGGAATCGACCAATTCGGCCACCAAAATGGTGAACACTGTAAACGTAAAGTAAATCAGCGTTCAAAACAGCAGTAGAAGATGGTTGTTCGCAGTGTTTAAAATTTGAAAAAAAAATGGCATTTTAAACCAAAAAAAGGTTCTTCTTCTTCTGGTGTCCTATCAGGTGCCTGCGACGGCGATAACCATTTGAGAGAAAGCCTCCCTGTATTTAGCTGCTGAACAAATCTCTCACAGTTCTCAGTCAGATCAGGAGAGTTGCTTCCTTTAGAATTTTATTTTGTGACCAAAGTACGAAGTCTTGCGGACTAGTGCTGTGTTGCTGAATATACCGGCCCAGGATATTTAAGCATTATGTGATTTAAATTGTTGACTTTGAGACTCCAAGCATCTACACAAGTGATTCCCTAAGTATGGTAAGCGACAGTTAAGGTGGTACGCAAGAATATTTAAAAAAAGATTATTCGGAGTTCAATTGGATAAGAAACCCATTCGTTTCGGTTCTGGATAGTGGTGGTGAATTTTGGCCAAAAGTTAAAAAAGCTGCTAACCTAGGGTAGCCCAGAACTCATAGTATATTATAACAGCCTTTTCGTTATTATTATAGAAACTTTAAAATGATATCGACTATTGGAGCTTTTTATTATCTGCTTTAGAACTACATATTCAATATTAATCGGTACTTTGAGGGGGACCCACTGAAGTTACGGACCTCAAATTTTACGTACTTGTTTAGGAGCATAAGACCAACCCGTATACCAAATTTTATGAAAATCAAAGAAATTTTTTTTTTCCTTTTTAGCCCTTTTTCTAGAACAAGTGAAATTTTCTTTGGATACTTTAAGAGGGTTCCCCTGAAGGTACTGATCTCAACATTTTACTGACTCATCTACATCGAGGGGCTAACCGTTCTACCAAATTTCAATCAAATCGGATAAGAATTACTATGCGCACACACTTTTGGCGCACGCATACGGGTACACGTACGGGTACGCGGAAATTAAAAAAAAAATGCATTTTTGGTATCTACACCCTCGAAAACGTCGATAAAATTAATTTCAGCGAAATCTATTTTTTTTTTTGAAATCCGATCACAAGACTCATGTAGGTATATTTCATATACTATGAGTAAAATGAATATCCATCGCTGTACAGAAAAGCATTACTGTTTCTGATTCCATTTACAACCGTGTATCTCTGTGAGAGCGAAATTTCTGCTATGTTGATGATAAAAAACAAATATCGTAAGTAATAAGCTTAACGTAGACCCCAATTTGCGCTTAAAATTAAGTACAACTGAGCCAGATATTTCCTATCTTGTCTCGACCATGCGGCACCATTTTTCGCACTAAGAATAATATTTTCCTATAAATGATTATGTTGTCATACAGTTGTTGCATTTTTTATTACTATTCCATTTTGAAGGTTTTTTTTAACGGTTACAGTTCAGTGGTACGCTACTGATTTATAGTTTCGTGTGTGGTACGCGAAATAAAATGTTTGGGAACCACTGCTCTACACCATACATAAGATTGACCACGCGTAACATTTGACCATCCATCGTCTTAATTTAAGGTCATCTTTTTTCGAATTATCTAACAACTAATTACTTTAAAAATTCATTACTGATGTTCGATTTTTGTATGGAACAAACCACCACGGGCTTACGACCGTTTTCTACTGTTGTTTCGAAGGCTGGCTTAGTCTGATCACTTTACGTTAACAACGTTCGCCATTAGGTGGTAATGTTTGAGTCTCCGATACTCCTAATCATGAGAATTCTCGACATGTTCAAAATGTTAAAAATCCCATGTATGCAACAAATAGATATTTAAAAATAATTAATGAAATATAGAGATAAAAGCTGGAAATTATTGAGAACAAGAGAGCAACCAAATTTAAGGAATGCGACTGCTGTCATGTATTCATCTTTTTTCATTTTATTTAGAGATCTTTGGACGGTTTCTATTCTGCATTATTGTATTTCTTTATTTATTAATAAATATTTAAACTCATCTTTCACGACACAAGCTTTAAGTAGCTTACTGTGAAAGAGTCAAGGAGTGTATTTGTGTTCGCTTTGAGGTAACACAGATACATTTTACTGAAATAATAACAATGGCATCAAATAATATTTTTTGGAAAATGCTACATGGTTTGTGAAATAAATTCTTAGTGGATGTTCTTCAAACTCAACATTATTCTAAACTCAATGAGCTGTACCGCCCTAGTTTCAGGTGTTCAAGGTTAGATCCAATGAAAAGCCAATCCATCATCGCCTAGGAGTGCGGCTCCAGGAAGCCACGCGGGATAACTTTGGCTATAAGGATGTGCCGGTGGGGCCCGCCTGGCTCCTGATGATAACTTTACTGTTGGCACATAACATATTAATAAGCAGAACGAAGAAACAGGATGTCACGGCTTCCCCTTGACTCCTTTGTAGTCGGGACGCATTCCGTGGGTTACTTTACCTTCAATAAACGTAGCAGTGGCGGAACTCAACCACTATTTCAATATTGGTTACTTACTTACTGATATTCGATTTTTAAATGGAACAACCACTACGGGCTTGGCTACGTCTTCTACTGTTATTTCTAATGCTGGCTTAGTGTGATCACTTTACGTTAACAGCGTTCGCCATTAGGTGTTAATGTTTAAGTCTCCTAAATTCCTAATCATGAAAATTCTCGTTATGTTCAACATGTCAAAAAATCCCATGTATACAGATATTTTAATTAATGAGATATAGAGAAATGTTGGAAATTATTGAGAACAAGAGAGCAACCGAATTTAAAGACTGGGACTGCTGTCATGTATTTAGCGCCAGGATATGAATATATCCATTTTTGTTAATTTCTCATCTTCATTGGCTATTAAAACTTCAACCTTTGTAAAATACTACCGTGGCGAATCCTTATATTCTATCAGAGTCTTGGAGTTAACAAAGTATACACTTAATTAGTGAAATGGTATATCAACCACACAAGTCGTACAAGGATCCTCAATGAGATATTCTTGTCGGCGTTCTAAAACTGAGATCTTTTGGATAATACCTATGTCATTATATTACAGTTTATTTTTTATTTTATTTATTTATTTTATTAAGTTACAATTTAACCTTAAAAGTAACTTATAACAAACATTGTATGCTCACTTACTAACTAAATTACACTAAATTAAACTAAATTACAACAATACATTTGGTCATTTTATGCAGTAAATTAGGTATTTGAAGGCATTTGATATGGATCTAATATTTTTCTTCTCATTTTATGAGTCTATTGACGTTTTTACCAGCCAGGAATAATTTTTAACAGCCCATTTCTCACATCAGTATTTTCTGCACTTCCATATCTATCATTGGGCCTTTCTATTATTAATTAATTTCATGCCCTCTATCTTTGGTCTATTAATTACTCGAGTTTCCTTGATTTGCCTAAATAAAACATCGCAGTCAAATCTTGCTAAAATATCTTATCATGAGAATTTCCAATCTCATACCCCCTATAGAACTATTCTCTAACTGGAATTCGAACCCTAGCTATGCCCTACCGATACGCTAATCTCTAGGCCACCAACTGGGTGTACGCAATTGGAAAGTAGTTGGGTATTGGCATTGTCGATAGAAATTTATCTTATGGGGTTTAAGCACATCAGCAGTCTTTCTTAGTCTTTCTCGAGATACTATTTCTGTAGAATTAGATCTACAGTTGAAGCCCAGAGATCTGGTACTGTCCAGTCCTTTACATGACCACACCAGTCTCTCCTTCACTATCGTCCGCATATATCTCAATAGTTCTGATGCTTACAATTGTCCTTAATGTCATCCTCTCAGTAGTTTGTAAATCAGTTTTCCGCCTTATACTTATTACCTATTTGCTTAGTATATTGAATTTGTAAATAATTTTCAAGTCTGTGGCCTAATCGTCTTATATCCAGATTCACTCGTTGATAAATAGCTTAGAAATCTGTCCGTTTCATTCAGTTAGAATAATTAAGAAACGGGAAAATAGTCTGATACCCACAAACGTGAAATTAGCAATAATAGTTAGCAGATGTGGCGCCTCTGTACCGCGACATAGCAGGCGCACTTCAGGTTTGATTTATTACCAGAGTATGAAGAGTTAGTAATTTCCTCTCCTGGATACGGCTTCGTGGGGTGCTGGTGGGGCTCCACATACCTACACGCTACTGCCGCTGCAATTTCCCTCCCCTTTACTTTTCTGCACATATAAAGTTGTTGACCTGCCTTCTTGTCCTCGTGTACCCAAAAATACTAACTTCTGTGATAGTAAGGGGTTGTTTCCCAAATCATTGGACAGCGCACCAATACAGTTCTTTCTCTTTAATCAGGTTAGATTGCCCCAACCGTAGAGATGATATCCTGGTGCTGAAAAGCACTTGAAGGTTCTGTCCAATATATCTCCTTATGAGCCGGTTCGGGCATGTTGAAAGAATGGATTCCAATAGGATGACAAAAAATATACAAAAAGGAAAGGTGTATCTATTAAAGTGTGGTCGACCGTTTATGACGTGGATCGAACACACGATTCTGTTCCCAATGAAGGCCAGGTAAGAAGCGAAATGTAGGTATAGGAGAAGCTGTATGAGAAATGGTATGTCGGTGGAAGAAGCGAAAGAAGTGTGCTTGGATAGAAAAGAGTGGAGGTCCGTTCTCTCTGCCTACCCCTTACGGGACACGGCGTGATGGATAAAAAAAAAAAAAGAACGATGAATTTTATATCCGTTCCGTATCCAAGTTCTCTTAGAAACTGCGATAATATTTGTTGAGAGAGCTAAATTAAATCAAACATCGTCAGAGAAGTAGATCGGGGCAATAGGCCCAGAGAGTGTATACGTCGCCGTAGCCAGGTAGGTACCCACTATGAAAATGTTTTGTCATTTAGTTCCTCGTGTAACCGTTTATTATGCTCGTGGCGCCACCAACCTTCATATCTCCGGGACAAAAAATAAAACACACGTGATCTACGGAGGGACATCACCTAGATTCACCTACAAGTAGGTGCAGCTAAGCTGGAAGAAAGTCCTGAAAATTGAATCTCCCCAAATCCTAATAAAGTACCCTCGCGTGTAGTCCGGAGTATTATTGCTCCATGTCCCTACTAGGGGGGGATTTGACAGATTCATTAGTCGAGATGAGACATTGATATGACATTATACTTTTCCCCCATCCAGTGTGGCCCCGACAGATGTACTCGGGAGATGTGAGAAAGGTCTTAAACGGAATAAGAAAAAACACAAAAAATAAAGAAAGGAGACGAATAAAGAAAAAAAGGATATCCGAGGGACGGATATCTGTAAAAAAAAAAGAAAAGAAAAGAATTGATAGCGTGGGGATGAAACGAGATGTTTGTTTAATAGTCGAGTGAACTGTGAGCGGTGCCGTGCTTTAGGGGCACTTTGCAGCACGCAGGTAACACTGTAACACTCCATTAGTCTCTTTGTGCAGAGCTGGCGCCCATACAGCGGGGCTCAAAGGTCAAAGCCGTCGATAATCGTAATGGGCCCCACTCGGGTGGATGTGAAAGAAACATGGCTAACCATAAATCATCCATCGGCGACTCGAGCGTCCCGACGTCACGCTGGATGGGACGGTGGCATAATTAATCAAATCCTTTACTCGGCTGACATTCAAATGTCCCCCTCCCTTAACTCCCAAACCCCTCCCTTTAAAAACTTGTAGAAGGCTCTCTCCTCTCTGTCGGAAAATATAATATTGTGTAAAAGTTTGTTTATCAATAAATCGGCGTGGCGCCTTGGAAAGCTGAACAAACAGGGGCTGATCCCGCGGAAGTGGTCGGGTGGTGGTAATCCCCCTGAAAAGTGTGAAAAGTTTAGCGGCTAAAAGCATTTTTTTAAAGAGATTTATAGGGCAGCCTTTAATCCGGTGAATATTAAATGTATACCCAGTCTATGTGGAAAATGTTGTCGAGGGTCCTGCAGCCCTAAGCAGGAGGATCATAACTCAACACCTTCCAGGGTCACATCAGCCGCAGCCTCGTAATAATATTAGGTAAAGGTAATAGAGCCGCCCCTTCTGGGGTAATCTGGGGTCTGGGAACATACCCTAGCGTACCAGATACCTTTTACATTAACCCTATCCTGTTTATCTTAATTAACTACCTGCTTTTTTATAGGAACTATGTTTATTACTGGACATTTTGCGAACTAAAGTTAATGAATTCGACGTGGAATTTTGGAATTAAAAATTTCTTCTTCAATTACACTCTCAATGTCGAATGCATGAAACGCCTACAGTCTTTCCTGCTCACAGCAGCCCACACCGAGGAGTGCAAATTTGTTATTTTCTTCATCTTCTTATTTTTCTCCCTAAAATGAGAAAATATTATGAGGTTTTATTTAGGTTGGGAAGAGTTCTTCGTAAAATCTCACACAGCAACTCAGATGTAACAGTAATGAAGACGTGTGCTAAGTTTCAGGAAGACGCACCAAGCTGACATGCTGACGGAACAAATACGGGAAAAGCAATATATTTCGTAGATTGAGTCTGCACTGTGTAAGTCGCAGCGTGGTTTGTGTGAAGCAATAATGCTGTCATTCGTAGCAACTGTTTCTAGCTGACGGGCTGGATCGGGCGTGACGAAAGATTTGCCTGCTAACAACTGGGACTGCGCAGAACACTGCACTGCATCTTGCAATATTTAGTGGCGTGGAATGCAACTTCATGTTCTCTTGATTTTAACAGATATCTTCTATATTACACAAAACACCTAAACACACAATTAGAACGTTAAATGCGATTTGTGATTGATGTTTTTCATTCTATAGTTAAGGCACTAATAATTATTATTAACCACTGGCAGATGCCACTTGTTTTTGAAGCATAGGAAGACAATATTTTTTTTTTTTTATTATTTTTTATTTATTATTCATTATAAATTATTTTACACAATAATTTGTTACACATCAATCTCTTACATCTATTTTACAATATTGTGTAGTCCATCTCGTCTAAAGCAACTTAATGCTTGAGCGACGAGATGGACTTTCTAAAACTAAATATTCACACAATTAATTATAAAGGTATTGTCAGCATTAAGTAGGTACCCACATTTTCTCTTTTTTTTCTTGCATTTAAGTACATTTATTACATACATGATGACAAAAGAAATGTCTCAAAAAGAAAGCCCCTACCAAACACCAGACACGCACAAAATAACTATCAACACAGATACAACCACCCACAAATGGACAAGAGGACATGAAACAAGGATTTCTACGCAGAAATTGTGTTGTCGCAGGGGCTTCCACCCATCTTGTAATATTTTTTAATCTCAGCCACCATGGTCCTGCAATTGGACATCTCTCTTATTTTCTGAAATTTAAAATATACCTCACCCAGATAAGAGTAGTGGTGTTGGGCGAAAGTACTCTTCCTCCTCTTTTGTAAAAACTTATGAGTATTTCGAGTTCTGCTCTCTACAATAAAACAATGTTCCCTAGGCTCTTTTAAGATCTGAAGAGTTGCATATTTTCTGTATATCTCCTGAAACTTTTGGACCTTAAATTCCTCAAAGACGCGCTCTGTGGGATAATCCCTAGGTCTGTTTAGGATAATTTTTATAATAAGTCGCTGTGCCACTATTATTGGTTTCAGAGAGGTCTCATATGCTCCACCCCAGCCAACAACCGCATATTGCAATGTCGATTGGACCAGTCCATAATAAATACTGTAGAGCTGTCTCAGTGTAAAAAAGTTTCTAATCTCCCTAAAAATATAAAAAAGTTTTCTAACTCGCTTTACCACTGTCTCAATTTGCCCCTTCCATTTCATATTACGATCGATAGTGACCCCCAAATATTTTACCTCCTTTACATTATTAAGCACCTGGCAAGACGAGCAGTTCTCATCCAAACATTGTTCGGCATGCATTTTAATTATGAACTCCAAGGGGCAACCGCCAGCTACGATGGAGAAAGGCAGGACGTATGTTTTATCGCTATTCATGGTGAGGGAAGAATATGATCCCTCATGCTCATTTGTGTCCAACGACATAACCCCTGATTGCTTAATTGATTACCCTTTTTTGAATTCTTTAAGCAAACATATACTAGGCATAGGTACACTAACCATAAGTGCTCTGAAGTCATTTTTGCCAGCTCCTCAGGCACATTCAGGTTCACCTCTTTTGTCTTCAATCCATATTATACTTCAGCACACCCTCAAATAGCTTTTATTTCGTCATCTGCGTATCTTATATAACACAATGTCATCTGCGTATTTTACCATTTCAATCTTTAACCAAAGTAGTTTTCTTCTTCGTGTGCCTCTCGTAACGGAGGTTGGCGACCATCACTTTGAATTTCTCACTGTCAATGATGCCGCATCTGGTATACCAAACCACTGTCTAAGATTTTTGAGGCAAGAGACTCTCTTCCATACCCCATCATTTTTCCTAGAATTATAAGTTGTTGGAGGGAATATTATTCACCACGAAATATGCGGCCAAAGTATGTGGCCCAATACAAATAGGTGGTTATACAAAAAAGTCAAAGTGAAAACAAACACAAATTTGTGACAAAAATTGGACAAAAAAAGGTTGAGTTGTTACATGAGATATCATTCTGTCACTCCTCGGTGAATTCCTTCGAGACAAGACATGTTCAAGGAAAAATAACAACTACTAATGACTCTAACAATTCATTACAATGGTCGATTTTTAAATGGAACAAACCACTACGGGCTTACAACCGTCTTCTATTTCGTTATTTCGAAGACTGGCTTAGTGTGATCACTTTACGTTAACAACGTTCGCCTAATGGTGGTAATGTTTGTCTCCGAAAACCATGAGAATTCTCAACATGATCAACATATCGAAAAATCTCATATATGCAACAAGTAGAAATTTAATAATAAATGAAATATAGAGATAAAAATTGGAAATTATTGAGAACAAGAGAGCAACCAAATTTAAAGAGTGCGACTGCTGTCATGTATTTGGCGCCAGGATATGACTATATCCATTTTTGTTACTGTCTCAAGACATGTTCAATTCTGCAGTAACTAATGTTTAGAAGCGCACGAGATGTTTTCAGTTAGTGAATGTCATGAGAGAGAAGCACGTGGTAAGATTTGCAGACGCGTCTCTGCAGTCAGTCACTGGTCACGCGGCTATCATAACCCCGGGCCTGGATTAATCTCCCCGCTGTTTACTAACACTGTCGGCAATTAAAAATCACACTGTTTGGGTAAGAGCATCGCACTGACAGACATGTCGGACTGCCGAGGACTGCGCAGGGCCGTGCCCAGGACTCAACTACCACCTTCACCAAACGAGCAATGCAAAAAAATATTCAAATTATTACGTTCCATTTAGATTTGTATTTTGATGGTTATTTTCCAAGAAACTTGCTTACAAGCTATTGAAACTATCATAAAAGTTTTTGAAAAGTTTGTACTAAGTAACCTTACTTATGTTAGTGAATTTCAAAGTTACAATCTAGATCGATACCTATATTAATAAACATAAAATTGCACACAAATATGAAGAAAACGAAACGAAAGCGTTTCAGAATACTATTCAAGTCAACATACATAAAAAAAATAAGTTCAAAAGTCCGTATACCATACCCAACCATTCCAACCAAGCACACAAAAAATGCTGCGGCATGACTTATTAGGTCAAACCTATACATTTATGAGGTCATTCCCCATAGTCTTTTGTTTTGAAATTACTGTAATTGATTGGGTGATTTTTGTGATATTGTTTAAGCTATTATAATATTCCTATTTTTTACCATTACATGTTGAAAAATATATTGTTTAAAGTCATTTCTTATCTGTCGTCTAGTTTTAGGATTACACGAATCCGATAATTTATTAAAGTAAAAAAAAAAAAAAAACTCGATACGGGTGTAAACCCAGTGAGGTATTTTTAGACTTTTACAATAACAAAATAGTGTAATAATTATTATATTGTGTACGTCAAACTGTTATGTTTCAATAAATTTATTATTATTTGTATTATTGATATTTCGGCAAGATTTTGTTTTTATTGTTTTGTTTATAATTTAATCAGAGAGTAGAATACTAAATATATTTAAATACCAATACGCTCGTTTTTAGATTATTTTTACATCGAGTAAGTCTCATGTTGAATCTATTGATTGCTCAATCCACGTTCGCTCCTACTGTGGAGCACGTGGACGCAACGAAATTCCTCCAAGCCTCTCTATCTTGCACCAGTTGCACAGCTTCATCCCAACTTAGTCCAGCATCTTGCAGAACTGCAGTGAATGCCCGCTTGATTATTAATTCTGGCCTGCCTCACCTTCTTGTCCCATCCGGATTATAGAAAATGCTTGCGTATTCAAGACTCTCGGAGAACGTGGCTAAGCCAGCGCAATCTACAATTCTGGATTACTGAGGTGATTGGCTAATTGCTACTGAATTGTAAATATGTAATTAGTAGTACTAGTGTAATTATTTCAGCTAAGGTCTCACTACAGACCCTTCTTCCATAGTGGAAGATTGTATGAAACTATTGATTGACGGGAGGAATCATTATTTATCAAAATGTTTTCAATGATGGCTAATGGATTATTTGAAAATATAAACAAAACCTTATTTAACACAATCAAAAACTTTCAGGTCTAAATAAAAATAATACTATTTTAATAAATTCACTTCAATTTATTTACTGAAATAATAAAAAAAGAAAGAAAAACACATCATAGAACGAAAAGGTACAAAGTAAATGTAGAACTAAAGTTTGTTCTTGTGAAGAGTAGAAAATGAAGTAGGTACTTCATTTTAATAATTTTGTTTCCGAAAAACATACCTATAAATAGTTCTTTCCAATTTCTAAATAAACATAGCCCATCTCTGGCAAAAAATGTTTTTCCCTAAAAATTTCTTTGAGGTTTGTTAAAAAAAAACTATTCCCAATAAAGTTTTATCCGAAAATAAAGTTTTCGGAACATGGCTTCTTCTGTGGTTAAACTTTATGACTTCCTAATAAAATTATATGGGATTATTTAAAATCAACGGACCACGACAGATGACGGAGTATGAGTTGCACAGCCAGTGGCGTGGAACTTTGTCGTAAAAGGGGTAGGCAAAGAGAACGGACTCTCTTTTTTATTGCCCTAAAAACATACCCCTTTTGACGACGGAATCGAGCGTTGATCCACCAAGTTGCTGACCACGTCTACTCCTATTTTCCCATTCAATCTACTTACAATACGGGGAGTGTACTCACAAACTCCAACGAGATGTCAGTAGAAATAGTGTCGCGAATCCAGAGCGGAATTAAAACGGCAGCAGCGCTCCGAACGCTTATTTGTTCCAAGTTCCTATCCAGACGACTGAAACTCCGGGTTTATTATTATAATATACTAGCTTTCCCGACAGACGTTGTCCTGTGGTTCTAGCCCGAAGTGGCCCGTTAATATCTTTTATATGATGTGCACTGCGCCCCCGTTAAACAATACAAAATTAATTCGATTGAATTAAACTAATAAAATAATAACATTGAACTATTTCTGAAACATCTTGAACAACTTGAGAAAAATGCGCTCGCGCACACACCCTACCTCGCCTATTACCGACACGAATGTGCCCGTTGTTGACTTTGTATGAAAATTTTCTAAAACTATTGAAACGGTGCGGTGGAGTAAGTGGGATGGGCTACTGTAAGAGCGTATGCGAGAATGAGGGCGCGTCGAACCCGCGATGTCGAGGGCGCGTCCCAATAACCTTTCCATACAAACTTAAATATTGTATTTTACATCATTTGTTATCCATTTTTGTAACTTTTTATTAGTTATTCTGTTATCCGGAGCGGAGAGAAATCCAATAAATCAAACATCAGAAGAATCTGTTGAGCAAATCTCGAGTTATAAGTGTTCGCACTAACCCGACTTTAATTTATATATAGTAGATTATACCCTCGTTAAACCGGTGTTCATGTAGGGTTCAGAGTCCTGGACTATGACACTCAGGGATCAACAACGTCTGCCGACCTTTGAGAACAGGATTCTGAGACGAATCTTGGGACCTAGGCCGGGAATTGCGGCTGGCACCTGGAGGCTGAGAAGCAATGCAGAAATACGGGCACTATCAGGACAACCACTGATCACCAGTGACATCAGATCTAGAGATTGGCATGGATCGGGCATGTTGCCAGTTCCGGTGTGGAGAGATCCACAAAGAGTCTTCTGGATAGCAGGTCCACTGGTAGAGGACCACCTGGAAGACCAAGGCAGCGGCTTATCGACAAAGTTGCCCGGGACCTGGACGTGCTGGGTGTGGGAGATCAGTGGGAGTTCGTTGCGCAGGATAGGACGGCTTGGAAAAACATTGTTCAGGAGACCAAAACTCTGCCGGAGTTACATGGCCATCGATAGTAAGTAATCTACTTAAGGTTATTAGCGTATGTCACTACAATTAATTAATATGACCGACGCGATAACCACACAAATTGTGTTATTAATTTCTGACGAGAACGGGATGACAGACGAGTGTTATCATGTTGATATGCGCCAACTTCACACCAATAGGTACAGTCAAAATAGAGGAAAGTTGATGTGCATATTACACAAAAATATTTTTTATTTATTTGCGAGTAACGCCACCTTTTGAGGTTTATTTATTTTATATTCTATCTCCCTCGTGACCGGCTCGTCAGTCGCCCGAAGGCTATCTATGTGGCGTGATGTTGCTGGCCCCACGCATCTACCTCCGGCGGAAGAAATTTCAGCGGGACATGACAGGTCATATCCTACTTGGAGGACACTGAACAGATTAAGAACAGGTGTCTCCCGATGTTACAGTAACCTCAAGAAATGGGGTTACAGAGATAACGACACCTGTGAGTGTGGCTCTGTTCAGGATAACGCACACCTATTTACATGTCCCCTGATAGGTGTGACATGCACACACGAAGACGCATTGATGGCAAATAACAGTGGAACTCGGGTGGCCGAATACTGGGGATTACAGATTTGATGGTGCTCTGGATACGGAAAGTAAGTAAGTATTTATTTCATTGATTCACAATAAATACCTAATAGCATAACAGCTTTCGTCTTTTCACCACTAGGTCTCAAAATGATTAACACATAAACTCATATCAACAAAAAAAGAAAGAAAAAAAATGAAAAGCAGTTGAAATAACAAGCAAAATAAAGATAATCAGTTATATAATATTATGTAAATCAGTAATAATGACACTACTATTATTGTCACCTTTGCATTGGACCAGAATACTACGTTGAAAAAAGAAACAGGTAACTTTATTTTTTTACTCTAAGAAAAAAGGCTTAAATGTCGATTCGAACCCTGGCTGTAGACTGAATCGCTGGCGAACCACTTCTCATTTTTTCTCTTGATCAATAAATTCATTTTCTTACATTATAATATGTTCAATCTGTTCAAATGTTCAATCCTACCAGGTAAAAATTCTTGCAGCCAATAAAATTTTCAGACTCGGCTATAAACGTATCTACTAAATAATGCGAACCATTATAAAGTATGAAGCAACATAATAATAATTGGAGCGTTCAACAACGAATTACATAAAAATGTGTGCGGCGCGATAACTGAAGCCGGCCCAGTGGCGGAGCAAATAAATATTTAGAAGAATCGTCGTAATTAATGTTACAGCGGCGATATTAAACTTCTAAAAGAGACTTTTACTGTAAACAGCCGATGCTGTCGGTGCGCGCATTGCTTCCTCGTCATTAGCTGCTTTAATAATCCCGTGATTGAAATAGTAAAGCGCCGAAGATATTCAGAATACTTTCCCTATAAGAGTCTGGTCATTTCAGCTCTTAATAAGCGAGAGTTTGGACAAAGGTACACAAAAATTCCACTTCTCTGAAAGTATTTTAAGATTCATCAATCAAAAAAAGGTTGGTGTTTCATTCCCACTCTCCCTCCCATTGAGTGAGTATCTCGGAGTGTTTTCTTCTTATTATCTTACTTACTTATTACCTCATTCATCTTATTAAAGTTTAATCTGTGTGTACGTGTACAGACACTTATTTATTTTATATATTTATAAAGTTATATAAAAATCTATTTTTATATCTTATAACAATCTATTATAATAATAAAGGAAAGTGCCTGACTGACTGACTGATTGACTGACATACTCCCTCATCAACGCACAGCCCAAACGGCTAATCGTAGAGAAGTGAAATTTGGAAAGCAGGTAGGTTTTAATACAAAACCTTCCACTGAGAAAGCATTTTTGGAAATTCCACCCCTAAGGGGGTGAAAAATAGGGTTGAAAGGTTTACAAAGTATGCGAATATCTCGGAAAGTAGACATGGTACGAACTTGAGATTTGGCATATGAATTATTCTCCTATAGAAATTAGTGTTAGCATATTTGGGATTTTTTTCAAAATTTTACTAAAAGGGATGAAAAGGGGCACATATAAAAAGGGATGATTTTTAAGTGGCTCCTAATAAGTTTAAAACTGGATTTATCGAAATTTCAAAAAAATAAAAATCTTCATAAAGAGTCAAATTATACTATTTCGTTTTCTCTTACGTTTATTGGGGTGGGTTAGTAACACAGAGAGACAAAATATGTAAAGGGTTGTGATATGTAGTCCCATGAATTTTATTTGGCCAGAAGATGGAGATTCAATAAACTCCTTATTGAAATAAGAATTATTGAGTCGACGCGATGAAGCGAACTCAGCAAAGGGGCCTGACAAGACGGGTCATCAATATGTAAATGATGTAACAATTGGTCTGTCCGTCTGTGGATGATGAAGAAGGGTCCTGCCTCACTTCCTCGTGTCGGGAGAGGGGTGGAACGGCAGCTAGTAATAAAAGTCCCCGCAGGGCCCTAATTTATGTAAATTGTGTCCTTTGTGAAGGAAATAAAATTGTTATGTGGAGTTCCAGATAAAGCGAGAAAAGTCTCCTCGTGGAGTTTTTCCAAATGGAAATTTCTATTCCACGCCTCCCGTGGGAACTCGGCGCTAATTTTGTGTTTCGCTTTTTCCCCTCCAAAAAAACAATTGAAAAAATACCAACTGAGGTGCCGTTACACTCCTGGTGGTCCCATTTGTTCCTCTTTAAACAGCCCGCCTCAGCAGAAAAGTCATTTAAGCATCTAGCATTACCACCCAATATTTTTTATACTTCAACAATAAAAAATTGCTTATGTACTGACAAATTTTTAATTTCGAATTAAATCAAAATATTTGTATGTAAGTACTTAATTACAAAAAAGTCCTCCTCTGTTTTCTTTATTGCTGAGAGTCGTCAACCATGATTAATTTAATTGGAATCATTCTTCCATATTCAACTTTCTCTCCCTGATAATCATTCTCTCCAGTTTCACTGGTTTGCTTTTCGATGATAAATGACCAAACACCTTGCAAACAATGTTACAGAGTTTCTGCGATCTGTACATACTCGTTTTTATTTGTTTACAATCTTGTCAACGTCTGAACAACTCTCAAAGCACCTTTCACTATGCTTGAAAACAGATAAACTATGCGAGAGAAGATCGGCAGTTTTGCCATTTCTTGGTACCATATCGGAATTGGCAAAAGCTTCGGTTCACTCGTCCAATTTTCAACATAGGTCTTGCTTTCCTACTTGTGATTTCTGGACACTCTCCTATTTCAACAAACTTGTCCAGCTGTGGTTTTCCATTTGGCCTCCACTCCGAGTTGTTTTTTTATCCATTTGTGATTCTTTGCAATCACCAGGTGAGCCGCCTAGTTCCATTTTACTGAAGCTTTATTAGCTTGGTTTTCTCTCTAATCAATAATATTGATTTCGCTTCCTGTCTCTTAGACTAATGTTTATCATCCTTCTATCCATTGTATGTTGGGTAACTTCGAGATTTTGTACTGACCGTTTTGTAAAGAGAGTACTTTCTATATCTCAATTTTAGAAGTTTGCACATTAGCTTAAAGTTATTCGCCAAGGCTGGTTTCTCAATCTTTTATACATCGCAAACTTCCTGGACAGACCATTGATTAAAAAACTTAGATCAAAATCTATTCCAGAGTGTTTGATGGTGATCGACGCGATTAAAATATCTATTTCCCTCTTACCCCTTTATTAATGTATATTAGGTAGGTATATTAACCCAGTTATTGTAACTAAATGTTTTTTGGGATAGGCAAGGTGGCCAATAATGTGGGAAGTTTTATTCCTTATCTCTGAGAGGACAAAACATGTTTTGAAAATGGAATAAAAATAAATTGCACATTAATTTTAATAGGAGCCACTAACACTGGCCTACCCCACCTGCTCCGCCCCTGACCACAGTATTACATCTTTTATTTATACCCCCTTACCTATTTTTGTACTTAAACCTATTTTGTAGATTCCGTATAATTTCTCAGAAGGGACCTACATAAGTAAGTATATAAAGTAATGTCTCTTAGAAATAATAGTTTTTCCACAACATTTTTTGTATGTTCAACTAGCTTTCTTGACGTCCCGTCGTTGTCCCGTCCTTATTATTTATTTTGAATTCGTATTTATGTAATGATAAATTAATTTCCTATTTAACCAATAGATCAAGCTCTTCGCTTCACCTCCCCATGCCAGTATCGCATAACTAGCCACCGAGTAACCTACACTCTACAGCATAACATCCTAAAAAATAAAATATAGAAAAAGGTTAATTTCTTGACTTTTCCTAATGTTCCAAGTAACTTCCTATATAACACTTTTCTATACAAAGGTGTCAATATAGCCGGCGGAACTTATTGCCTGAGGCAATTTTTTCCAGTCAACAGGTCCTGTCCAATCTGAGACAGGCCAACCCCGGGTAGAAATTTCAAGTGAAAAAACACTTTACACAAAACACACACACCGGGAATCGAACCCGGGACCTCGGATCTGTTAACGTCAATACACCTCGGTAGCCTAGTTGTCTTCCTCGATATTTCTTTCATTAAAACCTCCTGAAAATTTCAAACACCAAATATGAATAGGTGAAATTTTGTTCAGTCGTTCACGCATGATTATGTGACCAATTTATGTGGATGAACCAGGGTTCTTCCAAAGTGAACACAAATACACTTTTGACATCTTACACTCTAAGAGAAGACTTGTATCGCGAAAGAGGAAGACGGTGGGCTCGGAGATCGAACCTAGAACCTTCTGCATATTATCTTTAAATTAAATTTCCCAAAAAAATAACAAACTGAAATAATTTATTTACTAAATTAACAACAATACACAGCCGGTAGAACAAAATTTATTCCAACTCGTTTGACAAATCTTCGTTAGAAAAATAGATTTTTTTTTCTCAACGTTTCTATGGTGAACATATCAATTCCTTCTTCGAGAAAGGCCAGGTCAAAAGTTAAAGAAATAGAAGAGGTTGCATAATGATTTTCCAGGTGAATAGAAAAAAGTTAAGGGTCGTTCTCTCTGCTTACCCCTTAAGGAGCATGGAGTATACTGGGAGTGTAATTAACACTGGTCTGAATATTTGACACCTTTGTGCCAATTCTGTTTACAAAATAATTTAAGGTCAGTTTTAAATGTCAAGTCTAATTGGGGCGGTCATCCCTCACCTGTATGCGAGGCGGCGCGCGCTAAGTGGCCATCAGGACGCCCTGCTAACGTAGCGACGCCTCTCTAGTGCGACGTAACTAATCTCGTAGCGTCAATTAGCCGTCCGGGTCCCCGAAGGAAGGCCGCCACGTCCCTCCAAATTATTTCGGGTTTCGTCACACTTTTAATGGATTGATGTCGCAAACCACTGGGGACCCACGCCATATTAGAATAGAAAATTGCCTCTGTGGGCTTATTACTCAATGCGAGCGAATATACATATATTAATTTTCACATGTTTTGGCTGCATGGCGTTACTTTTGGTTGTTTTGTTAATAAAAATAAATTAAGATAAGGTGTGTACTTTTATTATAATATCAATTTTTCGGTCAGAAAGAGAGCTTTTGTATATCCTGGACACCATGGCTAATCCTTTCATCTCGTGGAGACAAAATCTCGTGTCCCCGGGACCTCCTTAAACACATACCTAAAGACATTGCAATAGCTTACTATACGAACAATAAACTGTCAAGACTCATAACGAACAATAAATCAAACATAGACGACGAGAACAAGAGTGGAGTATACCAACTAAAATGTAACACCTGTGACAGTACATACGTAGGTATGACAACGAGAAGATTCAGGGACAGAATGCTCTAACATAAAAAATGCTTACGAGGGGACTGGCTTCTCAGAATTCGCAAACCACATACTTGAGACCGACCATATTACAGACTTCACTAACTTTAAAATACTCAGCTCCAAACATATGACGTATAAAAAACTACACCTGACAGAGACTCTTGAAATTCATAAAAACATTAACTCGGACAACACTATTGTAAATAAAATAACCATACCAAACGCACCACCGATACTTGAAATATTCCCGTTAAAAGATAACATCCCACACTCCTCACATCCCCGTATTCCTCATCCCCCCTCAAGACATCTTAGTTAAGCTTACAATAATATAATATGTAGAACTGTAGATTTTAAGTTAGTATTTATAATGGCTACGTAATAGCCGAAACAAGTCTACTCAAATAAAATTATAAGTGATAGAAACAAAGTATTTATACATTTATTTATCTAAAAATCATATTTTATCATTTGATAATCAAAAATAAAATGTTGCAGTCTACATTGATGTTATGATACCATACATTAGTCGCGTTGGAGAAGAAAGCTTAGAAATACTGAAATTGAAATGAAAACTTTTCGAAACTCTGTCGATGATCGTTTCGATATTCGATCATCGACAGAGTTTCGAAAAGTTTTCATACTTGGGAAAAAATTCAAGAAAAGATTTTATGAGACCAAATCTAACGACATTACATTAGGATTACTAGCGAACTACTTCAGTAAAAAAAAATCATGATTATAAATTTAATAGTAAGTAAAATATTATTAGAATCTATGGAAAAAAAGGTTTTCAACTGTTTTCAATAATTTAGTAACAACTACAAGAGTTAATCAGGCTGTATTCTGAAGCCCCATAAACAATCATTCCAAGAATCACTCTGGTCCCCGAACAACAACACCCCTTGGCGATCTTCCCCTTCTGAGTCTCTATTATTATTTGTCAGAAGTCAGAACATCAAACTTAGAAGGCTTCACGCTGCTTACGATACAAACCTCTCCGACTCTTTGGAATAATTGCAGCTCTTAGATGTTGGATCATAATTACTTTCCTGCCCTTTATACCGGAGGAAATTAAATCTATTTGTGGTTCTCTTGTGCGCAAATTAATAGTTATTATGCGATGAACATTATGTAAGTAAATAATGGAACGAATAATAAAATTAATCAATGTTGAAACTACCTCGTATTAATGATATGGAAAATGTTCACGCTGTTTGGAAGAAAGATATAAGGAAATAGTTATTTATTTATGTATTAATACTTTACTGCACATTGGAAGTATGAGTAATACATAAAATTTCACATAACAAAGACATCACAGAATCAACATACAGAGGGCGAGCTTACCACAACGAAGTTGCAGTCCCTAACAACTAACCCAAATATAAAGAAAAAAAAAACACAAAAAGAACAACAAAGCAAATAATAAAAAAAAGAAAACAAACTCAAACAAAAAAGAAAAGGAATAGGCAAGGGATGTGGATGGGATGGGAGAGAGGGAAGGATAGTGGGGTTTTAGGACACAGAGACTGTATTTGAGGAGATCATCATCTCTTTAACTTTTCGCTTGAACGACGTCAGACTTTGGGTCAGTCTAAGGTTCGATGGGAGATTATTCCAGCACCCTGAACTGCAAAAGAGTTCGAGACGAAAGTTGATCCGTGTACCGGGATTGGATGCGCTGGTTGTTGGACCTCAGAGGCAAACCGTGACTCGCCAAGTTTTCAAAAACTTCCCTAACGGTTGTTTTAATTCAAATCTCCGTAATACACTATTTTTTTACCCATCACCCCGTGTCTCTTGAGGAGTAGGCAGAGAGAACGGACCTCCACTCTTCCAAGCACATTTCTTTCGCTTCTTCCATCGACATACCATTTCTTATACTACAACCTCTCATATTTCTCTTTCTTCTTACCTGGCCTTCCTTGAGGACGGAATCGATGTGTTCGATCCACGTCATTATCGATCGACCACGCCTTCTTGTAACTCTCTTTTCAGCCTCATAAATTATTTTAGTACTTAATTCTATTTGCATCCATTCTTTCAACATACGCAAACCATTTCAAATTATTTATTTTCATATTTAGTAACAACCCTAAATTTCATACCACATTCTGTTCCATATCCCACGGAGTCTTTCTACGTATTCTTCGTATATATGGCTCGCATCTCTACTTCATTTATTTTACATTCTTCTTCTTTGTTTGTCCATGCCCACGTTTCACAGCCACACAACATCATTGATTGCAACAGACTTATTTTTTTAACTAGTTTGTCTGCCCTTTCCTTTCCTTGTGGAAACTGGAAGAATCTCATTATTGTTTCTTATAAAGTTATTCATGAGCCATTATTTTTTTCCATCTGTATCATATGTCAATGTAATTTCTTCGGCTTCGATTTGAACCCTCGCAGTTGTTCTATGAACTCCATCAAACCAACTTTTTTTGGTTTAGAAGGTCCGGATGAAATAACTAAAAATTCAGATTCTTAAAAACATTTTCGGGTATAAGAGGGTGCAATGATAATTGATGACAGTGAGTAAATAGGTGATCTACACACATTTAACGCGGTTAAGTACTACTTCTTTGAGACTTCTTTATTGGATGTTTGGTTGCATCGTCTAAATCCAAAAATCGCGAATCACAAAAGTTGGCGAATCATAAAAGTGTCTTGCTCCGAGAGCCAAAATAAATAATCTGTCAAAGGAAATCAATTTACATAAATAAACTTGGTGAAAAGGTTTTTTTATTGGAAAATCCCGTCAGATGAAGTTTGAATGGGATCGGGGGGGAAGCACCACCACCGCAACTAGGTACGTCTCAATGACAGATGAACTTCGGGGGCTGCGGTTTCTTTCCCCAACTTCATCATATTCTGGTCATTGGGATCATTCAGTCCGTGGTCGTGTATTGTGACGAACTTACGAGTAAATTAAAAGATGACAGCCTCCATCAAAAAAATACTTCCAAAACTTTTACTGCAGGTACATTTTATTATTTAATAACTCAAATTTACAAACATAATTTTGTTATGCCTATAAAATTAACCAGTACCCACAGTACGTTTCGTTGATATACGAAATATTACAGCGATATAAATGTAGTAGAATTTAAATGTTGTAAAAAAAATGCAATCGAATACAATATTTCAAACGAAATAGGATATTTTTAACCGATAATAGTTATTACTGCATGAAGAAAAAGGTTGATAGTAGTCAATTTTTGCACAGTGTCTACAAAATGTATAGGTACACTCTATTATCTAATCTAAACTCCCTTTTACACTCCCACTTAGGGGCATTTATCGCACTCGGCGAAAAGACATGCCGTTATGCTGAGTGCGATCATCTTTATTAAAGTAAAATAAAAATAGGGCGGCAACAAGAGCTCTCCATTGCGCTCGATCGAGATAATATAATATTATGCAAACAATGTCGTAACTAACAGCAAAACGTTGGCTTGCATAGTCAAAAACAGGATGTTCTTATTAACGCAAAGCAAAACGTGTATGGAGAATGTGAGAGCGGGTATATCAGTAGCGCTTTATAACAAGGCTTGTTTTATTTCTCCGTGCAACAATGCACAGACTGATAAATATAACTTGTATATCAGCCTGTGCTTCGTTCCAAGGGATTAGTAAATGAAAAGCTAATTTTAGTCATTTTCATGAATGTCGGCTAAACAAAAGTTTTTTTCTTTGAAAAGGATGAAGCATCAGGAACGAATTGTGAAAAAAAAACCCCATAGAAAATGAATGTCTTGTAGCAAGTGAATGAGTATGTGTGTATTAAGGAAGTATGTTTAGTTGGGATGGAAAGTGTGAAAAAGAAATTGAACGTAGGAAAGTGGGTGGTAGCAGGGTGCGCGGTGCACTAAAACCTATTATTTGAAACAACACCGTCACACTACAAGCTAAAAAAACTAGTGCATAACGCAATCCTGTTACCATCGATCGATGATGTTTGGCTGTGAAACGTGGTCATGAACGAAATAAAGAAGAATGTAGTATAAATGCAGTAGATGTAAGAGCTCTACGAAGAATATGTGGAATGACTCTGTGGGATATGGGAATCAATGAGATTATTAGGAAGATTTGTAATGTAGTTTTGTTACAAAGATGAATGTTAATAAGTTGAGATAGTTTAGGCATGAAAAAGTCAAAGAGCCGACCTCGGTAGCCTGGTGGCAAAGGCTCCGACTTCAGATCAAGAGGTCCCGGGTTCGATTCCCGGTCGGGTCAGAAATTTTCAATGTGTTTTTTCACTTGAAATTTCTACTCGGGGTTGGAATCCTGTCTCAGATTGGACGGGACCGGTTGACTGGTAGAGAATGTTTCAAGCATTAAGTTCCGCCGGCTATACTGACACCTATGTATAGAAGAGTGTTATTTATTTATTTATTAAAGAGTCAAACATATTTTAAAAGCATTTATGTATAAATTACAAATTCGAAATAAATATTCATAGTTAAGGATTACAGGACAACGTTTGTCGGAAAGCTAGTAGGATTTAAAATATTTTAGTTAGATCTCTATCTAACTAACTTTAGATTCCTCTCTGCTTACCCCTTACGGGACACGGCGTGATAGGTAAAACAAAAAAATCATCCAAAGAATTCTGTATGAAATCAATATTCGTAAGTTTGTCTTATATTCATGTGAAGAAATGCTTTTAAAAGTTTCCATGATGCGGGTTTCGACGCTTCTATTTTCGGTTCACTCGCTTTGGGATCGTCGAACTGAAATTCCAACATAGAAGAAGGTTTTGCTATAGAAGTATAAAGGCTGTTTCAATATCCATATTCTAATTTGGTATACAAAAAAAATCTATTTGGAATATTTCGTAGATGGAAGATTCGTACAAGCGTAGGTACTTTTACAGTTCTGATTATTATTTTCCGATATTCAGGACGGCAGGCGGCGAGGCACGTAGCGAAATGCTCTGATGATTTATATTGACTGCTTTTTATAGACGATGAGAGCTAGCGAGGTATCATACGTCATAAAGTATGGAATAAGCTGCGGGATCCACTTTCTTTTTATGAAACGTAAAATTATTTAACGTCCGCATACTAAATCTTTTAAGACAATGCAAAGTGGAGAGCTGATATGAGCTTTGCAGGACATCCCAGAGCTGTTTGATCTAAAAGCCCATATATTTTACACCATACAAAGGAAGTTTAAAGTCACTATTTCTACTTTTTACGCCTTACATTATCAGAATCTATCAACGTTTTTACTTTAAACCAAATGACTTGTTAATGTATACCTAGAAAACAGAGAGTTTAACCTCTTGAGGGCTTCTATATGATACAATGGGCATCTACTATATAAATCAAAGTCGGGTTAGTGCGAACACTTATAACTCGAGATTGGCTCAACAGATTCTTCTGATGTTTGATTTATTGGATTCTTCTCCGCTCCGGATAACAGAATAACTAATAAAAAGTAAAAAAAATGGATAAGAAATTATGTAAAATACAATATTTAAGTTTGTATGGAAAGGTATGGGACGCGCCCACGACATCGCGGGTAGTTCCTCTCATTCTCGCATACGCTCTTACAGTAGCCCATCCCACTTACTCCACCGCACCGTTTCGATAGTTTTAGAATTTTTTCATACAAAGTCAACAATGTTATCGGGCATATTCGTGTTGGTAATAGGCGAGGTAGGGTGTGTGCGCGAGCGCATTTTTCTCAAGTTGTTCCCGCCAGAGCTTTGAATACGAATGAAATAGGGATGTTTCAGAAATCAATCAATTCTCCCTTTTACACCCCACTCAGGGGCATAGGGAGGCAACAAGAGCTCTCTCTCTCTCTTTCAGAAATAGTTTAATGTTATTATTTTATTTGCTTATCTAATCGATTTAATTTTGTATTGTTTGACGGGGGCGCAGTGAACATCATGTATGTATATATTAACGGGCCACTTCGGGTTAGAACCACAGGACAACGTCTCTCGGGAAAGCTAGTATTAATATTATAAAATCTCCATCAATTAGTTAATTTTATGGTTGTCCTACTTACCTTGTCTTTTTTTATATTCTTTTAACCTTTTGTTTTTGCTCTTTAACATTTTATTTTATAGCTTGACTTTATTTATATCTGTTTTATTTTTTTGTAAAATTTATGATTTTAAAAATACATTACCCCCACGAGAAAAAAAATCAGTTAATTCTTAGTAATTTTTTTCAGACGAAAATAAAAACCTATTTGTACCACCGACCTCGGCAGCCCAGAAGTATAGACGTGGAATACAGATCACGAGGTCCCAGGTTCGATTCCCGTGTATGAGGGGGTGTGTGTTTTGTGTAAAGTATTTTTTCACTTGAAAATTCTACCAAAGGTTGGCCTGTCTCAGATTGGACGAGACCGGTTGACTGGAAAAAATTGCCTCAGGCAATAAGTTCCGCCGGCTATACTGACACCTTTATAGAAAAGTGTTAATTTATTTTGTACGATATCACTGAAATGTGTGACTTTTATCATTTTAAAATACATTATGAATCTCAATTTGTTTTACTATGCTCTCTTTCTGGAGAGAATGACTAAAATGTATACGAATTTGAAACTATTTGAACCAGTTAAATTGGGACACACCCGCACAACTATCATTGATATGAATGTCAAGCATTTTATAGAACGAAAGTGCAATGACAAACCTTTGATTGCGCAAAAAAGTATCAATTTCGTATATTTTTGGTTTATTGTTCATTCTCTCCGTATATTTATTGGTCATTCTATCCAGAAATTAGAGAACAGAATTATGGAGTGTGTAGTACAAATAGAAAATTATTAATAGATATTTTTTTTATTTAATGGCGGTCCATCCAAAAAGAATGATAAAGCCAATGACACTATTATTAAGTATAGATATAGGTTAACAGAATTTTAAATCATGATTTCTTTCCGTTTGTACATACGCAAATTATGTAAAAACGACAAATGAAACCGAAAAAATCATCCCGGACTCAGAAGATTAAAAGAAGCTGCAACTTAGAGGATAAAAAATATTGAAATTCTTATAATATACAGAAGTGATGAATCAATGAATAAATTTCCATTCTGAGTGTTGGTTTTGGTACGTCAACGCCATAAGAACTGGCAGGTTGTTTCCTCTCGGCCACTCGCTACTCCCTCGGGGAATAGAAGGTACATATATTACAGAAGGTATTTAGTACCTACTAACAGAACAACACTAAGCTCAGACATCGAAGAAAGTAAATCGGTTTCGAAGTTGGTTGGTTTCCACTTTGTACTTTTAAACTCAAACATCGGGAACAAAGTAAGGGCGCGGCACGCGGCGGTCAAGAAACTTATCTCGGCTGCAAACTCTTTGATAATACTTGGAAAATAAACCAGTACCTACCCACGTAGAGCCTACCAAATACTCTCTCTAAATGCTCTTCAATCTTATTCCTACCTACCCACTTCTTGCAAACTTTGAAATCGACGTCGCAGCAGCTGCTTTGATACATTTTCACGACAAAAGCTTTACTAAAAGTAGATTACTGTCAAAGGATGTAATTGTGTTCACTTTGAGTGAGCACAGATTCATTAAAATATGCAGCATGGAACTATAGAGCGATTTTCGAATACAAACTTTGAGTAAAGTTTGAATAAACGTTTGTGAATCTTTAGATTGTGACCGCAAATAAATACACTTTTGACATATTTCCACACTAAGCAAACCTTTTATTTTGAAGAATTATGTAACATAAACAACCACCAGAATTACATATTTCGCCTTTGGAACGTGAAATCTACATTCATTGAGATCGATCCTTCTATCATCAGATTGAAAGTCGTCGACTGAACCGCTAGGTAACAACCATTCACAAGACACCTTTAATAAATACACAACTACAATTTCATCAAAATAATACTTCATTGGATTGTATAAACATCATTTGTGAAATCAATTCTTGTTTTTTTTTTTCAAATTTTTATGGATTCCTGAGCTGTTTTCTAGGACTAGATATTATAGAACTCCAAATCCAATCCAAACTCTCTTAACGCCCCACTTAGGGGCCTCTGTATCGAATATGGCCAGAGGTTATGATTCCCTGCAGTGTTCTCTTGATATACTTGGCAGTCCACATCCTGCCTTTAAGAAACGGATTTCCAGAGCTCTTTTATGCAATTCTACTAATTCCCAATAGCTTGTTGATTATTTTTCCCACATCCCTTCCTCCCTTCTTCTTGCACTCTCCATTTGTGTTTGAGTTTATCTTTAGCTGTTTTCATATTTTACTTATATTTGATAGTTTTTTTTCTCTCGTGAACATGTTGTACCTGTTTAAATCAATAATATGCTATGTAACATGTGACACATCTCGATGGAGGTCAAATTAGTTTAAGGCCATAAATTTCTATTGCTTCTACTTTTAATGTATAGTTGTCCTCTGTAATGTGTTTTGTCATATTTTGTCATACTAGAAAGAGCAAAGCAATCTGTAAAAATCCAGAAGGCTTTTAAGAAGATTGGCAGCAAGTTGTTTTGTCAAAATTTAAATATTTTCCTCCCCCCACCACCGCCACGCTTTCTGAAGACGATATTTCAGACAGCCTGTGGCGACTATACACTGTTGATTAAGAAACGAGAATAATTTAACAATTGTTAAGCAATTAATTGAAAAATACAATAATAAGTCAAAAAATAATTAAAACCCACCCCCGGATCATCTCAGAAAGTGGGGGGGCAGGGGAGGGGCCTCTCCACGAAACAAAGCAGAGAGACAGACAATGGGAATCGAAGGGAAGAATTCAAATAAAGGCTTTAGTGAATTCGTTTAATTTATTTAATTAAAGATTCGGACAAAACCTCCAGGAAACGATTTAGCTGTGATAGATGGAAGGGGAGATAATACAGTGAGCGGGCGCCACCAATGAATACCTGGTGTTAGTGTCAGATCACTGAATATAGTCATGCCTCAAAACTGTGCCTTTGTTGATCACTACAATCTTTCGCATTAGAGTGAACATTCACATGGAAAATGGTTACAAGAATCTAAACGTAATTATAACGTTGTGCTCCATAAAGCCAAAAGTCTACAATTATGTAATACTAGCTTATACCCGTCTTGCTTTACGTTTTTGATTCCGATTGTCAGGCTTGATCGGTAGGTAATTAAACAGGTTCTAGTCTAGCTTCCCATTGCTTAACAGACCTCTATAACTGACATAAGCACATAAAAAGAAGAATGACACTTTTACAATTCATAAAAAGAGAGAAGAATGACATTTTTAATGTTTATTACAATTTTGTATGAAGTTCCTAAAAAATAGAGTTTTTTAAATAGCTCTAAATATATTAAAGTTAATACAGCAAATTGTATTAAAGAACCTTCTCCGGCATTTTGCACGACTCTGTGCAGATTCATATCTGACGTAGCATTTGAATTTTGAGCGTGATGCTATGACATACGGTAAAAAGCAAATAAAAAAACATTTCTGAATTATTATGTAGATTATAAAAATGGAGGCCGATTTTGCGTGGTCATCGCATCACGCCTAAACGGCTGGACCGATTTCGCTGATTCTTTTTTGTCGTGTTTGCTTTTGCCAGGTAAAGGTTTGAATGAAAAAAAAATAAGAAAGTTGCGCGGATCATTAGGAAATTCAAAGTAGGTAACCGTATTGGTGCTTTTTCCAGTTTTGAAATAAAATAGGTGTTTGACGGAAACTGTCGGCTTGATAGATAGATGAGTTTGATAGTTGGTGCGATTGAAAAAATGTGGGTGAAAAATATGTTTTTAAAACGGATGTCGGGGTTATTTTAATCTATCGCTAAGCTAATTCGAATTCGATATTCATAGTAAGGACCACAGGACAACGTCTGTTGGGAAAGCTAGTAGGCAATAAAGATGAGACATTAACAAAAATGGATATATTCATATTCTGGCGCCAAATACATGACAGCAGTTAAATTCGGTTGCTCTCTTGTTCTGAATGAATTCCAACTTTTATCTCATTAATTATTATTAAATATATAGGTACTTGTTCTATACATGAGATTTTTTGTCGAGAATTCTCATGATTGGGAGTTTCGGAGACTTAAACATTACCACCTAATGGCGAACACTTTAACGTAAAGTGATCACACTAAGCCAGCCTTCGAAATAACAGTAGAAGACGCCCGTAGTGGTTTGTTCCATTTAAAAATGGAACATCAGTAATGAATTGTTACTCATTAATTGTTACATATTCGTTAACATTACTATAGTCCCAAATTCTGTATCGGTTTCGCTAAAATTTTGCATCAACTAAAATTTTGAATTACGCCGGTTGTGTCCACTGATTTGAACCAAGCCGAGCGATATTGCATTAAAATCGATCAAAGTAAATATAGCTGCAAGTGATTTTAAGCTATGTAATGAATTTTAAATGTCAAAATTCTCGTTATAGCCGCCAAACTTGCTTTTTCTCAAACAAATAATTTCATCTTGATCAATAAACATAACATATTATTAACAGATCTTTTATGATGGAAATAAGTGCAAATCAAACTCTATCAAATAATATAAAAACTATTTCTGGCTGTTCTTTATACATCACTTCACTGTGGAGGCTCTACTTCTTGGCAGCAAGCCTTCACTACTTGAGTCGCACAAGAAAGGAGCCGGGACCAACACAATCCCTTAAATATTCCTTTTGTAATGTAGTACCGGGCGCTCTCCTCCTTTTTAACGAAATCCAAAAAGCGGCCCCTATCTACCGGGTCATGGTAGAAAGGTGGCGGCGTCTTAACTCTCTGACTGACAAAGGCCTTTATTTCCTGTGATGTTCTCCTCAGAATATTTGCAGATCCCTTCTCTTTCTCTAGACAGACGTACAAACACTTTCATAAGGACCTCGGCTCGGTACCTCTCCCTAAAAGATCCCAAAGGGAGTCTTGTTTATGTCCTCTCTCGAGATTATTGCGTGTACAGGGGGTGCAGGTAGGGCGGATTATCCGTTTCGGATTAAATCACAATTGGGCGACACTTATCACGGGGATAATCTTACAAGTCGTACACGAATCCCTATAATAAATGGATAACTTGTTTTGATGCTAGTTAAGCGATATTATGTAGACTTGAATAATTTGATATTTAACCCTAAGGTCATAGAACAATCTTCTGAATGGAAAACAATTAAACACATATAAAAAGATATCTATACTAATATATAAAGAGGAAAGATTTGATTGTTTATTTGTTTGTTTGTTTGCATCGAATAGGCTCCAAAACTACTGAACCGATTTGAAAAATTCTTTCACTTTTGGGAAGCTACACTATCCCCGGTGAACATAGGCTATATTGATTTTTTTTAAAAATTGGGATCCTTACTAAAACTGCAATAATGTAACCGAAGGTGTAAAAAAATTACCTAAATATTCTTTACATCGCGTGCGCTGCGAAAACTATTGATGATTGAATAAAATAATGTACTACGACTTTGTAGAAGACATCAATATGTACAAAAAATGTCGCGACAGCATATGTCTAACTATTATAGTTATGCCACAATAAGTGTTATTTTATTTAAAAAAAAAATCTAATTGAAATGCGGCAGAGATATAGGCGTCACTGGGGTACGAGCCGGACGGGAGGGGACCATTAGAATGCTACATTATTCCAGATTAACATAGCATAAAGAATATTTTGATAAAGTTAGGGATCTATTAAAGATTATAAGAAAACTGAATTATTTTTTATTACCTATCTACCCATGCATAGCTGGGACAGACCGCTAGTAAATAATAAATATATAGATTTTTCATTAAACAATCCATGAATTTATCTCGTCTTTCTGTACTTTGATACACTTAATGCATAGACGCAAATTATTAAATCATTAACAAAAGTATATTTTCTCAAATGGTTATTCTTTTCAGTACATAATATTACCTTCCTACAATATATTTTTTTTCCTAATGAATCTGGGCTCACCCAAAGTGAACACAAATACACTTTCGGCATCTTTCATATATTTTTAAGATGGCATTAAGTAAAGTACGGTATGAAATATTTGCTAGACCAGTGGTATCGTACGTACAGGTCGTGGGTTCGAATCCCGGTGCCGACTATTTCCACTTTCATGAAACAAGCTTTGCTTTATGTGAAAGATATCGAAAGTCCATTATTGTGTTCACTTCGAGTGAGAACAGATTGATTTCTACAAAAAATATATATCTTGAAACCTGGAAAATCGGTATGAAAATCTAAGTAGATATAAAAAATCCAGAATTTTATGGAGATACGCAATATTTTGTGTATCGTATTCAGGGAAACTCCGTGAAAATGTTCCAGATTCGATCACAAACTTTTATATACCTACCACAACCCGAGACATAAAATTATCTTCCTCTATTTTTAATAATATTATATCTGAAAAGCTTTCCCGACAGACGTTATCCTGTGTGGGCCTTACAACCAACGTTGAATTCGAATTTTTATAATAATTAATTCAAATTTATTTTCTATGTATATAAACAACATAATTTCGACCGATGCATCTGTTTTAAACCATGTTTACAGGGCTCATTCTGTCAAACGCACCAACTATCAAACAACTGACAGTTTTGTCAAACGTCAATTATTAAAATCTTCTCTAATATATTTAATGAAAGTCGGTTTAGTGAGAAAACTCGAGATTGGCTGAACAGATTCTTCTGATGTGTGATTTATTGGATTCTTGTCCGCTCCGGAAAACAGAATAACTATTAAAAAGTTGAAAAATGCATAAGAAATAATGTAAAATAGTAACATTAGTATGGAACGGATTACCTGCGACGCCAACGCCATCTATGAAAAAATCTATAACAACAAAAGTATTATTTACCTGAAAACCATTGACATTAAAAATATTGGTACGCATATTTTTGATGGTTTTTTTTTAATATTCAGAAATTATTTTTTAACAATCAAACATATTTTAAATGTATTTTTGTATAAATTACAAATTCGAAATCAATATTCATAGTACCTAAAGGATTACAGGACAACGTCTGTCTGGAAAGCTCGTTTAAAGTAAAGATAGAAATGTTTATATTATGAAAATCACAAAGAAGGTTTCATACATTGATTTTTATTCATTTTTCTAATGTTTCTTGTAACTTTCTTATTTTTCTTTCAAAACAACCTTCTCCTGTCAAAAGCAAACACAACAAAAAAAAAAGAATTAGCTAAACTGTTCCAGTCTTTCAGGCTTGATACGACGAGCAAGGAAAAAAAGCTGCTAACCTAGGGTAGCCCAGAACTCATAGTATATTATAACAGCCTTTTCGTGTAAAACATATCTTTGCATAAAAATTCATAATTTTACGATTAAAATGAATTTACCCTTGGAATTATTATAGAAACTTTAGAATGATATCGACTATTGGAGCTTTTTATTATCTGCTTTAGAACTACATATTCAATATTAATCGGTACTTTAAGGGGGACCCACTGAAGTTACGGACCTCAAATTTTACATGCTTGTAGGAGCATAAGACCAACCCGTATACCAAATTTTATGAAATCAAAGATTTTTTTTTCTTTTTTAGCCCTTTTTCTAGAACAAGTGAAATTTTCTTTGAATACTTTAAGAGGGTTCCCCTGAAGGTACAGATCTCAACATTTTACTGACTCATCTACATCGAGGGGCTAACCGTTCTACCAAATTTCAATCAAATGGGATAAGAATTACTATGAGTTATGGGTACGCACACATTTTTGGCGTACGCGTACGGATACGAGGAAATTAAAAAAAAAATTGTTGCATTTTTGGAATCTACACCCTCGAAAACGTCTAGAAAATTAATTTCAACGAAATCTATTTTTTTTTTAAACTGATCACAAGACTCATGTATATTCCATATACTATGAGTAATTATTGGCCTCCATTAGATATCTCATTATATGGAAAGTTAACTTCTGCTTAATGTGTGGATAGGTACCTACTTAGCCGGTGTATTCAATTAGAGTAAAATAGTAGTACCTAGGTAATGAAAAACTAAAATGATATTAAAATATTCCTAAAGTCTAATCCTAATTTATTCCGGAAAAAAAATACGATTATTCTTGAAAGGGAAAGTTGCCTAATCTCTAATGGGGTTTTTATCCATCAAATTTCGAATGAGGTGACCCCACTACACCGAATCTCCCAAGAGAGCCAATCATGATAGAGAAAAATATAAATACCTGGTGGCCACGACCCTCGGTAATAAGGACCACTTGAACGGTTCGGTATGGGGTAGCTTTTCAAATTCAGTCACTGTAAATGTAACCCGTCATCGTGTGACTTCGTCACCCGTTTTTATGGTAATTATTCAACTTTAATGATCAGTAAATTGGTATGAATATGTACAGTACTATGATTCGAGGCGTAGGCAAACGATAGTAAGTACAAAGTTGGTGAGAATCTATTGTACGTAACTCTTAATTCGAATTTCCTATTCACTTTTCTACTAGCGGGTACTTTTGTGTGTATCCGTCCGCTTCAAAGTTTTTCTATGGTTATTTAATACAAACTATTAATCTATTTTCAATTTGACCACAGATAAACAAACAATGTCAAATACATCGAAGTGTGTGTGAGTATGAAATACATTACATTATATAGTAGTGTGCGTAGTGTTTTTTATTGAATTAATATATTTTAATGCATAATTTTTAAAAATATTATTTATTTATTTCCTCCGTTCGCGCAAATTTCGTAAAAAGGTTCACAAAGTTTTCCTTCACGTATTAATATAATGATATGTGTGTATGACATCAAAGCGTTAGTTGCTCAGTGTTCTGAACTATTATAGGTACTTAGTTGATAATCTCAATTTTCAAAGAAATACAAAAGCACTGTGCACATACATCATATTATTTAAATGCGGAATCAATAAACAAGCACCAAAGTTCAATTTGCCAACCTGCTTTTATAAAATTTACCATAATTCGGGGTACCAACCACCCATAATGCGTTATTATGTATTCAAGATTTGCCGATATTTTTCACAGTTGCTCCGAAGACATAGAACTAGGGTAGGTATGAAACACAGAAAAGGGTAGGTGGGGAGAAGAATAAAGAGTTCCTTAATGGAAGCCTACTTTGTTCCTAATGAAGTTACTCAGAAGGTGAAAGTTGAGAGTGGAGCAGAACAAACAACGCCAACCAGCTCGGCAACCATTCCATTCCACTCACCTGGTTCTCCGTTTGTCTGATGCCGCCTACTAAGAGTCGCTATTTTGAACAACAAGCAAATGAGATTAAAATATATTTTGCCATTGCCTGAAAATAAATCTTTATTCCAACAAGGTAGGCACCCCGTGTTCCTCCCGTCTCCATACGAATGCGTTTTCTTTTTATTTTGACCTTCGTCAAGGAACCATTTTTTGCTCCCCACACATTGTGACATACCATTTTTTTTTATTAAATGAATATAGACCCCTTTTCTCAAGCGAAAAGACGCTTGTGTGAAACGGGGATATAACAATCAGGCTACATTTAGGAACAATCCTTTTTTGACATCACACATATATTATCTAGTTACATTTAAAGATTTATTTATCCAACCATTTAGTCCCTTGGTTTTTTATACATAATTTTTAACAGAAGATTCTGCGCCACAACAATAGGCCGCAGAGTGGACGGACATACTCCCCCATCCCACGATACCATGCTGTAGCACAGACTGAACCAAAGCAAAATATATGTTACGAATTTCATTTAACGTTAGTATCTCTCTTAGGCTACGTACTCACTTGCGCCGCGAACGTGTATCGTTACATCAATTTTGTCAAAAGGATGCATGTATTTCGCTCGCGTTTTCGTTTTGAATCACTTAGACACTTCACCTTTCGATTAAACTGATGAAATGTCACAAGTTCGCAGCGTAAGTGAGTACAGGGCCTTAGGTGCAAAAACAAGTATATCATTTTTCGCAATCGTGACACGATATTCTCTATTAAATGTTTATATTTTGTATTGAAATCTATCATGATTCCCAAATACTTGACACACACTGCCTCCAGAAACGTTAAAAAATTGAATTCAGCAATTTATGCCATCAGAAAAATAAAAGAGAGCTGTGGTTTCGATGTGGCAAAAACAATTTATTTCGCTTACTTTCACAGTCTGATAACCTGGGGCATGGGTGCCGATTCCAAAAGAATTTTTACTTTACAGAAAAGGGCTATCCGATCGCTACTTGGCATGAGGCCAAGAGATCTTGTCGCAATGTATTCAGGGAGCTGGGAATCCTTACTATGCCTAGCAGCGTGATTCATGAATGCTTACTCTATGCAAGGTCCAACATGGCAAATACCCCTCAAAACGCGGAATAGCATGATTACAGCACTCGGTCTTAAAAAAAAAACTAAAAGGTAGACCCTACCTATTAAAAATTGTAGTTTAATGATTTCCCAATCTCTTTTCATTTATTATTTTATTAAATTTTCATTTGCTTTTTTTATTCACAAAAAAACCTATCTGTCATTACATATTTGGAAGATAAAAACACAGCTGTTTCTAACAACATCAATCCCGTTTCTTCTTGTAAAGATTGAATGTCATTGTGTTCAGATGACGTCTAGATACTTCTATACTTTTACTTTTAATAATATATAAAGAGGAAAGATTAGATTGTTTGTTTGTTTGCATTGAATATACTTAACCGATTTGAAAAATTCTTTCACTTTTAGAAAGCTACACTATCCCCGGTGAACATAGGCTATATTGAATTTTCAAAAAAAAAATGGGATCCTTACTAAAACTCCAATAATGTAACCCAAGGTGTAAAAAATTACTTAAAATATTCTTTATATCGCGTGCGCTGTGAAAACTTTTGGTGATAGAATAAAATAATCTACCACAACTTTGTATAAGACATCATTATTTACAAAACGTGTGGCGACAGCATGTGTCTAACTATCATAGTTATGCCACAATAAGCGTTCATTTATTTTAAAAATTTCATTGAAAAACACCTCTAGAAAAAGCTCTTTATTGGTATCTTGGTATTACTCCTCATCAAAATAAATTAGTTCATATTCAAGACTGCTTCAATACGTTTATAAAACTTATTGAATTATTCAATTGGGACATTCCATTCGAAAGATACCACGAGTTTAAAAATGTACCTATTAGAAAAAAATGTGGTTGCCGCTCACCGTTGCTCATCTAGCCAGGCAGCGATATAGGGCGTCACTGGGGTACGGGATGGGACCATTTGAATGCTACATTATTCCAGATTAAAAGGCTGTAGAATATTTTGAAAAAAAATTAGGGATCTCCATGAAAACTATTTTTCTTTAAATAGGTACCTATTTCCCGTGCAAAGCTGGGGCAGACCACTAGTACCTATAACGTCAAAATTAAATTATCTACGACTTGTTAGTTTCTCTTCAAAAGTTTTTTTTCTTTCCACATGTTGAATAATTTATTTACCAAACTTTATTAAAACTTGTACGAAAATATTTAATGTTATTTTTATACACTAGTACAAAGAAAATTGAAAAATGATACTCAAGAGAATTGATAAAATATTATGAACTTTCAGCGAAGTTATTTGGTCGCCGGTTTTGTCATTTATATAATGTATGAAAAATGTTTCACTTGGGGTCGGATTTTAAACGAAAGCTTACCAATTATTACAATACTAGAATTCCTTATACACGTTGTCCTGTAGTACTTACTATGAATATAGAATCCGAATTTGTAATTTATACAAAAATACTTTTAAAATAAATGTTTGAATGTTAATAAATTATTTCTGAAAGCTTGAATAAAAATTCCATCGAAAATCTGCGTCTCAATATTTTTAATGTCAATGGTTGTCAGGTAAGCAATAATTTTGTTATTAGCTAATTCGACCAAAGAAGCACATTAGTTGTTTATGCAGAATATTTTCATTATAAGAATATACGTGTTGGTACATATACACGTGCGGAATATGGAAGTCGTCAGTTTAACAAAACACTCATACTCCCGTGTTACTCTCGGATTACCTACCACCACTCACCAGAGTTTATCTCCCAGTTCAGCTGCAGCCAGACTCTTAATGGCCCTCCCTGACCCGCTCACGGATGCGGGATGGTACCTACTCCTTGTTTATTGCGCTGCTAATGGCCCTCCATCCTCAAGGAAACTTCTCTACATTATTTCAGTGCCACTTCGACAGAGCACAATGTTCACAGGCAGACATCGTGCGTTCCAAACATAACATAATTCATAACTGATGTTCGATTTTTAAAACGAACAAACCGGGCTTATTATGATCGTTTCTACTGTTATTTCGAAGGCTGGCTTAGTGTGATCACTTTACGTTAACAATCAGGGTCCCGAGGACGAGGAAGACCCTCTCATACTGTGTTCCGCTCCTTCGAAGCAGAGCTGAGGAGTCTTGATATGGTGTGGGAGGAGGTCATTAACGTTGCGCAAGACCTCCCTATGCCCCTATGTGGGGTCTTAAGGGAGTTTGGATTGGATTGGATTGGGGAGACAAGAAAGAAAATGGAAAATAGACTCACCTCCAAACTTCATACATTGCACTGCTAGATGGACAGGCAGTTGGGAGTCGACCTCGCCAGAGGGTAACCCTTGGAAAAGAGTTTTTTCCGGCTCTTGCAATAATTCTAATGAAAATGAGAAAATCGTCAACCAATGTGTTGTGATGAATCTACTCGGTGTTAAAAACCGTATATCTGGTGTGTGAAAAAATTCTTTCAATGCAACTTCTTCCACGTTGAATGGAGAAAAGGGGTTCACTAAAACACGTTATATCACACGGGGTGGAGAATAAATCATTGAAATGAGAATACCATGAGTATTTATTTTATACTTTAAAATGACGTTTTCTTAAACAAAAAACACACACGGGAATTGGGGAGGAAGGTACTCTAATTCCCACCGCGTAAAACCACGAGGAAGGGGGTATCCAAAAAAGTTGCTCACAATGTGGTTAAATGAAAAAGCCTTTGATAGTGTCAATCATGAAAAATGTATGTACAACAATAAACAAAATATTGACTATCTCCAAATACAAAAATGTACCCTCAATGGAATATAGATACATAAGTACATATTTATATATTGTCATATTTATCAAAGTAAAGGGTTTACTACTAATTCATTAATAGTACTTAAGTAGTAGGTATATGTGCACCCCCTAAACTAGTTATAGTTATAGCTATAACTACTTGGTTTATTGTAGGACAGGTATGTAACATCATTAGTCCATGTCGCACAACAATACCTGTCAGTGACAGTTATGTAGATAATATCAATCTATGTAAATCTACCCATTATAAAAACCTTCAAACACTTGATGTGTGTGCCCATGTTGCTCGGTAGAGTGAAACGGGGGAATGAAAAATGTCCTGATTCCTCTCTCTAACTGGGACTGGACAGCTGGCCTCTCAGGAACAGACAACAGATCTTTTTCCTATGAACAGGATGGATGTGTCCTCTCTTAAAAGAATTTCTTGCCGGATAGCTCAGATGCAGAACACTACTCTTTACTCTCTCAGGGTACAATGGGCGAGGAGAATTGCTGAGACACTGTTCCTTGAAGATTAACCACACGGGTATATTAGCTTATGGGAGACAACCCAAAGATTCACCACACACAAGTATATTAATTTATGGGAGAAAGCCCAAAGATTCACCACACACAGGTATAAAAGTTATGGAAGAAAACCAAATTTACTTTAATAGAGTTTATTTTGTATTATTATCAGAAGAAAATATAAATAAAATGTTACAAACACGCGTTTAATTCAGATCTCAAACAATTCACACTTTTAATGACTATCCAAACAACACAACAGAACTTGATGTGTTCTTAGATTATTGGTTACACTTATTAATTGTAAACGCTAATTTATATTATACACTGGTTTCTTTTTTTTTTGTCCTTATTCACTCGTATCACAATGGCGTCGTCGAGCGCACGAAAAATCGCCCTGTTCGCCGAGGAACCGATTTCAGAGTGACGCCACGGTTTTTGGCGCGCAAGAACCAACGGACATTACTCATCTGTCAAAAAACAATCATGCGTGTTCACGCCTGATTGGTTGAAACTTTAGTCTTTTATTCTACTTTTATGGCTAATTAAAATATTGTTCTAATCATTACTCTCATTTATTTAATTCTTTATATCAATAATGGAATACTAAATTTTACACGTTACACCCCACTCCAGCTTAGTGGGAAGAAAAAAAAGAAAACAACAAAAGAAAAAAAAGAAAATTCAAACCAGTGTTATCAACAAAAGACATTACCAAAATGTAAGCCGGACAACAAGGCTAGTTCCGGTAACATGACCCATACATAAGGTCAAACATACAATACACTTAAACATATTTTAACAACCAATATTAATATAATTTCTATATAGACTAGGCAACTTATAACTTAATTATCCAGCAAACAACATACTTTATTTATGCTCACAATTCAGGTGAGTGACAAAAGAAATGACATTATGTATACTATGAAATCCAGACCATGGACATTATACATTTTCTATATGCCACCATGGAATAGGTGAGCAATGGTCTTTTCATTCCTGAAAGTAATTAACAAGTCACTTATGATCTTTGTACCTTAACGCGGAAGCATGAAATGTAATGGAATGAACAATTGTGGACTGCAAAATTACAAACTTCTTACAAATCATAAATGAGAACTTGGATATTAATGGAGAATACATCATACAGCACTATAGTTATCATTATTCAAGTCTGATTTATACTGATTGAATTAAAAAAAAGAAGGAGGAGTGGCTCCAGACCGCACCAAGAGAGAAAATAGGAGAACACTGGTTTCCGTCCGCATACATTCTTCATACACATCTTGCATTCTTCCGCACGTTCTACATTTCCTTCATTCATACAAAAGATTAAGTTGGGTCCCAAAAAAAAACTATTAAACATGCTTACTTCACCCATAATTCTCTAAAGGCGTTAATCAAGAGCGAATCCAAAGTATGCGATCAGTATCTCAAGAATAATATATATAAATTTATACAGAAACAAACATAGAATACAATTGGTGGGTCAATGTGAACCCAAGGATCAACACATATAAAATAGTACAATTATAACAGGTTTAAAATTCAGATTATACTATACATATGCCTATCTGTGTAGTTATTGAATATTATTAATTTTTGGATGTTAAATTGGCGTACCACAGGTTCCAAATGAACTGAGGCCATCACTTATTTTTCACTGTATGTATTCACTTTTGTTTTATTATACACAGCCTAAACTTGAGCGATGGTAGCTCCAAGTATTAGAGAGATCTATTTATAGATTTGCCAAGGGTGACTTTCAACATTCAACAACATGCACAGAGTTTAAAATTAATGTAACTTAGATTAATTAAATGAAATTCTGTATTGCCCAAGTATTTACAGAGGTATTCGAAGGTCTTGATATCGAAGGCTAGCAATGTTCTGATGGAAAATACAGAGCTGAACTCAGAAAAGAAGGCGCCATTCTGTCTTTACTAAAGGGAACAGAAAAACCCTGAATAGAAAATTAACTATCCTTAAAGATATCTTAGAAAACAAACAATATGGTTCCATGAAAAAGAGGCGTCCCACTTATCATGAACCTAATATTTTCATACAACGAGACCAACTACATTGCCAAAAAAAATTGATTATCTTAAACAAGGGATTCGAAAAGTATTTCAATAGTCTAACTAGAGACCATTAGATACCAACGATGGTTTACATAAACTAGCCGGAGAATTATTCTAATAAATACTATATCTAAGCCGAGGATCTGCGAGTTAAGAGATAATTTCTCGAAACAATTTCCACAAACCTGGCAAAAAAGAAAGGAAATTTGACATATGCGTATTCTAAGCCCGCATCGCTATAATGTGGAGCCTATTGGTTCTTTTCCAGGAGACACCAATCTGCTCAAAGCATGACACAAACTTTCTGCTTCATGTCCTCGCATGATCAAGTCACTCAACAACTTGTGTCATTTACTCACACATGCTCGTCCTACAGAGAGCCGTGCAACAAATTCGAATGTTCTCGAATTTCCATGTATAACTCCGTATGTTCATGACACCTTGTCTTTACATTGACGTTGTGCCCACACGGCTTGTGGAATATTACCGCAAGACAACAAAAAAAAAAATTGTTAAACTAAAATCTACAGTTTAATAGAGTAGTAAGGTCTATGCTAGTTTCCAAACATGTGAAGACTAGGATTAAATACTAAGCCATACTAAGACTACAATAATATAATAAGAAGCTTAGAGACTTCTTTCATAATTCAAAGGGATGACTATTATTTATACATATAAAACTAAGACATCTATAATTACAGCATATGACAATATATATACAAATCTAGGTATGTCATACCCAAAAACATTTTTTAAGTAACGTAACCTAACAACCTATTTCTATTCGTAGCGTGTAGAACAGGGCCTAGCCATAAGACTACACTACTACTGTTCTTCTGGAAAAGAAATAATAACTAATTCAGAAGAATAAGACACGTTTGGGTAAAGGGAACGGAAGATACGATTCACAATTTGACAATATCTTTGATATGGAAACGACCTATGGAGCCGCTTTCCACATCACGAAGCTCATAAACAGTATGGGAAATTTTAGATACGACTACTGATTTGATAAAACGGGGGGACAGCTTTTTGGAAAAATACAAGGCAGCATTGGACAATACAAAAGATCGGCGCCAGACCACTTGTCCGACCGATAACACTATATCTTTGCGTCTCATGTTATAACGAACCGCGTTCCTGTTAAAAGCCTCTACTAAGGACAGTGAGATGGATTCATACAATTCCTCTAAGTGAGAAATGTCATTCATTCTTTGTGATATCGCGTCGTTGTTTTCGGAACAGTTAGTCTGACCATTTGGTAATAATCTATAGAAGGAAGCATGTGGAATATGTTCGAAGCCGAACATTAAGAGATGAGGAGTCTGACCGGTAGCTATATTTTTAACGGAATTTAGGCAAGAGCAGATTTTTGGCAGATGTGTACACCAATTTCTTTGGTTTTTTTCTACCAACATAGCCAACAAGGTTATGATTGACTGGTTATAGCGTTCAGAGGTATTGTGTTGGGGATGATAAAAAGCATTATATCTAAGTTCTTCTATGCCGTATGAGTGTAAAAAGGATTTAAATTCTTTAGAAACAAACTGCTTCCCGTTGTCCATAATCAAAACGCGGGGAACACCGTGAGGCAAAAATATACGCTCTTCCAACAATTGAATAATATTTTTTGAATTGGCTGCTCTCAAGCCGAAAGCCCAGACATATTTACTGAAATTATCTACTACAGTGAAGATATAGAAATTTCTCCTGAAACTCATGGGGAGAGGACCAATGAAATCGCAAGATAAGCTCTCCATTGGTTTAGTTAAATGTTTAGGGAAAGAAGAAATACCGTGGGGAGGTTGCGTATTGTGTTTATAAGCCTTACATTTATCGCAGTTACCAATTACTTGTTTAACACTTGACAATAATCCAATACCATAATAATTTCGCGAGATAAGTTCAAACGTTTTCTCTATGCCAGGATGACAGTGATTTTCGTGATAGTTCTGAATGAGATTTGCTAGGTGGCAAGAAGGAACTACCAGTTTCCAGTGATAAGGAGAAATGTTAGTGACCGGATCCTTTTTAAAGCGTGAATATCTATAGAGATGACCGTTACTTAGCATGAAATTCGGGAATTTTTGAGGATTTTGTGAACAATTTGAGAAGATTTTCTTATACCAAGAATCCTTTATGTCGGTGAATGGTTCAGGAACTGATACGCCTGAAACAGGTATCCGACTCAAGCCGTCTGCAAGTTTGTTCTCGCATCCTTTCTTAAAAACAAATTCGAAATTATACTGTGAAAGACGACAAGCCCAACGGGCAAGCCGACCATTTGGGGAGGAAATAGAACTCAAAAACTTAAGGCAACCGTGATCACTGACAACCGTGAAGCGAGTGCCCTCTAAATAGCTACGGAAGTGATGAATTGAGGAGACTACCGCCAATAATTCTCTTTCAGTAGTGGCGTAATTTTTTTCCTGAGGGGATAATTTTCTGGAATAATATGCGATTACGTGTTCTGTGCCATCCTTATCCTTTTGTGATAAAAAACTGCCGACGCTGACGCTGCTTGCGTCGCAAGTTAGAACATATGGTAATTCGTAGTTAGGTGGACGTAACAAAGGAGCGGATATCATAGCCGATTTTAATGCTTGAAAAGAACTTTCTGCCTCGTTTGACCATTGAAATCTCTTTCCGTCAAACTTATTGCTAGTTAATTTGGTTATAGGGGAAGCTATTTTAGAGAAATCTTTGATAAAACGCCTGTAATAAGAGCACATGCCAACGAAGGCTCTGACCTCTTTCGTAGACTTAGGACGAGGATAATTTTTCATAACTTCAATCTTTCCGGGGTCAGTTTGTATTCCAAACCTGTTAATTACATGTCCCAAATAGGTTAAAGAAGATTTGCAAAATTCAGACTTACTTAATTTGATGGTGAGACCAGCCTCGCGTAGTCGATTCAAAACCAAACGCAAGGTTTCAACATGGGAATTAAAGTCGGGACTGCAGATTAAAACGTCATCTAAGTAACAGAAGACATGTTCACCCAGATCCGAGAACAGTTTATCCATCAAACGCTGCATTTCTGCGGGGATGTTGCGAAGGCCGAACGGCGTCACTTTAAATTGGAATTGCCCCCTACCCTCAACAAAAAATGCCGTCTTGCAACGACTATCAGGATGGAGGGGCATCTGCCAAAAGCCGTGGCTTAAATCTAAAGCTGTGAGAAATTTAGTGTCCCTTAAATTATCTAGAATGCGATTTATATTGGGCAACCTATAACTATCTGAACGTGTTACTTCATTCAACCTACGAGGGTCCAGAACAAACCTACCACTTCCATCCTTTTTTGGAACAATAAAGCAAGAATTCAGCCAGGGGCTACGTGCTGGCTCTATCACATCTAATGCTAGCATGGCATCAACCTCTGCGCATAGCTGACTGCGTCTTACATGCGAGCAAGGATATGTACGCTGTTTTATAGGAGGACTTTGTTCTGTATTAATTACGTGAGAAACCAGATTGGTACGACCCAATCCTACTTTTTCAAAGGAAATTGTATCAAATTCTGACTTGACTGTATCTAGAAGAGATTTCTGATCTGGAGTTAGATCATCTACTGAATTTAAACATGGTGGAGGAACACTAACCTGATTAACAGAACTAGTTGTAAGAGCATTAACTGAAAAATGGTCTTGACGAGGAAAGAGTCGTGGAATAACTCTGGACTTTTCCAAAAATGGCACACCCAAAATAAACTGATCTGCAATGGAAGGAGCTATAACAAAGTTGGTATACAGAATTTTGTTGTCGAAACACAAGGGTAACCTTATTTTTCCCATAGCGGGTATAGTTGAATCATCCACACCACGAATATTTTGTGGACAATATTCAGGAAGAAAACCTGCCTCTGCAAAAGACAGATACAGTTGACCACCAATGACATTTACTGCCGCACCAGAGTCTAACAGACCTCTGAACGGTACCTGACAAATCTTGAAGTGTAAATAGGGTCTACGATCTTCGGCATTTGAAATCTGAACGGAATTTATATTGAGAGTAGAAAAGAAGAGTTTGACACTATTGATCCACGCATTTCTCTCCGCCTCGGCGGTCGAAGGAGAAGGCGAAGGTGAGAAGGCGGGATCCCTTATACGTTTTTTGGATTTCTTAAATTAGGAGGAGGGCGTGAAACATCTGGCTGTACTACATTCCTAGGACTGAAGTCTGGATTCCTTATAGGGTTTTGAGTTTTGTAAGTTCTAACAGATTTCTTTTTTGCATAACATTCACGAGCCATATGACCTGGGCGTCCACACGCATAACAAACAATCCTTGGCTTTGGAGAAACAGAAGAAGTATTAACCTGTTTAAGTGGACGAGCGGCTGGTTTGAGGAATTTCGTACTGGGTTTAGGAAGCGTAACCGTTAAGGTTTCTAGTTCCAAACACAGTTCTTCTAGCTCGGCAACAGTCGAAGGTCTTCTAGCTACCAGGGCATTTGCATAACGTTCATCCAGACCTCTCTTGAGTGCTTTAAGGATATCTGATTGGCGAAGGGGAGACTCAAGGGATTGATTCAATAACAGAATTCTCGAAATATAATCACCTGCACTCTCCAGGGGTTCTTGAACAGCAGAAAGGAGTTGTAACCTCTTATAATTAGATGAAGCCGGGGTCTCAAAACGTTTTATGAAAGAGCTCTTAACGAAAGACCAAGAATGAGAATCTGAGTAGGTGGTGCGATGGAATACCAGGGCACGATCCTTCAAAAATTCTGGAAGGGCGGCACCCAAGTACTCAATGGGGTATCTACGAGATCTGGCTATTTCCTCAAGTCGAGTGAAGAACTCACGTACTTCATTATTACCATCATATTGTGGCACGGGCCAAGCCGAAAAATTAACTGACGGGGGTGCATGGGCACTGGAACAGACGGATTTACTCTTTTCAGGTGGTGGCGGAGACCGGTTTTTATTAGTTCTAGTCGGCGTTACGACATCGGGAAGTAGCTCGAGCGAAGAAGAAGGTCGCGAGGACTCGAGTGCATTGGCCTCACTTATGATATTAGGAAACTCTTCTGAATCAAGAACAGGAGGAGATTCATCCACGGTTCCTGTGCCTGAACTAATAATGTTATTATATTGTCTACACTGGTCTCGCATGGCTTCTATTGTGGTTTGGGGAATAATTTTTCGAGACATTAACGCTTTTGCCAGGGTTCTACGCGTGGCATAATCTACACGTGGTATAAGGCAATCTGTGATTCCAGACATAATGTCTAGTCACGAAAAGATTCTCAAACGAAGAAGAAGAAGCGTACTTTAGCAATCGCAAAGGAAGAGAAGAGAGAAAAAAAAATGCCTAAAGAAAAATAAAAGAAAGTTCAGTATTGACGGGTATCGAAATGTCTCTTTGTTTCTGCATGCGCTTTATTGTTAAACCTTAGTGGTAAACTAAACTTTAAAAGAAGAAGATCGCAACATTCACCAAAATGGTTCAACCGTTACTCATTCCTATCAGTAGGAATTCAAGAAGTTATTGGAACAAAAGCCAACAATTCTATTCCACAACCGAAAGAAAGAAGAAAAAAAAATAATTTATTCAGTGACCAGAAGATTCGAAAAGTGACCGATCCCCTTCAGATTGTTTGTAGCAATAAACAAGTCATCACCAATGATTGGTGAGAACAACATTAAAAGATTATTGATTCACTATACTACCCGTACTAAATTTCTCTTGGTACTGTAACAATTGACAGGACGTGAGAGAAGGAAGATGAATTGTATAGGTCACTATGACATCATTAGACGAAATGATGTAACAAACTTTTCAAAATTCCAAAAACACTTGTGTCACTTTTGACCTTTTTCAACATGAGTGTGCTCTGAGAAGAAGAAGAAGAGAAGACTCAAAGTAGTAAACAAGCACACAACACTTTAAGCAATCAATATTGATTGTTAAAAGGAAATTTTTTGGTCGCCTAGGAAATTCACTATATGACCAGAAAATTTTTACAACTCGAATTAAAGTTATTCTCAGTGCTGTAACGATTGACAGGACATGAGAGAAGAGGAAGAAGAATTGTATAGATCACATACGACACCAATAAATGAATTGATGTAACAAAAATTTAACATTTTAAAACATTTATATCAAATTTGGCCCTTTTCAATATGTGTGTGCTCCGAGAAGAAGAAGAAGAGAAGATTCAACGTAGTAAACAAGCACACAACAATGTACGCAATCAATATTGATTATAAAAAATATAATTTCTTTTTGTCGCCTAGGAAATTCACCATATGACCAGGATTTTTCACTTGTCTAGAACATTTTATCAATGGGGTGGTTTATCTATTCTCCGATAGATGTCTCTGGAGGCTTATGACAATTTTTAACGGAGTGAGAAAACTGTTTTATCGACAATTATATTTTAGCACTGAATTCCACCACACATTGTTTAATGCAGAAATCGATAGATGGCAATAGGTCTCCGTGCTCTCAAATATAGACAGAATATTTCTACAAGTGAAATATGACGATTTAAAAATGCACTGTAACTACTCCACAGCCAATATTCGAACAATCACAAGAGAAGAAAAAAGACTGAACTATTTCAATAACCAATGAATGAAATACAATGAGTGAGTATCTAGGAACACTTGTAGATTTTGGGTGATTCAGATTAAATTGTTCAAAATGATTTCTAGAAATATATGCTATCAGTTTCACTTGGCAAATCGACAGCAGGAGTTTAATTAGATATTTTGTTTAAAGAAAAACACACCTGTGGAATCCTCTATTGTGGTGATGTAATAATCTTCTTTCCAGGTAGACAGAATGCTCGGAATTGGCTCTTGAATCAGCAATTCTGTGCCTCACACGTTGGAGCGACAATGAAACGGGGGAATGAAAAATGTCCTGATTCCTCTCTCTAACTGGGACTGGACAGCTGGCCTCTCAGGAACAGACAACAGATCTTTTTCCTATGAACAGGATGGATGTGTCCTCTCTTAAAAGAATTTCTTGCCGGATAGCTCAGATGCAGAACACTACTCTTTACTCTCTCAGGGTACAATGGGCGAGGAGAATTGCTGAGACACTGTTCCTTGAAGATTAACCACACGGGTATATTAGCTTATGGGAGACAACCCAAAGATTCACCACACACAAGTATATTAATTTATGGGAGAAAGCCCAAAGATTCACCACACACAGGTATAAAAGTTATGGAAGAAAACCAAATTTACTTTAATAGAGTTTATTTTGTATTATTATCAGAAGAAAATATAAATAAAATGTTACAAACACGCGTTTAATTCAGATCTCAAACAATTCACACTTTTAATGACTATCCAAACAACACAACAGAACTTGATGTGTTCTTAGATTATTGGTTACACTTATTAATTGTAAACGCTAATTTATATTATACACTGGTTTCTTTTTTTTTTGTCCTTATTCACTCGTATCACAATGGCGTCGTCGAGCGCACGAAAAATCGCCCTGTTCGCCGAGGAACCGATTTCAGAGTGACGCCACGGTTTTTGGCGCGCAAGAACCAACGGACATTACTCATCTGTCAAAAAACAATCATGCGTGTTCACGCCTGATTGGTTGAAACTTTAGTCTTTTATTCTACTTTTATGGCTAATTAAAATATTGTTCTAATCATTACTCTCATTTATTTAATTCTTTATATCAATAATGGAATACTAAATTTTACACGTTACAAGAGAACTGGAGTTTTTTTGTTACAAAACTGAAAAATAGCTACTAGAAAAAAAACGTAGTTTTTTTAATATTTTCTGTTGAATTAATCGTATATAAACATGTTTGGAAATGTTTAAAAAAACAGTTAAATGAGTAATTACCGCCATCTGTGAAGATTGCTCAGAACCAAGACGATCGACGTGTCATAACGGAGTTAGTATTATCACGTTTTGTATAATATTTTTACCGCATTGGTGCGAAGAATCTTCTTCATATTATGATCGCTCACAATATGACCTCCAGAAATCGAATCCATTCATCCTTCCCTCTTTGAACGCATACCTACACGGGGCACTTGTTTATCAGCTGATGTTTAAGTGTCTGTAATACTTAAATAATTATCTAACAACTAATGATGACTAATGTTCGATTTTTAAATGGAACAAACCACTACGGGCTCACGACCGTCTTCTACTGTTATTTCGAAGGCTGGCTTAGTGTGATCACTTTACGTTAACAACGTTCGCCATTTAGGTGGTAATGTTTGTCTCCGAAACTCCTAATCATGAGAATTCTCAACATGTTCAACATGTCGAAAAATCTCATGTATCCAATAAGTAGAAATATAATAATAAATGAAATATAGAGATAAAAGTTGGAAATTATCGAGAACAAGAGAGCAACCAATTTTAAAGACTGCGACTGCTGTCATGTATTTGGTCACATTTATGTAGGTTTGAAGCCGTGCAACCTATATCACACCTCATTCGATTGACTCTAATCTACAATATCTTTCTGGGTTGTGTTAATCAATGGGGTTATTTTGTTAGGTCAGCCATTACTTTCTGACTTCTAACTGACGATGCGGTCCATATTTGTCTCCATTTATCCTCAATCGAGCCATCTGCACTTGAAGCAGCTGCTAGCCAGTATAAAAATCGGGATTACAGACGATCTGGAGGCGGGTTATCTACATGAATATGGATTTTAATAATAAGTTCTTTATTCATTGGAAAAAAATCACATTAGATACATTTTCATATCTCCCTCCACAGGCATAGCCTGTCTCAGAGAGGAGATGTCACATAAGCATACATACTATATTATTAGTCGACATAGATAAAAATAAGGTAAAAAGACTATGATACACAATATTATGTTTGTACATAGTGTAAAAAATAAAAAACATTGAGTAAAAATAAAACAAAGATTATAGTAATACCTAATAATAAAAAAATAATAATAATGTCAGAATATAATTTAAAAAATATAAAATGATGAAAGAATGAACATATGTAAATCATTAGTCATAAGTTATTTCACAAGCATATATCTTTATAAAAAAAAAGAAAATATATTTATATAATATAAATAAAATATAAAAATTGAAATAAATTAATTAATTAAACACACATATCTTCATATAACATGCACACAACACACATAAAATATATAATATAATATAACAAAAATAAATATAATGACACTCAACAAGCCCCACAAACAATCATGCAACATCATGGCCTCAGCCTAACAGCGACCCATAGTACTCTCTGCCGAGACCTAGGACAAACTTTGTTACCTTTCTCTTAAATTCTACCACGGCATTTACACCCTTCAAATCCTCACTCATTTCATTATATATTTTAGGCCCAATGAAAATCATATGTCTCTGTCCAGCTGCAGTCCTCATGAATGGAATCTCCATATTGACTCTCAAGGCCGATCTAGTCGATACTATTGTCACTTTCTCATTAAAAAAATACTTTTTGCTATGAATAATTATTAAAATGGACTTGATAAATAACTGCCTACAATCCAAAACTTGAAATTGACTGAATATCTCATCTGTTGAGTATCTTCGAGGCTTTTTTTAGTATAGTTTTCAATATGTATCTCTGAACCACATTTAACATTTCAATCATCGACTCAGTACAACCACCCCAAGCAGGAATCCCGTACAGCAAGAGAGACTGGGTCATAGAGTAGTAGACGACTCTCAATGCTTTTATATCCAATATGCGTCTAAGCTCTCTATAGATTTAGATAGATTTTCTCAATCTGTTCGATAAATGCAATATGTTTTCCTCCCATCTAAGTCTGTAATCTATTATTATTCCTAAATATTTTACCGAGCTCACTCTAGTAATAAAATCACACCCGCATTCAGCACATACCCCTCTACACTGATGCACTCTCATGCCATTCCCATCAGTGGGCTGACCTAGAGGTTGTATTCGTACTAAACTAAGTAGACTATTCAGACTAAAAGTCATAAAATGTGTTTTCTTAGTGTTCAAGGTAAGCAAACTGTCATTCAGATTCAAATCCTAAGATTGCTAGATAATGGTTGGACTCTACTTTTCTTGAAGAAAAACTTCCTCTCGTCTAAGGTGTAGGAGTGTGAAGTTGGTGCATAATGGAACATTGAAAGACGAATCTGTCATTCTCCTTATATCTCAAATCATCCTTTTTATGGTTATTACGTCGAAATAATTTCATTTCCTTTTAGCGAGTTCCGAGTATCCGTTAAGTATGTTCTAAAACTCCGTCAAAATAAATCATAAAAGTATATAAAATGTGTGGGGGTATATGAATGTTAACTTTGCTGCTGGTAAACTTGTAAATCAAAATGAAAGCTCTGCGGGTTTTTTGCACATAAATCCTAAGAAGGTGTCGGATAATATTTTATTTTTGAATATTTCTACAGGAATTACTCAAGTGTGTTTTCTACCCGGGAGAGGGCATCGTACACAAAAGACATAAAGCGGGCAGGGTGGGTCCATAGAGAGGAGCTGTCAAACAGGGTAAACATGGCCGCCCGAGGGGGAGACCCGCGCGGCTGTCTGTCCGGAGAGCGAGCGCTGTTTCTTCTCGGTGGTGTGACCAAGTTTATCCGTAAAACCTGAATCACTGGGGATACTAGTCAAATCAATCAAAATAATATAATAACACATCGAACCAATTCTTGAAATTGATTTCCTTTTATATTAATTATTTTTATTGTTCGATTTTATTGAAACCTTTCAGTCAGGTTCTTATTATAACATTTTTTTGTATTTAGCTAATTCACTCGTTTTGAATAAAAAAAAAATGTTGTAATCATGGAAAAAAATCGGTTTAAAACAATAGATTCTTTGAATAGATATAATAAGGGCCCCAAGTACGAGTTGGTTTTAGCTGCTTAAATCAAAAACGTTCGTGTAAATACGCAGGTAGTAGGTACATTATTTAAAAAAATCGAGCATGTCAGAATAACATCGATAGCTGATATCATTCAACAGTGCGTATCCCAATATCAATTTTTATTAATTCACAAAATTGTTTAACGTAAACTTTTATAAATGTGCAAAAAGAGACTATGCGCAAGAGACTATATGCAAGAAGAAATCCAGACTAAAAAGAAACAAAGAATGTAAGGGTCAATCAACGCGTGCTTAAAGCCAGTTCCATGAGTAGAACCACAACAAACGCTCCACAAATCTGACTATACGAAATAATATTCGAAAGCGATACCGCTTCTGGCGCGCCACAACACAACACAACTACATTTATTTTCCCATGCCAAAATCATTAACAATTTGAAAAAGAGACAATCATCAGGATATGTTTAATTTATTTACTATGATTCCGATTATCAAAGAAGACAAATTATATCCTCCACTCACATGGAAAAAACTGCATGTATCATAATATGTTACATCTCACACTTGATTCAAATTCACTGTTCAATCGAAGGATAAAAAAATACTTTAATTATTATTAATATACGAACCTACCTACATAATATGCAAGTTTTACTCTCGCTATGGTTTGAGTCTTAACTACATTGTATTAGAAATTAAAAACGAGTCTAAATTTTGTAATACCACGTTCTATTTTTCATTACTAATACAATGCATAAATACCACCAAGCACCTTCGGCCCAAACAATATATTCGAATACTTAACTACATTCCCTGCACCCTCTATGTGTGGAATGGTACAAACTTTGTGTGAAATAAAGGCAGCTGTTTTACCGACCTCAAATGTCAATCGAAACGTAATCCGAAAATGTACTTTCATTTCAATGTTGATTAAATGTGTTTTACATGGTTTGAATTACATTTATTTTTATTTCAAAACAATCTTGAATCTTTTAAATACGTTTTTATTCAGTCAAACTTTGGTTCCATGAGTAATTTTGTTTTCAAAAGATGGTCATCTGTGTTTACAGAGATTTAACTATAAAGATTTTATAATTTTAGAAATTTTTAATTACAATAAAAAATATGTATATATAACTTTTATTGAAATAAAACACATGAAATATTGAAAATACATAAACAAACAAAATAAATAGACTTAAATACAGATAATCTTATAATATAAATGAAAGTCCGTACAGCGTATTGGAGGTCGTGGGTTCGAATCCTGGTGCCGACCATTTCCACTTTCGCAACACAAGCTTTGCTTTATGTGAAAGATGCTGAAAGTGTATTTGTGTTCATTATGGGTGAGCCCAGATTCGTTTAAAAAAAAAGTTGGGTAAGATCAGCTGAACAGAATCTTCCGATGTTTGATTTATTGGATTCTTCTCCGCTCCGGATTATAGAAAAACTTCATTAAAAACAAGATGTGCTCCGTTTATTTTAATAGTTTATATTTTTTTCTTCTTCTTGTGCCACTTGAGGTCGTTTAAATTTATGGCGAAGGCTTATCAAGTCTGTCCTGGGTTAGCTGGAAAGTTTAGCACCCGTTGAATTCCAATATTTCTAATGTTTTATTTTATCAGACAATAGTCTGATATTTCTAAGCCAGGATGATACTGTCATTTATGGTGTTTGGTATCACCCATAAAGTATGCTCTATTTTTAGATTCGGATCTATGATCATTTGGTGTAAACGCACCCCAATCCCACACTAAGAATAAACGATCTTGGAAATATCGCAAAGAAACTAGTGCATAAAGCAATCCTGTTACCATCAGTAATCTGTGGATGTGAAACGTGGACATGGACGAAAAAAGAAGAATGTAGTATAAATTCTGTTCTTGATTTTGCCAACGCATAAATGCAGTAGAGATGAGAGCTCTGATGCGAAGAATATGCGGAAAGATTCTGTGGGATATGGAATTAGGAAAGATGTGGTATGGAGTGGTTTTTAACCAATAAGTTGAGATGGTTTGGGCATGTGGAAAGAATGGATACAGTCAATGACAAAGAAAATTTATAAGGCTCAAAGGAAAGGTGTAAGAAGGCGTGGCCGTCCCAGAATGACAAGGATCTAACACATCGATTCCGTCCTCAAGGAAGGCCAGATCGGGAGTAATAATGAAAATTCTTTTTTTTTATCAAAATACAAATCACAAAAGTTTGAGAGCCACTGTCCTAGACCATCTAGTTGTAATGTACACTCGTTGTACTGAAATATTTTAATATTATCTACCCTGTGTTCTCTCTTAACGGCGCAGACCATGAATAAAGAACTCACTCACACACAATATATGTAGATAATATAGTTCCAGAAGTTTTCAACACGGGAGCTCGTTAGGGAATGCTTTCTAATAAATAAAAATGTTGGCCAGATGAAAAGTATCAGACATTATATACTTGTGTAGCCACTTTGGAGATGCTTATCTGCACATTGGTTCTCTATTTGTAACTAAGCGTTTACCCATTACCTTGTGACGCCACTTAGATTCGTGTTAATGGTGACTGTAGGTAGGTACTCAAAAGTTTTCTTTTACCCATCACGCCGTATCCCGTAAAGGATATAGGCATAGAGAACGGACTTCCGCTATTGTCTATCCAAGCACACTTGTTTCGCTTCTTCCACCGACATAACATTTCTCACACAACTTCTCCTATTTCTCTTACTTGTGACCTGGCCTTCCTTTTGAACTCAATCGTTCCACGTTATTCTCGATCAGCCACGCTTTCTTACCATTTCCTTTTCAACCTTACACATTTTCTTTGTAGTTCTTTTGCATCCATTCTTTGCACATGTACAAACCATCTTGTCTAAAGAAATATTATGAAAATGTATTGAAAACAACTCGAAATCAAATTTCCTGTATTAGTACACTTCTCTACCTCAGCTCCGGGCGTTGGTTTTATATAGCAAGTTTTTTATAACCTTCTCTCGTGGCCAGGGTGGTTGCGAACCTCAAAATTACCTGTAAGTATGATATGTGTAATGTGCATGTATATTTTCAAACAACAGAACTCATACACGTAGATGTATGTAATCACTGGGTAGGCGGCCTTAGTCAATCAGTCAATGTTCTGAGCTATTAATTCACATACCTACTACAAAAACGTATTGTGTCAATCATTGTTTGAGCCTCACTTTCGCATAGTTTATGTGATAAATTCTTATTATCGATTGCTCGCTGGTTCCTGGTCACCTGTACTCTCCCAGGAATATGGGTAATAACGTCTCAACGAGATGTCATTCCGTTTTATTGCCCCCTTTGGGGTCCGCAACACCCGCGTCACCTGCCAGTTATGTCCCTACCATTGTGTTGGCGGACGTTGCCCTGATTCGCCGGCATCATGCGAAGGGGAAATAAAAGTACCTACTATAAATTGTGAGCCATGTGAAATTTACTTACATGTATTATTTTACGTTTTTACCGCTCCATTCTATGGTGATATATTGCCTTGTCGTTAGCCAAGGTCTGTTCATCCAGACAACAAATTTCTTTCTCCCACCAGTTGTCAGATTAGCAGGTGGCTGATGTCTCAAATGGCGTGGCATTTACTTCGATCGTTGACCAATACAGAGAAATGTTCCATTTTTAAGGTTTTCCTGCATCTGGTGGCCTTTACTCTCACTCTATTGAGGATCTTCCCCGATGGGTGTGGCAGGAGTTCTTCTTTTTCTTCCTCTCTCTACAGGTCCTGTGAATCAGTTTGTGCCTGTGTTTCAACCCTTGGGTATCTTCTTCCAATGTTCTGGTTTGTCAGGTTGAATTCCCAATCATAAGACATCGAATAAGACCTTCCACCACCCGAGTATTACAGTATTGCAATTTCCCAATTCCTCTTAACAAGCCTTATAAAGGTTTTAAGGTTAATTTAAGGTTTAACTACGGTTTTAACAAAGACGTTCCATATGGGACAGTTCTCGACTCCAAGAACTTCTCTCTCTCTCTCTCTCTCTGATGCTGTAAGAAATAACATTTATTAAGCTGCTTCTGGATTTCAGCCGCGATTTTATTGGTTTGTTTTGATAAAGGGGGTACCTACCTTTTTCTACCTTTCTGCGTGTTCATTGGTAGTGAATTATCGAAAAGTTTTCTGAACCAAACTTCTAAAAGCACATCGACTTGCCTGGAGACGTGGATTGTATATATTTGAATTTCCGCTTTGGAAAATTTGAAATTTGCAGCCTTAGATGTATCGGGGCTAATTCAAAAACACTCCTGGACTCCCTCCCCCGCACCACTCCAACCCTCTCCCTTTTTGTATTTTATACACAGAGTCCAAGTACATTAATATTATTTACGACAGTCATTTAATAAAAGCGTGTAGCCATTATTCCTTGCGGCGCAGTTACCGGGAGAGGTTGGCCGCAGCTCGTCAGTGTTCCCTGGAGGATCGATGCGCGCGCCGCGGTTCACAGAAGGTCGTTGTTCCTTCAAATGTAAATTTATGGCTTATGTCAGGGAGTTATTTTATTCACTCATATATTACACTTTTATGTCAGGAGCGCTTATGTTCCCAGCCAGCGGTTAGGGGCACCAGTGATCCCTCACTACACTCAGAGAAAAAACGCTTAACAAAGTCACAATAAAAGCTTTGCCATTTTTTTCTTGTCTCTGCAACATTAAGATTTGTTTCAATGTTAAAGGAAACTTTGTTTCTGCGATAATTTTTTTATTGTCCTGTGTTTATGGTTTTGTTATCAATTTTCTATTTGTTTTTATAACAATATTATGGTAAAGTTGTATTACCGACAACTTTACGTAAATACTGTATCAACGTTAATTGCAACAATATTATTATGCTAATTATTTTGTATATATGACAATGTTTTTTTTTTGTGCTAACAACACTTTGCTTGACAGGACAAAACACGTTTAATTTATTTATTTCAATATGGCGTCATCCTTCAATTTTCATTCAACTGATAGCCGTGAGTTGTTTTATAAAAATGGAAAATGTGCTAGATTTTTTGGAAAAATCGAATATTTCGAAAGAATCTATTAATAACATAAGTGGTGAGTACAATTATTTATAATTTTCTTTAGATATTGTTAAATAATATTGTTTTTTTTGATTATGAACATGCCAATACGCACGTTTGATGGCAAGTCGTTCACCTATCAATATTAAATGTATTTTTTTCATTGTGTGATGGTGCAATTTCATTTTATGACGTGCATAAAGAAAATAAACTAACGAAACATATTATATCCATAACGACCAATTTCATAACTTAATAGAAAAACTTAACCTCAAAAATGTGCACATAATAATTATATGAGCTCTTATACTTTGACAACAAAAAACCTATTGACCCCATTAAAATATTTTACATTTACCTAATTGGGATTATTATATTTGCAATTATTTCAGTGGAAGGAGTGACATCAATTGATATTTTGCTTAAAGCAAACGACAACGAATTGTCAACGCTGTGTTTGAATGTGGGTGACAAAATCAAATTAAGATCATCACTGGACTCCCTTCGAAATAATGTTTGTAAATAATCTTAACTTCTAATGTTTATTTAATTGTTAATATACCTAACTTGATGTTAATATGATTTGAAGATAAAGTTAGTTTAAACATGTATTAACTATAAATATTTTAAACTTGTATTACTATAAACTCGCTTACTACGTATATATAATTATACACATATCCTTATATGTAAAATTACTTGTTTACATTGTATAATAATAAGTATTTTGGCACAGTTAGATCCATATATGACCCGATAAATGTTAAAATATATTTTTCAAATTTTATAGATTGAAACTGAGGATCTCCTTCTGCTTTCCGGCATCGATCAAGACACTGTTGCATTACCTACTCGACAAAACGCCACCATCTTTATACCCGAAAAAGAAAAATCAATATTACATGTAATTTATTTATATACCTATTATTTTATTTGAATAGATCATTTGCCCCAGATTTGTTTTAAATGTTGGTTAAATATTTTCAGATTGTGCCGTCAACATCATTTCAATCAGAGAAGACAGACAGTTTTAGAGAATCATCACAGTCCTCTGATGATTTCAACTCTTCACCTCTGCCTCAGGTAAGCAACTCGCTTACGTTTTTACTTAGTTGACTTCACGAACAATGGTTTTTGTTTCAATTTATGTTCAATTGACGGCCGGTGGGGTGCAGAGGTAACAAAAATGAAGAATGATCTTTTTCAAACTGTTCTGGGTCTTAGATGTTACATGTATGTGTGTTTGTTGCATAATATGTATGTATATGTATCGTCAAGTTAATAAGTACCTATAATACAGAATACATGCTCTAATTTATGACTAGTTCGATCTGTGTGAATTATCCATATGTATTTATTTATAATAGTTAGTCTTTAATAATCATTATATATAATTCTTTGTTTCAGGAATTATCATCATATTCAGAAACCGCCAAAAACTTTAACTTAACTCACTTGTTACAAACAGAAACAGTTGGTAGAAAATTGCTACAAAAATCTGATAAGAAAGAGTCTTTAAGTCCTTGCGATCGCGCATACATCGTAAGACGTATTGTAGAGAAAGAGTTAAAATGTTTAGAGAAATTAAATAGAACGATTAGAAAAGACGTGTGGATTCAATGGGCAGTTGCCATTTCTCAATTATTCAAGGGTGAAAGTAGCGACTTGTACTACGTGCCTTACAAAGTATTAGGAGGTAAAGTGATCCAAGCGAGTGGGCTTATACACAATCGACTAATAACACACAGAAGATCATTGGCACCTCAGGGTTATAAAAGAAGGTGGAGCAGCAATGGAAGCGGTGACAGTGATAGTGGTCACAGCTCCAGTGAAAGTAAACGTGTGAGACCTCTTCCAGACTCCTTCAATGTCACCTCTGAAAATGAAAATTACGAAAGTTCCCTTAATGATCAATTGAATTGGCTGAAAAATACTTCTTCACCAAATGATGAAGTAATAGCTAAATGGGAATCCACTTTGAATATCCGTAATAAACTACTTGAAAAGCTTTCGTACATAGAATATTTCAAGACATTTCCCGCTTTACACTTACCCTTGGGATATAAGTTGGTGAGTTGCATATTAGTCTTTTTTTTATCTTAGCCAACAGGCCAAGAAATTAAGAAATCTCATTTTAAATTAATTTTATATAAGATTAATAGGTATATAGGTACATATTTTAATTACTTCCATAGCCAGAAAAGCAAGGGGAAACGCCGCAGGCATAATACAATATTTTCCTTGCAGAAACAGGCCATTTGTTCAGTTGACAGATCTAAAAGTTCTATTAATTTTAGTACATTCGTATATATGTTTATATATCCGGAATAGAATAGAATTATTCTCAATTTTATTTCACAGTAATTTTAAGAGAATTTATTGTTTGTCAAAAAAAAATTGTTAGAAGGATTTCATGCATAAGCCTACTAAAGGGCTGTGTACGCATTCATTTTAAGGTCCCTGGTATATAAATGTAATAGTATTTTAATTTTCAGGTCTCCAGCGATTTCAATGCTGTATATCCAGGGGCCACAGATACTTTTATTCAACGATTTCCCATAGTGAAATCAAATCTTTTAAAACTGCTCGCTGCAAAGTGTGAATTTCCAAGAGTCGACCAATTCACATTAGATCTGTTACAATTAGCGTCTGGTGAGTTTTCAACTTACTATTCATGTGCTTATATTTAGTATAGTTTGTGTTTTATTATATGTACTTCTTTTTAACTATATGCAGCCCAAAGGCTGTACATAGTTTTTAATAAAATTGCGTGTTGTGTTTTATTTGGATGGAATTGTTTTCCTCGCTTATCTAATTAAGTTATTTATTTTTCAGTGGGTGAGGAGCAAGCCAATGTTGCTACGTTTTTGACAATAATTAATCTTCTACGACAAATGCCAACAGTCAATGTCCCACGTAAAAAAGTGTGGAAACTGTCAAGAGAAGAAGTTCGGTCCAGTTTTCTTGGACGAGTTTCAACTGCTTCAGATATTGAAAGATACTGCAGTGATAGAGAAGCATTTGTTGCTGCAAAGGGTATTCCGAGCCTGCCATATATTCTGGCTGTAGGATCATCTTGGGCAAGTGTGTTTCAATATGAAATCGTCATTCATAAAGGACTAAGATATCAAGTGCAAGACATTTCTTCTGCAATCAAATACACTTTTCACATTTATTGGGCCCTAGACTGCGCATACCCCAAAGACTGCACCCCGTGCTGGATGTTCATACAACGCACAATGTTCCAAATGACATCTAAATATGATTCAGAAGGGGTTCCGCTTCGTGAGTTAATTGCTAAAATTGATGCTTCATGTGGTTAATATTTTATAGGCTGTTCTCAGCAGTGAGAATCCCCTGTTTATCCCCTTTCTTATGTATGGGACATATAACATTCATTTGCCATTCTTCTGGAACTGCCTCCAAATCCCATATCTTGATTACAAGTTCTGGAATTGCTTCCAAATCCCATCATATCTTGATTACACAAATTTGTTAAGTATATTGAAAAAAATGGTACCTTGTGCATTGTGCGTAAATACCTTTTCTGATTTTAATAGATTAAGAAACCACATGGCTTTTTATCACAAAACAGTTACATCTTATTCTTGTGCAAGTACAGGATGTTTGAGAACTTTTCAAATTTTTAATTCATATAGAAGACACTACTTAAAAAATCATTCAGTGTTAAATGACCCATTGCAATCGAGCACTAGCAAAAATGTAGGCGATCATTCGGAAGACATAAGTGACTCTCTTCAAAATTTCTCTACAGAAAGTTCAAATGACATTGATAATTTATCTATACCTTTGGGTGACAGTTTAGCTCAGTTTACCTCTGCTCTTTATGCCAATCCTCAAGTGCCTCTAAATATTGTAGATACTGTTTTCAATGGCGTAAAAGATATATTTTATAAATGTCTTGTGCCACAGTTAATGGAACAAGACAGTGCGGCATTTAAAGAAAGTATAGTATCAATAATTTCAAATTTTGATAGTGATTACAAGAGACTTCTCTATTTTAAAGAACATGGGTCTTTCGTTGAACCTAAAGCGTATACAGTAGGAACAAGATACGATTTTGTGAGAAGTGGTGGTAAAAGAGTATATAAAGCCGTAGAATGTAAGGCTCACTTTATCAGTTTGAGAATAGTTTTGAAAAAGTTCTTTTCTTTATCAAATATTTTGAGGGAAACTTTACAACATATGAATGAGTTAGGTGAGCATGATTCAACCCAAACTATAGAGCATTTTATACATGGTTCTTCTTGGAAATCACGACAATCACAACATGGGAGAAAATTAGTGATGCCTGTTTTTTTACAAGTTGATGATTTCGAGCCTCTGAATGCTTTGGGCAGTCACAGTTCTATTCATAAACTAGGAGCTGCTTATATTTCACTACCTTGTTTACCGCCCCGTTATACATCCCAACTATCCAACATTTTTTTAGCATTGATATACCATTCCTCAGATAGGGTTCAATTCGGTAATCGTGTAATTTTTCAACCTTTGATTGATGAATTAAATTTCTTGCTTAACGATGGGATATTTATTGATCATCCAAATTTTAAGGGAACTATTTATTTTGACTTAGGACTTATTCTCGGAGATAACTTGGGTCTACACAGTATTTGTGGTTTCGTTGAAAGCTTTTCTGGTAATTTGACATGCAGAACCTGCAAAGTTACTAGAAACAATATGATACAACTTTTCCAAGAAGATAGCTCCCTTTTGAGAAACATGAATAATTATAGACAAGATTTGAGAACAAATAATGTTTCACTTACTGGAGTGAAAGAGGAATGTATTTGGCTTGACGTGGATAACTTCGATTTATTCTCTCATATTGGTGTAGATGTAATGCATGATTTGAATGAAGGTGTAATGAAATATGTAATGAGTGAAATTATTGTTGCTCTTGTGGATCAGGCTAAATATTTCTCTATGCAACTTTTTAACAATAAACTCGCTTCATTCGACTATGGTCCTGATAAGGCAAACATTCCTGTGTCTCTGTCGATTGAACACTTACGTAAAAGCAACTTGCGCTTAAGTTCCTCAGAAATGGCAACCCTTTGTAGATATTTTGGTGTAATGTTTGGTGATTTAGTCCCGCGAGGTGATAAATATTGGGTACTTTATATTCAGCTGATGCTTTTGTTAGATGTCGTTATGTCTTCAACTTTTCGTCCTGAGTCAACAACGTACTTGCAATATTTGGTTTCTGTACTTTGCGAAATGTATACATCATTATTTGGCCAGAATCTTAAACCAAAATTTCACAATTTGTTACACTATCATTCAGCAATGCTTAAATTTGGGCCCCTACGATATATTTCATCGATGCGCTTTGAAGCTAAACATCGTCCAAATAAGTTAATTTCAAAATCTTCACAAAATAGAATAAACATGTCATATACTATTGCCAAGAGACATCAATTGATTTTAAATGACATTTTCCTAAAAGGGGAATTAAAAACGCATATAAATTTTGGAGAAAAAACTAGTATCTCTTTTGATGTAGCATCGGTACTTGCACAAGAATTTGGATGGAATAATATAGAAAGAATCAAATCAGTGACTTGGGTCACAATATCATCTACACGTTATGCCAGAGATTGTGTTTTAGTTAGTGGAATTGAAACTGAAAACGTCAATTTCTCAATAGTTACTGATATTTATATATACAATGAGCGTAATGTTGTTTTTAAAGCATTGCCTATGAATACGATCGCTTTTGATGACCATTATTTTGCATACCAGGTTGAAAATCCTCCCTTAAATACTCAATCAATATACATTGATTGTGATACAATGCAATATCCATATCCATGTAACATCACCATCGTTGGTTATGGTGATGTACAACCATTGCAGTATGTAATTTTGCGTGTACCTCTGTAAAAAAATCACACTTCAATGCAAATAAAGGTTTGCACTTATACTTTTTAAGTAAGAAATGTTAGTCTCTTCGTCGGTCTCTCAATGCTAAGGATCGTGACCGTCACCCAATGAATGCAACTTTGCTCTCCGATGCACTCGGTCTTGCGTCATCCGCAGCGGCTCGTGCAGTGGCCATCCTGTCTCTCCCTTCACCTGGTCGCTCCATCTCATCGGTTCACGACCCCTTCCTCTAGCGCCCTCTACTTTGCCAGTAATGAAGAGTTTTTCAAAATTATCATCTCTTCGCGCAATATGTCCACAATAGTGTAGGACACGCTTCATACACACCGTGGACAGTCGGTCCTTAATTTTCAGTTCGTTTAATATGTACTGATTTGTTCTGAATTCCGTCCATGGTATTTCGTAGACGTTAATGTGGGATAGCTCCTGAGACTTCAAATGATTCTTTAAATGATTTAAAATAAATATTTTTTATTACTTTTAAATAAATGTTTGATACAACTTGTATTACAAATGTTCAAGATAAGATAATATCCTCGTAACCTGTCATGTGATTATATAATATATTGAGTAAATTTGTGTCTCTACTTAAAAATGTTATTTTTATTTTATTTTATTTTTTTTTTGTCTTAAATTTGAGCCGCCTTTGTTTTTAATTGACATTACTCATCCTTCAGGATTCTTTAACTTGTACTTTTTAAGTATGTCACTTTTAAATAAATGTTTGATATAACTTGCATTACATATTATGTTCAAGATAAGATAATATTTTTGTAACTTGTGTTTTATATAATGAATAAATTTGTTGATTATAAATATGCTTAAAATTTTCTTTTGTTTTAAATTGTTATTATATGTCCCTTATATTCTGATAAGTTATTGTTCTTTTTTATTGATTTATCAACGTTGGTTAATCCTTCAGGATTCTTTAGTTATTGGAAATCAGCAGAGTGTGTGTATGTGCTACGATAGGAGTTATTATTAAGCGTTTCTATTCATTACTTCGTACTGAATGTGCATGTCAATTGCTGATTTTTGATAACCAAATAATCTTGACGGAAGAGCAACCTTTGATGACTTAAAGTTAACTATTCTTTTTTTAGGGCTACACTCTTGTCAGCACGGATTGCATTTTCCAGTAAGTCTTTCCCTATTTTACGAAGATAGGGAAAGGCTTACTGGAAAATGCATATCCGTGCTGACGAATAAGGGGTAGCCCTAAAATAAAGAGTAGTTGCAGATACAAAGTTAATTTGTTTCTGGAACAAAAGCCAAATATTTGCAATAACAACATTACTTTGTTAGGATAACAGGAGAATGTAGGTGCAAGCACAAAGTCAATTTGTTGACGGAATAGAGTTGAGTTGGTGCAGATACAAAGTTAATTTGTTACTGCAATAACTTAAACTTGTTTCTGGATCAAAAGCCAAATATTTGCAATAACAACATTACTTTGTTAGGATAACAGGAGAATGTAGGTGCAAGCACAAAGTCAATTTGTTGATGGAATAGAGTTGAGTTGGTGCAGATACAAAATAAAATTGACAGGGTAACAACATTAATTTTGTCAGTGTAACAACTGTACTTTGTTTTAGAAAATGTTGTTACGTTAACAATAGCAATTTAACAATAAAAACATTGTTTCATCGACTATACGCTATATACGGCTGTGTGGGATCAAAGTTTTTTTGTTACACCCAACAATATTTTTTTCTGAGTGTAGCACCGCACGTTCGCATTCACTGCCCATATAATCTGTAGCCCTAGTATAAGTTTTCGATGATCGAATATCGAAACGATCATCGAAAGAGTTTCGAAAAATTTCCATACAAAAATGATCGAACGATTCGATCGTTTGAATTAAGAACACTATTTGCACGCTAATAAGCGCTTATTTGCGTGCAATTTGCTTTCGATAAAACTCGTACTAGCCCCACTGGTCGGTTGGACACAATATTAATATTTCACGGTAATAATGTTTGAATGACAGGACAGGGCGTCCTCCCCGAGGGACGCCCGTCCCGACGTTGGCTGAAACTTTTCCGGGCATCCTCCCTCAATTATGATGAAACGGAAATTTAATATATTATGTACCTACCTAATTTTTGGGCGTTATATTATTTTAAGTAAATTATTTAAACTTATGCATTAGCAAACAAAAAAGTTCGACAATTTTTTTTATTTATTTAACGGACAAAAATATTAAAAAAAAACAGTTTTATGTTATATCATGTGTCGCGTATACCAGCTATATACTCATGATATGAAACAAAACAAAAAGAAGACAACTCTAAGTGCAAGTACAATATGAAAAGGAGGAGAAAAAAACACAAAATGAACAAACATGAAGATCAAAAAGACCAAAGAAAGGAAGGGATGCGGGAAGGAAACCATCATGAAGATATTGCCAATTAGTAAGATTGCTTTAAAGAACTCTAGAAATCTGTTTCTTGAAGATATGGTGGAGACTGCCAAATATAACAAGACAACACTGCAGTGGGGCTAGTACCAGTTTTATCGAAAGCTTATTGCACGCTAATAAGCGCTTATAAGCGTGCAAATAGTGTTTTAAAATCAAACGATCGAATCGTTCGATCATTTTTGTATGGAATTTTTTCGAAACTCTTTCGATGATCGTTTCGATATTCGATCATCGAAACCTTATACTAGGGGTAAAGAGTGATGATCTCCTCAAATACAGTCTGCGTCCTAAAATCCCATATACATATCTTCCCTCTCTCCCACCCCATCGACCTCCCTTTCCTTATTCCATTTTTGTTTGAGTTTATTTTCTTTTTTTTATTGTATTATTTGCTTTGTTCTTCTTTTTATGTTTTTTTTTCTTTATATTTGGGTTAGTTGCTCGATCTGGCGTTGCGCAGGATCGAGCGCAATGGAGAGCTCTTGTTGCCTCCCTATGCCCCTAAGTGGGGTCTTAAGGGAGTTTGGATTTGGATAGTTGTTAGAGACCGCAACTTCGTTGTGGTAAGCTCGCTCTCTGTATGTTTGTGTTTTGTGAAATTTTATGTGTTACTCATACTAGCAATGTACAGTAAATTATTAATAAAAAAATAAATGAATTTCTAACGAGATAAACTCAGGGCATACGGTGAAACTTGACCACTTAATGACAAACGTTGTTAACTTATCACTAATCCAACCTTTGAAACAATTATAGAAGACGGACGTAAATCCGTAGTGATCACCTTTATCATTTAAAATTCGAACATGATAGTAGTAAGAATAGCTTCAAACTTAATAATTGTTCTATTTTTGAAAAGTTTGTACAAGATTTTTTTCAATATTTAGAAAGTTGTAATCCTCCACATTTGATATGTTTTTTCACATTATAAAAAAGTAGATTTTCCCTCACTAGCTATGTGATTAGAAATATTTCGCCAGTGAATGAACAGCATCGCTTCACTGTGTAGACGGCTTCTAAGTTACATACGTTACATAAACGTTGTTTGATACCATCGGCTACAGATCTTCACAAACACATTACCCACATTTCATGTAGGTACATAGTTCGCTTTATTCCGAATGAGAATCCCCGCATTGTGTAGGAGAATCCCCCCCACGTCCCGCACCGCGCTGGATGCAAGTAAAAGCCAATAAAGTAGTAGACGGACTAAAAGCTCTTCCATGCGAGTCGATGATGGATGGGTCTATCAGTGGAAGATATTAAAATGCGCGCTACTTATATTAAACCCATCAAAACGCCGACACTACACACATGTGTGGTGAGGTTATACAATATACTGGAATATGGGCAGTGGGATGCTAATAGATTATAACTAACTTTTACCCAACTTTACAGTAGAGCGAAAATAGTTTTAAACTGTACAGGAGAGCTAAAATAGTGTTAATCCTTTCTCATCCAAATTAAAAATGTTGGCAATAAACACTTTTTCTTATTCCAATTCAATCCAATCCAAATTCCCTTAATGCCCCACTTAGGAACACAGGGAGGCAACAAGAGCTCTCCATTGCTCTCGATCTTGCGCAACGTTTATGACCTCCTCCCACACCGTGTCCAGATTCCTCAGCTCTGCTTCGAAGGAGCGGAACACAGTATGAGAGGCTCTTCCTGGTCTTCAGGACCCTGATGGGAGGAAGAACAGCGCTCTCCACGACCAACTGTCATTCGGCATCCTTAACACATGTCCCAGCCAAGTCCATCTCCTCCACATAATAGTAGAGGTGATGGGCTCACGCTGGGTGCGCCGGCGTATAGCGTCGTTCGTGATGCGGTGGTACCATCTTATACCCAAAATTCTCCTGAGGCACTTCATTTCAAAGGATGAGACTTTTTGTGCCTGGGCCTTGGTCAGGTGCCAGGACTCACACCCATACAGGAGAATGGGCAACACACACGCATCAAACAGTTTACATTTCGTCTCGACACTAAACGCCGACGCCGACTTAGTCATGTTGTTGAAGGCGCCACTTGCCATACCGATACGTATCGGGAGCTCAGCCCCGAGGTTACCAGTGGTGGTAATAGTTGCTCCCAAGTACTTAAATTTATCCACCCGAGAGACCTGGTGACCATCGATGGTTATCGGCAGCTGTTTATCGGGGCCCTGACCTCCGTCTTACTAGCATTGACTCGAAGGCCAAGGCTTGCTGTTTCATCGCAGAGTCTTGCTGCGCTGTAATTCCTCCACTGTCGTACTGAACAACGCTAGGTTGTCCGCGTACTCCAGATCGCACAGTTCGCCCATTAGATCACCTCTCTGAATTACTGGTATACCTCTTGCTCCTTGCATGGACTTTCTCAAGAGGAAGTACATGACAATAATAAATATAAATGGAGCCAGTACGCAGCCCTGTCTGACTCCTGTGATGATCCTGAAAGCTTCAGTAAGACCATCTAGCGCATTGAAGCTACAATCGGAGTCTTCATACAGGGACTGCACCATTTATCTATCTTCGGAGGTATACCGTAGAGAGCTAAAATTTTCCATATTGATGGTCTTTGTGGGGTGGGCTGTCGAAGGCCTTTTCAAAATCTATGAAGCAATAAGCGACTTGAGAGTTAAACTCTTACACGCAATGGAAATAATTTATCAAGTGATAATCCAATTATGTTTTTATTTTTCTTCAATAGATTTTATTGGATGTGCTTTGATGTTTCGTTATCTGACGAAAAAATACCGACTGTAATCTTTTATAACACAAGGGAAGTTTAAGGTACTAAAAATCGGTATATTATATGCAGATATTGGATACTTTCTGCCACCAAATACTTTTTTCTTATTCAATGTCTTCGGTTTTTCTTATTCAACCTCGAATGACATGGTCCGATCATATCGGTTCATTCTTAGAGGAGGGCTAAGTCAGGAGCAAAAGGAATAGAAGCGCATGTATGCGGAATGTTATGCGTTTGGAAGAAGCGAAAGAGGTGTGTTTGGATAGGAAAGAATGGAAATCCGTACTATCTGCCTACCTCTTTAGGGAAACGGCGTGATGGGTAAAAAAAATGTCTGTGGTTTTTGTTAACATGTCGTATTTCAAAGATAACACTTTTTTAAGACTTTTGTTTAACAAACTTAAAAACATTGAAAAAAATTTAAAAAAAATCTCATATACAACTTTTTCCCACCACGCTAACGAGATATCTGGTGAGGTTGAATGAATGGGTAGATCTTATTTGTTGGCAAAATAGAAATCACTTTCTGAAAGTTCTGTTGTGCCTACGATCTGATAGGAATTGGGAAATGGTAAACTTCTCTAACTAATTTACAACCCATAGTATATGATCATAGCAAAACATTTTATTATTACTACTTATATTCTCAGTCAGTATGTATATGTAGCAAACTTCGAAATGTTTTCGAAAATCGTTCCTACAAAATGTACACAAGTTCTCAACTAACTGAACACACAACTGTCAGAGTCATTTTAAGCTAAATCTTATATATAAAAATGGAGAGCTATTTCTCGATGTCATCGCATCACGCCTAAACGGCTGGACCGATTTCGCTTTATCTGGAGAATGTCCTTTTTTGAAGAAAAAAATTAAGAAAAATGCATGGAAAATTAAAGAAAACTCTTCGTAGACATCCTTATTTGTACTTTTTACCTTATAATTTTTTTTTTGAAATTTTGACAGAAATTGTCAATTGGTGCGATTGATGGAATATGCATGGTTTAAAACAGACGCATCATTCGGAATCACATTGGTCAAATGATAATTATTATTAATTCATACCATACAAATTCGAATTCATTATACATATTTAGGAACACAGGAAAACGTCTGTCGGGAAGGCTAGTATCTTATATAAATATAAATAAGTCAGGTTATTACGAACTCGAGATCGGCTGAACAGATTTTTATGATTCTTGGTTTATTGGATTCTTCTCTGCTCCGGATAACAGAATGACTAATAAAAAGTTGAAATTGATAAGAAATATATAAAACATAATATTACAGTTAATACGGAACGGATTTCTTGCGACGCCAACGCCATCTATGAAAATTTTACAACACAATTTTTATTTACCTACTTGAAAACCAGAGTTTCCAATCATTGGTAGGTACGCAGATTTTTTTATAGAATTTCTTTCGAGCTTTCAGAAATAATTTTTTAACATTCAAACATATTTTAGACGTATTTTTTGTATAAATTACAAATTTGAAATCAATATTTATAGTAAGGACTACTACAGGACAACGTCTGTCGGGAAAGCTAGTATGATAATGAATGATTGCTTTTGAAAAGGAGATTGAATGAAAAAAACTGGCTGGTAGAAGGGTTGGCGGTGCACTTAGACCTCTAATGAGAAATAAGAACGTATCTCTTAAATCCAAACAGTTGATGCACAATGCAACCCTGATTCCATCCATGATGTATGGTAGTGAAACTTGGACATGGACGAAAAATCTGGAAGTTGGAATAAATGCTGTGGAAATGAGATCTTTACCCAGAAAACTGATTGATAAGGTGAAGAATGATGATATGATATATACGTAGTGACTAGAATGAAAGTGAATAAAGTGAGGTGGTTCGGGCATGTTGAATGAATGAAGAAAGAACGACAAAAGCATCTACATATCTGAAAGAATGCTGAGATATAACCGAGATATGATTGTCTGGATATTAATGAATTAAGTTCGCACTCTCTGCCTACCCCCTGCGGGATGCGGCTTGATGGGTAAAAAAAACTACGAAGACGTCATCATTATATTTATTAATAACACGCAGCAAAACCTGTCATGCAAGCATCATTTTTCATTTAAATCTGTTCTTATCCCCCATAAAAATGCCCCCAATTTTACTGTGTAATAATGTAACGATAAGATGTTGAATTGTTACATCAAATAATAATATACGAGAACTTTATAATACAAGCATAAACTTTGGCACCTTCCCAAGCCCTTGGCATAAGTAACATCCGTGTTTGCATTAGGGTAGGTTTTAGCGTTAAGAGTGGAACCAGATGAGAATTAACTGAGAATTCTCAAACGTTTTCAAGTCGAACTCAGATAAGAGATTTACGATGCAGCCGATATATCTTCCAACTCGTCTATACTGTCAGCAAGCTACCTCAGTGGAATCGTTTAACTCGTGGCAAGCCATCACAATATGCTCGAGCTTAATATCCAACTTGAAATAAGAGACATGTGGGAGGCAATGACACCGCTCCCGGATTATACGCGCCAACTCCTCGGGACGGAGGAACTCAAGTCAGTTTTTTTAAGAAAGCAACTCTCACTTTTTCTTACATCAAAATAGAATTGCAAACAGAAATAGAAGGATCGATTTGTTTTGTTTCTCCTTCAAAGGATGTATTACAAATTATTACAAGCACGTAACATTGACTTGTATTAATTGCAGTCAATTCTGTATATTCTTTGAGCATGATTGTTTCCTTAAATGTAGCGTCATTACATTGTAATAAGTGATAATTTGAGTATAGATATTGATAAATAATGTCTAGTTTCAGAAGATCAAGCCTCTCATTGTCACCTGAAAATGAGAGCTCCAATCTTTTCGAAACCGGTCATGCTCTATTTCTTTACTCAAATTAACACTTATGTATTACAAAGCCATAACTTTCTTATTAATTTTTATTATTTTGTCACCCAACACCAGGTTAAATAGAATATCTTAGTAAAGGTGCCTTTAAAACCTTCATTACTTTTCTTGCTTCAGAATTATATATTTATGAACTTTTTTCTTATTTAATTCAATAAAAAATGTCATTGTTTAGCATGACAGGAAAACCTTTGCGCTAAACAGTGTATATTATATCCGTATATCCATAATAGTTGCAACTATGAAGTTCTTTTTATTGGAAAAATATAATAATGTAGCGGTTGGTATATGGATCACGTCGGGTCACCAGATGTAGAGGGTCTAGATGATGATGCGTGGTTGGCATCGCTGATGCAGCGATGCCGTTGTCGCTGGTTGCTCCATGTAGAGATGTAGGAAGTCAGAAGGTTGCTACATAAGTAAAAGATGCGTGTTCTTGAAATACGTGGTTTATTGTCGAGTTAAATATTGTTACATGAATTGACCGGACAAGCGCGGATATATTATGAACTGTGTTGAGCGAGTGTTTAAGTGAGTGCTCGATACCAACTGCATAGAGCGATGTTGCTCGTGTTCGGACTGTTATGGTCTGTTTTCCTACGGATACGCCGCTACTATAAACAGCGGTGAATATGTCAGTTGAGAATGTTGCCAATATTATTTCCGTAGTAACAAAATATATGTATTGTCATATAATTTTGAAAGACGCCGTCTTGTCAGACGACGGACCGTTCCCTAGGAACCCAATGCATTAGTAGGAAGGTATGCGGGTACGTTCGTACACAGCTATAATACAAAAAGAGTAAGAAACTAAAGGAAATATGCGTGGTGGAGTAAATTTTACCTCTTCAATCACAGTCCACATGGCGTCACTATAACATCCATTACAGTAAACAAACTGAAATGCGCAAAAAATCTATGAAGCGATAATGTTAGGTTAGTTTAAAGAGACAAAATAAGAAATGAATGACTCCGAACAAGTGTTGCAGATATCACAGACCGCGTCGCAAAACAATTGTGGCAATGGGTCGGACTTGAGGCCGTCTCAACAAATGTATGACCTATTCCCACTTTTGTTTTGGCCAATAAATAGACCCCAAAAAGATGGATTGATGAAATAACATATCTCGTGGATATCACCGTTCCGTATAACGAAAATTTGAAAAAAGCCGAGCAAGAAAAGATAATTTAATCTTATATATAAAAATGGAGAGCTTTTTGTCGTGTAGGCTTTTATCAGGACAATGTCCTTTTAGAAGAAAAAATTAAGTAAAATGCATGGAAAATTAAAGAAAACTCTACGTGGACAACCTTATTAGTACTTTTTGCCTTATAATTTTAAATCCAATTTCGAAATATTCACAGAAATTGTCAATTGGTGCGATTGACAGAATGCGGATGGAATATAGATAGTTTAAAACAGACGCATCGTTCGGAATCACATTGGTCAAATGATAATTAATTCATCACCATACAAATTCGAATTCAATATATTTAGGAACACAGGACAACGTCTGTCGGGAAAGCTAGTTATGTAGATGATTTCAGTTGGGGGAGGACGGCGCGAGATCGAAAAAGGTGGAAAACCTTAAAAGAGGGCAACATCCAGCAGAGGAGCTATGCACGACCAATGATAAAGAATATCTGAATTAATAATAACAATGAATTTTAAAGAACAGGTTTAGAGTTACAAGAACAGAATACGGCCCAAAACTCTCTATAATGAACTTCCACAATAAAATAAAGATAATAATAGTTATTGAGTTTGCTGACGTACGCGAGTCTTCCCCGCAGGAGCTCGCCGTTACCATTAAGGATTCTCTTTTATTCCACACAATTTAACATCAGCCACACACCACTAGACTCTACTGTATTGTACTGTCTCCTCCTCTCTGCTCTACTCCGTTCTTCTCATTCCTCCGCCAAACACATTCTCGGCCCGCTGCGAGATCCTTATCTCCCTCTGCCTCTATAGGCTCCATGTTTCAAAGGCTGCCAAATTATTATCTGGAAAGTATTTCCAACACACAACGACGATTTAGAACGGCAATTAGAGCATAGCTTCTCAAACAAACTGTTCGAATATGCCATCACACTGTAGCTATCGTTCTCCAAGATTTCAATCGACAAAATAAAAACACCGCCGTCATCTATTGAGGAAATTATGTAAGTAGAGGTCAACGCAATCGGCCAAACAGACGATTCTCCGTGGATAAATTTATAGTTTTCCAAAATCAGACACAGAGTCTCTACTGCGAAAACGCACTACAGATGGATCTTATTGGCCTCACAAAATACTTTTCGAACTGGAGACTTAAATTAAATGTTTCAAAAACTGAAGTGTCTGCCTTCCACCTAGATAACCGCTTGACGCAACAAAGTCAAGGTGACACTAAATGGTTCTAGACTCCACCACAAGTTCAATCCTAAATATCTGGGGATTACCCTGGATAGATCTTTGACCTACCAGAAGCACTTAAGGAATACTGCTGGCAAAGTGCAAAGCCGTAACAGCATCATGCAAAAACTCACTGGCACCAGCTGGGGTGCTACCGCGAATACTTATAAGAACTTCGTCTCTGGCATTGGTGTATTCAGCTGCAGAATACTGTGCCCCTGTGTGGACCAACAGTACTCACACAAAGACTCTGGATACCCAGTTGAATAATACAATGCGTATGGTGAGTGGCACGATAAAGTCTACACCACTGCAATGGCTACCAGTCCTTAGCGGCATGGCTCCCCCTACACTCCGGAGACACGAGGCTACCAAAAGAAAATGGTTGAAATGCATGGCTAATCCAGCTCTGCCTATTCATCAATGGTGGGAGCTTCAATCTGGAAGCTTGGGAGAGAACTGGTGTCACGCAATTACGACACCAGATTAGAGTTGCGCCGTATATGGGGGGAAAGCAATTCAGATACCGAACAGCTTGTCGGAGATCCCACAGTGATGCCTGCTGGTGGAAACCTGCCTCGCCGCCTGTGGACAACAGAGCAAGAACTGGGCATGGCATATGTGGCCTTCTCTTTCACAGATGGGGCAAGCGTGACCACTGACCACCCTTACTGTACTTGCGGAGAGATAGAGTCTGTGAACCATATCGTTTAATAAGTCTTTTATATACGGGGATTTATGTCAAATCTACTCTCCTATAACTAAAAATAAAAAAAAATAAAAAAAATCAGCACTTCTCTATACAAAGGCATAGCCGGCGGAACTTATTGCCTGAGACGATTTTTTTAGTCAATCGGTCCCGTCCAATCGGCCCAATCTGAGACAGGTCAACCCCGGGTAGAAAATTCGAGTAAAAATCACTTAGAAAAACTCTGACCCGACCGAGAATTGAACCTCATGATCTGGTCCACGCCTATACAACTTGGATACCGAGGTCGTTACTAGTCGTTATTCACTCTCTCAAACAACAATTTCTCCAAATCTTGGTTGCGTAGAATTCAAATCTAATATATAAAAAAAGTCGTTCTTTTTGTAAGGTTTGGGTATTCACATAGTGAAAGTTCATTTTATTTATTTATTTATTTATGCAATTAACGGCTTTCGCCTTTTACAGTTTAAGATAACATTTACATACAAAAACAAACTTTACATATTATATTAAAAAGGTGAGACAAAAATAAATACAAGAATATAAATGATTAAAATATAGATTATACAGATCTTACAAATGAGTATACATTAACATAGTGCAACTGTGTTTCATTTTAATCATCAAAAGAAAGTCGGTTTAGTGTGAACACTTAAAACTTGAAATCGGTTAAACAGATTTTGATAATGCTTGGTTTATTGGATTCTTCTCCGCTCCGGATAACAGAATAATCATAAAAAAGTTGAAAATTATATAAAATATAATATTAAAGTTAGTATCGAACGAACTTCCTAACAAAATCGCCATCTGTGGAAATTCCATAACAACACGATGTTTATTTACTTGACAACCATCGAGTTTCAAAACATTGGTACGCATTTTTTTATAGAATTTCTTTCGAAGCTTTCAGAAATATTTTTTTTAACATTCAAACATATTTCAAACGTATTTTTGTATAAATTACAAAATTTAAATCAATATTCGTATTTAGGACTACAGGACAACGCAACGTTAGGAAAGCTAGTAAATGAATAAATAATTATTGCAATAATCTCAAACCTCTTTTTCATCCGTAAAGGGTTACCACCTTAGCTGTAAAGACAAACAAAACCGATTCCACTGCAGTGCCTACATATGTAATATTATGTACCAAACCAACCTCTTGTGCCTCCGCTCTGTTAAGTGAGATTGAATCGGGAGACTTTAACGACATTCAATTACCGCGGGGAAGCTCACAAAAATATAATCATTAAGTCTCTCTTTTGTTCTGAATAATTTAACTTGAACTTGCGGCCATTACTTCCAGGTCACGTCTCCATTAAATAAGTCAGACACATTATTAGTCTGCTTAAGAAGACCTGCTTCATCTAATTCTAGATTTTTGGATGAAGAAAAAAAAGAAAGAGCAAGAGCAAAATTATCAGTTTTAATTTTTTACAAGTTTTTTTTTATTACGTAGGATATCTATTAAATCATTTAAACAATCAAATCTCCCTTTGAACTCCACTTAGGAGCATAGGGAGGCAACAAGAGCTCTCCATTGCGCTCGATCTTGCGCGATGCTTATGACCTCCTCCCACACCAAGTCCATTTCCCTCAGCTCTGCCTCGAAGGAACGGAACACGGTATGAGAGGGTCTTCCACGTCTTCGAGACCCTGATGGGAGGAAAAACAGCGCTCTCCTCGGCCAACTGTCATTCGGCATCCTCTCATGTCCCAGCCATGCCCATCTCCTCTCCGTAATGGTGGAGGTGACGTATAGCGTTGTTCGTGATGCGGTGGTACCATCTTATACCCATGATTCTCCTGAGGCACTTCGTTTCGAATGCAGATACTTTTAGTTTCTAGGCTTTAGTCAGGTGCCAGGACTCTTACCCATACAGAAGAATGGGCAACACACACGCATCAAACAGTTTACATTTCGTCTCGACACTAAACGTCGACGCCTTCCATATCTTGGTCATGTTGTTGAATGCGCCACTTGCCATACCACTTACCATATAAATCATTTAAACAAATCAATTTAAATGCAGTTACACATTTTCTGATTTACTGTGGACAAATTTGTTCCCAACTTTATACGAATACGTAATTTGAAACTTTTAGAGTAGCTCGGAACACTACTACAATGAATTTAGAATATCTCAGAATACTACTAAAATGAATTTAGAATAGCTCAGAACACTACTACAATGAATTTAGAATAGCTCAGAACACTACTACAATGAATTTAGAATAGCTCAGAACACTACTACAATGAATTTAGAATAGCTCAAAATACTAGTAAAATGAATTTAGAATAGCTCAGAACACTACTACAATGAATTTAGAATAGGTCAGAACACTACTACAATGAATTTAGAATAGCTCAGAACACTACTACAATGAATTTAGAATAGCTCAAAATACTACTACAATGAATTTAGAATAGCTCAGAACACTACTACAATGAATTTAGAATAGCTCAGAACACTACTACAATGAATTTAGAATAGCTCAGAATATTACTAAAATGAATTTAGAATATCTCAGAATACTACTAAAATGAATTTAGAATAGCTCAGAACACTACTACAATGAATTTAGAATAGCTCAGAACAATACTACAATGAAGTGGTTGGTAGTCTAACGGCTATGACGCCGGCTTTCGTACTGTTTTGTATCGGAAGTCGTGGTTTCGATCCCAGGTGCTGACCATCTTCCTCTTTCACGACACAAGCTTTAAGAGGCTCACTGTGAAAGAGTCAAGGAGTGTATTAGTGTTCACTTTGAGTGAGCACTGATTCATTATTTAAAAAAAATGATTTTAGAATAGCTCAGAACACTACTACAATGAATTTCTGTTTTCGTTTAAATTATTGGTAGATAATGATTGATATGTATATGTAGGTGTCAGAAATATTAGAATAGGTAACCCAGAAAACTTACTGATGGACTAAGACCGCGGGCCACATGGATACACACACGGTGCATGAAGTCAGAGAGATTTTCATACCAATGATCAATGCATTTTCTATAGAGACAATAAATGCTTACGCATATATGAATATATATAGAAGAGAATCGTTTAATAATATTGTCCAATCCAAATCCAAACTCCCTTTAGACCCCACTTAGGGGCATAGGGAGGCAACAAGAGCTCTCCATTGCGCTCGATCTTGCGCAACGGTGATGACCTCCTCCCACACCATGTCCATGTCCCTCAGCTCTGCTTCGAAGGAGCGGAACACAGTGTGAGAGGGTCTTCCTCGTCTTCGGGACCCTGATGGGAGGAAGAACAGCGCTCTCCTCGGCCAACTGTCATTCGGCATCCTTAACACATGTCCCAGCCAAGTCCATCTCCTCCCCACAATGGTGGAGGTGATGGGCTCACGCTGGGTGCGCCGGCGTATAGCGTCGTTCGTGATGCGGTGGTACCATCTTACGCCCAGAATTCTCCTTAGGCACTTCATCTCAAAGGCTGAGACTTTTTGTGCCTGGGCCTTGGTCAGGTGCCAGGACTCACACCCATAAAGGAGAATGGGCAACACACACGCATCAAACAGTTTACATTTCGTCTCGACGCTAAACGCCGACGCTTTCCATATCTTGGTCATGTTGTTGAAGGCGCCACTTGCCATACCGATACGAATCGGGAGCTCAGCCCCGAGGTCACCAGCGGTGGTAATGGTTGCTCCCAGGTACTTAAATTTATCCACCCGGGAGACCTGGTGACCATCGATGGTTATCGGTTGCTGTTTATCGGGGCAGGCATTATTCGCCATGAGCTCCGTCTTACTGGCATTGACTCGAAGGCCGAGGCGTGCTGTTTCGTTGCAGAGTCTTGAAACACTGCGCTGTAATTCCTCCACTGTCGTACTGAACAACGCTAGGTCGTCCGCGTACTCCAGATCGCACAGTTCGCCCATTAGACCATCTCTCTGTGTTATCGGTATACCTCTTGCTCCTTGCATGGACTTTCTCAACAGGAAATCCATGACTATTATAAATATAAAGGGAGCTAGTACGCAGCCCTGTCTGACTCCCGTGGTGATCCTAAAAGCTTCAGTAGGACCACCTGGCGTTTTCACGCTACACTCAGAGTCTTCATACAGGGACTGCACCATTTTAACTATTTTCGGAGGTATACCATACAGAGCAAGTATTTTCCATATTGATGGTCTATGTGGGCTGTCGAAGGCCTTTTCAAAATCTATAAAGCAACAAGCGACTGGAGAGTTAAACTCCTTGCACTGCTGAAAGATGCACCTGGCACAGAAAATTGGGTCCGTGCAGGACCTTCCAGGTACAAAGCCGCATTGTTGCTCTCTCAGGACAGCCATGACAGGCCCCCGAATGCGGTGTAGTAATATCTGAGATAATACCTTACCGGGAACACTCAGTAGAGTAATTCCACGGTAGTTTCCGCATTCAAGGGGGTCCCCCTTTTTAAATATTGCGACGATGGATCCATTCCGCCAATCTTTTGGGCACCTCTCCTCTTCCCACGCCATTTTAAATATATCTAATAGTGGTTGGCCAAGGGTGTCTATGCCTTGTTTGAGGAGCTCTGCGTGAATTCCATCGTCTCCTGGCGCTTTGTTGTTCTTAAGTCTCATCACGGCCAGCACCATCTCACTGTATGTCGGCGGTTCCTCACATATCCCAGTTGCCTGAGGTATATTCAGACCAGCCAACTCCTCCTCAAAGTTGTAAGGTGAGGAGGGCTCGGGACGGTTTAATATTGACTCAAAGTACTCCCTTTAATCAGTTCGGGGGCAGTGACAGTGGCTCCACGAGAGTCTCGTATTGCCGTCACGGGTCTCTTTTGACCCCTGCCCCCGACCTCCCGGGTGATTTCGAAAAGTGTCCTTGAGTCATTTCCGAGTGCAGCAGATTGCGCTCGCCGTATCTGAGAGTCCAGGTGTCTTCTTTTATCTGTTCGTACAGAGTGCTTCACCTTGCGGCTCAGCTCCCTGTACTCAGACACCAAAGCAGCCAGTTTTTGAGGGTCTTTTTCGCTGTCTCTGAGGGTCTTAGCCTTCTGGCGATCTTCGATGAGGCTCCAGGACCCATCGGACATCCATATTGGCCTCTTTTTGCTCTTATAGCCGACAGAAGAACGTGCGGATTCCATAACGGCGTCACGGAAGCTATTCCAAGCTGTCTCAATTGGAACAGCTCCGTGTGAATCCTGCAAGGGGGCAAACCTGGTGCGTAACTCAGCCTCGTACGAATGACGACACTGAGCACTCTCTAACCTGCGTATGTCCAGCGGGCGAGAGGCAGACGGTCCCTGCTGGAAATGGGTAAATCTGAATTTCAACGAACCCACAAGGAGTTCGTGATCAGTATCCATGTCTGCCCCTCGGTAGGTGCGGACATCTCGCACAGGCCCCCCACATTATTTCCTGGGCCCCGTTGCTAAAAGTCATAATGCCCCCCCCCCCCCTCACTACCAAATAAAATTTTCGAGCCTTTATTACAATATACATTTTTTAACTTTTATTAAGAATATTTTAGGTAAATTTTTTGCACCTTGAGTTACATTATTGGAGTTTTAGTAAGGATCCTTCATTTTTTTTTGAAAATATAGTATTGCATTTGTTCAGCGCGGATAGTGTAGCTTCCCAACAGTGAAGAAATTTTTCAAATCGGTTCAGTAGTTTCGGAGCAAACAATCAAATCCTTCCTCTTTAAATATTAGTATAAAAAGTGGACGGCCCATTTTTTCTTACTCTTCGTGAATAGTCTTCCTTGGTGGTGGTTTTGTTACTCACAGCACAGCTGTTGTAGATTCAGACGCGTTATGTACGCAACGCACTGCAAATCAATGAACCAATTTATATTACTCTGATGTAATAGTTCATTGAATAATTGATACCTACACATAAATCTAGTCCTAGTGATTTTATTTTGGTCTCATTTCTATAATTTATTAAAATGTTCTACTTTTTAATTTATTCTCCCGTCCTTGCGGGCCCCTTTGGCCCACGGGCCCCGTTGCTGTAGCATCGGTAGCACCGGCCATGTGGGGGCCCTGATCTCGCAGGTCAGTTCGGTTGCTGGCCCTTACCAGAAGATGGTCAATCTGGTTTTTTGTTCTCCTGTCAGGCGAGGTCCAAGTATATTTATGGATATCCTATCCCGGATATTAAGAGTCCGTGGAGTGTGGCGAAACCAATCAGACGGCTTCCATTATCATTTATCACTCCCATGCCATGCCTACCCATGACGCCTGGTCCATACTGGGGGTCACTGCCAACCTTGGCATTAAAATCCCCCAGTACAATTAAGCGGTGGCGCCTTGGGACATGGGACACAACTGCATCCAGACTGTCATAAAAACAGTCCTTGGCAGCCGCATCCCCATCCTCAGTGGGAGCATAGCATAGGAGGACCGTCAGTGTTTCGCCTGTCATCTTGAAGGACGCACTCATCAGGCGGTCAGAAACAGGTTCCCAACCAAGAAGGCGAGAGAAGGCATATTTACTTAAAAGTAGAGCGACGCCACGCATCCGTGCAGTTCGGTGACCAGAGTGCAGCATGACATAGTTGCCAGCGTCACTCTGCCCCGTCCCTGGGATGCGTGCCTCGCTCAGCCCCAGGATATCCAGTCCATAATCTCCCGCCAACTTGGCAGCAACAAGCTCCCCGCCCGCCCTCAGAGTGCGGACATTCAGGGTCCCGATTTTCAAGCTCTTGTTCCGAGCCGTGGTCAACACAGGGGGGACACTAGCTGCCTGGACCCCCCCCTGGTGGGGCCCAGGCGTCCGAGGCTTAATTTTGTTGCCTTTTCTGACCGCTGGAGTTTAAGGGTGTGAGGTGGTCAACCCCACGACCCCGATCTGATTTTTCGATTACCTGCCTCTTACAGGATGCTCGAAAAACCAGCAAAAAGAACAGAGGTGCTATTCTAAGCCGACAGCCCCACGGCACATAATATTGTAGAATGTTTATTTTTGTTTCTTCTTCTTCATAAATAAATTCTCCACCCCCTCGGATTATTAATAAATGTCTCAGTTTCCCAAAGGGTAGCACGGGTGAGATGTTTGATTGGGAAATAATCAGCTCTTTTACGGGTTGTATTTTATGTCGTCTTAAAGTTTTACGTTCGTCCACGAATGTTCACACGGTCTGATCCAACCCCCTCTCGTATGTAAGTATCGTGTGTGGATCTGTTCTTAATTCATCCCCTTCTACAGGGTGTTTACCAACCCTTCTGGTGTAGCAGTCGTTACAGTTTGTAGCTTAGTGCCGTATACCACGCGTCGGCAACCCGGGGCCTGCGACATTCCCTTCACAACGCTATAAGGAGTTATTTTAACATCTATTGCGTTATAAACATAAATAGCATTTTTCCTGTACAAATACCACCATTTAAGCAATCCTACCTACCTTGCATTCGCAACCAACCAGTTTTGTACATACTAAAGAAAAAAAAAACCGAAGAATGTCTCCAAGAAAAACCAGAAGCCGTACAAACAGAGAAAAAAATCTCTACATTACTATGTTTGACAGTTCCCAGGACTGGAGTGGAGATACTCCTGAGAGTAATGTGGACGTTAATTGTGTGTTGAGAAATAAAATAGTCGAGGTAGAAAATGACAGAGACAAAGTGAGAGGGGAGGGGAATGGTCATTAAATGCAGAGAAGTTCAGAGCCAAAAAAGGAGAATATTTAATTTGGAGAAGCAAATATGCAGTTGACTGCTATTAAAAACAAAAAATGGATTTAGAATCAGAACTTATTAACAAGAACTCTAAGGTAGACGCTATGATCGCTGAATTTAAGGCTACAACCGACAAACAAGAAGCTGTCATATTAGATTTAAAAAATAATGAAAAGAAAATCATTGAACAGCTGGAAAGTGCTAAAGAAACATGCCTCATACTAAGACATTCATATGACAACATTTATGAAAACCTGATAACCAAATATACCTCCTCTAGAGACAGTGATGAGATTAGGGGAAGAGACAGATCTTATAAACCATATAACCCCAATAATAATGTTGATTTGGCAAACATATTTGAATTACTCTTCTCTTACGGCTTTCAGGCAAACGAAGGAACACACCGGACGTCAGAGCAATAACTTATTTTATCCTCTTGTCCCTTATTTCTATCTCTCACCCTTACCCTTCTTCCCATTATTCCCAGCCGAGCCTAGACATATTGTTACATATTAAGTCTTTTTTTGTTGTTGTTTGTCTAACTGTCTCTTCTAACCTACTCGCTGTCAATGTCTACGTGTATACTTAACTGGTGTTTTTGTTGTCCATACTATTTGTGTAATTGTTTTGTTGTAATATCACTGTTTGTATATTTGTCAAATAAAGTATTCATTAAATGACATTCAATTTGACGAAATTGTGCTTCAGAAATATGGCCGCTGTCAAAGTTTCGAAGCCCCTACTGGAAGACCTTTCACAAAAAGCGTCTTCATTTTATAGTTAAAATGAAATTTTTGTGCAGACCGAAGACCTCCATAACAGATAGCCATCCAAAAAATATATTATGATTCTTCGAAAAAAGAGGGTTGGGATTTGACTTATTTGGTCATTTTACAAGAAAAGGTTGCAGACCCTTATCATATAATATTATGAGACTCAGCTACAAACTATGGAGACAGGTTTATTGATCAAAATACGCGATGAGCGCGGGAGCGACGATAAATAATCTACAATATGGACTGGAGGACTGATGGGATTCTGCGGAGCTGGAGAAGCAGACAGTGGTAGCAGGCAGTGTTCTCAATACACATCCTTCTGAGGTAAAGGGCATTTCGTAGCAAGCTTCTCAGTTCTGAGGATCCTGAGAAATTTGTTCAAAAGCCGCGATGCATCTGCAGGTCATATTGTATATTTGATGAAGACAGCTCTGCTCTGGATTAAGAATATCATTTACAGAAACTTCTTTAAGCAGTTATATAGCATGGTTCATACTCCAAGATGGAATTAGATCCCGTCAGGGAAAGGGAGCAAACGCTCCTGAAAACTATATACAAGTGCATACAGCAATCGCTGTTGTGTCATATTATGTATGACGACACTATGACGACAAACGTCAGTGAATGGTATTGCACGTCGTGTGGTTATAAATTCACAAATAAAAATTTCTTTTTTTTTTTTTTTTTTTTTTTTTTTTTTTTTTTTTTTTTTTTTTTTTTTTACCCATCACGCCGTGTCCCGTACCATTTCTCATACAGCTTCTCCTATTTCTCTTACTTCTTACCTGGCCTTCCTTGAGGACGGAATCGATGTGTTCGATCCACGTCATTCTCGGTCGCCCACGCTTTCTTACACCATTCCTTTCAGCCTTATGAATTTTCTTTGTCATTCTGTTTGCATCCATTCTTTCCACATGCCCAAACCATCTCAACTTATTAACTTTCATCTTTGTCACAACACTTACTTCCATACCACATTCTTTCCTAATATTTTCATTCCTTTCCATATCCCATAAAGTTTTTCCACATATTCTTCGTAGAGATTTCATCTCTACTGCATTTATACTACATTCTTCTTTTTTCGTCCATGTCCACGTTTCACAACCATACATCATCGATGGTAGCAGGATTGCGTTATGCACTAGTTTCTTTGCTTGTAGTGAGACGTTGTTGTTTCTCATTATAGGTCTTAATGCACCGCCCACCCTGCGACCAGCAACTTTCCTACGTTCGATTTCTTTTTCACACTTTCCATCCCGACTAAACATGCTTCCTAAATACACATACTCATTCACTTGCTCAAGACATTGATTTTCTACGGTTACTTTGCAATTCGTTCTTGCTTCATCCCTTTCAAATACCAACACCTTTGTTTTGCTTACATTCATTTTTAGACCATTTTTTGCACAATTTTCAAACACACTTGACACAAGTTCTTGCAAATCATTTTCACACTCAGCCATAAGTACTAAATCATCTGCATACATAAGCGCACATACCTTTATACAGAAATTTCTCATAGAGTGATAACATAGTTTTTAAAGCATAAAACGGTCTCTTCCTATAATAGGTGCTTCCTTGTTGACTTGAATCCGCATTGATTTAATCTACGGCAAATGCTCCTCAGTAGAGTGGTCCAACGGGACGATTTATGTCTATGTATTCTCTCCTCTCTGTTGTTTTGTCTTTTGCTCTCATCAGATGAACGCAATGTGGCAATTTACACCACGCAGGATCCCTTATAAAATCTTTACTTGACGAATGCTATATGGCCCCTTACACCATGCATGATCTGATCTCTCTCTTTTACACTTTTATTTAACTTCTATGGATTATGTTCTGAGACCCTATGTACATGCTTGTTTTGCTTTGTTACATTTCATTATTGTTAGATATTGTTGTTTGCATTTTGCTATATTTTTATGTTGTTGACTATTCCGAGTGCCCGTAAGGGCCTATGGAAATATTTTAAGAATAAAGAATAATTCGGTAAAATTTGAGTTTAAATGGAGTCTGTTCATCCAACACTACATACAGTGACACGCTTCATGTTTTATTTTTTCCTACTACACCGCCATCTCTTGGATTTTTTAAATAAGTTATGCGACTATAGAGGAATTTTTTTATTACAAACTTCATCAACAATATTTGTTTCCAAATGCAATAAATTATTACCAACAAAGCCAATAGGTAATAAAGATGAGACATTAACAAAAATACATGACAGCGGTCGCTGTCCTTAAATTTGGTTGCTCTCTCTTGTTATCAATAATTTTCAACTTTTATCTCTATATTTCACTGATAATTATGAAATATTTAAATATTTATACACTAGTTTTTTAAAGGCGCCCGTGGCGCCCACCTATGGCCTTTTTATGCAAACTTTACTTTCTCATAGCATAGCTGTGAGCATTCACATGTGAGACTTCAAAATACTTGGTTGATTCAACTCTATGAAAACTCAAATACCTACAACTTAAACTTTTAATTACAAACTGTACATTCAAATAGCTTTTGGCATGTGGGTATTTACCGATTTGATTGATTAAACTTTTTCATGTAAACTTTGCATTCGTATTGCCGAATTCTTATATGAGACTTTAAAACACTTGATTAATTGAATTCTTCATGAAAACTCAAAAAACAACGTGAACTTTTTATAACAAACTTAACATATGTATGGCTTTTCAACGTTATGAATTCACATGAAAATCTTTAAAAAATTACTCTAGGTGTGTAAACTTTTTATTGAAAACATGACATTCGTATGGTTTTTCTCCGCTATGATCTCGTGTGTGTGGATTAAAGATTCGTGATTTGGTAAACTTTTTCATGGAAACTTTGCATTCGTATTGCCGAATTCTTATATTATGAGACTTTAAAACACTTGATTAATTGAATTCTTCATGAAAACTCAAAAAAACAACGTGAACTTTTTATAACAAACTTAACATATGTATGGCTTTTCAACGTTATGAATTCACATGAAAATCTTTAAAAAATTACTCTAGGTGTGTTAACTTTTTATTGAAAACATGACATTCGTATGGTTTTTCTCCGCTATGATCTCGTGTGTGTGGATTAAAGATTCGTGATTTGGTAAACTTTTTCATGGAAACTTTGCATTCGTATTGCCGAATTCTTATATGAGACTTTAAAACACTTGATTAATTGAATTCTTCATGAAAACTCAAAAAACAACGTCAACTTTTTATAACAAACTTAACATATGTATGGCTTTTCAACGTTATGAATTCACATGAAAATCTTTAAAAATTACTCTAGGTGTGTAAACTTTTTATTGAAAACATGACATTCGTATGGTTTTTCTCCGCTATGATCTCGTGTGTGTGGATTAAAGATTCGTGATTTGGTAAATTTTTTCATGGAAACTTTGTTTTCTTATGGCCGAATTCATTTGTGTGACTGTAAAGCACTCGATGATAGATTATAACTATTCATGATAATATAACTATTTATAAAAATGCAAAAAAAAACTTTTTATAACACACATTGCATTAGCAAGTGTTTTCTTGGCAATGAAATCGCGTCTGTGAGTTAAAGATCTGATTTGGTAAACTTTTTCATACAAACTATGCTTTCTTTTGGCCGAATTCATATGTCAGACTTTAAACAAATTTTGAACTTTTTCTAACAAAATATGCATTTAAATGGCTTTTATCATTTGATTGATTAAACTTTTTATCGCAATGGTTGCATTCGTATGTCTTTTCTCCGCTATGAGTTTCAAAACTTTTTATTGCACACATTGCATTAGTAAAGCGAAGTCCGGCTGTGCGTAAAAGTTTCCTGATTTGTCAATTTTTTGGCCGAATTCGCAAGTGATACTTTACAGCACACGGTTGAACTATTTATGCAAACTTAAAAATGAAATTAAACTTTTTATTGCAAACTTACCATTCAAATAGCTTTTAGCATGTCATTGGTTGTTTAAATTATTTGATTGATTGAACTTTTTATTGCAATTATTGCATTCGTATGGCTTTTCTCCACTATGAGTTCGCATGTCATTCTTTAAATTACTTGAAACCGCAAACTTTTTATTGCACTCATGACATTAGAAAGGCTTTTCTTCACTATGAAGTCCCGCTGTGCGTAAAAGTTTCCTGATTTGTCAATTTTGTGGCCGACGCAAGTGAAACTTTACAGCACACGGTTGATTGAACTATTTATGCAAACTTAAAAATGAAATTAAACTTTTTAATGCAAACTTACCATTCAAATAGCTTTTAGCATGTCATTGGTTGTTTAAATTATTTGATTGATTGAACTTTTTATTGCAATTATTGCATTCGTATGGCTTTTCTCCACTATGAGTTCGCATGTCATTCTTTAAATTACTTGAAACCGCTAACTTTTTATTGCACTCATGACATTAGAAAGGCTTTTCTTCACTATGAAGTCCCGCTGTGCGTAAAAGTTTCCTAATTTGGTACACTTTGTTTTCTTATGGCTGACTTCGCATGTGAGTTTTTTAATAACCCAAAAATTGTTTTCTCTACGTCAAGACCTTTAAAAAAAGTGCTCAGCCACCAGGCATAATAATATCATTATGTTACTGTCAGTTGTCACTGCTGTCAGCCATATTGTATTAGAAGAACAATATTATTATTTTGTCTTTAGTTGCGAGTGGCGCGCCATCTAGCGGCGTTAATGACATCAGTCAGTCAGGCAGTCAGTCAGTCAGTCAGTCAGTCAGTCAGTCAGTGTTCAAGGCAAATATTATATAGATGAGCTTTTTCGAGATGTTGATCATGTCGAGAATTCTCATGATTAGGAGTTTCGGAGACTTAAACATAACCTTTTTTAAACATATTTTTTTTTCTTAAACATAACCACCTAATGGCGAACGTTGTTGACGTAGAGTGATCACACTAATGGTCTGTTTTCCTACGGATACGCCGCTACTATAAACAGCGGTGAATATGTCACTTGAGAACATTGCCAATATTGTTTCCGTAGTAACAAAAAACATTGTCATATAATTTTGAAAGACGCCGTCTTGTCAGACGACGGACCGTTACCTGGGAACCCACTGTATAAGCCAGCCTTCAAAACAACAGTAGAAGACGGTCGTAAGTCTGTAGTGATTTGTTCCATTTAAAAATCTAACATCAGCAATGAATTGTTAGTCATCATGTTAGCCATTAGTTACATAGGTATTCAATAAATTATTACCTAAATTGAATTCAGATTAGATCTAGAACAAATGCACAATTTGAAAATTGCGCCTCGTGATTTGCAAGAACTTCTGACGCTTGTGTATCGAAATTGTGAAATGAATGGTCTTAAGATGAATGTCAATAAAACAAAGGTGCTTGTTTTTGAAAGAGAAGATGTAAGAACGCAATTCTGTGTGGCTGTGAATGATGAGAACTTGGAACAAGTGGATGAGTATGTTTATTTAGGTAGTCTATTTAGCAGAGATGGAAGATGTGAAAAGGAGATTGAAAGAAGGAAACTGGCTGGTAGAAGGGTTGGCGGTGCACTAAGACCTCTGATGAGAAATAAGAACGTATCTCTTAAATCCAAACAGCTGAAGCACAATGCAATCCTGATGCCATCCATGATGTATGGGAGTGAAACATGGACATGGACGAAAAATATGGAAGTTGAAATGAATGCTGTGGAAATGAGATCACTCCGTAGGGTATGCGGGAAGAGACTGATTGATAAGGTGAGGAATGAGAATATTAGAAAGGAATGTGGAGTGGATGTTAGTGTAGTGACTAGAATGAAAGTTAATAAATTAAGGTGGTTTGGGCATGTAGAGAGAATGAACGAGGAAAGAATGACAAAAAGGATATATAAATCTGAAAGAATGGGTGCACGCAGACGAGGTCGACCTCGAATGACATGGTCCGATCATATCGGTTCAGTCTTAGAGGAGGGCCAAGTCAGGAGCAAAATAAATAGGAGAGCATGTATGCGGAATGTTATGCGTTTGGAAGAAGCGAAAGATGTTTGTTTGGATAGGAAAGAATGGAAGTCCGTACTCTCTGCCTACCCCTTCGGGAAACGGCGTGATGGGTAAAAAAAAATTGCGTCATTACCAAGAAGTCAAATCGAGCAATTTTGTAGAGGGAATAAAATGTATCATGATAAAACAATCAATACTTCCTTTTTTTTATTAATTTAACAAGTAGGTATATCAAAACACTTCTTAACTGACAACTGTGCAAACATGAAAATCAAATCATAACAATAATTTACCTACCTGAGATGACCCACATCACGATAATATGTCAGATGAATAATATAGCAATCTCCGTTAGTCTTAGTTGGGCCTATCTTCCAGGAAATTCTATCAATTCTGCCACCGGACGGAATAAATAATTTGGAAAATATCCCGAATCTACCTATATATATACGTGGAATCAGAACGCTTCCATTTATTATTCATAATTCGACAAGTAAGTTGTGGTACGCATTCGGGACCTTTTTAGCCATCCAACCTAAAAGTTACATGTAAAATTTTGCTGTTATCCAACGCTTTGAATATAATGACAAATTTCGTTGGCATACTTTCTAAAGATGCTCATTGGATCATTTTTACAGTCACCTATACCAGTCTTTCCCAAGCTGTGGTTCCGACACGTACGATTGAATAATTTTCCACTGCACAGTGGGATGATCAACATGAGATTTTCCAACATTTTTAATGTTGAAAACTTGCATTTAGTTAGAATGATCGTTTATGGTACATTTTTTTGGATATCAACAAATATGTAACATCTAATGACTCTAACAATTCATTAGCGATGTTTGATTTTTAAATGGAACAAACCACTACGGGCTTACGACCGTCTTCTATTGTTATTTCGAAGGCTTGCTTATGCAATGGGTTCCTAGGGAACGGTCCGTCGTCTGACAAGACGGCGTCTTTCAAAATTATATGACAATATGTTACTACGGAAACAATATTGGCAACATTCTCAACTGACATATTCACCGCTGTTTATAGTAGCAGCGTATCCGTAGGAAAACAACCCATTAGTGTGATCACTTTACGTTAACAACGATCGCCATTAGGTGGTAATGTTTAAGTCTCCGAAACTCCTAATCATGAGACTTCTCGACATGTTCAACATGTCGAAAAACTCATGTATAAAACAAGTAGAAATTTAATAATTAATGCTATATAGAGATATGTTGGTTTGGGGGGGGGATCCGCGTTAAGCTTGATTTGTGTGGAGCCGGCTTTTCGGTTTGATTTCTTCGATCGAGCTAGGAGGTCGGTTTCGTGCGGGTCGGGTTTGCTGCGGATTGGTCTCCTCCGGGCTGTCTTGCGTTGTGCGGGGCCATAAAGGGAGTATGTATCTATAGAGATAAAAGTTGGAAATTATTGAGAACAAGAGAGCAACCAAATTTAAAGACTGCGACTGCTGTCATATGTATTTGGCGCCAGGATATGACTATATCCATTTTTATTAATGTCTCATCTTTATTATTGGTGCAAAACGTTCTAATTATGTCTAGACAAATATATTTGTTAAGATCTAGTCCTGAAAAATGGTCACAAGAATTGTTTGATGTCAACCACTTCAATTATATCGACGAAGTAGGTGATACTTGATCAGCGGTTCCTGCATACAACTACGGGAAAAGTGTCAAACAGTGTTTGTGCAGTATGTAGAACAACAAATTTAAACTATGGTGAATTATAAAGCTACCTTCGCTTTGATGTTATGTGGAGTGAGTGATTGTAAATAATTGAAGGCTCCTCCGGCACTTTCCCAAAATGCGATTGTTATTTTTCATCAGAGGCGGCGCCCTGTATTTTTATCCGCCGTAACGTTTAATGGAAACGTATTTATTAACAACTTTATGGGGTGTTAAACAATGTCAAGTACACCCTGTACTTTAAATCCGTTACAAAACACGTCTACACGGTCCTTTGTTCCCTACATGCTCAGCGCACCATGCATGCATACACGCTCGCTCTTTGAGGGGTATTTCCACTCCCACGTAAACGAATCTGCGCTGCATTTACTTTACTTTGCTTTGCTTTGGTAGCAGAGAATGCTTTTTATAAATCGACTCCCTTTTCAGTGTAAAAGTGTCGTTAAAACACTAGAGGTGTACTACGAATGGGTTTATACTTCGTAAAAGTACTTACTTCTACCACGAGATTTTCAGGCGTTGCATTTTTGTGTACTTAGCTCTAATGGGGGTTTCAGATAACACATTACATACCACCATATTAAATAAAAGAAGGAACAAAACCTGTCGGACAACAGACTAAGAAAATGTGATTAATTGAGTTAGTTATAATATCATCCCTAAAAGGGCTCTTTTCACTTTAACACGTTGAAGAAAGCGGAGTTTGCAGTTTGTTGTTCCTATATAGGAACAATGATTCCCGAGTAGACATGTTATTAGTGTCATAGAAACCATCGACTTACATTCGAATATTATTAATATGAAAAATATTTTCAGCGGGGTCAGTGTTTCAACAAAATTACCGACTTGCAGACAAACTGAACAGTTATTTGGATTAGGTAATTTGAATCAATTTAAGTAACACAAATCAAAGTTAATATTAAGTATGCAAATAACGACTTTTCTTAAAATGCTCATTCTTATCTACGAGACAAGAGGTGGAGATTGAAACCTGCCACTAACGCCATTCGTTTGGTCAATCTAAACAGACCAGAGATGTTCCGTTTTCCTAACATTATTAGATCAAAATTCGTATTTTCTGAGTTGTTTACTGCAATGTGTCATCACTAAACAACGCTTTTGTTAAGAATACCGCGAATCCAGTAAGAAGATTGCTCTTTGAATAAGGGCGTATGTGTTCTGTTAATTCATGAAACATCCTTAGGTACGGGTGATGTTGAAATCGCAAGCCTGTCCATGAAGAAGCATCAGTCATTCCAGAAGGCGTAATCAATTCGGGTTGGCTGGAAGAGATTTGAACAGATCCACGTTTAAAATCTGATAATTTTTATTCATTGAAATACTCATTAGGCTAATGAGCCACTCGAAATACAATACAATACTTCCTTTTCGACCACACTTCCCTAAGTGGCAACTATTATATATAGAGATAGGACTAACTATTATATTCTTGCATAGAGAGGCAACAAGAGCCCTCCATCGCGCTGTAGCTTCAATGATCTCCTCACACACCATGTCCAAATCTCTCAGCTCTGCTTCGAAGGGACGGATTAACCGAGATGTCCCAGGAAAACCCGTGCATCTCCTCTCCTTAACGATAGTAGAAAAATCACACAGAAACACGTCATTTTCAGTGTGAATCTTGTTAAGGTATTGGGTTTATACCAAGGTAATTGTGACTCTATAAGAAGTTTAAAATAAGTGGGTTTAGTGACAAAATAATCTTGTCACATCTCGATGGAGGTCAACTTAGTTTAAGGCCATATTTTTTTTCTACTTTTAATGTATAGTTGTCCTCTGTAATGTGTTTTGTCAAAATAAATAAATAATCTGACTAGCGAGTATCGTCTTCCCCTCCAAATTTCAGTTTTATGTTATTTCATACTTCATTTAACATTTCAACAAAATAATTTAATCAAAATGAACATCAAACTTTGTCACTTCTTCGTATGGGTTTCAAATATGTAACTACTTACAGCTAACAAAGTTTTTTGATTAATTTATTATTAATTTGTAACATTTAATTACATTATTCTCAAACTATTAAATCAATATGTTAAGTGTTTTTTTTACTAGTTCTGTCACTCTTTTTTTTATTTAATTTATTATTCTTGTTTTTAGAATAATTTAAATTTAGAAGAATTGAGAATTCCTAAATTACGATTCTATTCTGATTCTGAGAGACGTATTCATTTCCTTTTTTTATTTTAATCTCTATGCGTCATTTTTCTATTTTTAATCCTTTAGTGTTAAAGGAGGTGAAAGGTGAGAGTTGAGAGAAGAGCAAAGGCGGTAATTACCTATGTAGCTCTATGGGACCTGCATGGATCAGCCACCCTACACTACATTTTTTATATGAATCTGTGCTCCCTCAAAGTCAACACAAATACACTGCTTGAGTATTTCACAGTAAGCTACTTAAAGCTTCTGTCGTGAAAGAGGAAGATGGTCGGCACCTGGGATCGAACCCATCAGTACCTCCGATACGAAACAGCACGAAGGCCGACGTTGTAACCACATTGCCACATTTGGATTTTTAAGAAAATTTATTTTCAAAGCATTAATTAATAAGTATTGTTTATTGATTAAGTTATGAAGCCAGACCTAGAAACTAGCCAATAAATAACTAGCTATCTCTCCCTTTTACACCCATTCAGGGGCATAGGGAGGCAACAAGAGCTCGATCTTGCCTTGAACATACATTTTTATGCAATATGTACGAACGAACTTTTTGATCCAATTGAACAACTGCAGGCTTACGACCGTCTTCTACTGCTGTTACGAAGGCTGGATTGGTGTGATCACTTTAAGTAGAAAAATGTTGCTATGATAATATTATGAAGTTGCCAAACGAGATAAAGTGAAATTGGGAACCATTAGGATTTTTGAGGTAAATTCTTCGAGCGTTACAATGCAAACAAACAAACAATTAATGACAATTTTGTATGCCTGTTATCCGTCAGGGTCTGAGTTAGTTATGTTTAAAAAAAAATCAGCCGATTTTTCGTCGATGTTATAACATGAAAAAAATTGTACCTACCTCTAAAACTGTTAGTTGGGTTTTTTTCTTTCTCTAAGCGGCATGTTACCAAATTATCCGTTTTTTTTCTCAAAGCAATCACAGCATTGCGACGGAATTTTAATGAATCGATAGTCGATATTGTAAAAAAAAACAAAGACAAATTTGCCGTGAAATACTCAGATAAGATGATGCTTTTAAAATGTCTCGAACTTGTATAAGAACGACTAAATTATGTTAATAACTTATTGAAGTCTTTGTCTTGCTGATCAAGTATAGTGTAGTTATGGGGACTGTGGCTCGTGACCACTTGGGCGGACCATAACTCTCCCATAAACCGCTGATAGAGGAATTTCCTTTACGAGTGGCCGTACATCAAGTACCCGGCGCTGGAGAGATATAAATTCTCCCCCATCCAATGGAAATAGCTCACCTCCTATTTCCTTGGGAGTTTTATAAATTTATTGTTTTCCAAAAATAATACTAAAAAAACTAGATGTAAGTTAGTGGTGAAAGGTGGGAGTTGAGAGAAGAACAAAGACGGTTATTCCGTAGCTCTGTGGGACCTGCACGGATCAACCACCCTACACTACATTGCCACTTTTTTCGGATCACCATTTCTATAACAAAAGAAGGACAAAAGATAAAAAGTAGTATAAATGCAGTTCACATGCATGACTGATCTACAAAGAAAAGGTGCAAAAACTCCGTGAGATATAAAATAAAGGAATGTGGTATGGAAGTTAGTGTTGTGACAAAGATGAAAGTTAATAAGTTGGGAAGGTATGTTCGAAGAATGTTGGCGAGCAGGATTACAAGAGAATCTTTAAGGATGAAAGGAAAGGTGTAAGAAGGTGTGGTAGACCGAGAATGACGTGGACTGAACACATTAATTCCGTCCTCGTGGAAAGCCAGGTCAGAAGGAAGAGAAATAGGAGAGGTTGAATGAGAAATGAAATGTCGATGGAGGCAGCGAAAGAAACGTGTGTGGATGGAAAAGGTTGGTTCCCTCGAATACAATGTGTTAAAAAAAAAACATTTATTTTTTTCATTTGAAACAAATTGAAATTTTACATACACCTGTTATTATGAACAGAGAAACGTAATGTTTTTTATTTCATCATTTGAAAGATAACACATATTTATAGAAATCTGTTTACTGTTTTTTTCTTCTTATCTCAGAACACACAAAAATTTCAATTTTTTTAGAATTTTTACTATTTTTAGAGGTATGATTAAAAGAATAGAGAATTCCAAAATTACAATTCATTTCCTTTTTTATTTTAATCTGTCATTCTTCTACTTTTAATCCTCTAGATATAAATAGTGTCAAAGGGATTTTTTATCCGAAGCTTTATTTATGTAAATCTTCAGAAAGACGCACTTAACTGTTTTTACTAACTTGTATTATTTGAAAAAGACACGTCTAATCGCTTTTGAGTTATTTCTCGATTAAATAGACATTTGAAGCTTAAGTTAAGTTCCTATATGTTATTTTCTCAGAACAGTCAGAACACGTAGATATTGTATTCTTACATAATACTTTAATCCGAATTAGTAAGAATTAAACCTATGACGCCGTGTCTCATAAGGTGCAGGCAGAGAGAACGGACCTCCACTCTTTTCTATTCAAGCTCATTTCTTTCGCTTCTTCCACCGACAAACATTTCTCATACAACCTCTGTGTGCCTGGCCTTTCTTGAGGACGGAATCGATGTGAGTTATTTTCTGTCGTCCGCACTTTCTTACACCTTGGAGCCTTACATTTGTTGTCATTCTGTTTGCATTAATTCTTTTCACATGCTCAAACCATCTAAATTTATTGTACCAACAGAGCCAATAGGCAATAAATATGTTGTGTACAAACAGAGCCAATAGGCAATAAATATGAGACATTAACAAAAATGGATATAGTCATATCCTGGCGCCAAATACATGACAGCAGTCGCAGTCTTTAAATTTGGTTGCTCTCTTGTTCTCAATAATTTCCAACTTTTATCTATATATTTCATTAACTATTATTAAATATCTATTTGTTGTATACATGAGATTTTTCGACATGTTGAACATGTCGAGAATTCTCATGATTAGGAGTTTTGGAGACTCAAACATTACCACCTAATGGTGAACGTTGTTAACGTAAAATGATCACACTAAGCCAGCCTTCGAAACAACAGTAGAAGACGGTCGTAAGCCCGTGGTGGTTTATTCCATTCAAAAATCGAACATTAGTAATGAATTTTTAGAGTCATTAGTTGTTAGATAATTCTTCAATTTATTGACTTTCATCTTTGTCACAACACTAACTTCCACACCACATTCCTTCCTAATATTCTCATTCCTTTTCATATCACATAGAGTCTTTCCACTTATTCTTCGTAGAGCTCTCATCTCTACTGCATTTATTAAGAAGTCAATATTAAAAAAAAATGAATTTGAAAAATAATGTGATGACATAGGTATATACCCATCACGCCGTTTCCCGGAGAGGGTAGGCAGAGAGTACGCACTTCCATTCTTTCCTATACAGACAAACCTCTTTCGCTTCGTGTAACAGCATAACATTCCACATACATTGTCTCCCATTCCCTTTACTCTTGACATGTCAAGTCAAGTCAAGGTCGTCCTTTAATATAACATCGCTATTGTATTTGGTTATTTCGAATTGGTTCATGTAGTGAAGACATTACATGAACCAATTCAAAATAACCAAATTAGCTCTACTTACTTCGATGGAACGGATTACAATTTGAGTGGGTTTTACACATTTCCTTTCCATGATTAGGTATATTCCAAACTAGCTTTCCCAACAGACGTTGTCCTGTGGTTCTAACCCGAGACGGCCCGTTCATATGTGCGTAATATTGTGCAATGCACATCCAAAAAAATATATAATTAATTCGATCGAGTTAAACTAATAAAATAATAACGTTGAAATATTTCCAAAACATCCATATTTCATTCGTATGTAAAGCTCAGGCGGGAACAACGCGAGAATATAATATGCGCGCGCAGACATTCTACCTTGCCTATGAAGTGCCGATGCTGCGTCTGCACATTATTATGAAAGTGCCCGATGTTGACTTTGTATGAAAATTGGAGTAAGTGGGATGGGCTACCGTAAGAGCGGCAATTACGTGTGCGAGAATGAGAGGGAACTACGATCAGGTGCAGTACGTAAACAATAATTTTGTTGTTGTGGCATCGCAAGAAATCCGTTCCACACTAACATTAATATTTATATTTTACATTATTTCTTATCCATTTTTCAACTTTTTATTGGTTAGGTATAATGTTATCCGGAGCGGAGAAGAATCCAATAAATCAAATATCGAAATAATCTGTTGAGCCGATCTCGAGTTATAAGTGTTCCCACTAACCCGACTTTCATTTATTTTATAAGATGTTAAAATTATTGACGTCCCTACAATCGAACCATTTACAGTCCACCTTTTTCTTTTTCCTAAATTACTTTTTATTCCAAGTTTTTTTGTGTTAATCCAATAATGCGAGTAGCTACCTATGTGTGGCAGCACTAACTCGGTTAACATCTAAATTATTATTATTATTATGAACTCCTCAGCCCAGACTCAGAAGGAAGTTTAATTCAGAACCCCCAAGTGGAAAATCAGTGTTAATTCATTCAAATAACATTCCACGGAAATAACACCGAGAATTATTTTCAACGAGAATTGCGAATCCCGCGGGATGTGAGTCATGTACCTGGAGACATCCAGCGTAATTATTAGTTACACAAAATGGATATAGTTTTTACCCTACCGCCATCTATATCGTAGCAGTTTGAATGTTATCAACGCTTTCCACAGATCGTTTGAATCAGTATATATAATTCTTTTCCTTTTCAAATAAATTCAATAATTGTTTTGTTTTTCTGCTTTTTGTTTTCTATGAGTTGTGATTTCAGGATTCGACGAATATGCCATCCTGTTGACAAGTCATTTCAATAACTTAACGGGTTCCGCTCATTTGTTGCGCTGTTTCTGTGTATTGTATATTCTGTAATTAAGTCTCTTTATTTTTTTTTATGCTTATGTATATTTGTTTATTTTAAAAGTTAGGAATTAGGAATGATGAATATTTTTATGCAAACATATCACGCTAAGCTAGCCTACGGAATATCAGTATAAGACTGTTGTAGAGCCGTGAATTTGAATAAAAAATAGGTAGGTACCATTTACTTTCCTTTACATTTTCAAGAACAAAGTAGCCTATGTTTCGAATAGAAACGATTTGCAAACACTACAGATTAAATCTATAATAATAGTTGATTTTAACAAAGATTAAATTTATTGTATCAAAATATACAGTAGAAATAATTATGATTTTTATTATTTGTAAGGGTAAAAAGAATTAATTACATTTTTCAATACCGCAGTTTATGTAAGTATGTATAATACAAATAGAGAGAAATGCTAACAGTATTATCGAGTTTAGTTTTTCCTTTAAAAGATTTTATATTATTCAGTGAGAGCAAACCTTACCAAGGAAACTTTTTGTCAGCCATTACGTAGGTATCTATCATTATAATATGAGATTTACGTAGGTATACCTTGAATCTTTTCACCATACGCCTACACTTGTGTACTTATTTGGTACGTCTCGCAGGGAAATATTATTATATATCGGCATATTTTTATTTTTGATGCGGGAAGCTGCGTCGGTCGCACACTTGGCGTTATAAATCTCATTTGACGAGGCTGTCTCTCTCAGGGGGGGCGCAGGTATCACACACGGCTTATCCACCAAACCCCCCCATCCCCCCAGATAATAATACACGCTGTCACCGAGCCTTGTCTCCGGAGGCGCGACACCACTTCTTATTCAGTTATTCAAAACGTGCCCTCACCCCCCAACCCCACCTGTACCCCGCACACACTTCCTGCTAAATACAAGAACAATGTCAATGTACAAGTGCACACAAAATAAGAGTCATGTGTACCTATATATTATTGAACGAAAAATTAGACTGAAGTTTGAAACAAGTGCTTTTTTGCTTTGCTCCTATAATTTATGTAACAGGGAGGAAAATCTGAACAGCGTGGTATGATATCACGTGATAATCAGATTAGGGGGACGCTCATTATTTAGCAGTGAATGGAGTGGGCAAGAAAGAAGATGTAGAAAATTGAACACATTTTGAGTGTCAGAACTCAGAAGAAAAATAATTGTAAATGAGAAGCCTAAAATCTTCGACAGAACTCGAATCCGCATCCCTCACTGTCCCAAATAGAGACGCCTACCAATCTCTAAAAAAATATTCATCTTCCTCGCCTGCCTGCTTTTGGAGGACTTAAGGCCTATTTTAACAAGAACTCATTACTGGTCCTGAGGTGACGAGGATCCTCCCTCTACAAATCGTCTGTGTCTTTCCTGCGATCTGCATTTCTCTGTTTTGGCAATTCTTGGGCTCTTTAAAAACGTCGTATTTTGCAATATCTTCAACTTTGCAGCTTTCATCGTTATAGATCCTATCTTTTTTTTACGGTTTTGCCAACAATTGGTCAAGATGTTTGATTTGGACTGTACAGAGTACATGCTGCTTTTTCGATTCCGTTCGTAATAATAATATGACAAATGCATCTCGACTTGTGTACTCGCCCATACGTTGTCTCTCAAGCAACCGAACCCGAAAATTTTGTTGTATCAAACAAATTTAGTCGAAATTTGTATTTTGTGTAAATTAAATGTACTTTGGTGCACATACCTCGTATATTAGGTGTGATATTATACATACATAGTAAACAATATAATGTTGTGTACCTACCTATCAAGAAGCTATAGGTAAGTAGGGACTTCCGGGCTTATAACAGAAAACTTTTAATAATGTTTCGGGTAAGTGTTCAAAGTGTCGTTTGAGCGTAAGCCTTCAGCTAATCCATGAAACCTTAAAGAAGACTGAAGTCTAGCTTTATCTGCGATTGGTGGAAGGAAACCTGCCCCTGGTTAAACCGGGACACAAGGACAGGGCAATGAAGGAGATGCGTTCGATCCACGTCATTCTCGACCGACATCACCTTTCTACACCTTCTCTTTCGGCCTTATAAATTCTTTTCGTAATTCTATTGGCATCAATTCTTTCGACATGCCCAAACCATCTTAACTTTCATCTTTATAATAACACTAACGTTCATTCCACATACTCATTCCTTTCATGTCCCCACGGTATTTCCACATATTCTTCGTAGAGCTATCATTTCCTATATGTACATTTTCACTACTTGATATTTTTTTGTCTATGTTTACGTTTCGCAGCCATACATCATTGATTTACCATCAGTATTGTGTGATGTACTAGCTTGTAGTGAGACATTGTTATTTATCATTATAGGTCTTAGTGCACCGCGCACCGCCCACCCTCCTACCAGCCACTTTCCTATGTTTCTTTTTCACACTTTCCATCCCTCCTACAAGCATACCTCCTGAATACACATAGGTACTCATTCACTAGCTGAATTAATTCATTTTACCGTTGATATCTTTCTTAGTAGGTACTTGTTATATGAACTTTTCTATTTTTAAATATTAATTGACGTTAGGGATACAGGCTGGGAGAGCAAGCCATAGATATTGTCTGCTATGCAGACGACGCGGTGATATTTGTCGAGACTGAGGAGGACTTGCAATCACTTTTGCAAGCTTTTCACCAAACAAGTCAAACTCACAATATGAAGATCTCTGTGGCAAAGACAAAAAGCATGGTTTTTTCGCGGTCTCCGGTGGATCTCAACCTATCTGTGGAAGGTGTCTCCGTGGAACAGGTCACCAAATTTAAATATCTTGGAGTGGAGTTGTGTGAGCAGACCGATCTACCAACAGAGATATTGGGTCAAATTAACAAGGCTGCTGCGATCTCAGGGTGCCTCCGAAACTCAATTTGGAGAAACGCCGATACGAGCAGCAAACTCAAAATATATAAGACCTGTGTTAGACCCATAATGACGTGCGGGATCGAGTCCAGGGCAGATACCACTGCGACCAAAAATGCGCTGAGTTTCAGAAATGAAAACTCTCAGGAGCATAGCCGGGAAGACCCTCAGAGATAGAGTAAGAAATACGAGGGTACGGGAAATATGCGACATATTAAGATGGGGAAGGCAACGAAGAAGGTTCTGGTATGCCCATGTGAGGAGAATGGACTCTTCCAGACTCCCTCACATGGCATTGCACGGCCAACCCCATGGAAGACGGCTCCCATCAGGCAGACCCGCAGCTGTCCTTAGGACAGCTGGGAGTCGACCTCGCAGGAGGCAAACCCCACCTCTTAAATTACAGGCCACAAGGCCTAAATTAAGAAGAAGAATTGACGTTGATTGGTTTTTGCTTATCAACATATTTTAAAACAGATGATTGGGTGGGTGTTATATCGGTTAAATGGGAAATCAATTAAGTATGTCTGTATCATTGTACAAATTCGAATCCAATATTCATAGTGAAGACAGGACAAGTCTGTCGGAAAAGCTAGTTTATTAAATGTATCAAACGCAAACCTTGGGTAGTATAAAAATAACTAGTGGTCATTTTTTAGACAAGTAGTCCGAATCACCGAGTGGATTAATGATTATGTTATAATTTCGTGGTGACTGAAAACACGGTTTGATTTCCTGTTGGCAACGTAGACAAGACACATAATCTGGAGTATCAATCATACCTCACGCAACGTAATCATAGTGAAATACAGTAGGTATTTTTAACCTTTAAAATAATGATCAGATAATTTTTTACCACTAAAAATGAATGAACAATTTTCACAGGAAGTTCTCGACTATGTGGGTAGTTACCTACTTTGAGTTTTATCACGACAAAAATGAAAGTTAAACTATACTAAATAACTAAAATTAACCTTTTTAAAAAAAAAATCCATTTCAGAAGTTTCACCATTTCACCTTCTTCTTCATTCTCCAAAACATTCAACTAAATTTTTGTTTACCTGACAACAGCTTTCAAAAATAACTTTTTTAACATTCGATCATAATAATTTAAACGTATTTTTGTATAAATTACAAATTTGAAATCAATATCCATAGTAATAATAAATCAAGATAATCCAGCAATACAACATTTCCTTTATTCGGACAAGCCAGATCTCTTAGTCTTTCATCAAAACACATTTATACAGAAACACAGGTTCATCGCAGAATGGTGAAATACTTCAGAAAGCATGCCTTCTTCTTGAAAATCATCTGAACTAAGCTTTTTTATAGATTGATTTAGAGGCACCTACATACATATTACATGTTCGGAGGAACAGACAGAATATCATGTCCAGATGTGAGTGAATAAGTGTAGTGAAACAATCAGTCCGTATTTAAAAGAAAACGTTGCCCGAGGCCGCGGCCCCGACTGGGTGATACGCCAGAGATTTTATTAGACTGAAACAATGTTACACGGGCCCCGGGGCGGGCCGGCCCGACTCCACCAGGGACCACGTACAATCTGCCCTCCCAGCATACAGACCATAGTTTCTATTTGATTATCCAGCCCTAGATGACTCCGAAAAAACATCTTATCACTTAAATCCTGGGTCATTGGCGCAACTATTGGCTAGCAGGTCTCCCGAATCGAGGGGACGCCGGACATTGAGGTCGCTACCTACATCAAGTTTATACTGATGTTTTATATTAAATTTGCATTCTTACAATCCGTATTGATTTAATGACTTACTGACTGTTTACAAGTATCTATGATGATTTCACTATTTTACAACATGACGAACCTTGTGGGATTATTGTCATTTTTGTTGTTATTACTATGTTCTTTAATTACTATGTTTTGACGAACCTAATGGTGATTATTACCTACTCTTTTTCATTTTTTATGTGAGGCGCTCTTGAGGTGAAGATATTTCACTAAAGTTGTCCAAATATTATTATTATCAAGTGCTCATTTTTGAAATCAATCATAGTGAGACACATTTATGTAAATAGATTTCAGATACAGATTCAAGTTAGCTAATCATTAAGATGTCAGCACATTCGAAACAAACATAGGTACCTACCTAGATAAATTTTAGAACGCATCTGAAAGATACAAAATATTTTTAGCGGGACACGATGGTCGGGAAATTCGACCAAAAAAAGTCTTTTTCTGTGGCGGGGTCGAATCGTGAATATTTTTCATGGAGGGGGGCATCCAAAAGATTTGCCACGAGCCCTAGATCGAATAGTTACGCCACTGATCAAGGTTCTTCATTTCCAAAGTACTCATGCCCAAAAATTAACGTCGCTTTGTTGTTTTATTTTTCCTATTTTTCTCGCAATTATATATTACTAGCTTATACCCGTCTTGCTTTACGTTTTTGATTCCGATTGTCAGGTTTGATCGGTAGGTAATTAAACAGGTTCTAGTCTAGCTTCCCATTGCTTAACAGACCTCTATAACTGACATAAGCACAGGAAAAGAAGAATGACACTTTTACAATTTTTGTTTTACCGACCTCATAATATTATACGAACCTACCGACATAATTTGCAAGTTTTCATAGAGAGAGAGAGAGACCTATGTGGTTTGAATCTTAGCTACATTCCCTAATGTGTGATAATTAATTAGGCTTTCCACCCATAGAGGGTGATTTGTGCTATCTGTCAAACTTCAAAATGGAGGAATCATTTTGCAAATTTTTTCATTAAATCTTTATTTATTGAGAATAATAAGATTTGAATAACATTTATATGTATGACAAATCAATCTACAATTATTTTATTACATTTTCATACCATAATACCAAGATTCCATTCAACGTTTACATGAATAATTTTGTTTCCAAAAGATGGCTTACTGTCTTTTTGAGAAATTCGTATGAAGACCCTAAAAAATAGAGTTTTTTAAATAGCTCTAAATATATTAAAGTTAATGCAGCAAATTGTATTTAAGAACCTTCTCAAGCAAATTGCACCGCTCTGCGCAGATTCATATCTGACGTAGCATTTGTATTTTGAGCGTGATGTTCACATAGAAAGCACACAAACATTTCTGAATTATTATGTAGATTTGACATGGATCCGTATTTCTTAGACACAGCGTTACGCGTGAAAGGCTAGACAAACATAGCTACTTCTTGTTTTCTTGTGTTTGCTATTGCCAGGAGAAGGTTTTTGATGAAATTAAAAAAATCTCAAAGAGTTTTTCGTGTATATCACATAGTATTGGACCAGTTCAAATATTTTTTATCTGGCTGTTAGAACTCGTCTATTTATCTCATGTAATCTCTTTATTTACTCGGTTTTTTTATGATCACAGCACAAACACCGCAGACTCTCTACAGAAGGCTTCCTCACTTCCGTGTTAGCTGGGCAAACAAGCCAAATACAACATTAAACAAAATGTATTATCTAATCTGCCTTGGTGATTTATTTACTTACGTTGTCATACATAAAATATCTTAAATTATTCTTTGTTCGATTCCCCGTCGGGTCAAAAGTGTTTTTCAGTTGATACTAAAGGTTGAAATGTTGTGTAATATAACAATTAACGTTTTTGGTTGACTGGGAGAGATTGTATTCTTTACAACGGGATAAATAGAGAATTTACTGACAACGCCTTTAAATACACCTATTATTTTTCTTCAGCTCAGTTGAATTGGGACAAAACAAAATTGTTGCACTTGTTTTTAAACATTTTATTTCGTTAAACAGATTTAGAAGACAGAACGTCATTTAAGCTATAAACATCTTTTTTTAAGCTACTTACTTGATAGAAACTGAGAAACTAATGTACTAAAAAACTTATTTTTTTTACCCATCACGCCGTTTCCCGAAGGGGGCAGGCAGAGAGTACGGACTTCCATTCTTTCCTATCCAAACAGATCTCTTTCGCTTTCTCCAAACGCATAACATTCATCTAAAAAACAATAATAGTAGTAATAAATATTGTAGGTGTATGTGTTGGTTAATCTCGGTGGCCTTGTTGCTTAGGGCAACGGGGAATTCCCGGGCTCAATTCCCAGTCGGGTCAGAATTTTTCTACATCTACTGTCTCAGATCGGACAGTAACGATTAACCAAAAAAACAACGCTTTTGAATTGAAGAGAGTTGAGTTATTTTAGAAAAAAACACAAGTAAATAAAGCTTTATCTTATATATGAAAATGGAGAGCTATTTCCCGATGTCATCGCATCACGCCTAAATGGCTGGACCGATTTCGCTAATTATTTTTTTGTCGTGTAGGCTTTTATCAGGAGAATGTCCTTTTAGAAGAGAAAATTTAAAAAAATGCATGTAAAATTAGAAAATTAAAGAAAACTCTAAGTAGACAACCTTATTAGTACTTTTTACCTTATAATTTTTAATCCAATTATGAAATTTTGACAGAAATTGTCAATTAGTGCGATTGACAGAATGCGGATGGAATATACATGGTTTAAAACAGACGCATCGTTCGGAATCACATTGGTCAAACGATAATTAATTCATCACCATACAAATTCGAATTCGATATTCATAGTTAGGAACACAGGACAACGTCTGTCGGGAAAGCTAGTTGTCAAATAAAATACTTACAAATATGAAATAATACATAAATACCTAAAATAAGACAAAGGGCGGACTTATCCCGAAGGATCTCTTCCAGCCAACCCGCAAAATTAATGAAGAAAAAATAAAAATATGTGATATAACTCAACAAGCTAGACAAAAAGGATAAAAAGCTGTCAAATCTTCTCAAAGGCACTTTGTGCCGTATGTTTTGCTAAAATAAAATAAATAAATAAAACTGGTGGGGGTTGGTAGTGCAGTAGTATCAACCGGCAGCTTTCGTACGTACATACAGCATGTCGGAGGTCGTGGGTTCGAAACCAGATGCCGATCATTTCTACTCTCTCGACACGAGCCTTTGCTTTGTGTGAAAGATGTCAAACCTATGTGTTTGTATTCACTTTGACTGAGCACAGATTCATTTTATATCAAAAAAAAAACTTCCAACTGCTATTTCTATAGAAATTAGAGGTGCGACTGTGTCCAACAAGCAATAAATCGGTGATAATGCAACAAAGTAAAACAACAATTAAACAGAGAAGCAAAGGAAAACAATGGTGAAACAGAAAAACGAAAAAGTGTTAAAGATTATGCAGGTTCAGAATAATGAGATCTCGAATCAATCTCGTTTATGGCAGTGGTGCTGACAGCCTGGTCCCACAGTGTTCTGGAGAGGCCTGGCCGGTGCCTCCGGCTAAATTTGATTTTATGAATTTGTTTCGATTAAACAATTCTGATTTCCAGCTGAGTTACCAGAAATACAACGTTCGTATCCACTAGCCATAACTAAATTACATTTTTCTGGAAATATGTGCGCCAAATTCACAGAATTTTATAAAGAACTAGCTTTCCCGACAGACGTTGTCCTGTGATCTAACTGTGAATATTGATTCGAATTCAAAAGAATGATAAATATGACTTTTTATCAATGTCATTCCGACCGATGCATCTATTTGTAACCACATATTGGGGGTTATTCTGAACATCCGACCCTATCGAGTTGTGTGCGTCCCGATAGTGTCGCGTAGGATCAAACTTTTTGTACAGGCTCTTACTATTTACAAGTCACATTCGAATGAAAATCGGATAACCGGTTGCATTCGTCGCAACACTATCGGATGTCTACTCAACGCCCATTTCGCTGTCGCTTGCGATCCAACCAAGTCTTTACTAGTGTTTAATCATCTTTTTTTAATTTAAGTGTAAAAAATGGCACAAAATTAATTATTTGGTGAAAATTTGGTGTTTAATCATCTTTTTTTAATTTAAATGTAAAAAATGGCACAAAATTAATTATTTGGTGAAAATTTGGAAGAATTTTAATGAAAATTGTTTAGAAAAGTTCTAATAGTATAGATGTCATGTCAAAAGATTGCTTACATTTTGCGGTAAAAAAAATTATAACTTAAGTATAAGAAAAAATAATCATTGATAGAAATAACAAATTATTAAAAAATTAAAATAGGCGCGTTTTTTAGGTAAAAAAATTAATATAGTGGAATATTTTAAATTAGTATTACAAAATTATTATTTTTGTCCCTTCACGCTATTGTATCGTATCCGATGCAACTCGATCGGGTCGGATGTTCAGAATAACCCCCATTATCTTCCATCCGAATTCTGTCAATCGCACCAACTATCAAACAACTGCCGGGTTGTGTCAAACGACAATTTGATTTCAAAATTAGATTAAGCTTTAATATTTTATTTTATATTATTTGCTATCCATTTTCGATGTTTAATTAGTTATTCTGTTATCCGGAGCGGAGAAGAATCCGATAAACCAAATATGCTAAAAATCTGTTAAGCCGATCTCGAGTTATAAGTGTTTGCACTAACCCGACTTTCTTATATTTTTTATATTTAGAATAGGGTTAACCACTGTAAAAATACGTATTGTTTTACCTCTTACTTGGTTCAACCGATTAGCAAATTAAAAAAAAATAGGAACTATCAACTAACAGACGATAATCATTAATATTTCGCATGGAAATAATAGTGCATCAACGAAAATATGGACCTACGGACGAATTTAACCAAATATTATAATAATATAGGATAGGTTTTATTTTCGAAGAGATTGTGCTTGTTTCCATTGCCGTATGATGTATTACATACATTGACATCTGTACGCTGTATTGGTTCGATTTTATGAGAGTGAATATTGCTCGTGTCCTGAAGCTGTCGTCAAATAATAATAACATTATTGTCAGTTATTTTATTGTTTTCATAAAAAATTGATGTAAACTGTATAGTATTTTTTTTTATTTTATTTTATATTATCATTGCGTTGTTCGTGTCCCAAACATACCGTAATAACAATCACACTATAAAGTTATTCCATTGTCTTTAAAGATTTATTATTTCAAGAAACTTTATTATTTCATACACAAAACTCTTACAAAAATTACAGACTTACGGTATCCACGGTGACTTACTTCGATGGTTGAAATCCTACATAAGTGGCAGACTGCAATCGGTTGCAGTTAACAATTGTGCATCCAGATTTAGAATGTCATTGTGTCCTTCTGGAGTGCCCCAGGGATCGCACTTAGGCCCTGTCCTTTTTATTTTATATATCAATGACATCGGCTGCTGTTTTGAGTCCTCCCGCTTTTTGATATACGCAGACGACATAAAAATTTATAAAAAAATCTCAAATATCACCAATTGTCTTGAATTACAATCAGACCTTACACGATTACATTATTATTGCAAAAAAATCATCTCTTTCTGAATGCCAAAAAATGCAACGCAATATCCTTCACTAGAGGCAGAAGACCGATACTGAACAAATACCTAATCAATGGTGAGAGCATTGAAAGATGCACTGAGATCAGGGACCTTGGGGTAATCCTTGATACAAAAATGACATTCAAACTCCACATTGATGGTATCGTTGATAGAGCCTTCAGATGTCTGAATTTCATCTTAAGGACGTCGAAACCATTTAAATCCACTAAGACTATTAAAACTCTATACCAAACGTATGTTCGCAGCATCCTGGAGTTTGCCTCTGTTATATGGTGTCCCCAATACATTTGCTACATTGATAGGTTAGAACGGGTCCAGAACAAATTGCTGAAACATCTTAATTACAGATGTAGGGTCAGTTTCGATAATATCTTGCAGACTGCACACTACCACAAAATTATGACTTTGGAGAACAGACGGACTGTTACTGACATGTGCTACTTATTTAAACTTGTTAACGGGTTGGTTGACTCCAGCGATCTTCTCGGGGATATATGTTTTCGATGTCCTGTGAGATCCCTACGATCTCAAGCCACATTTGGGATGCCAAGATGCGGAACTAATTATGCACAGAACTCATTCTTAAACCGTTCTACGGGCACTTACAATTCATTTTTTAACAATATAGACCTGAATAGCTCTTCTCTTACGGTTTTCAGGCAAAACGTGAGAACACACTTGACGTCAGAGCAATGACTTCTCTATCTTCCTGCTTTATTCCATGTCCCTTATTCCTATCCCTCACTCTTTTCCTTCTTCCCATTACTCCCAGCTGAGCCTGCACATATTGTTACATTAGTTTTTCTTTTTCCTATTTTCTGTTGTTTGTCTTACTTTTAACCCGCTCGCTGTTAATGTCTACGTATATACTTTACTGGTGTTCTTATTGTTCATACTATTTGTGTAATTGTTTGTTTTAAAATCACTGTTTGTATTTTTGTTTAGTAAAATAAAAATAAAAAAAAACTGTCTTGATTGTACCAAATTTAGAATCATAAAACATATTAATCAGCTGGGGAAAAACTCAACGTTTAACTGTGAACGAGACGAACGATTCCCTTTTTTCAAAATGGCCTTCTTGCACATATTATATTCAGACTTTATTAGTAACTAAATAAATAAATGTGAACTTTTCTATACAAAGATGCCATTCATCCAAAGACATTCAAAGAAATATTTGCTGCACTATGAATGGCCAAACCATCCCCCTTGTGGATGAAATGCCAAAAAGGGGAAAAATATATAACTCGTAAAATGATATGGATGTCGGATTGGACCAAGATTGTGTCAAATAACGTTTCACTTTACACCGTATTGCCAACAGCAATTCACACCATATACATATAATTATTTTCCAATATTCGTCGTCGGGTAGAAATTTCAAGTAATATCTGAATCGAACCCGAAACCTCTTGATTTGAAGTCCTCGCCTATATACCTTGCTACTAAGATCGGTGATTGGCGACAAGCAAGTATAAAATAAAATTAAACCATGACCCCGTTTTTGAAAGTGAAGGATTTCTTCCTCAAATTAATGGACTTAGCCGAATTATCCCGATTCAGCGTTACTTACCGACCCAAGTGGACCCAAACCTGATGATTCATATGTTTTTACTGTTCAAAAATAGCGCGAATAAGAAGTTTTAAATTCAAGTTAATGGAATGTTGCGTTAAAAATTGATGGCAGTTTCACGGTGAAATTATTATCTTAGAATATAAATGAAGTGATAAAAGTCCTTAAGAAGGAAGCTGTTTATTGGGTACACTGCATGACTGGAGAGGTGTGAAGATATCAGCTGGAAGGACAGGGCCAAGACATCCAGCTTGTTACAGCAGACTGATGACACTATTATCCTCTAACGAGCTGTTATTGCCGCTCTCAATCTTCCTCCTCCCTAACCACCCTCCAACGCACGCCTCCCTCTGAGATAACATAAAAAGGATATTTGGTTTGACGTCATCCCTGAGATGATACCTACATATTATTATAATATGAATACAGCCTTCTTAGAACCAAAAGTGACCACCAATTTCCGCCATTTTTGATCCATCTGTCAGTCGGGTGTGTTGTTGTGAATATCAGCAGTGAAAATCTTGAAATAATGTTAATACTAATGTTCTGTTTTCCTAGTGATACGGTACTGCTACATCAGCGTTGAATGTGCAGTGCTTTTTTTTAATTTTATGTGCTCACTTGAAGTGAATACAAATACGCTTTGGATATCTTTCACACTAACCAAAGGCTTGTGTCGTGAAAGCGGGAATGGTCGGCACGTCCGGGATTCGAACCTATACGACCTCTAATACGCTGTACGTACGAAAGCCGCGGATTGATACCACTGGACTACCAAACACCTAAAATTGGCTATTAATTTGGTTTACGTATTGACTAAAAACATTGTCACCATCTTGTCAAACAATCCTCTGTTCCCTAGAAAGCCATTGCATAAGACTTGTACATTTTTTAAAACGAAAGTGAACTCAAATACACTCTGACTCTTTCACAGTAAGCTACTTAAAGCTTGTGTCGTGAAAGAGGAAGATGGTCGGCACCTGGAATCAAGCCCATACGAGAGCCGACGTCGTTATCTCTATGCTATCAGCCACTCCTATAAAATAATTTATACCATTTTTTCGTAAAACAACGCCGAATTCAAAATACACCTACGTGAAACTATGTTATACTTTGCAACCATAATTTAAATGTCAAAATAACATCGTTATTTTGACATTTAAATTGCATCGAAATCGCGATGTTAATGCAAAGTAAGGACCCTGATATCTAGTAGGTATTCACCGGTATGAGGGATTGAAAATGGCGGTCAACCCTATTGATGGGACTGCCCTATATCTTCTTCTACATAATATTTTAGTCCGTTTATATTTTTGAAGGCGCATCAATCGTAGAAAACAGACGTTAAGGTCAGATATTAATATGCCCAGAGCCATACAAAATGCTGGAGAAGGTTCTTAAATACAATTTGCTGCATTAACTTTAATATATTTAGAGCTATTTAAAAAACTCTATTTTTTAGGTTCTTCATACTTATTTCTCAAAAAAACAGTAATCCATCTTTTGGAAACAATATTACTCATGTAAACGTTGAATGGAATCTTGGTATTACGGTATGAAAATGTAAAAAAAATAATTGTAGATTGATTTGTTATACATATAAATGTTATTCAAATCTTATTGTTCTCAATAAATAAAGATTTAATGAAAAAAATTGCAAAATGATTCCTCCATTTTGAAGTTTGACAGCTGCCTTTATCACACATAGCACAAATCACCCTCTATGGATGGAATGCCTAATTAATTATCACACATAATGTGTAAGGAATGTAGCCAAGATTCAAACAATAGAGAGAGTAAAACTTGCAAATTATGTCGGTAGGTTCGTATAATATTATGAGGTCAGTAAAAAAGTCATTCTTCTTTTTCTGTGCTTATGTCAGTTATAGAGGTCTGTTAAGCAATGGGAAGCTAGACTAGAACCTGTTTAATTACCTACTGACAATCGGAATCAAAAACGTAAAGCAAAACGGGTATAAGCTAGTATCTAGATAACTTACCCTGAACTACCCTGACGCCGGGACTGGAGCTCTCAAACTTCGGATACCAAATTAAATAATTATTACTTTGATAAGGGTGTGTGTGTAATTATTATGTTGTGACTTTTTAATAAAAGTAGAGGTTTGAAACAAAAAAAATCTCCCCACAAAGGGGTTGATATTTTAATCACATTATAAATATTATATTGTATTATGTCTGTGGCGCTGGTATCTAGGCCAACGGCTCCCAAACTTTCACACCTCGTCCGCATTTTTAATAAAATTTACTCAACTCGGCGTAGAGGAATTATTGTAGTTGAATAATTGCATTGCTTGTGTTGGTGTGGAAAGTTCGTTTTATTAACGAAGTTATGAGACTTGTTGAAAATGCATTTTCTTTTTACTGAAAGTATTTTATAGTATTATAAAAACATTTACACAATTGAATTAAACTTTTTGGATTTTCCACATCATTTTAAATTTTTGGAAGAATCATTTTTTTCCGTAACGATTAGTCGGCAAGGGAGTAAGCAGAGAGAACAATATACTATTTTAATCTATCGTTTAATCTTTTCCAATTGTTTTCTTATTTAAACGTATTTTTGTAAATTAAATTATTGAAATATAATGACTGCCGCTTACAGCGTCGGCTTTCGTACTGGAGGTTGTGGGTTCGTTCCCAGGTCCCGACCATCTTCCTCTTTCACGACAGAAGTTTTTTTTAACGAATATGTAACAACTAATGACTCTAATAATTCATTACTGATGTTCGATTTTTAAAATGAAACAAACCACTATGGGCTTACGAACGTCTTCTCCTGTTATTTCGAAGGCTGGCTTAGTGTGATCACTTTACGTTAACAACGTTTTTTTTTAAATTTACCTATCCACCCGGGAAACCTGGTGACTATCGATGGTAATCGGTAGCTATTTTACGGGGCATTCATTATTTGCCATGAGCATTGTCTTACTGGCATTGACTGAAAGGCCAAGGCTTGCTATTTCGTGGTAGTCTTTCAACACTGCGCTATAATTCCTCCACTGTCGTACTGAACAACGCTAGGTCATCCGCGTACTCCAGATCGCACACTTCGCCCATTAGACCATCTCTCTGTGTTATTGGTATATCTCTTGCTCCTTGCATGGACTTCCTCAAGAGGACGTCCTTGACAATAATAAATATAAAAGGCTATATTTTACTCTGTGGGAAAAAATGATTGTTTTAAATGTATTTGTGCTCACTCGAAATAAACACACATACACTTTTGACATCTTTGACAAAAACTTGTGTCGTGAAAGTGGAAATGTCGGGATTCGAACCCACGACCTCCAATACCTACGCTATACTTACGAAAGCCGCCGATTGACACCACCGGACAACCAACATCCTGAAATTGATAAAATTTACTATCAATAGATTAATGCTTCTTAGTCTCCTGTGACCATGTAGGACGTGTGCCTACGAAACTAGTCAGGATAATAAAAAAAATGTGGACAATCTTTTATTTTAACTTTATCCTGAAATTGCAAATATTTTTCACCGAGAAGTGACGGTCACAAGAGTACCTATGTATATTATTTGAAAGTAGAGTACAGCACCCCTATTCTGTAGCAAGTGTAGGGTAGTCACTTGAAAAAGGTGACTATTAGGCGACAAATTTTTTATGAAAAACGTCTACATGCGATTCTCGCATTCGACGTCGAAAAATTTGTCGCCTAATAGTCACCTTTTTCAAGTGACTACCCTACACTTGCTACAGAATAGGGGTCCAGTGGACGTAGGCTACCTATTTTATTTCGAAATATTATACCTTGAACCCCAGTTTGGCAAGGGCTGTTTAATTCCATACGGTGAACGCGCTGTTAACGAATTCATAATATTGTAGGGAGGCGCTGGACAGGGTTGTTTCTGGTTCATATTTGAATTTTGTGGCAATTAATTAACTCTAGGTACTTACCTACTACCTACTATATGTATGTGTATTAATGTAGGGTTCCTAGTTGTGTCATGTACTTTTACTCCATGACATCTGAACTATTGTTGTCAGTTCCCACATAACAAAGAGATACAGTACAAAGTAGGTACTTACTAACAACTGAAATAGCACTTTTGTTAAGTTTTCAGATATCTACCTACCAGTTTAATAGGTAATTTTTGCACGCAATCAAATGGGAAGTTTTCTGGGGAGCTTCCGACAAGACACACTAGGTGGCAGAACTTCTAATCAGGTCTATTGTCAAATTCAGTGCTGCCAACGTAGAGATGTTTTTTCAGTGATGCCAACGTTGGGAAGTTTGTTTTCCATTGCGTTGCTAAGAAGTTGTTGATTGAGTTGCTAAGAAGTTGTTGATTTTGTTGCGCATAAATTTGAGAATAAATCTCAGGGGTGCTGTTCTGTATTTTTTAATTTGTATTTAGGTAGGTATATAAAAAAGATGAACAATTTTATTTGTAATAGTATGTAAAAAATGTACAATGATTACTCTAAACCTATTGTAAGTTATCATGTATAATAATATATAAGTTGTTTAATTTGAAATAAACTAGAATGATATTTTGGAGGTTAGATTGTGAGCGACCATAAGAAGAAGAAGAAGTAAATCGCCCCCGTTGGCAACACTGAATTTGACAATAGACCGGATTAGCAAGGGCGCCTCTAGCGGCACATAAAGGAAAAAAACATCCCATTCAAACATACCTTATGTCTACAACTTTCTGTTTTTAGGTACCTATATTGTTATACAATATATTACTGTCTCTTCCTTTTCATTTACTTTACTTTTCTTTCTCAACTCTTATTTATTTTGTATTTTTTCAAAAAAAAAAAAAACAAAGCATGTCTAGAATAATTTTTATAAAACATTTATATTTGTAACTCAAAATAACAACTCTACTTGAAAAATTCATCAGCTGATTTCTGTAATGTAAGTCAAACAGAATTTCGAATTCTGACCAAAGGTCATGCGACGGTTTTCGACATATTGTTTTGGATCGAAGTCTGATTTTATTGCATTAGTAAGGCTTTTCTTCGCTTTGAAGTCCGGCTGTGCGTAAAAGTTTCCTGATTTGGTAAACTTTGCTTTCTTATGGACGAATTCATATGTGAGACTTTAAAGCACTTGATAATAGAACTCTTTATGAAAATTCAAAAAAATCTTTAACTTTTTATAACAAAGTGTGCATTCAAATGGCTTTTATTATGAGAGTGATTAATTATTTGATTGATTAAACTTTTTATTGCAATTATTGCATTCGTATGGCTTTTCTCAGCTATGAGTTCGCATGTGACTCTTTAAATTACTTGAGTCCGCAAACTTTTTATTCCACACATTGCATTAGTAAGGCTTTTCTTCACTAGAAGTCGCGCTGTGCGTAAAAGTTTCCTGATTTGGCAAACTATGCTTTCTTATGGCTGACTTCGCATGTGAGTCTTTAAATGACCCGAAAAATTATTTTTCTCCACATCAAGACCTTTAATAATATGTTACTGACAAAATTTGTCTATAGTTGCGAGTGACGCCAACTTGGGGAACAAAGGGAAACGCAGGAACTAGGTACAGCGTTAATGACATCAGTCAGTCAGTGAGGCAGTGTTCAAGACAAATATTAGACAAATAGATTTAACAGTAATAAAAAAGAAGAAGAAAAATTTTTCAAAAAAAAATCGTCACTTGTTCCGCACTTTTAGCCATGAATCATCAATTCTTCTTCTTCTTTTTTGTAGTCTACTAGTCAATAACGTCATCCGTGTACCTAAAATTAATGATTACAAATCATAGATACTAATGAAGTGTGTTTCTTTTTGTTTCAGATAGATGTCAGCACAAAAACAAGCTTACATAGGATAGTCTTTACCAATCTTAAAAACACAACTTAATTATTATTTACAAGAACACTCCTTCGGCCTGTGGAGCGTGTTTGCAGAACAAACCAGTCGTCAAGCATCAAGAAAATAGCCGCTGAAGCCACATCAGTTCGAAAACAACATTTTGTACAATGCACAACAAAGACCTATTTATGATTTATAAACTCTACAAATTAGGTTAGAAAATAAAATCCTATGATAGGATGAAAAAAAAATCAGGGATATAAGCATGAAGAAAATCGAATTGAAACTATTCTTGTTGTTAACTTGATTTAATTTACAGTACACTAGGTACATTAAAATAAATCACCTCAGACTCAAATCAAGTCAAGTGATCGATAGTCTAGAGCGGTTGATTCTCCGACTCGAAGGATCCATCCAGGATGCCAACCATCTCCCTCATTCACAACACAACATTTTCCTGCTTTCTCTGAAACATGTCAAAAGTGTATTTGTGCTCATTAAAGTAAGTAAGCACAAATTCAATTTGTCAAAATAAAATGGTATGGTTTGCTAAACTTTTTTCGAAAATTTGATAGTATCAATGGCGATGGGTGCAAATTAGTACATACCTCTGTTGTTTTTACGAATGAGAATAGATAAAAAAAAAATTATTTTGGTTTCAGCATTAAAAAAAGATACCATTTTATAGATACACAAAGCTATCAATCGAGTTATCAAAAAAATTGAATATGTTTTTCCGTGTATTTGAATTTACATTTAAGTCGGTCGTTTACACATTTACAAAGTTTTGTGAATCTAACAATGAAAAAAAAAACAATTTTCACCCACATCCTGACTTTTTATAGTCGCTTAAACAAAGCAAACAGAATAATCGATCACTCTACAAACTGAATTAATTTACATAACAAAAATTGTTTCATTTTTATAACAATATAGATACGTATATTTTTATGTTATAAATGACTTATGATAGGTATACTGTTTTCTTTTATTGAATCTGTGACCTCTAAAAAGTTTATTTCTGATCGACAACAGTAAAAATCGTACATAAACAAAATAATAATAAAAATCAATTAATGATTATTTTGTTATTCGAGTTTATAATGCGCCTATACCGACTATGTTAGCCTACTGACTTCAACCAGAGATAAAACTAGCTACGCCTATACCTACTGATATCATTTATACTGCTTTCGTGACCTTCATCGCTGCTTTAAAGTAACAGAACATTGCTCTAATATCTAATGGGGTAGCTGGAAGAGATCCTTCTGGATAAGGGCGCCCTTTGATTTATCTCATAATTATTGTAATATGCATTAAGTTTCCCTGTACACTACAAATTAGTTCGGAGTAGAAAAATTCACAGCAAACTTGATATGTATGAAAATGTATGAGAACGCTCGCACTTAAAAATTTGATGATCATCCTCATACAAATCTCGATCCAACATCACCTATGTATATAAGAAAGCCTTAGTGCTAGGAATGTGACGTCACATTCCACGCAGACGCGGCCGACCTCGAATGACATGGTCCGACCATATCGGTGCCGTCTTAGAGGAGGGCCAAGTCAGGAGCAAAAGGAATAGAAGAGCATGTATGCGGAATGTTATGCGTTTGAAGGAAGCGAAAGAGGTTTTGTTTGGATAGGAAAGATTGGAAGTCCGTACTCTCTGCCTACCCCCTTCGGGAAACGGCGTGATGGGTAAAAAAATTAATAAATTTATCGATGAATCCATTTTTTTTTAATTTGAAGCTCAGGTGACGGGTTTTCAGAGTTGACAATATTGTAATAAATAAAAATATATTTCGTGTATGTGTGTATTTATAACGCCCTGCAGCGGTAGTAAAATTCCATTAATATTGACGGAACACCGTCATTTCACGGCCGGATGCGAGAACAAAGGGTCGCTGAATAAATAAAAACAACATACGACCAATTTTAATAGCTTCGATCAACCCTGTTCAATAGGGCTGAAAGATTAATTAATAACGTGTCACCGTTTAAATTCTTTTCCCCTCAACTGCGTGTCAAACATCCCTGTTGGGCCCCTAACAGCCCTCACGTGTCATTTCTTTGTTTCAGATTTACCCAAAGAGATCAAAACACTAGTAGGTACCTATTTCGGTCTTGACATAATGGGGGCTATTCTGAACATCCGACCCGATCGAGTTGCATCGGATACGATACAATAGCGTGACGGACAAAAATAATAATTTTGTAATACTAATTTAAAATACTCCACTATATTTTTTACATAAAAACACGCCTGTTTTAATAAACAAAACTCATAATTTGTTATTTCTGTCAATAATTATTTTTTCTTACACTTAATATTTTTTTTACCTCAAATTGAAATGTAAGCAATCTTTTACATGATATCTATACTCTTAGATAGAACTTTTATAAACAAATTTCATGAAAATTCTTCCAAATTTTTACCAAATAACACTCTAATGAATTTTTGTGCCATTTTTTACACTTAAATTAATATAAGATGATTAAACACTAGTAAAGACTTGGTTGGATCGCAAGCGACAGCGAAATGGGCGTTGAGTAGACATCCGATAGTGTTGCGACGAATGCAACCGGTTATCCGATGTTTCATTCGAATGTGACTTGTAAATAGCAAGAGCCTGTACAAAAAGTTGGATCCTACGCGACACTTTTGGGACGCACACAACTCGATAGGGTCGGATGTTCAGAATAACTCCCAATATTGTGTTGTGTAATACTGTAGCCTTGTAGCGTATTACATTTTATATTATAGATACTAGCTTTCCCGACAGACGTTGTCCTGTGACCCAACTATGAATATAACTTTTTTTTCTCTCTTCTTTCTTCTTTGTACTGTTGATTTGATTGATGTTTGTTGGACCAAAGAGTGTTGTGACTGTTGGGTTAGGCTTTGTTTGTGGACTGTACGTATTTGAGTTGGTGGTTGTGCTGTTGTTCGTGTTTGTATGTTCCTTTTAATATTCTTTTTTTGTGAACTGTATATAATGTTTGCCCTAGTACAGGCTTGGCCTATTTGGGCAGCAGTTAAATTTGTTATCCATTATCATTGTATTATTAAAAAAAAAAAAAAAAAAAAAAAAAAAAAAAAAAAAAAGGCCCATCGCGCACTAGACAGCCAGTAAAACATAATATTATGACGTTGTATGGGAGCCTGCGCACTAGGCAGCCACGATTTCCTACGAATATTTTGGCTGCCGCAGCCAGGCTGCATGCCTAGTGCGCGATTAAATACGAATTTTAATTTTTTTTCAATTCATACTTTTAACCAATGTCATTCCGACCGATGCATCTATTTTAAACAACATAATATTTTCCATCCGAATTCTGTCAATCGCACCAACTATCACACAACTGACAAATGACTGTCGAATGACAATTTGATTTATTAACTTTACGCTTTTCAATTTTAAAAAATACGCTTCAATATTAATGCTTGGAAAAAATTCCAACGAAAATCTGCGTGCAAATATTTTTAATGTCGGGTAAATAAATATTGTGTTTCTATAGAATTTTTCACAGATGGCGTTATTGTATCGAAATTCGTTCCATACTAGCTTTAATATTATTTGGTATTCATTTTTCGATGTTTTATTAGTTATTCTATTATCGGAGAAGAATCCAATAAACCAAGACTCATAAAAATCTGTTCAGCCGATCTCGATCTTATAAGTGTTCGCACTAACCCGACTTTCTTTTATATCTTTAGATATAGGTACTAGCTGATTCGGCAAACAATGATCTGACGTATACATTCTTGCATTAATTTTGGACTGACTTACTGATTGATAAGATGAGAAATGATTACATCACAATGGAATGTAGAGTGAATGTGGTTGGTGGCCTGGCGGTTATATTGTTACGACGCCGACTTTCGTGCTGTTTTGTATGGAGGTCGTGGGTTCGATTCCAGGTGCGAACCATCGTCCTATTTCACGACACAAGCATTAAGTAGCTTACTGTGAAAGAGTCCAAGAGTGTAATTGTGTTCACTTTTAGTGAGCATATAGATTCATTTCAATTTATAAAAAGCGTAGGTGCTATGGAAGTTCAGGTCTGCACAGACCCTAACATAACGGCCTGTGTTCGATAAAAAAAATCGTTGCATTTTCAAAGGTACCTATGTTAATTTTTTTGTTTGGATACCTTTTCCAAAAATCTCTAAAAATCACATACTTGATATAAAATGTTGTTATTTGCTATCGCACTTCTTATAATAATATGATGTGGACAGAGACATAAACAATTCGAATAAACATATTACATAATAACTTTTTCGTTTTCAATTCCGCTTCTAGTGCGTAGTACACAAGGGCGGATCCAGCATTGGCGCCAAGGGGGGGTCACGACATAGTAAAAAGGTCATTTCCATGATCCAGGGGGGGTCATGAACCACAATAACTTGTAATTATAATAGAAAAGTAGGTATTTTTTTTAGGTAGGTACTACCCCCCTGACCCCCCCCCCTCTGGATCCGCGCTTGGTAGTACATAATGATTCAATGGATTCGAGTCGTGTGGTGTTTCTTCGTAATGGATTTAATAATTATGTCCCCAATAGTGGTAACTTGATTTTAAATAGCCTAAAGCCCATTCCCAAGAAATAGAAAATTAAATGAAAAAGGTTTTTTGTTCATCTTCTGTGATCATAATGCCATCAAACATAAAACTGTTTCGTATTTATAAATTAGTATATTAGACAATGTGTCCGTTCCATACACAAAAACATGCCCTTTTTGAGACCTTTGTAAAAAATAATTTTCCGCATGTTTCTTAAATACACGTTTTAGATGATCACAAGCTTCTTATAAACATTAAATCTTAAGTTCCTCACTAGCCTCAGGCAGATCAATCAAATTAACCTTTTTAACGTTTAATCCCCTATATTTCTTATACCTACGTAATATTTGTTGGTTGTTTTGTTTCATTAAAATAATAGGGGTACAAAGAAATTCCCATCGCTTTTTTTAGAACATAATATACTACTTACTTATAAGTATTATGTATTTCATACATTTTTATTTTTTTAACTTGGAAAGCTGAGTAGCACTAAAAACGTTGCAGTGATTTTGCCCCATCTTTGAAGAATAATTAAAAAAAGGTACCTTGAGAAAAAAAAAACAAAAATAGTAAAGTTTATTTCAATTGTTTATAAGCTTTCCCGACAGACGTTGCCGTGTGGTTAAGTACTATGAATAATATTTAATTCGACTTGCTATTATGATAAATTAATTACTTTTTAATTATAATGTATCTGTTTTAAACCATATATTATTATTATTTTCAATCTTCATTATGATCATCACTCATCGCAAAGGCGAAAGCTGTTATGATGAGTGGTGTTTATTTTTACTGTAATAAATAAATAAATATTTAATCGCACCCATTGTCAAACAGCTGACAGTTAAATTAAACGACAATTAAAATTAAAAAATAGAAACGTTTATGTATATTGTCAAAAGCACTAAGAAAGTTATCTATGTTCAGTTTCTTAAATTTTCTAATTTTTCACGTAATTTCCTTTTTTTTTGATAACAACTTTCTCTTGATAATAGCAAATTCAACAAAAAAAATTAGAGGAATTGATCCAAACGCTCTTTGTTATGCTATGCATAAAGGATAGGCCAATAGGACTTCATTTTTAGGTATGTATATTATAGAATAAGATATGACATCAATGCCTCAAATATACATATGACAAAGATAATTCATAAGGCTGAAAGGAAAGGTGGAAGAAAGCGTGGCCGACCCAGAATGACGTGGATCGAACACATCGATTCCGTCCTCAAGGAAGGCCAGGTAAGAAGTAAGAGAAATAAGAGAGGGTGTGTGAGAAATGTTATGTCGGTGGAAGAAGCGAAAGAAGTATGCTTGGATAGGAAAGAGTGGAGGTCCGTTCTCTCTGCCTACCCCGTACGGGACACGGCGTGATGGGTAAAAAAATATACATCCATATATGCATAAAATAATTAATTGTCTAACAGTTTTCCTACTGTTCTTCTGATCATACATTATAACGTATATGGTAGCAATGATAGTGGCGTGTTTGAGCGCATTATCATGGGACTTGTATAATTCGTCTGCTCTCCGCCACTCCCTCCATGTATCCCAGCTCCACACTTCAAACAACCCGAATGCTTAATATTCAGAGACGGGACTCTTTGACGACCCCAATTTGTCTCCTTTTACTTCATTACAAATGCCTTCTTTTTTTCGTTCTGAAACAACATTAAAAATGTTTTTTTATAAACTAAGTCTAACCCTTCATCTCATCTCTATTTATTTTTATTTTTGTTTCTTTTTATTCCAAAAAACACGATTCAAATTATAAAATGATATTCCGCGATGTTTGTGTAAGACTAAAAATATACAAAAAAATATAAACCTACGGCACAAAATGAAAATTCTGTCTCCTAGATGATTTCAAAGAGAGAAATAAACCTCTTTTTTTTTAAAAAAGAAAAGAAACATTTTGTATCTATTTGCTGGCAAATGTTCTTTTTTTCTGTTAAATAATGAGGTACATAAAAAGATTTTTTTTTTTTTGTGAAATTGTAGACTAAGAAACTGAATACATTTTCAAAGATGCAAACGAAAATATATGGGACTTTGTGTGTACACAGATGTGCACGCCACGCCTCTCTACCCCAAAAGAAATTTGTATTATCTATTTATTACTAGCTTATACCCGTCTTGCTTTACGTTTTTGATTCCGATTGTCAGGCTTGATCGGTAGGTAATTAAACAGGTTCTAGTCTAGCTTCCCATTGCTTAACAGACCTCTATAACTGATATAAGCACAGGAAAAGAAGAATGACACTTTTAAAATTTTTGTTTCACCGACCTCAATATTATACGAACCTACCGACATAATTTGCAAGTTTTCATAGAGAGAGAGAGATAGCTCTGTGGTTTGAATCTTAGCTACATTCCCTTATGTGTGATAATTAATTAGGCTCTCCACCCATAGAGGGTGATTTGCGCTATCTGTCAAACTTCAAAATGGAGGAATCATTTTGCATTTTTTTTCATTAAATCTTTATTTATTGAGAATAATAAGATTTGAATAACATTTATATGTATAACAAATCAATCTATAATTATTTTATTACATTTTCATACCGTAATACCAAGATTCCATTCAACTTTTTCATGAGTAATTTTGTTTCCAAAATATGGCTTACTGTCTTTTTGAGAAATTTGTATGAAGATCCTAAAAAAATGGAGTTTTTTAAATAGCTCCAAATATATTAAAGTTAATGCAGCAAATTGTATTTAAGAACCTTCTCAAGCAAATTGCACCGCTCGAAAGCACACAAACATTTCTCAATTATTATGTAGATTTGTCAATAATTCTAGAGTCATGAAAAGTTTGGGAAATATAATTATTTTTTACTGCTCAAGACAACTTTAATTTATCCTCAAATTTCTGAATGCGCGCAATAATAATTAGAGAAACAAAGTAAAGAACTTTCTTAATTTATTTCAGCGATCCCTGTCTCGTGCACAGTGGTACATTCTTCTATAAAACTGTACAGACATATATTTTTCCTTCTTGCAACAAATCCGATTTTGGATCAATTAATCATTTTACCTATTATCTTCGTTACCATGCATGTCAATAAAAACAGGTGTCCACTGGAAATATTGTACCTAAATACAACTGTTGCCACGTAAAGAAATGTCGAATTGTCGCTACCCGATGTGGTAAAATAAAATTGGGACTGTGTATGGGACGATGTAATTGATTTACCTAAATAGGACAATCAAACAACTGATGACCCTTTTCTAGCATGTCGTCCAACAGGTTTTGCTGCCAATAATAAGAAGGAATGGAGAAGATAGGTGTAGGAGTATAGGAAAGTAAATGACGGTTAATTCTGTGCTTGAAAGAGAAAATCGTTGATGCGAGTCTGATATCATCAGCTAATTTTTTCGTTAACCTGAAAACTACAGCCTCATATCTGAAAAGATGAAAGTAATATTTTTATTATTATTTAATTAATTAAATCGGGGAAATCCTTTCTCAAATTACAAAAAAAAACATTTTGAAAATACTTAGGTGAATAAATTCGTGCGAACAAAAACTCAACCCATGAATATTTTATAATTAAACTAGCGACAGACTTTGTCCTGTGTTCCTAACTATGAATATTGAATTCGAATTGTAATTGAATCAATTATCATTTGTCCATTGTAATTCCGACAGATACATCTGCTTTAAACCATGTATATTCCATCCCCATTCTGTCAATCGCACCAACTAAATTGGAATAAATATTATAGGGTAAAAAGTACTAATAAGGTTTCCTACGTAGAGCTTTCTTTAATTTTCTAATTTTCCACGCATCTTCCTTAATTTTTTCTTCTAAAAGGACACTCTCCCAATAAAAGCCTACACGACAAAAAAAGAATTAGCGAAATCGGTCCAGCCGTTTAGGCGTGATGCGATGACATCGGGAAATAGCTCTCCATTTTTATATAATAGATTAACTTTATGTTTATATATAATTATTTTGATATTGTTACACAGACAAAACACGCTTGACAAATCTTTCATGCGATTTTAAAAAGGTATTTTTATCATCAGAGGCCAGAGCAGGGCAGGGCAGGCCATCAGGGAGGGAACAGAAAATAATGAAATCCAAGTAACGTCATTATCCCTGTGCCACTGGGGCTACACGGGTGGAACATTGCTCTTGATAACAGCACCAGGCACTCAATTTACATAATAACATTTCCCTTCAAAGAATCGCTTTTTTAGGAACACAAAAAAACTTTTGTAAATTTATTACATGAGCATTTTCAATATACATATTATATCCCTTGTTATAATTGGGACGAAATCAAATGTGTGTATTTTTAGGATATGAAAACAATATGATGTAAAAGTACATTGAACTGATAATATGTACTACGTTCTAGAAGCGGCAACTCCCCAAAAAATGGAGGGATGAAACAAGGTTTACTGGCCATATTTTTTCAAATGCACCTACTCTTTCTCTACACATACATACACATTCTCCCTTGGGGCATACCGCAAGCCAGCCCGGAGGAGACCAATCCGCAGCAAACCCACCCGCGCGAAACCAACCAGGGCAGAAGGCAGAAGATCTCTCCATTTCGGTGGATCATGCGCCTTTACAGGGGGAACACCATCTGCCTGAACTCCCCTGATGGGACCCAGGTGTCCCAGGCTTTTTTCTTGTGCCTTTGCTGACCTGTTGGGGTTTAAGGACGTGAGATGGTCAATCTCACGGTCCCGATCTGATTTCGATTTCCTGCCTCTTACAGGATACTCGAATAACCACCAAAATGAGCAGAGATGCTATTCTTAGCCGGCGGCTAGGTGTATTAAATTTAAGTACCTACCTTTATTAAAAGTCCTGAAGATACTGAAACAAATTTACTTAATTGTTTTATCGCTATCTCTCTTCGAACAATCATTCAAAACAACAAGATGAAGAGAGAAAGACGAGATATAAAGAAACCATTCAAACAAATTTGACTCCACCCCGAATCTTATGATATAAATAATTAAAGTCGGTTTAGTGCGAACGCTTAGGTATCACTCCACATCGGCTGAACAGATTCTTTTTTTTTCTTTTTTGGCATATCATCCGCAAGAGGGATGTTTTGGCCATGAACAGATTCTTCCGATATGTGATTTATTGGATTCTTCTCCACTCCGGATAACAGAATAACTATTAAAACAGAAGACGGTCGTAAGCCCGTAGTGGTTTGTTCCATTTAAAAATCGAACATTAGTAATGAATTTTTAGAGTCGTTAGTTGTTATTTTTCCTTTAAGATCTAGTCCTGAAAAGTTCACAAGAATCTAAACATAATTAGAACGTTGTGCACCAACAAAGCCAATAGGCAATAAATATGAGACAGTAACAAAAATGGATATAGTCATATCCTGGCGCCAAATATATGACAGCAGTCGCAGTCTTTAAATTTGGTTGCTCTCTTGTTCTCAATAATTTCCAACTTTTCTTCTCTATTTTTCATTAATTATTAAATTTCTACTTGTTTCATACGTGAGAGTTTTCGACATGTTGAACATGTTGAGAATTCTCATGATTAAGAGTTTCGGAGACAAGCATTACCACCTAATGGCGAACGTTGTTAACGTAAAGTGATCACACTAAGCCAGCCTTCGAAATAACAGTAGAAGACGGTCGTAAGCCCGTAGTGGTTTGTTCCATTTAAAAATCGAACATTAGTAATGAATTTTTAGAGTCGTTAGTTGTTATTTTTCCTTTAAGAACTATTAAAAAGTTGAAAAAAAAATGGATAAGAAATAATATAAAATATAATATTATTTTGGACACTTTACATTGACAACGTTCACCATTTTGGTGGTCAAATGCGTCGTAATTTCAAACCATGGGAATTTTCGACACGTCCTATGCAAGACTCACACCCGTATCCATAGCCTTTTCAAGCAGCAGTGACGCTAAACAAGAGTCAACTCGAGACTGTCGTTAGCCCGTAGTGGTTCAAGTTTTTGTATAAGAACCTAAGTATTGCGTTTATTTATCAAGAAACTGTAGATGATAGACTTGTCTAGCAAAGTCACTATTCGATGATTTTTTGAAGTTGTCACTATACTTTTCCTTCAACTCCATACCCCATAAACAAAACTGTGACATAATATTTTGAAAATTTTATTCTGAATGTCTTTTCTGGTAGGTACATGTTACTTTCATTAATAATTGTCTACAAAGAGAATTTATTAAAGTTGTTCAATTTGTTTTAAATCCTATTTAGACTTTGTCAACCGGCTCCGAATCACAAAGACATGGAAACAAAAATATTAAATTTAAGTGCTTCCTGGGAAACTCCCCCCAATAAGTCGTCTCTCTTGTTAATTTGGAAACACAAATAGAGGAGATTTAAACTGACTTTTCGAACAATTTATATTATTATTTCAGATAGCACGGCGTTTGTCAAATGTTTCTACTTTAAGGCACCTACACTCTATAGCCGTGGTCGTCATCTACGGCCCGCGGGCCGCATGCGGCCCGTTGCAGACTTTTGTGCGGCCCGCGAGGCGGCGAGCGATTTCAAAAGACAAATCTTGCCAAAATCATTTTTTCGTACAAAGTTAATCAAATAGAAAACGGGGGTCGGGAACACGCAAATACCTAAAATTCATAATATTAAAACAAAGTTACATGAATAACGTTTGTATTGCTAATAAAAATCTTTAATATAACGTAAGTAGGTATCACTATTTTTTTCAATTTACATACGAGGAGAGTTCAAAGAATTCTCGGTATGGGTGAAAGAAATGACAGAATAATGGAAGGAAAAGGCAGAAAATTCTGAAATAATTTTACTATTCTATAATATAATAGTCTTTTTCAACCCTAGCCCCGCTTTGTAAACCGCCAATTACTTTCTTTACTTTTCGTATGGCATTTCCGGAAAATCTTCACCCGTAGAGGGCTGCGTACCATCCTCTTCTACAGGCTTGACTCCAGCGCCTTCAGCCAGTCCAAAGCCAATTTATATATCTTTTAAAAATATTTTTTATCTTTCTCTGAAAAATATTTGTTTTTGTCCACTTTGAACTCTTCGTCGTCGGAAAACAGTTTTCCACTAATATTTATATTCTCAGTTTCGGGAATCGGCACATTGTTGTCGAGGAGCATGGCATTGGAGGTCAATTTTCCTTGATCATTTTCATCAATTGTTTCCTACAAAACCATCAATTATTGTGCTTGCGAAAACTACTGTGGAAATACTTTGGTAAATAGTATTGTCGCACAAACTCTTTCCTAGATTATTGTCGTAAGGAGATTTTCGACCGGTTTCATGACTTTGAACTAATTTGGAGGGATTTCTTGACGCACTGTATTGACTCACGTTTCTTTCAGGAGCATAATGACAAAATCAGTTTTCGTTCCCAATAAAATTGCGAAAAAAGAAGAGTTCTAGAATTTTCACAACAGCTCCAGCTTCAATTCGCGTTTGCTACTGCGGTATAGTGAGAATTTGTGGTACCCATCTTTCACCAGAGTTTCAAAATTGAGTGTTTTGAATGTTTTGATATCCACGGATAACTTGATCTCTGCTTACATACATACACACATGCAAGCCAGCCCGGAGGAGACCAATCAGCAGCAAACACGACCCGCACGAAACCAATCTCCTAGTCCGGTCGACGCAACCAAACCAAAAAGTCCCAATAAGGAGCATAGGGAGGCACAAGAGCCCTCCATCGCGCTGAATCATGCACCGTTACAGGGGGGACACCATCTGCCTGGACTCCCCCAGATGCGATTCAGGCGACCGAGGCTTATTTCTTATGCCTTTGCCGACCTGTTGGTGTTTAAGGACGTGATATGGTTTATCTCACGGTCCCGATCTGATTTTTCGATTACCTGGCTCTTGCAGGATGCTCGAAAAACCAGCAAAAAGAGCAGAGGCGCTATTCTTAACCGGCAACCCCACGGCAAATGATCTCTGATGATGATCTGCTTACGAATTAATTTTTATTCAGAACCACCTGATTGATTTAAACACATTAAAATTTTTTGAGTAGTGTAGTGAATGGGATTGACTTTTCTTCATTTTTCAAAATTGTATCCATTTTTTAGGGCAAAGCATCTTCATTAGTCTTTTTTCAGAATTTCAATACTTTCCGCGTTCGAAGTAAAATTTCACAGCCGCGCGAATAAGAATATTTTTCACACTTTATTTATGGTTACTTTTATAGTAAGAACCTAGTTCAACTTTTGTCCGTGGCGTCCTACGAAAAAACATCGGTGTATCACAGTGCCAACCAAGGTCCCTCCACACATTCTTATTTTGTGGAGGGCACCTTTGTAGTTGTTGACATAACATGGGCGATGATCGTCCGTATTTGGCGTGGTATCGGTACATCAAGGAATCTTGGCCCATTCATTATTAAAATGTATGCAACGACAGACAGTAAATAAAAAATGTCGACGAATACGTGAAGAGCTGCACGATTATGGCGCCATTTTGGCCCAAAAACTGTGAACAAGGGACTTATTAAATTAATTTACACTTTTCTACACAAAGGTGTTATATATATAAACAGCCGGCGGAACTTATTGTCCGAGACAGTTTTCCCGCCAACCGGTCCCGTCCAATATGAGACAGGCCAAACTCGTGTAGAAATTTTTGAAAAAACACTACTTGATCTGAATATACTACATCGAGATCGGTAAAGGCCTTATGCTACTCATTTTTAAGTAATAAAACTTACTCCATCTGAGGAAGAAAGTGGCAGCTTTCAAAAACCGGTTAATGGCACAGAATTCTATACAATAACCTAGAATCCCGACTCGCATTCAAAAGTGAGGCCGAAATATTGCAGCTTTTGACAGTTCGGTTCCAAAAAGATCGTGGTACGGCGTATATTTATTCAGTTGTTTTCTCGTGTTTTTTACACTAAAACGAATTTTTACGTTGAAATAAGTGATATTAGATCATTTTTAAGTTTCTTTATAAACGTTAACATCATTTTTTACGTTCCGTTTTGCCTACCGTACTGTCAAAATTGCCGTCCAAATCGGCTTCACTTTTTTATTATGAAGAGATATAAGAGTACTCCATCTAGGTAGTTATATATAAAAATCTATGGTTAATGGTAGTAGTTAAAATAATCGTCGTATGGCTTCTTCTGTCTTTTATCTTTGACAACATTTTTAAGAATGAAATCAATACATTACAACACAACAGTGTGTTGCTAGCTTTGATTTCCACCCAAGAAGGGAATGCTTTTTTCTACAACCTAGTAAATAGGCACCTACTTATTATATCTACTATTTAAAAACATCAATTATGCGACGCACAATTTGAAATTCACTGGGTTGACTAATAATAAATGTACATTTATTTGATTTTTTTTTCTCATAATACAAGCTTTATTGTAGTTTTCCGTCGATTCATTCTAACAACTAGATTGGTATGTTATAAATACTAGAGCAGGGGCTCCACATCTTTTTCAGCCCGCGGCACACTTACCTACAAGTTTAGTATTTTGTCACGTCCTAAGCTATTTCAAACAGAAGCCTATTTGGAAAAGGTATAGTGACTATATAATCCATGGAAAGGATCATAAATGATCTGCAAAGTACTTCGAAAACCGTTCTGTGAGCTTCGATAGGTTTGCCGCACATTATACCTACCATTGCGAGAAGCAATCTAGACCGCTGCCTTCATTTAGATTTTTTATCCACAAATTCAGTTTCTTCCTAAACGCTGTGACTGTCTCCAATTATAGTTTCAGAATGTGCGTGTTGTTGAAAAGAAAGATTTAAATTAATAATTGAAATAAGACCTTTTCATGTGAAAGTCATCGTGAATTGCTGAAATACAGCGGGCTTCTGCTTATTCAACTCCCACATCTTTATACAGTTTTTTTGTTTAAAATCTGGCCTTTAGAGGTCTAATTATTATGTAGTTTAGTGCACCAGTGACATTCTAGTACCAAGTTCAGTTTAAAGCTAATGAGATAAAAATACTTGGATGCAATGATAATACTTTGATGCAAGCATTTCTCTATGGATGATGCAATGATAATACTTTGATGCAAGCATTTCTCTATGGATGATGCAATGATAATACTTTGATGCAAGCATTTCTCTATGGATGATGCAATGATAATACTTTGATGCAAGCATTTCTCTATGGATGATGCAATGGTTCCACATAGCGTTTGGTGCGACGAGTGTATTCCTCTGTTCTTTAAAGTTGCGAGCGCTCAAAATAGCAATATGGTTGCTTTGTAGGCAGGTAGATAGGTACCCGCGAATATTTGTGGTTTCGGATTGTGATCGGTGGTTTCGGATAATGAAAGAGGATGGTCAAGGCGCCCCTCTTCAGTATCAACGGCGCACCAGGGCGCCGCGGCGCACACTTTGGAAACTCCTGTACTATTAGAGTATACTCTAGTCTAGTCTCTAGTGACTTGCTTTCTGATTAGTTACTTATCTGGTTCTGTGTTAAGGTTCCCATACACTGTATACCAAGAGTTATCTAGCTTTACAACAGCTAAGTATACACAAACTTTAGAGCTCTTTTGCTCCAGCTGGTAAAACACCTAGAGCAGTGGTTCTTAAATCTGGGTTTGATCGAACACCAGGGGTCCGGTGATTTAGTCTCATGGCGGAGATTATAGCCAGTGGCGTAGCTATAGGGTAACAGGGGTGGCAAAATGCTACGGGATCCCGATCAGAGAGGGCTTCGAGTAAAGAGGTCACAAGCTCATAAAAATAATAATTTAAAGCAAAAATACTGATTATTATATTGACTACGCATGATTTTTTAAAATCAATAATAGTAAAACATCCTTATACCATATCCAAACCAATTCAAACTCTCTTTACGCCCCACTAAGGGGCATAGGGAAGCAACAAGAGCTGTCCATTGCGTAATGTGTATGACCTCCTCCCACACCATATCCAGATTCCTCAGCTGTATTTATTTATTATTTTTGGGGCGTATTTATTTATTTTTACATTATGCACATATAAACGAGCCGCCTCTGGCTAGGACCGCAGGACAACGTCTGTTGGGAAAGCTAGTTATACATTATACTTTAATATGGTATTTTTGTTTCCCATAGCCTTTATGTAATATATCAACACTGTTCTTACATAAGCTTCATTGCAATAAACTAAAAATACATCCCTGATACAGCCATTCTATAGAGTCAAGGGATATAATATATAACATATCCCGCAGGATCTTTTCCAGCCAAGAGAGAAAGAACACCGTGTACAGTGTACACTCTACAAACCTAAAAAGAGAGCTAAAAAAAACCTCTCTACATATAAGTGAAAGGGTGTTTCCTAGAGCTAGAGCAATCTAGCTCTAACTGTTAAATCACATTCAAATATTTCACGTTGAATTACAAAAAAAAATGTAAATATTTAAATGCAAAATAAACTTTTGTTTGTACCCAAAAAAACATGCTTGAAAAACTATTACAGTACTTACCAATGATCATGAACCGAATTCAAAATTCAACAGCTAAAGAAAGTTTGTCAGGTACAAAAATAAAACAACGAGCTTAAAAACAAATTTGGTTAAATATTTTTATAAAAAACAAACACAATATTTAGAAATTACTAATTATATAATTACTTAAAAGAATCGAATATCTGAATATTTTTAATCTTGATTTTTTTATTATTTATTTTTTAAACTTTTTTTTTTTTAATTTTTAACGATCTGTATGTCCTTTTTGTAAATAAAATAAATGTATCGAAATAATATCGTAATTAAATAAATGTGTTTGAATTTATATAATTATGTAATTAATCACATCTATAAAATCTATTCATATTTCATACACAATAAACAATGTAGGTATATTCATAATAAATTGAGTTTAATTATACAAAAATAATAAGTCAATACTTAGTTGATTAAGTAGTTAGAATAAAAAAATAATTAATATTAGTTTAAAAAGCTATTTGAGCCCGGCTTTTTATACTTTTATTGAAAACATTTTATTACATATTATAAACACATATTTTTATTAAAACTAATTATTCCATATTTTAGTCAATACCTATATTAATAATATTAATGATGAATATTTGTGTAAATTATAATAAATCAATGTTTGTGACTCTTTTTCTATTTGATTAATTGAGATAAATTATTATTATTATTATTGTACATTGCATATTTTGTAAATTTAACCCAATATTTTAATGAAAATAATTAAACATTAGAATTAGTTTTTAAATAAAACCTATGTTTAGATATTTAACCAAGTATCTTAAGATAGTATATAGAAATAAATAAATTGATAATAATTTTATATCATCTATAATTATGGTATAAATGTGTTATTTTATTTTGTGGGTATAATATTTTCGCAGCTGAATTATTCATCTGCGAACTAACGTAAATGTTGTTAATGCTATTATATATATTTTATATTGTATTTTATTCCATTCAAAAAGCCATATTTATATAATAAATTATGATTTTGTTCTCACTGTTATTGTTGTGTTTATTGTAATATTTGGATGTTTCATTGTACCAATATGTAATGAAATATATTAATAATAATTATTGTAAAATGGATTTATGTATTTAACAAAACCCTGTTTCCACAAAACCGTCAAATTTCTTCACAGACTATCCCAGTGTCTTTAAAATTACCGTACCTTATTTTCTAGCTATATGGGGCTACTGGGTAAGGGTATTATTGTTCTGTGTACTGGGTAAATCTTCCACATCTTAGGTATGATTAGAAGAGTTATGTCTACCAAGTACTTAAACAGATAAATAAATTAATAGACCATTTAAGGATGGCGTCATCTGAAGTTTACCGGGCGGCACAATGGCGGCCATGGCGGCACACACACACACACCACATGCATAAACCATAATGTTGGGTAACAAGCTACTTTGCATAGCGACCCGAACTGCGCGAATCAGTAGTGATATGAATCAGTTATCCGGCTCACTTTGATCAGTTTTGTGATACTTTCCAGCAATAAACACAATAATATATTCTTTTTCTTGTAAAATACAGAAATGTATTAATTATTAGCTATTGCTATTACACATTAAATATTTTATTCCATATAGGTAAATGATTTTTCTCAGTCATTCTAATTGTTTTTATAATTTTATTTATCATACCCTTTTTGTCATCTGCAAATTGATTTTTGTGTCTCATTGTTACATATTTGATGATTTTTTAATCATAAAACTACCTACTACCTAGTTCTTTTAATTTTTTTATTTGTCTTATCCCTGGTATTTTCTCTATTGGGCTGTGATAAGTTGGGTGTTTTCTATACCGGCACAAAACGTTCCTAATTGAACGAGTCGCCAGTAATCTGGGAAAAAAATCCGTGACCCGATAAACACAGTCATAGCAACTCTAAATTTTTTCATTCCGCCCCGCAAACGTCAAAATCCACGTGGCCGTTACCATTAGGTCTATTAACACTTTTCTATACAAAGATGCCGGTGAAACTTACTATATCTGAGGCAATTTTTTCCAGTCAACCGGTCCCGTCCAATCTGAGACAAAACAACCCCGGGTAGAAATTTCAAGTGCAAAACACTTAGAAAAACTTGGACCCGACCGGGAATCGAACCCGGAACTTCGTAATCTGAAGTCCACTAGGCTATAGAGGTTGATTTAACTTTTCAGTATTCGTAATTTTAAAAGACAGAACTGAAAATGAAACAAACATTATAAATGCTTCTATAATATCTAAAAAAGTCTATTTTTTTAATCACTCTTATACGTAAAGAAAAATACTTACATGAAATATATCATCTTCATCACTAGCAGAGCCTTGATACTGACCTTGCACTAATTATATTCCAACTTTAACGTAAAGGAAAATACTTATATGAAATATATCATCTTCATCACTAGCAGAGCCTTGATACTGACCTTGCACTAATTATATTCCAACTTTAACGTAAAGGAAAATACTTATATGAAATATATCATCTTCATCACTAGCAGAGCCTTGATACTGACCTTGCACTAATTATATTCCAACTTTAACGTAAAGGAAAATACTTATATGAAATATATCATCTTCATCACTAGCAGAGCCTTGATACTGACCTTGCACTAATTATATTCCAACTTTAACGTAAAGGAAAATACTTATATGAAATATATCATCTTCATCACTAGCAGAGCCTTGATACTGACCTTGCACTAATTATATTCCAACTTTAACGTAAAGGAAAATACTTATATGAAATATATCATCTTCATCACTAGCAGAGCCTTGATACTGACCTTGCACTAATTATATTCCAACTTTAACGTAAAGGAAAATACTTATATGAAATATATCATCTTCATCACTAGCAGAGCCTTGATACTGACCTTGCACTAATTATATTCCAACTTTAACGTAAAGGAAAATACTTATATGAAATATATCATCTTCATCACTAGCAGAGCCTTGATACTGACCTTGCACTAATTATATTCCAACTTTAACGTAAAGGAAAATACTTATATGAAATATATCATCTTCATCACTAGCAGAGCCTTGATACTGACCTTGCACTAATTATATTCCAACTTTAACGTAAAGGAAAATACTTATATGAAATATATCATCTTCATCACTAGCAGAGCCTTGATACTGACCTTGCACTAATTATATTCCAACTTTAACGTAAAGGAAAATACTTATATGAAATATATCATCTTCATCACTAGCAGAGCCTTGATACTGACCTTGCACTAATTATATTCCAACTTTAACGTAAAGGAAAATACTTATATGAAATATATCATCTTCATCACTAGCAGAGCCTTGATACTGACCTTGCACTAATTATATTCCAACTTTAACGTAAAGGAAAATACTTATATGAAATATATCATCTTCATCACTAGCAGAGCCTTGATACTGACCTTGCACTAATTATATTCCAACTTTAACGTAAAGGAAAATACTTATATGAAATATATCATCTTCATCACTAGCAGAGCCTTGATACTGACCTTGCACTAATTATATTCCAACTTTTACGTAAAGGAAAATACTTATATGAAATATATCATCTTCATCACTAGCAGAGCCTTGATACTAACCTTGCACTAATTATATTCCAACTTTTACGTAAAGGAAAATACTTATATGAAATATATCATCTTCATCACTAGCAGAGCCTTGATACTAACCTTGCACTAATTATATTCCAACTTTTACGTAAAGGAAAATACTTATATGAAATATATCATCTTCATCACTAGCAGAGCCTTGATACTAACCTTGCACTAATTATATTCCAACTTTTACGTAAAGGAAAATACTTATATGAAATATATCATCTTCATCACTAGCAGAGCCTTGATACTAACCTTGCACTAATTATATTCCAACTTTTACGTAAAGGAAAATACTTATATGAAATATATCATCTTCATCACTAGCAGAGCCTTGATACTAACCTTGCACTAATTATATTCCAACTTTTACGTAAAGGAAAATACTTATATGAAATATATCATCTTCATCACTAGCAGAGCCTTGATACTAACCTTGCACTAATTATATTCCAACTTTTACGTAAAGGAAAATACTTATATGAAATATATCATCTTCATCACTAGCAGAGCCTTGATACTGACCTTGCACTAATTATATTCCAAATTTAACGTAAAGGAAAATACTTATATGAAATATATCATCTTCATCACTAGCAGAGCCTTGATACTAACCTTGCACTAATTATATTCCAACTTTTACGTAAAGGAAAATACTTATATGAAATATATCATCTTCATCACTAGCAGAGCCTTGATACTAACCTTGCACTAATTATATTCCAACTTTTACGTAAAGGAAAATACTTATATGAAATATATCATCTTCATCACTAGCAGAGCCTTGATACTAACCTTGCACTAATTATATTCCAACTTTTACGTAAAGGAAAATACTTATATGAAATATATCATCTTCATCACTAGCAGAGCCTTGATACTAACCTTGCACTAATTATATTCCAACTTTTACGTAAAGGAAAATACTTATATGAAATATATCATCTTCATCACTAGCAGAGCCTTGATACTAACCTTGCACTAATTATATTCCAACTTTTAATGCCAAATTTAGACCACTGCGGGCTTACGACTGTCTTCTAATGTTGTTTTGAAGGCTGGCTTAGTGTGATCACTTTCAACAAACAGGATTCAACATTAGTTAGTGAAATTTCAAATCTAACACTAAACAAGAGGATTCCACGGTCGCTCCTAGCGTGGAACATGTGGACGCCACAAAGTTCCTCCAAGCCTCTCTATCATGCGCCAATTGCACAGCTTCATCCCAGCTTAGTCCAGCATCTTGTAGAACCGCAGTGAATGCCCACTTGATTGTTTATTTTGGCCTGCTTCGATTTCTTGTCCAATCCAATATTCAAGAATCTCGGGGGACATGCGGAGAACATGGCTAAGCCAGCTCTCTCTGTGATTCTGGATTACTGAGGTGATTGGCTGTTGTGCTGTTCTGGCGGGTACGGTCTCACTTGAGAAATACTGGTACCACCTAATCCAATCACGATCTGTTCACAGCAGTTAAAACTAAAGATCTGTTAATAGTTTCTGCTGAGGGTACTCGGTAGTAGTCCATTTCCACAGATGTAAAAATAAAACGAGTCTTCACTAACTTTTTGAAATTCCACAAATTATTTTATTTCCATAACCATGTTTTCGGAAGCAATTTCTCCCTTCTTCAGATGGAAAAGATCTTATTCTGTTGAGATTTCGTCAGACGGTAACCGACGAGTTCATCGAAAATCAATTCATCGAATCACCAATTCATCGAATATAAATATTTTGAAGATATTTGAGAAACACAACCTATTTGGCAACCATACTCTCAAATGTTGAAATATTAGATCTTCAATTTAGAATGTAATTCGATTCCGGGTTCTGAGTTTTTGTAAGTACAACGTTCTAATTATGTCTAGATTCTTGTGACCTTTTTTCAGTAGATTTTATCGAATATAATATACAACAACTAAAAACCCCCAAGAATTCGTTACTGATGTTCGATTTTTAAATGAAACAAACCACTACGGGCTTACGACCGTCTTCTACTGTTATTTCGAAGGCTGGCTTAGTGTGATCACTTTACGCTAACAACTATTGAAAACACATTGATAAATTTATAAATAACCTGTTAATATGCCAATGATATACAATAAATTAATAGATAAATAAATAGGTACCTCCAGCGTATGTCAAAATCGCTCCCGTCTTTAATTTATAGGAGTGATTAAACTGAAGCTTTACCTTATTTTTAGGTCATAAAAAATTCTCTCAAATATCTTTGAAATATTTATTTTCGATGAATTGGTCATTCGATGAATTGATTTTCGATGAATTGATTTTCGATGAATTCGTTTTCGATGAATTGATTTTCGATGAACTCGTCGTGAATCCGTCAGACACCAGGATTCACATCCATATTATATAACACCGGCAGAATGCACATAGGATTCAAACAAGATAAAATATATCCTATTGTATTAAAGAAATGAAGGTTTTTTCTTTGATCTGTGTATAAAGCCCATATGATTAGAAGATACTAGCTTATCTTATTTGGGATTGAGAGAGTTGCAAAAAGGCATGGAAAAAGTGGTCTATCTGCATTGTGCAGCAATGGAAGGATAGAGAAAGAACTGAGAAGTAAAGTAAAAGGTGAGTATTCTTCAACTTGATATCTGCATCTAACAGAGGCTGGGACCATCACATAGCACCCAGATTACTGTACTCAACTATTTTTCTGATGAAGATGAGAATGATCAAAAACATTATATGAATTTGATTTTTTTTTTGTGCAATTAAAGGGGAGTCACACCCGCTATTAACATCTGACTTACAAATGTTTTATTGGACAAAAGTGTGAAGACCTCATTAATTGCGCAAAAATGTTCCACGTTGGTGTATTTTTTGGTAAGTTAGAGAAGTTTTTTACACTCGAATTCATTTTAATTTGTGGGTTCTAGATTGTAATTGAAAAAGATTACGAAATGGTGAGTATGAAACAAAACTTCAATAAATAATCAATTGTATTTTTGTTCAAATATAAAATAAATCTGAAAGACTTAATAAACCCACATCAGCTGCTATCATATCACTTATTTTACACTGCACAATTTTGAGAATTTTTACTGAGAAGCATAATTATTTAAAAAAATATACATTTCCTGCTCGAAAACAATCATAACGGTGTCCACTTTTTGCTTTCAACAAACTCATATAATTTCTATACAAGTAACAATAAATTTTGACAGAAGTAAAAAACAATAATATAATGACATCACTGAGGAATGTTGCAGTTACAACACTTCATTTTTTAACCGAATAAATTTAATTTAATTTTGTTGCAAGCGCTATTTTAACCCATTGAATGCCAAAGTTTTTCTATATACCAAAACGTGTGGACTGTATCGACATATTGAAATACACGGAATATCCCATAAGCACGCACTCAAGGCAATATAGGTGTTGATGAGTGCCAGCTACGTCATATTGCACACAAATATTATACCTACTATCGTTATTGTCATCTTTGTTTCTTGTATATTTGAGAATTTATTGCCGTTGAGTATCTTTGAATTTTTTTTTATCAATAAAATCACTAAAATAAGGGATTCATGGAAAGAAAGCCAGAATGGGCTTCACCTTGAAAGATACAGTGAGGAAAGAAGTGATACGGCAGAAAACAAAGTCACAGACATTGCCAACGTATTGCCACTTTCAAATTTAGGATTAAGAAGTAAAGTAGTTGAAGAAGATCGAAACCTGGAGACCCAGAACGACTGCCGACTGCAAGGAACCAAAAACATGAATATAGCTATAATCTGAAAAATGGAAAGGGTTTTCTGTAAATAGATTGATAGATACACTGCTGACTAGGAGACCACCACTACCAGTCCAGAGAGCTTAAGATGGAAGCAGCATGGAAGGAGATGGAGGAGGCCTTTGTAAAGGAGTGGACGGAAATAGGTTGACAAGAGAGACAGAGAGTCACTATATTTTGAACGCATTAAGAATACCAAGTTACCTATCTAAAAAAGTAACTTCTAGATAGCATGTCTATACATTTCTTTTTTCTTCCTCAGCCATCTCTCCACTCCTGGATATAGGCCTCTTCCATTCCTTTCCACTCTCCTCTATCCTGGGCTTTTCTTATCCACCCTCTGCCCGCGACTGGGATAATATCATCGGCCCATCTTTTTTGGGGTCGGCCCACTCCTCTTCTTTTATCCCATGGTCTCCATTTCAGGATTCTGGGTGCCCATCGCTCCGTTCCCTGTCTGGCGACATGTCCCGCCCACTGCCATTTCTGTTTAGCAACAAGGTCCATGATGTCCATGACTTTAGTTCTGCGTCTTATTTCTTCGTTTCTTATTTTGTCTTTTAGACTCACGCCTAACATCTGTCTTTCCATGGACCTTTGTGTGCATTTTAATTTATGTACAGTATTGGCAGTGAGCGTAATAGTTTCCAGGCCATAGGTGATTACAGGGAGGATGCATTGTTCATATACCCTTCTTTTCAGAATTGTGATCAAAGTACTCCATTTAGGAAAGTAAAAATACAATTTTCCCATAGCTGAAGAATAAAGGAATGGTTGAAGTAAAAAATCATGAAGAAAATGTCAAAAACTCCAGAAATACAACGTTTTAAAATCATAAGTCAGTTTTTTTTTCATTTTCATTTCGATTTTTGTAAAGAAGTTACTCCAAAAAAGTATACTTGGCAAACAACAGGAAAAACTTCCCCAATTCATAAGCTTTCTGAAAAAGTAAAAATAATTTTTCACTTAATACAGTTTTAGAAAATAATCAATATTAAACGATCAGATGGTGCTATGAAGGCGTGGGCGTTTTCATACAAACGGCTCTACTTCAACACAAATAAACTTCAAAGCTGCGCTTCGTTATGATCACTAACACTAGGCCGTCCAGCATTAGTATGGCGACGTTGAACTGATTCCGCGATTAATATTGATTATTTTCCAAAACTGTTGTAAAATGGGAAACATTTATACCTTTTCGGAAAGCTTATTAATAGGGGAATTTTTTCTATTGTTTGTACGCCAAGTATATTATACTTTTTTTGGAGTAGTACCCTTAGAAAAACCGTAATTAAAAATGAAAAAAAACTGACTTGTGATTTTAAAACGTTGTATTTCTGAGATTTTTGAAATTTTCTTCTTGGTTTTTAACTTCAACCTTTTCTTTATTCTTTAGCTATTGGAAAAATGTATTTTTACTTTCCTAAATGGAGTACTTTGTTCACAATTCTCAATTTTAGGTCAAAAGTTGAAAAATTGAAAAAAAACTCTAAAAAGTTAAATAACTGGAAAACCACTGGCGGGAACAAAATTTTTGCAAATTTGCTCTAGTATAACCCCTTTCAAGGAATGTATCGAATTACCAGTCACCCTGTATATTAATACGTGAAGCTTTTTATACTTTTTAAGAAAATTGCGGGGACGGAGGAGTATGAAGTTTCGCACACTCATTGTTTATATAGAGAAGGAGTGGCGAATGCTAATATTTTTTTAAAAATTATGTATAAAAAATATATTCAATCAATGAAAAAAACATATCACAAACACTACTGTAATGTTACGTATTTGATACTCATAAACACACTTCAATATATTAGACATTGACACAGATGCATATATTCTTTTGTTTATCTGTGGTCAAATTGAGAATAGATAAATATTGTTTGTTTTTGATAGTACCTAATAGAAAAATCTTTGTAGGTATCAACATTTTAAATTTGACATATCCATGTTATTGTTTTTGAAAGAAAATTGTGAATGTCTTTGACAATGGAACCTTAATAATGTTCAAATTCGTAATTTTAATGAGTTATGGTCAACCACTAGTATCCTTTATTGTGCTATAATTCTGTAGTAGGCATTCAATGGGTTAATAAAACAGAGTGATGTTGTTCACCATTTGATGATGATGGTGTCACCATTGCCCACCGAGTAGTACTCCAACTCCTTCAAGTGATTCTCCAACTGCACCGTCATCTGACTAGCATCACTCTTGCTGGTGCACACGCAGTACAGGCTGGGCTCCGAGCCGCCGCCTCTGGACTTGGACAGCAGGGACCTTCGTGTCAACGCTATCACCTTCTGTATCGTCATGGTGGACGGGAGTTTCTTCTTTATGGTGGCGCCCGTCACCTCGTCTTTTATTATTACTTCAATCAGTTTAGTTCTAATCAGTTGGCTTTCTTTCTTCTTTTCGAGTAGGCTGTCGTCTGGCAGGCCGTACTCTGCAAAAACACAAGATTACGATGAGGACAAATAAGTTTCAGAGTTGTGAGAATTGAAAAACAATAACCAACTGCCAATCATTATAAAAAAATAATAAAAGTGCCTCTGCATTTCGACTACTCTTCGCCTATATATGCTGGATCCTGTTACATCAGCCCAGACTGAAACTAGGACTCCAGGGTCCAACACGCAGGGCATATTCTACACCTACCATATGCTGTTATCTTGACTATTTAAAGCCCTCCCATCAATACTAACAGAGGCTCTTTGATATTAGGCAACTTCAGGGTGACTTATAGCCATCCCTCTACACGCAGGGCTCTGTAAAAGTGGACTTTTATTCCCCTAGCTCTGGAGCGTCTGTGTAGAATATGAAAGTGGAGGGAACTCTCTTTATCTCTATGATCAAGGGGAACGTTTGGTCACATGACCTAAAATTATTTTTACAACTGGATGATCTTTTAGGAGCAACAATAAGAGGATTAAGGAGACTTGCTATGGAGGACAGGAGCCGGAAAGAGGCACCGTCACTCTGCAACAGGCCTCTGGAGACGAGGCAAAATAAGAGGCAGTGCTCCGAAAAACAATTGAAGGATGTCACAATAGATCTAATTTGGTCGTATTGGCATAATGGTCTCTTGAACTACTATGTAAAAAAAGCTTGATTGGACTTACTGTCTATGAGGAGTTGGAATCTGGAATGTGTCAAGAGGAAATCTCTCAGTTGGGCATTGTCCTCCACATTGTCCCCTCCGCACTTGGTCTCCATGAGGCTCTTCCACTGCTTCCCATGTTTCTTCAAATAATCATACTCCGCACCCCGTCTTGCTTCTCTTGAAATCTCCGACCCATTCAATTCCTGCAGCATACATTAAGTTTTACATCCAAATCAAAGAAAGAAATACAACTGTTGATAATTATTAACATATTAAAGATATAAAGAAAAATGCAATCATGGTTTCACTGATAAATTCAATAAGCACAGATGATCAGAGTCAAAAAAAGGCAAGTCACATGGATTTGCAATTAGATAGATGCGGGTTTAAAGGGCTCCTTTATGACTTAAATCAGACTAACCCACCAATCCTCAACTGTCACTCCACTCCCTTACAAAAGTTAATCCATTGATCCAATACAAACACAAAAATTTTAGTGAAAAAAATATCACATTCTGATTAGGTATTTGTAATGAATTAGCTTATAATAATATGGTCACTTCCACATTACTTTCTATCAAATTATTGATCTCTTGATTTTTCAAATTTTTAAACATTAACGGTCGGTTTCAATAAATGCGAGTAAAAAATTATTTAGCTAAAGGAACTTTTAAAATTTTAAGTCTCCTTTAAGTTGATGTGTTTCATAAAAATATTCCTGATTACTTTAGCTAAAGTTTGGAATGTCAAAAAAAATATTTGAAAGTTGGTAGTGTTATGGAAATCTACGGAAAACATAGGTTGTTTACTAATATTTTCGTGGAATTTCTGTTAATCTGTCAATTTCATTTCTCAAGTGCCGTTATTTGTGTTAATTTATTATTATAGTTTAAGAATTATTAGTAAACGAAATCTGTAGACAATAATATTCTTCCCTTTTCAGCCCATTTTGGTCATTTTTGTCCACAGTGTCACCATATAGGTACAAATGTTCATAATTTATGACGGAGAGAGCGCCACAAAATTTTCTACGAACTCTGGTGTTAAAGATTGAACTACACCTACTAAAGTCCACTTTATGTTCCAAAAACGGGAATTTAACCTAAAGTCGACTTTAAGTGTCATTTTGTTGCTATGTAACGCGTTATATTTTAAAGGAAACTTAAAGTCTACTTTATTTTTATGAAACTGGCTGTAAGTATACTGACTACCTTGGATGAGAGCCCTTGTTGCCACCCTAAGTGGGGCTTAAATATAGAATATATATTGTCTTTCTATACCTTTAACTGTCCTATTCTGGCCACTATGAGCTGGGAGCAGGTGTCGTAGTCTTCAGCGTCAGTCAGTGGATTCTTCCACAGGAACAGCTTTTCCAGCCGACGCAACTTGTTCAGCTCACTCACTGATCTCCACTGGAACATTAAAAAAATAATGACAAATAAATTTAAGACATTCCTTAAACCTTCAATTTAAACAAATGTAGAAATTACAAAATCAGTCTTCAATTTATACTATGTACTAAGAATTTGGCAAGTGGCAAAAACAAGGAAAGCTAAAAGGACCAGTTTGGGTATACAGTGGTGATGTTTATAGTTGAGAAAGAGAGGCAGGGGGGTGAAAATGATGCGGTGGAGTTATGTTGTGGCTTGCGCTTGTTTCGGGTGGGTTAAAAAAGCGCAAACAAGAGAGAGATGGGGCAAAGAATCAAAAAAGAATACTGACGAGCACCTTAGCCGTAAACATAATTAAAAAGATCAAATTTAAGTAAAATAATTTTATTTTGGTAGCCACATTTGCTACAAATGGTAATAGGAGATTAAGAAATCAGTCAGGATATTATATGTGTGGAAAAACAAATAAATTGATTCTCCCTTTTCTGAGCCCATTTAGGGGCATGGGGAGGCATCAAGAGACGACCTCCTCTCACACCATGTCGAAATCTCTTAGTTCTGCCTGGAAAGATCCTCCAGGGGTCCTCATAAGAGGGTCTTCCTTATCTTTAGGACACTGATGAGAGGAAGAACAGCGCAAACTGTCCTTCGGCATCATAAACACCATGTCAATCTCCTCTCCACAATGGTGGAATTGATGAGAAAAACAAATAAACTGTTATATTTAAATAATTGCACCAAGAATACTTGTTCAATTCAGTAACTATTATCTAATTCTTTTTCTGAGTTATCTTTGGTTGTAAATCATCTCATTCCGACTATCTCACTCTCTTTCTCGCATTTACGGACAGGGATAGTAATAATTGCTACAAGTTATCTGAGAGAAATACTCGAATTAAAGATTTAATTTGAACTACTCACATCGGCAATCAAGTTCCACTTTAAATGCAACACTTCCAAGTTTTTAAAACAATCCGACTTGTCGTCCCCGCATGAGTCGTCAATCCTGATCTCCTTCAACCTGCACTCGTTCAAGCACAGCACCTTGAGAGTGTCTATGCGGGCCAGGTTCATGATACAGCTCCACTCTGACAGGGGGTTGCTGTCCAGGATGAGGTGCGTGACGTGTAGCAGGTTAGTTGGCAGGAGGCTGTCTATATGGGTGATGTTGTTGAAAGCCAATATGAGCTCCCTGAGACTTGGTAGCATCGGGGAGATCCGCTTGACGTCCTTCCAGGTCAGAGAGCAGTGTGTCAGGATGACTTTGTGCAGATTTGAAAAGGCTGAAGAGAATTCCAGAGCCTCCTCGTCAGTTGCAGGTAGCTCCAACAAGTTATTTCTATAACACAATAATAATATTGGAGTTTTAGCTACCATTAAAACTCTTATTAGGTTGCCTGACTCATCCACAACATAGGTAATGACTGCCCGGTGATATTATTACAATTGTCAAAGTTTTGGCGCACATGCGCTACCTGCCTGTGACAGTGTAGGCAACATAACCATAGAGAAGGCGGTGAAAGATCAAATTGGGGTGATTTTCAAGGTGATAAGATACCACTACAACAAGAAAGGGGTGTTTCTCTCATATTTATGAAATAAATAAATAAATAATGTTCTGGATGAAGAACGGCACTACTTAATGGAATTTATTCAATTATTCATTTATTTTTGCGGTGTCCAATTTAGATTAATGACACTAAACATCAAGCTTACACCGTTCCTTTCATGCCTTCATTATTTTAGAGCCGGCAGTGAAAGAGATAAACACAGAATGCTTTGTACTTGTCTCAAGGAATACTGCATTCGTAATGCTATGCCGCTTAGTTTTTCTAGCAAACCAAAGCATAAATCCCCATAATAGTAAGAAGAAACCCATACCAACCTGCCTGGACAGCATGTTATGATGTCAAATTAAGTGACTGTCCATTTAATCAGATTAGGGGTCAGCCCATGTTCAGCAGTGGGCTTGACGGAAGAATGAGATTCTCACCTCAGATCCAGTCTCTCCAGATGTGGCAGCTGCTTCCCTATACTGGCGATGGTCTCCCAGTCTGGCAACAAGTTCTTGGAGAGGTCCAACAGTTTCAAGGACGGACACAGAGTGGACAGCTCTCCGGCATGACTGACGTTCATATCCGACACGCAGGCCTCTAGGAGACGTGACAGGTCACTGAAACAACAAGCAAATTAGGGGTGTTACGTTTCTATTCGGGTTATGTTACTTTGTCTTTTTTTATGTGGCAATCCACTGTTGAATCTTAGAAATACTGAATTGAAATTTTTTGAAAATATGGTATAATTACAAAGAAAATAGAAAAAACCAATCTCTTTTTCCCGTACAGAGCGTACTATTCCTGAGATGTGTAACAAAACGGGATCATTGTTTCTGTGGTTGCGATTGACTGGACATGAAGTAGATATGTATGTTAGAATGTAGGTGATACAAAGTTTACACAGTCAGGGTCAAAAAATTTTTTATCAGTTATATTGTAAATTTAATAGCTACAAGACTTTAAGTAAAAAAAGGCTTCAATTAAAATTTTATCCACTACATGCAAATAAAAGTTTCCCACTAGTTTTTTTTAAGGCTGGCTTATTGTGATGTAGAAAAGTCCAAGTCTCCAGCGGGATTCGAACCTGCTTACAAAACCATGCCGTGTCGAGGTGCTTTGCTGGTGATTTGTATGGAGTTTCAATTTTTTATTTATATTACAGGAAGAAGATATATTTTGACGGCTTAATCGGCATAATGACTAACTCCTTGTAAATAAATTTTACAGAAGAAGCAAAAAACGTTTTAATTTGTTTTATATCATCGCAAACAATTTGCATGCAAATTTTTTTGTTAAACTGTAAACAGGTACATGTTTGGAGAATAAATTCAATTTCATAAAAAAGTGAAGTTAGCCCCTTTGCAGATTAAGCCGTCGATTTTCATTAAATGGAAGACAACGGAAATACTCACGATTGCTTCTGCCTGATGGAATCAAACCCCACCATCTCTATAAAAGGCACTTTTATCTCCCTCTTCCAATCTTCTATCACAGCTTTGCAAAGGGCAGCAGAATTCTCATCCTAAAACAATAATTAAGTCAACCTAGTACTGGGATTACATGAAACGGCATACACCTCCGTATTCGCAAAAGAAAATGTGACAGTGGGGTAGGAGGAAAATTTTGAGGATACCTATAGATATTTATTAATGCCAAATGAGAAAAAATTTGACAAATAAAATAGAAGAAAAAATTTCAGAGGACACCCCAATCATATTGAAATATCACCTATTCTCATAAAGAATATGTAATAACTAATGACTAAATGACTAACAATTCATTACTGATGTTCAATTTTTAAATGGAACAAACCACTACGGGCTTATTATTATTATTATTTGAATACTAGCCTGCAGCCTCCATGGAGGCCGCCGTCACTGCGTCCCATAATGGAACTTTTGTGACTGGCCCTGTATCTAGAGTTCATCGCTCAACCCGGCCTCCTGGAGGAAGCGCAGGATTTTGTTGGCGTTCAACTCTTTGATGTCATCTGGGCACATTAGAAATTTGCCCAGATTTTTGTGTCTATTATGCATCATCGGTAGGCACTCACACAGGAGGTGCATTGGGGTCTCAAGTGTGATACCCCACACACCCTGCACATGCCACAGTCCAATATCCCTATTGTGCACATGTGCATGCTTGTTCAGCCTGCAGTGCCCCGTTAGGGACCTCGTGATGCATAGATTATTCCTGCTAAGGGACAGTAGGTTCCTTGCGGATTTTTTTGATATCCATGTTACCTTAGTTAGTGGATGGTGTTACTCCCGAGGGAGTCAGTTCCTCACTGGCCGGGTGACCATCCAGTGAGGAAGGGTTCACTTTATTAGTGATTGTATTGACGTTCATGACCGTCCCAGGTTTAGCAAGGGAAAAGAAGTCACAGCCGACAGAGCCCCGCATGTCGGCTGAAGGGCTGAGGTTAATCCCCGAGGCGCCCAGGTATCGGAGATGCACCGTTTAGACTGGGTAAACCCCCAGCCATTCATCCATCGGCACGGTACGCTTAACACCTTAGATTGGTATTGTCCTCTTAGCCAGTCCCGGCATAGCCCGATCCCTCATGTAGGAGTAGCCACCCCCACATGAGCGACCCAGCACCAGAAACTGCCCAGGATGCACCGCGAGGAGGTGGGCCAACATTTGCATCCCCACTACGGGCTTACAACCGTCTTCTAATGTTATTCCGAAGGCTGGCTTAGTGTGATCACTTTACGTTAACAACGTTCGCCATTAGGTGGTAATGTTTGTCTCCGAAACTCCTAATCATGAGAATTCTCAACATGTTAAACATGTCGAAAAATCTCATGTATACAAGTAGATATTTAATAATTAATGAAATATAGAGATAAAAGTTGGAAATTTTTGAGAACAAGAGAGCAACCAAATTTATAAAACCTATTCTCATACCTAACAAAATATAGATTACAAAAATCATATCAATAGCATGTTTAGCTGTTTGTTAATTTTTTAGATGCACACCCAATTGTAGCGCAAGTGTTCTGTCCCCAATTTCACCATAAAACTGATAGTGATGCTGGTGGCACAGGATTGCAGCGCCATGCGATTTCATCTGCTCTATGCCGCACTGATAATTATCATCTATGGTCATTCTATGTATTTCCATAACTGGCCTCTTCCACCATTACTCCAATAAAGACAAGACACATATTAAAACGCTCCAAAAAGTTTTATTAAAAAATCAAAACATTCAAAACCTTTTCCCCAAATTGAAGATCAAACAGATGCAGCATACAGTGATACCAAAATAATTATCAAATCAATACTCCCATTACGATCGCACTAAGGAAAATGGGGAGGCAACAAGAGCACTCCACAGCACTCGAACTTGTGCATTTGCAACAACCTCCAACTCAAAAGTAAATAACACCATAGAGATAATCATTTTACAACTCAATAATTTAAGAACATCTCACAATCTCACCTCTTTCTCACCATAACATTTCCAAATAGCATGAGCACAACTGACACTGCCCGCTATTTTGTTTTCTCTAATAAATGATCCAGACTTGGGGCCACTGCCTGAGAAATATTGGACTCCACCAACAGACCCACTATGTTTACCTCGCTCTTTGTTATCCCAATCAATCCCGAACCATTGGCCACTGTGACCAGACACCTCTCCAATATATCTGCAAATTTTAATCATCGCAACTGTGATATCAAGGCATAGTAGCTACAGGACAAAGATATCACACATTAAATAGAGAAATACACATAACATTCAATTAATAACGCATTTTTACCTTACAGTTCCTACGCTTTCATCACACCTTATTCTGCTGCCCACGCGAATTGGAGGCTTTTCGTGGTTTTCGACGAAAGTATTACTAAAACTTGTATTGTCCATAATTGTATTTTCATTGCAAAATGCCGGCTCTCCGCAATGCAAAGCGCAGTGTGTCGTTATAGCGCCCACCATTTGTGAAAATTACAACAATAAATCAATATCCTCAACTAATAAATACACATTTCAACAATTTATTTACGTTTCCAACACCAAATAAAACAAAATAATTTCTGACAACTATCAACTGACAGATATTAGACAAACGTGCAACCATAGATTTCCACAGTTTCCATTTTTATATACTAAATGGCAACATTTTGAAATACAAAATAACAAACATGCAGAAAAAATAACAACTAATGACTCTAATAATTCATGACTAATGTTCGATTTTTAAATGGAACAAACCACTACGGGCTTACGACCGTCTTCTACTGTTATTTCGAAGGCTGGCTTAGTGTGATCACTTTACGTTAACAACGTTCGCCATTAGGTGGTAATGTTTGTCTCCGAAACTCTTAATCATGAGAATTCTCAACAAGTTCAACATGTCGAAAAATCTCATGTATGAAACAAGTAGAAATTTAATAATTGATGAAACATAGAGAAAAAGTTGGAAATTATTGAGAACAAGAGAGCAACCAAATTTAAAGACTGCGACTGCTGTCATATATTTGGCGCCAGGATATGACTATATCCATTTTTGTTACTGTCTCATATTTATTGCCTATTGGCTTTGTTGGTGCACAACGTTCTAATTATATATGTTTAGATTCTTGTGACCTTTTTTCAGGACTAGATCTTACAGAAAAAATAACAACTAATGACTCTAATAATTCATGACTAATGTTCGATTTTTAAATGGAACAAACCACTACGGGCTTACGACCGTCTTCTACTGTTATTTCGAAGGCTGGCTTAGTGTGATCACTTTACGTTAACAACGTTCGCCATTAGGTGGTAATGTTTGTCTCCGAAACTCTTAATCATGAGAATTCTCAACAAGTTCAACATGTCGAAAAATCTCATGTATGAAACAAGTAGAAATTTAATAATTGATGAAACATAGAGAAAAAGTTGGAAATTATTGAGAACAAGAGAGCAACCAAATTTAAAGACTGCGACTGCTGTCATATATTTGGCGCCAGGATATGACTATATCCATTTTTGTTACTGTCTCATATTTATTGCCTATTGGCTTTGTTGGTGCACAACGTTCTAATTATATATGTTTAGATTCTTGTGACCTTTTTTCAGGACTAGATCTTACAGAAAAAATAACAACTAATGACTCTAATAATTCATGACTAATGTTCGATTTTTAAATGGAACAAACCACTACGGGCTTACGACCGTCTTCTACTGTTATTTCGAAGGCTGGCTTAGTGTGATCACTTTACGTTAACAACGTTCGCCATTAGGTGGTAATGTTTGTCTCCGAAACTCTTAATCATGAGAATTCTCAACAAGTTCAACATGTCGAAAAATCTCATGTATGAAACAAGTAGAAATTTAATAATTGATGAAACATAGAGAAAAAGTTGGAAATTATTGAGAACAAGAGAGCAACCAAATTTAAAGACTGCGACTGCTGTCATATATTTGGCGCCAGGATATGACTATATCCATTTTTGTTACTGTCTCATATTTATTGCCTATTGGCTTTGTTGGTGCACAACGTTCTAATTATATATGTTTAGATTCTTGTGACCTTTTTTCAGGACTAGATCTTACAGAAAAAATAACAACTAATGACTCTAATAATTCATGACTAATGTTCGATTTTTAAATGGAACAAACCACTACGGGCTTACGACCGTCTTCTACTGTTATTTCGAAGGCTGGCTTAGTGTGATCACTTTACGTTAACAACGTTCGCCATTAGGTGGTAATGTTTGTCTCCGAAACTCTTAATCATGAGAATTCTCAACAAGTTCAACATGTCGAAAAATCTCATGTATGAAACAAGTAGAAATTTAATAATTGATGAAACATAGAGAAAAAGTTGGAAATTATTGAGAACAAGAGAGCAACCAAATTTAAAGACTGCGACTGCTGTCATATATTTGGCGCCAGGATATGACTATATCCATTTTTGTTACTGTCTCATATTTATTGCCTATTGGCTTTGTTGGTGCACAACGTTCTAATTATATATGTTTAGATTCTTGTGACCTTTTTTCAGGACTAGATCTTACAGAAAAAATAACAACTAATGACTCTAATAATTCATGACTAATGTTCGATTTTTAAATGGAACAAACCACTACGGGCTTACGACCGTCTTCTACTGTTATTTCGAAGGCTGGCTTAGTGTGATCACTTTACGTTAACAACGTTCGCCATTAGGTGGTAATGTTTGTCTCCGAAACTCTTAATCATGAGAATTCTCAACAAGTTCAACATGTCGAAAAATCTCATGTATGAAACAAGTAGAAATTTAATAATTGATGAAACATAGAGAAAAAGTTGGAAATTATTGAGAACAAGAGAGCAACCAAATTTAAAGACTGCGACTGCTGTCATATATTTGGCGCCAGGATATGACTATATCCATTTTTGTTACTGTCTCATATTTATTGCCTATTGGCTTTGTTGGTGCACAACGTTCTAATTATATATGTTTAGATTCTTGTGACCTTTTTTCAGGACTAGATCTTACAGAAAAAATAACAACTAATGACTCTAATAATTCATGACTATTAGAGTCATTAGTTGTTATTTTTTCTGTAAGATCTAGTCCTGAAAAAAGGTCACAAGAATCTAAACATATATAATTAGAACGTTGTGCACCAACAAAGCCAATAGGCAATAAATATGAGACAGTAACAAAAATGGATATAGTCATATCCTGGCGCCAAATATATGACAGCAGTCGCAGTCTTTAAATTTGGTTGCTCTCTTGTTCTCAATAATTTCCAACTTTTTCTCTATGTTTCATCAATTATTAAATTTCTACTTGTTTCATACATGAGATTTTTCGACATGTTGAACTTGTTGAGAATTCTCATGATTAAGAGTTTCGGAGACAAACATTACCACCTAATGGCGAACGTTGTTAACGTAAAGTGATCACACTAAGCCAGCCTTCGAAATAACAGTAGAAGACGGTCGTAAGCCCGTAGTGGTTTGTTCCATTTAAAAATCGAACATTAGTCATGAATTATTAGAGTCATTAGTTGTTATTTTTTCTGTAAGATCTAGTCCTGAAAAAAGGTCACAAGAATCTAAACATATATAATTAGAACGTTGTGCACCAACAAAGCCAATAGGCAATAAATATGAGACAGTAACAAAAATGGATATAGTCATATCCTGGCGCCAAATATATGACAGCAGTCGCAGTCTTTAAATTTGGTTGCTCTCTTGTTCTCAATAATTTCCAACTTTTTCTCTATGTTTCATCAATTATTAAATTTCTACTTGTTTCATACATGAGATTTTTCGACATGTTGAACTTGTTGAGAATTCTCATGATTAAGAGTTTCGGAGACAAACATTACCACCTAATGGCGAACGTTGTTAACGTAAAGTGATCACACTAAGCCAGCCTTCGAAATAACAGTAGAAGACGGTCGTAAGCCCGTAGTGGTTTGTTCCATTTAAAAATCGAACATTAGTCATGAATTATTAGAGTCATTAGTTGTTATTTTTTCTGTAAGATCTAGTCCTGAAAAAAGGTCACAAGAATCTAAACATATATAATTAGAACGTTGTGCACCAACAAAGCCAATAGGCAATAAATATGAGACAGTAACAAAAATGGATATAGTCATATCCTGGCGCCAAATATATGACAGCAGTCGCAGTCTTTAAATTTGGTTGCTCTCTTGTTCTCAATAATTTCCAACTTTTTCTCTATGTTTCATCAATTATTAAATTTCTACTTGTTTCATACATGAGATTTTTCGACATGTTGAACTTGTTGAGAATTCTCATGATTAAGAGTTTCGGAGACAAACATTACCACCTAATGGCGAACGTTGTTAACGTAAAGTGATCACACTAAGCCAGCCTTCGAAATAACAGTAGAAGACGGTCGTAAGCCCGTAGTGGTTTGTTCCATTTAAAAATCGAACATTAGTCATGAATTATTAGAGTCATTAGTTGTTATTTTTTCTGTAAGATCTAGTCCTGAAAAAAGGTCACAAGAATCTAAACATATATAATTAGAACGTTGTGCACCAACAAAGCCAATAGGCAATAAATATGAGACAGTAACAAAAATGGATATAGTCATATCCTGGCGCCAAATATATGACAGCAGTCGCAGTCTTTAAATTTGGTTGCTCTCTTGTTCTCAATAATTTCCAACTTTTTCTCTATGTTTCATCAATTATTAAATTTCTACTTGTTTCATACATGAGATTTTTCGACATGTTGAACTTGTTGAGAATTCTCATGATTAAGAGTTTCGGAGACAAACATTACCACCTAATGGCGAACGTTGTTAACGTAAAGTGATCACACTAAGCCAGCCTTCGAAATAACAGTAGAAGACGGTCGTAAGCCCGTAGTGGTTTGTTCCATTTAAAAATCGAACATTAGTCATGAATTATTAGAGTCATTAGTTGTTATTTTTTCTGTAAGATCTAGTCCTGAAAAAAGGTCACAAGAATCTAAACATATATAATTAGAACGTTGTGCACCAACAAAGCCAATAGGCAATAAATATGAGACAGTAACAAAAATGGATATAGTCATATCCTGGCGCCAAATATATGACAGCAGTCGCAGTCTTTAAATTTGGTTGCTCTCTTGTTCTCAATAATTTCCAACTTTTTCTCTATGTTTCATCAATTATTAAATTTCTACTTGTTTCATACATGAGATTTTTCGACATGTTGAACTTGTTGAGAATTCTCATGATTAAGAGTTTCGGAGACAAACATTACCACCTAATGGCGAACGTTGTTAACGTAAAGTGATCACACTAAGCCAGCCTTCGAAATAACAGTAGAAGACGGTCGTAAGCCCGTAGTGGTTTGTTCCATTTAAAAATCGAACATTAGTCATGAATTATTAGAGTCATTAGTTGTTATTTTTTCTGTAAGATCTAGTCCTGAAAAAAGGTCACAAGAATCTAAACATATATAATTAGAACGTTGTGCACTAACAAACATGATTTTTCATTATGAATTTCTTTAGTTTAAATATTTAAAAAATTACATTTTTAAATAGGGACCAAACAGATAACAAGAATTATTTTCAAATCAAGTAGATGCCGTGTTAAGTTATCTTCTTTCGTGGGTATGTAAAATATAATAAAATTATCATTATCAAACTATGCACTATGATTATGGATGAGTACAAAAATACAATATAATATTGCACATCTTTTATTAAATTGAAAGCACTGAAATTTGAACCAATCAATTTCAAATATTACACTCTTAGAGCAAGAGAATACTAATATTTTCTTGCTCTAAGCATTGTGTATGTAGTGATTATTTATTGCAAAAATGAAATGTAAATTTTTACTTCATAAAATAATGAATTCAGTATTTTTAATTGATGGCAACTATAACGTTCACTTTTAATTTTACTTTGGATAATTATCGTTAGATGGCAGTAAACTTTGAAGGGATTGGTCGCTTTCAGGGTTGGTCGAAGAACATACTACGATTTAATCAGACGTGTACAAATTATATCTATCTCTGTTGCACACCATTGTGATCAGACACAAACCAAAAAGAGAGGGAGAAGAGGGCGCGTAAGTTTGTCCAGAAGTTTGTCGAGCCCCCATAATACAAATATGGCTGACTTGTGGAACGGACGTGTAGTGTGATCGCCTTGTAAAATAAGGGATGTTTTTCGCTCGTAATGAATGGTGCCTAGTGTTTTAAGTGCTAAAAGACTTTTTTCAAATGTGTGATAGTGTTTTCCGGTCGGCGTAATCATCTGTAGTAGCGCCGCAAGGACCTTAAATATGAGGTAAGAACAAAAGTTCTACGAGCTTTTACGTCCTTTGCCGACATCTCAAACAAAAACAAATAAACATAACTCCGTTTTTAGGTGAAATTATTTTTAGAACCGGCCGTTCAATATCCCATACTGCGTTTATTTCTATTTGGAGAGTGCATTCTCTCGCGTGCAATGTTTTATTTGTCTTCCCAATCAGCTCCTGTCAAGTGAATGGACAATAGACATTTGTTTGATACCATGTAATTACCATCGTATATTGTGTAGAGTGTACGTAGTAATTTGTACTCTACTATTAATTACGGGATATACACAAGATAATTTCAATTAAAACATAATAATACTTGTATTTTATGTGATAAAATGAGGGTTTGACAATGTATTTTGTCGGATTTCGTAGTGAGTAGAGCTATCATGTGCAACGCCGAGTATTGATTTTTACAACGCGTTGTTCCACCCTTGGTATATTGCTATATTTTGTTGGCGGCTCAACTTATATCCAGAAAATAGAGATGGAAACCGTTTCTCTCACTGTTTCCCAATAAGTGTGCCGCACAATTGTATAATAACACATTTCCAAATGGTAGTAAATTGTCTGTAAACTGACAGATTGTTTATATTGTGTAGTTCGTACATAGTGTATATAACTAAAGACTAGATCACCGCCCCCTTATGTATTTCGTAGGACTTAATAGCTTATGAAATTGTGTCCATTGTTGAAATATTAGGAATTTTTGTGTCTTTTTATACCGCTCCTGTAGTCCAGTTGGTTTGGGAAATAAAAATAAAACGATAAATTTGTTTTTTTTTTTCACCTAATGTTTTATTATCCTGGCTTAGATCTCTTTTCACAATGTAGAATGTGTGCCTGCGGTACTAGTCAAGATAATAAGTAAAACATTACAAATTAACAATGTATCGTCATATTTTAATTTTGTTTTTAACATTATCGATATGAAATCAACTATTATTGCTCGTCTTAATCCAAAACTAAAAAAATCTAACGGTCACCTTAACACAATCTTATCATTCTTATCTTTGAGCACACATGATCGTAACACCATCTAGGTACGGTCCACGTGTAGATCTTATATATAAAAATGAGTGTGCGTGTGTGTCTGGCTAAAAACTCTGGAAGGGCTAGACCTTGATTTCGAAATACTCGGGAATTTTCAAACGCTGAGAATATATGGATAATTGCGAGAAAAACGACAGATGTGTCACAGCAAAGTATCTTCGTTCTGTGGTTGTGAATGGACTGGAAATTAAGTAGAGTTCTCAGTTATCTAGTTGATTAATAAATTTGACGTTAGAATTGTTATAAATAAATTCCATTTTATAGCCCCATAATTCCACAGTGTCGATACGTGACCATCGCTTCCCTCTTCCGCCTTCCTGTCTGCGGCCTGTGCCTGGAATATCTATCAGCTAGACTGGTGGGGGAGCTCAAGCAGGACCCTCGCGTCATTCCAAGTTCAAGGCCCCTCTTCCGTTTTTTGCTCCTCTTATACTGATAAAACTAATTAAACAGTAAATTACAACGACACGAGGTTTGAATCGATTTGTTTTTAACTGCGTCTTGTTTATCCCTCTTCAATACTAACCATGGCGAGTGTCCTTAACAGGGATGGGGTTGTGGAGGAGAAAGAGTAGGAAAGTGGTCGGTAGCAGCAGGGTGGGTGGTGCGCTAAGATCTGGAGGGATGTAAATGAAACTGTCTAACTTATTCAGACACTATAACTAATAGCAGACGGTTTTGCACACGCCAGAATGCTTTATTAAGCGCCTCATTCTTCCAAAACTTTTACCTACTTTAATATAATCAGAAAAAAACATATTGTCATCTATATATTAATACGTGAAGGAAAAACTATCAGTTTTACGAAAATTGCGCGGACGGAGCAGTGTGAAATTTCCCACACTTATAGTTTATATAGAGAAGGGGTGGCGAATGCTAATATATATATTTTTTTATTTTATGCATAAGAATGGATCAAATCAATTAAAAAAAACACTACGCACACTACTGTAATGTTATGTATTACATACTCCCATACACGTCGATATATTTGACAGATATCTTTTGTTAATCTGTGGTCAAATTGAGAGTAGATAAACATTTTTTTGTATTAACCATAGAAAAAACTTTGAACATAGCAACATTTTAATTTTGACGTATCCATGTCATTATTTTTGAACGAAATTTGTGAAAAAGCGCTCGCTCAGTCTTTGACAATGGAACGTAAAATATTGTTCAAACTTATAATAATTAAAAAAAGTTGTGGTCGAATTTCGAGCTCTGGCCGACCACTATACTTCTATGTTATTTCGTTTTAATTCTATACCAGATTAGTCAGAAGCTATTCTCTAAAAAATATATTTTATTGGTAGCCCAGTGGTATCAGTCGACAGCTTTCGTACTAGCTAGAATCGAGAGCGTCTTGATTGCCGTCTCTCTCGTTTGTATTGACAGCAAGTCTCCTTAGAATCCTGGTACACCGACCATTTCTACTTTCACAACACAAGCTTTGCTAGACGTCGAAAGTGTATGTATTTTGTGTTTTATTTGGGTGAGCCCATCAGATTCATAAAAAAAAAAACATATAAGACGGTTTAGACATGCACGAAAGCCAACCAGTAGCCTAAGTATGTAAGACACAAAACGTACTTATAGTCTTCGTTTTGTACCAAAACGGAGCCAACTGTCAGTTTTTAATTACATCGGTAGTATGTAAGCCTACGTCACCGTAATTTTTTAGTGAAAACCTATGCGTTTTTGATTACGCGCTGACTTAAAACGTAACGTAACGTTTACCTTAACATGACGCAATGTCAAGTTATCTATGCGAGTTACATACTTAGGCTACTGAGTGATGGCGATTCTTGCCTCGATTAAGGGGACCAGCCAGAAATAAATGAAACGGGAGAAGTGACAGTCACAACAACTAGATGTCTCTTAGTTCCTTCAGTCTTCAACATTTCTTCCAGTTCCAGTTCTTCTGGACAGACGAACTGTTGGTATGTGTGGATGGTATATTCGGTGTGGTGTGTACCACAACAGGAAGCACTAACGTGGGCAGACATTCATACAGTAAATGTCATGTTCTGATAATATCATGTCACATTATATTGATGAATATAGTAGGTATAATGTGCTCCATTATATTGTGTTGTGTTAAAATGCCCAACTATTATGCCTAGGAGGTGCACAAGCTCCCAGGTGGTTGGTAGCCTGGCGATTCAGTCGTCGACTTTCGTAGTGCAGATCCTAGGTTCGACTCTGGTCGCCGACCATCTTCCTTTTTCACAATAAAAGCTTTGCTCTATAATTGGAATATGTCGAGAGTGTATTTGTGACTATTTTTTTTTTAGATATAAACTATCCGATACGATTATTTCTCGTTTTATAAACTATCATAATTATAAATTTGGTCCTTCGAGCCGGATATGAACCATTTGTAATGATTTGACTGGTTAAAAGTGTAGTTGCGGTTGGGTATAGAGGGCGCTAAACTTTCTGAACCCTACGCTGGTTATGCTTATCTTTCCCGACACTATGCCTTTTGTAAAAAAAACTATCAGGTACTTGTCATTCTAGAGCAATATTTAAGCACAAAAATTATAAGACCATGGCTTGTTTCCAAAACGCCTTGGGAGTCCAACTTCGTATTGCGTCGGTCATTTTTTATGAAGGCAAAACTTTACACCACCATCTAGATGTCTTTCATATACAGGCACAAGTAATTTTAATATTTCAAATGATCAACTTTTTGATGCTTATTACAATCGTCACTAAATCGTGTTCGAATTTTCAAATGAAAAATTTAGACCACTACACGCTTACGATCGTCTTCTACTGTTGTTTCGCAGGTTGTCTTAATTAGGGATTGCAATCCCGCACCATTTTCAATCCCGCGGGAATTTTGCGGGATTGACACCAATCCCGCAGGATCCCGCGGGATCCCGCACGGTTAGATAGAATTGAAAAAAAAAACCTTTTCTATGGTATGTAATAAGCGAATATTTATTGAAAATTGCAAAAATTTAATAAATTTAAAACACCTCAATGTACATAATTGAATAAATATTATAAAACTTGACTTCTCGTCTACTTATTTAATAAAAAAATACAAAAACAATAGCAATATGAATATATTTGGTAGTAGGTTCTTTGATAAATATTTGATAGTGAGTTCTTTGAAATAAATTGTATATACAAAGGTGTCAGTATTATAGCCGGTAGAGTAGGTAGGTATATTGCCCGAGAAATTTTTTTAGTCAACTGTTTCTGTCCAATCTGAAACAGGCCAGCCTTGGTTTTTTTCACGTGAAAAACGATTAAAAACACACAAAGATTTTAAATTTTTGATAGAACAAACACCCAACCAGAAATTAAACCCGTGACCTCTTGGTTAGAAGTCAGCGCATATAACACCAATTTTTATCACCTAGTTAATTAACTAAAAATATTATTTGTAATCTTTATTTTAGGTAATTATAACCAGATCAGTTTTCTTTATCATATTACCTACTATGCAAATAGTCTTTTTTTCTTACCAATTAATCAATCAAGCTCTAATCATTTTTATTATATTGACAATTTATCAAGAAAAGCAAAAATGTGCTTATTAATTGAATTATATAAACTGTGATGAAATGGTCATACGCTAAATAAATAAATAATCAATCAAGTATAAAGTATCAAATTTTATAAGAACAAATAAAAAGTCACTTCTCCTTCTGAAAATATGATCGTAAAAAACAAATAGGATCATCGGTGTTATTTCCCAACCTACTTCCTATGGAACTAATATGTAGCCAACGACCTAAAAGGCACTTTCTGACTCCATATTTGTTGATTTGATAGTTAATAAATTGTTTTCTGCATTAACATCGTCTGGAACTACAAGTTGTACATTTTGAGAGTCTTCTTTATGACTAGATGTTAATTTTTTTTTCATTTCTTTTAATGAATTTACGCAATTGGATGCTTGCGGATCCGCACTTGCGCTGTTGCGGGATCCCGCAGGCAGAGCTGTTCCGAGTACAGGAAAAAAATACTCGAGTACTGAGTACAAGTACTGCACACAAATATACTCGGAGTACAAGTACAAGTACTCAGATCGAAGTACTCGAGTACAAAATACCGAGTACAAGTACCGAGTACATGAGTGATTAATTAAAAGCAAATCTTTTATAAACCTCTAACAACTTTGCGCATGTTTCAAAACATAATGTAATCGCGAGCAATTGAATCGATCATTACAACAAACTGCATGAAATAATTTTTTTACAAAAAAGTGTATAACTATAATATTATTACATTAAAAAAAATGGGTAAAATAACGCCTCCTTTGGTGCACCCCCGGGCAACGTTATAACGGCAAAATTCTATCAATAAGGAAGAGAGAAAGCAGATAAGCCAAAGAGGATTGAATTAATAACAAGAAAATAGAACATGGTATGGTAAATGATACAAATCGCAAAAACAGCTCTCCTCTGGGCAATAAGACAAGAGACCTTGGAAAAAATAGAAGATAGAAGAAATAAGTATGTAGTTCTAAGACCGAATATCTGACAAAACTGACAAAAGAGCTATGTATTGATGTTATACTGCTACAGGAAACCCACACAGCAAACTTAAACCAACTCACCACCAGAGGTATCTACGGTTCCCGGTTTCAACCTAGCTGGCGCTGTCCACGGTGTGGCCACCAACGTACGCGACGGCCTGATTTGGAAAACATTGTTTTAAATCAGGTAATGTGTCCTTGCATGGTCACCAGTCACCATCAAAATAGGACACAAAAGTCGTCAACGTTTACAAACCTGATAGACTTCAGTGGCCACCCACAGTCATTCCTTCAGCCCTCCCACATCCATCTATCATAATGCGAGACTTTAATAATGGGAGAAATCACACCAACTGGGGATTTAGAACCACAGACAATAATGGTGAGGACCTCACGGAATATATGGAGACTGAGAATCTTCACCTCGTTTATGATGCCAAAGACAGAGGCACCTTTTATCAGCTAGATGGAACGGCTACACCCAGGACTTGTGCTTGTCCTCGAAGGTCTCGCGATGGAACTTCCAAAATGACAAATGGGACATCTTCGCCGCCCATTTCGATGAGACATTGATGTCTCTCGTACCTACCACTGCCTACTAACTACCATAAATTTATAACATCAGTTTCAGAGGCCGCCAAACAGTCTATACCATGAGGAGAAGAATCTCTACAACAGTTAATCCGTAAGGCATGATCCCTACTCCGTAAAATGTGGCAAATTAAACCACCGGACCGCACAGCAAAGATTTCAGCGAACCTTGTTGCAAACAAAATAGTAGACAACAGCAGAGCGCCCGGAGACAAAACATTCCAACCTAAGGTTAAGGAACAGCTCCACACAGCACAAAGGACTGTCCAAACCGATCTACCCTGGTTGCTCCGTTCACTGAAACAGAGGTGACTTCAGCCGTTTAAACGTTAAAACAGCCGGAAAGGCTGCTGGGTCTGATGGCATGTTGCCTGGATTATGGGGTGTTCACACGAGGCGATATAAGGCCAGACGATTTCACTTGCATAAAAAAAAATATCGCTCGGTCGCCCATTGATCGTCTGATGTGTTCACACGAGTCCACCGGCATACATTCAATCTGTCAGGTGCGCTGATAGTTTTAAAAATGGCGGACGACGAGGTAGAAGTCACGCAGTAATTGGGGTTAGTTGATACGATATAAGGAGACTCCTAATTGAGGAAAAATAAAAACAACGCAGATATTAGGTGTGGAATTGGATTCTAATGCGGTGTTCAGACGAGGCGAATATCGCCAGGACACTAAAATATCGCCAGCCAATTGAACCGTGTGAACATATTGTCGATAAATCTGAAGCGATAAAAATGGTTGAAAGCGATATCGTCTCAAGTTGAACGCCTTTCAACTTTTGTATCTGGTGGAACGCATAAGGAGAAATAAATTTATGCGGTGTTCAGACGGGGCGATGTCAGGCCAGACGATTTCGCTTGCATAAAAAAAATATCACTCGGTCGCCCATTGATCGTCTGATGTGTTCACACGAGTCCACCGACATACATTCAATCTGTCAGGTGCGCTGATTGTTTTAAAAATGGCGGACGTCGAGGTAGAAGTCGCGGAGTAATTGGAGTTAGTTGAAAATATTGTTTTAGACGATATAAAAAGACTCCTAATTGAGGAAAAATAAAAAAAAACGCAGATATTGGGTGCGGAATTGGATTCTAAGGAGAAATAAATTTAGAGCAGTGCTGTCAACTGTCAAGAAACAGAACATACGGACGCCGCGCATATCTGCGCATGCGTGAATCGTTCCACCAGATACAAAAGTTGAAAGGCGTTCAACTTGAGACGATATCGCTTTCAACCATTTTTATCGCTTCAGATTCATCGACAATCTGTTCACACAGTTCAATTGGCTGGCGATATTTTATTGTCCTGGCGATATTCGCCCCGTCTGAACACCGCATTAGAGCAGTGCTGTCAACTGTCAAGAAACAGAACATACGGACGCCGCGCATATCTGCGCATGCGTGCATCGTTCCACCAGATACAAAAGTTGAAGGGCGTTCAACTTGAGGCGATATCGCTTTCAACCATTTTTATCGCTTCATATTTATCGACAATCTGTTCACACGGTTCAATTGGCTGGCGATATTTTAGTGTCCTGGCGATATTCGCCTCGTCTGATCACCGCATTACGGGCCTTATTTATTATTATTATTTTTTATTTGGTTCAACGGCCAACCGGCCTTTTACAATTTATATTTTAATATAGAGTTGTAGTGCACATTAGTACAAGGATAAAAAAAACTCACAATTAACATAATAATAATATAACACTTTTCTATACAAAGGTGTCAGTATTGCCGGCGGAACTTATTACTTGAGGTAATTTTTTCCAGTCAACCAGTACCGTCCAATTTGACACAGGCCAACCCCAGGTAGAATTTTCAAGTGAAAAAACACTTACGAAAACTCTGACCCGGATGACTTCGGATCTGAAGTCCACGCCAGTACAACTAGGCTACCGAGGACAATTATTAACATAATAGTGACTAATAAGAATACACTGCGAATATCCTTGCCGCGGGCCACCTGCCGAAAGAATTTAAAACATCTAAAGTGCTGGTCTTGTAAAAGCCTGAAAAATTTCCGCAAGACCGTCGGCTACAAGTTGCTTGAACATCTCATTCTCAACGTCTTCTTTTTGTTGTGTCTAAATACTACAAATTATGGGATTTAGCAATATCGAAGTTCTGAATTTTTTGTTTTATTTTTTTATATATATATATATATATATTTACTATTCTATTCTATTCAACAGATTAGAGCCCATCATAAATCACAATTTTTTTCATATAAATAATATACCTACTTCAGTTTTTACGTAAAGGAGCAATAGCAGAGCAGGATTTCAGACTATACTCTATAAAATGACGATTCCATCTTTTTTTTCAAAGACTTCTTTAGTTTTTGAAATAACCAATTCAATCATAATACACGGGTTTTAAAAACAACAATTTCGTCACCAACACTCTCGAATTAAAAACGAGAACCATACATTCACACTTTACCACTACTAATAACCACGACACCTAACAAGTCTCTACTTGCAATATAAATTCAAATTACGTATCATAGTAAGTTTAACGTATTCCAATAAATCCAAAGATGTACTCGAGAACTTAAAATGTACTCGAGTACCTTTAATGTACTCGAGTACCTTTGATGTACTCGAGTACCTTTAATGTACTCGAGTACCTTTGATGTACTCGAGTACTTTGAATGTACTCGAGTACATTCAAAAGTACTCGAGTACATTCGAAGTACTCGAGTACATTTTAGGCTCAAAAACGTACCAAATACAAGTACAAGTACAGATTTTAGAAATGTATTCGTGGACTGAGTGCTGAGTACACCAAAAGTACTCAGAGTACAATCTACGAGTACTTGTACTCGAGTACCGCCCAGCTCTGCCCGCAGGCCCTAAAAATGCGCGGATCCCGCGGGATTGCGGATCCCGCATTGCGGGATTGCAATCCCTAGTCTTAATGTGATTTTTGACGTGAACAACATTCACCATTAGTTGGTCAAATTTCAAATAATAATAATAATCTTTATTTCATATTTTTACATGCATTTTTTTTAACATCTAAAATCCAAAATCTAAAATCCAAAATGAGTGTTTTTATATTATGTCAATCGGTGGACGCCACAAAGTTCCTCCAAGCCTCTCTATCTTGCGCCAGTTGCACAGCTTCATCCCAGCTTAGTCCAGCATCTTGTTGCCTTTAGGTATATTATGCCCGGGTCAAAAAATAAAGAATGAATTGGTTGATTGATGGAGTAGCAACTAGCAATGTCCAAATATCTGTGTTGGGCGCATGGGAGAAGATCTTAGAAGATGTCCAAATGACATTACAGAAACAAGAACAAGATTGTGTAGGTTTGAGTAGTGCGACACATCCAGACTTTTCTTAGACGTATAGGGCGCGCTAATCAGATCGATGCCGCCATGGATGATCTGTAGTCTGAGCTCTTCGGAGGACTTGCTCAAGAAAAGGACGACTAAATAGCGGTGGGTCGTATTATTGGCGGACTAGTTTAATGGGGTGTGTGGCGCCGCATCTGTTGCCGGCACCCTCCCTCGCGCGCACATGACTCACCCCGTGAATAGGTTCTAGTTCAAGGACGGCTCCCATGATGGAGGGGAGGCTTAACACGGAGCAAGTGAAGTCACGCGTTCAAATCCCATGAGTAATTAACGCTGTCTATGTGGGTATGTCGATATTATTATGTGACGAACTATCGACGCAAATTGCTCGATATATGCGAAGTATTCAGTGACAATATAACTTTGTAATATGCTTCTATATTTTTACTTTTTACCAAAATATAGGTACTTAAACTCTAAAGATACCTTGGATTGGTGTTTCTGACCTCATATCAAACTCGTCACATTTCGAGTAGTTATTTTGAGAAGCAAATCCTCAATCGGGATATCATCGAGAAATTTAACTTGTCTTGAGATCACGTTTGCCAGGTGTTCGGTATTTTTGCACCATCTTCGGTGCTAGGAATGAAAAAAAAATACCGAAGTATAGAGTGTTTGGTATTTTTATTTTCGGAATGATTTTGTCATTTTTATAGTGAATTTATAACTTTCCATCAGGTTTCAAGAATGACCATTTTTTTTAGAAAAAAAATCCAAGTTTCCAGGTAGGAAATTTTGGGAATGACCTTTTTGAGACTTTCATATTTTTGGATACCAAGTGGGAACACTGGTTCGGTGTACTTTTGGAAAATAACCTGGCAACCCTGCTTGAGATTTGCAGAAGTGCTGGTTCCCAAAAGTCAATCTATTCGAATTTCGAAACAAGGTCAGTAATTCATTTTTGAGAAGGGTGATCACTGAGATGAGATATAAGCAAAGAAGAAAATGGATTTAAGTATAACACGCATCACGTGATACCAGTTAGTAGGTATGTTGTACCGTGTGGAGTATGCTAATGAGATGTCGAGGACTCGCAGTGTGTGGGAGGCGCCTCCCATATGCCACTCCAGACCCTGTACCGTATGAAACCCGACCCCGGGGCCTGCCATCTGTCAGCGCAGCGTGCTTCCACTCCTCGACGCCGTTGGATCGCGACTGACCACCACACCAGTGTCCCATACTCCCATACCATACCGTCGTTCACAATAACAATACACAGAGTGCGGGGCGTCAGGAAGTGGACAATTTTTGTAAACATTTTGGCCACGGAGCTGGCCTCAAGGACGTTGACTCGGGAAGCTGCGGCCGCCTACTGCAACCAACCATCAACAACCATCGCTTAGGTTTGTACAGTAGGTACCCATACATCATAGCATAGCCCATTGAATCCTACATGGTTTAATTAGGCGTCCAGTTTCATGCGGATAGCCGAGCGCGTCTTCCGACAACTCAACTTTGATGTGTCAATCTTGTTGGACCTAATCATTATAATAACACGAAGAATTACGGTTTAGGGCCATTACAAACGGCCCGCTCCGACATGAAAGGCCCTCAATGTACTCGTTGTACTCTGGACTCTTTTGTCGGATCGAATCTACTAGTGAAGCCATTATTGTTGTCTGTTAGGTTTTCCAGCATCCATCAGATGTTATGTTAGTCGAACAAATGCTGTAGAGATTAGAGTCGTACAAAGATTATGTGGAAAGGTGATATGGAGAGGAATGAGAATATTAGGAAGGAGATGTGGTACGGTAGTTAGTGTTGATACGAAGAAGAAAGTTGAGACGGTTTGGGTATGTTAAAAGAATGGTTGCAATCATCATTACAAACACAATGTACGATGTTGAAAGGAAAGGTGTTAATAGGCGTGACCGATCGAGAATGACGTGAATCGAAAACATCGATTCCGTCCTCATGAAAGGCCAGGCCAGAAGAAAAAAATTGCTTATTAGCCTTGTGATATAATAGGCGCCAAATTATGATTAAGAGGTCCTGGGGGTTTGCTAGAAAAAAATTCCATCGGGAAATAAAAATGTTAAATGTATTTTCATCTGGAACAGTGACTTTGTTTCAAATTCTTCGATCTGTAGATTGTTATTATATCCACGTAGATATTTAAATCAAGTCACACCTATGCATTTATTAACGCGAGCGCCTGACGTTGTCGACGCAATGTAATAAAATTGTGTCCAATAAAAGAGTGGATCCCGCGTCGCACGTCCCTGCCAGCTGATCTGCATACAATTACAATAGCGATTGTTCCTCGTTTGACAAGATGTTACGCTGATCTGCCGCCGGATGCGTCTTCCGAGGTGTCGCGTGCGAACCTCTGCCGCGGACGTCCTGTCTCCTCATTAGCATTCCTGTCGCGAGGACCTTTCTTTAGATGACGCAAAATGAGTGGTTTGTATGATACCAGGCACCAGCGCTTCCCAACCACTTAGTACCTACTATGTACCCTGTCAGGTCTTTGTTTCTCCGACGTTTGCGATCACTTGGGCGAATCTTTTTCTACTTTGTGCCGCTCGGAAATGCATTGTTGAAATTTGTATAATGGCATCAATCCAGTCCGCGAAATAACTCGAACACAATATCGAACTAAAACATCGCGCTAACGCACGTCACTTCTTCTATTCCTAGATTCATTCTCACTCAGCAAAGTTTGTTTCGTGAAGGAGGTGATTACACTAAAACTCTTCTTTCATCATCATTGGCACTACCACATTGTGATCCTCGGCCTCCTCCAGAATTCCCTGCCATTCTCCCCTGACCATCGCCCGCCTCCTTCAGTTAGTCTCCCCCATTGCCCTGAGATCCTCCTCCACGCCATCCATCCACCTCAGCCTTGGTCTTCCCACACTACGTCTCCCCTCTGGTTTTGTACTAAAGATCTTCCTTGGAGGTCTGTCATCCACCATTCGCTGGACATACCAACCATCGAAGCCGATGTATTTTTATAAATTTTATAATGTTGAGTTCGCCGAAAAGGTTTTCCAGTTCATGGTTGTATCTGATGCTCCCAAGTTCCATAAAGGAACGAAGATTTTTCTCCCTTCTTAACGCTGTACGAAAGTCTTCGCTCGAACCACTGACCTACCATCAGTTACTTGCTTTTGATTATACAGTAATGCGTGAAGTACCTAGTATGAAAGCCCAGCTATTCAATCTTCTACTTTCGTTTTGATGCTCGTGGGTTGGATCCCCGGCGCCGACCATCTTCCTCTTTCACAGCACAAGCTTCTACTTTCTTTAGATGAGTCCAGAATTTAAAAAAAATACTTTTGTTTTCGCGTACCACAGGTTGAGAACTGCTCGGTTTCACGATCCCACAGCGCCTCTCTTACACCGTCAACTCCTTTTCTAGCGGACCAACAACGCCGGCCGGTTCGATAGTCTGGCACTTCCGTTGATAAAAATCATCTCCGTGTTTGTTCTCCTTAAGAAAGAGAATACTAGAAAAGGTCTGTTGTGCAATACGCGGAGATTTGTGAGGCCGCTACATCGCCGTGGGATCTAGACCCGCTATACCAGACCTAATCTCGACTAGAACAGCATACTCTGACTGTGTATTGCGATTGTTTACTTGAAGCTTGTCTTGTGTGTGTTGTGTTGTGTCAGTCACCTCATCTCCGAGATCCTTTGTTTTTGTTTGTCCGGTTCATGGTCTAGCGGTTTGCGCGCCGCTCGGTCCATTAGTCACAATATAGCAAAAGCCTTACTTTAACTTATTTTCTAGTCTTACTTAATCTTACATAAATCCTCCTCCTACAGTGAGAGACTTCGTCATTTTAATAACTATTCTCAGTTATTCAAGTCGAATTATAATGTCTGCTGTCAAAATTTTGGTAGGTAAAACTAAAAATAGATTTTTGCTATTTGTTTAGTCTACACAAAATTGATAATAGAACTGACTTGTATCCGCCCGTTTCATACAGCAGAGCTCATTCATCACCACTGCCTACAGAGATAGCGTCAGATGTGTAGGCGACACAAATTAACATTTAATTAGTCGAGAAATTAACAAAAATGGATATATTCTGGCGCCAAAATATGACAGCAGTCGCAGTCTTTTAATTTGGTTGCTCTCTTGTTCTTAATAATTTCCAACATTTATCTCTATATCTTATTAAATATCTACTTACTGTGTACATGGGATTTTTTGACATGTTGAACATGTCGAGAATTCTCATGATTATAGGAGTTTCGGAGACTTAAAACATTACCACCTAACCCAGCCTTCGAAATAACAGTAGAAGACGGTCGTAAGCCCACAGTGGTTTGTTCCATTAAAAAATCGAACATCAGTAGTGAATTGTTAGAGTCTTTAGTTGTTATACATTCGTTAATTTTGAAGACTGTGGGGCTAGTACGAGTTTCACCGAAAGCTAAGTGCACGCTAATAAGCGCTGATAAACGTGCAAATAGTGTTCTAAAATCAAACGATCGAATCGTTCGATCATTTTTGTATGGAAAATTTTCGAAACTCTTTCGATGATCGTTTCGGATATTCGATCATCGAAAACTTATACTAGGGCTACTGGATCCGCAATTGATGACACTTACCTTCTGACACTGTCTGTTTTATCTATATAAATTATTATTGTCCCATTGATTCCCATCTATTGATTTTTTACGCCGTCCCAACAACAGCAGACTATGGAAGTGTTGCTGCAATAATTGGACGATGTTGTAATAAGTTGAGAGAGAAACCACGGCGCGTCGTTCTGTTCCGGACACAAAGAGATACAGTACGGTACAGTACATGATATTATTATTAGGAAGACTTTGTTTATAAACTGGGGTTGGTACCTATGTACATTAATTGTATCGGTACGGTACATACTTGCGTATAGTGTCCGTCCATTTGACACTCGATTGGTGCACTGCAATGTGTCGGGTTTCACACTAACTCGCTCGCTCGCGAGTACTGACTCATCAGGGCTACTCGCATTGTAAGCTTTATTATTATTTTTTTTACCCATCACTCCGTTTCCCGAAGGGGGTAGGCAGAGAGTACGGACTTCCATTCTTTCCTATCCAAACAGATCTCTTTCGCTTCCTCCAAACGTATAACATTCCCCATACATGCTCTTCTATTCCTTTTGCTCCTGACTTGGCCCTCCTCTAAGACGGCACCGATATGGTCGTCTCATGTCATTCGAGGTCGGCCTCGTCTGCGTGCACCCATTCTTACAGATTTGTATATCCTTTTAGTCATTCTCTCGTTAATTCTCTCTACATGCTCAAACCACCATAATTTCTTCACTTTCATTCTAGTCACTACACTAACATCCACTCCACATTCCTTTTTAATATTATCATTCCTCACCTTATCAATCTGTCGATTTCCGCATATCCTACGCAGTGATCTCATTTCCACAGCATTCATTCCAATTTCCAGATTTTTCGTCCATGTCCAAGTTTCCATACATCATGGATGTAATCAGGATTGCATTGTGCATTTATTTTTATTGACCAAAATAAATATAGTCTGGATATTACTACCTAATTAATTGTTCACACGGATGTGCGGACAGCAACACTCTTGAATGCGTTGGTTTGTTTACATGGTGAGGAGCGGCGAGCAACATATTTCACTCTATATCCATTCGCACCGGCATCAATCCCGCTGTCGGAGGTATTTTCCACTCTTCGGTCCAGTGGTGTAGCTTATACCTTGTGATTGCCCTGTATCGTTATGTGTTTCTCTATGGGTAGGACAAGGTTTTTTGTTAAAATGAATCAAAATAATTCTATTACAGTGCACTTATACCATAGGAACCTGGAAGTAGAGTATATTTTCTTGATCGTTGACATGGACACACTATTCTGTCATCGCCTATTAATTAACTCGTTTCCATGGTATCCAACATCAACCAAGAAAGTATACGGTGTTTCTAGATTCGGTTCTATGTTCGTTTAGTGTAAATGCACCCTTATATTGATTCTTCTTCTTCCGGTGGCCAATCGGGTCCCCCCGACGTCGACGACCACTTGAGAGAAAGCCTCTCTATCTTCAGATGCCCTGGATGATTATATCGAAGGACAGTTTTCGCCCCCTTTTCTCGATAAAACTATTTGTTATAGTATAATCCTTATAACTGAAGAAATACGATTTCATTTTTTCTTTCTTTTCTGTCCTTTTAGCCGTTCTAGCTGCATAGAAGTCCTCTAAAGATCATTTTCATCAGTTTAAATTATTCTACTCGAAAAAACTCATTTCAGCAGTTGTAATTGAAAGAATCAACCAAAGGCAGCATCTAATGCATGCGTCTATAAGTTCCTTGATTTATGTGGAATTTTAACCATGTTTTCAATGCAATAAATTGTTCACAAATGTCAACTAAAACTCTTTACTGTTTTTTTTTTAGCAGATTGGTACCCAATTTTTCGGCTTTCTTTTTTTATTATTATGTTTGAAAAAAGATAAGTGTTTTTACATTTTCGCCCACCGTATATAGCCTGGAGCATCCTCTTATTGTTGCTACGATGGTAGCTACGCCTCTGCTCAGGCCACTCACTCAGGATTTCGTAACGGTCGAGTGGTCGTAGGAGAGTGTGGTGGCAGCCCTGCCGCATCTCATTGCGAGTGACCAACGTAGCACTAATCTGGTCCACGTCGTGGTCTAGCTAGGCTGTTGTGCAATACCCATTTATTGAGACCAGACTAGAGTATGCCGGAGGGAAGACAAAGCTTCTTTGTCTCGTTGTCAGAGCAGCAGCTCTGGCCAAGGTCTCGGCTCTGCGCAGCCTTACTAAACACATTTCCTTTTTCCCCTGCACCGTGGTCTTTGATTGTGGATTTTGAGGCCATCATTTTTAAAAAAAGATTTAAAGAATCGTTTACTATTTTAACAGTCAGTAATTTGCAGTAAACTTTTTTTATTTGTATGACAATAGGTCGGGCAGTATGACTATAATGTAACTGGCAGCAAAATCTGTTGGACGAATGCATAGAAAATTCAATATGAATTATTGTCCTATAAATCAGTTACGCTGTCCCAATTTCACTTTATCACATACTAGAGGTCCGCCCCAGCTTCGCACGGGTAGATAGATACTTAAAAATAATTTAGTTTTCATACAGATCCCTAACTTTTACAAAATATTTTATAGCATTTATGTTAATCTGGAATAATTGCATTGCAATGTATCGTGTCACGTCACTTTACCACCGTGACTACAACTTTGCGCGGTATTTCTACTAAACTTGACACGACTCCCCTCAGCCCTCCCCGGCTCCCATACGCACTCTGCATCGGATAAGTTGAGATGATAAGAGACTATGCTTTTTTTTCCAATACTCACATTTTTAAACTCGTGATAACTTTCGAATGGAATGTCCGAATTGAATAATTCAAAAAGTTATACAAACATATTGAAGCAGACTTGAATATGAACTAATTTATTTTAATAAGGAGTAAGAAGCATTTTTTGACAAACAGAGTGGTGGAGCAATGGAATTCACTGCCGCAGGAGGTTATAGAGTCAACATCAATAAATATGTTCAAGAACAGACTGGATGGACACCTTGACACTGACCACACTTAATAGGCGTATCAGTATTTATACTGTCTGCCTATCACCAATAATAATAATAATAATACCAAGATACCAATAAAGAGCCTTTTCTAGAGGTGACATTTTATTGGGTTTTTTTAAATAAAAAACACTTATTGTGGCATAACTATAATAGTTAGACATATGCTGTCGCGATACTTTTTGTAAACAATGATGTCTTCTACAAAATTGTAGAACATTGTTTTATTCTATCATCATTAGTTTTCACAGCGTTCGCGATAAAAAGAATATTTTAGGTAAATTTTTTACACCTTGGGTTACATTATTGAAGTTTTCGTAGGTTACCCACTTTTTTTTGGAAATTAAATATAGCCTATGTTCACCGCCGATATTGTAGCTTCCCAAAAGTGAAAGAATTTTTCAAATCGGTTCAGTAGTTTTGGAGCCTATTCGAAGCAAACAAACAAACAAAAAATCAAATCTTTCCTCTTTATATATTAGTATAGATGTACCTTTACCACAATTACCAATCATTTGAAACATTCTTTCCGCATTAACAGTTGTATCCAGGAACCTCCGATCGATTATCACATTATTTATATTAGTGATTTTTTTTTCAGGGACTTGATTGATTGTTGGGGTTGTGGGTCTGTTTGTGATGTGTCCCTCTATGTATGTGTATCTGTCCAAATGCGCGCGAGTTTTTGTTTTGTTTTGTTTGGTTTTCTTTTCTCTATTTGTTTTTGTTTTAATTCATTGACTTATACGTTTCTTTTGTTCTACATTGTTTTATTTTCTCTTTTATATTCTTTTATCTTATATTTTATATTATCTTTTGTTTTACTTTTTTATTTTTGTTATCAGTTCTCTCTATTTCCCTTTTTTTCTTCTCTAAGACTTTTATAGTCTCTTTTTATTTATTTTTTTATATTTTGTTTTATTTTTGTTTTTATTTTATTGTTATATCATGTAAGCCTCAAGACAGACTAGTTTGTCTAGTGGGGCTGCAGCTTTTGTTAAAAAAAAATGCATATTTCACGTATTATTAATATCTATCGACTTACGTACGAATAACACAGTAGGTACGAAAAATATATTTCCTTATAGTTGGATTTGTATGAAAAAATTTCCAATGAGATTTGGAGTATTTTCTACGAAGATAGCGAGTAGTTACTCACGAACTTACCAATTGTATATAGAAGATTATATACGTACTTTGATTTAATTAGTTGTAATTTTGTAAAGCGTTGAAAATATGTCACGTTTCATCCCGATATTCACTGTCTCGTGTCTCTAATTCTTGGAATATCGATATCATAATGTTTTGGGCGCAGTCCAAATTCCGGAATATTAGACACTAGTTATTCCGCGTGTGCCCTTGACGCCTCTATATAGGTGTGCGATGTGGCCGATAAGCCTCTTTAGTTAAACGATGTGTGCGATTAGCCACACGGGGATATAGGGAAGGAAGACCCACAAGTAGTGGAGTAGATTAGCACACCTGCACACACGCAGGGTCGGGCAATCTTCAACCAAAAATATGTCGCAAAATATGAGCCGTATGAAAAAACATTTATACGAGTTTTAATCTAAATAAATTATTGCAGTAAATGAAATATACCTACTTCTCTACGCATCATAGGTAGGCAGATAGAACTGACCTCCAATCTTTTCTATCTAAACACTTTTCTTTCACTTCTGACCTCCGTTGACCTTGCCTCATCTTTACACATTTTTTTTTCAGCCTTATAAAGTATTTATCTATTTGCATGCATTCTTGCAACATGACCAAACCATCTCAATTAATTGACGTTCATCTTTGTCACAATATTAAATCTTTTATTCCGTCCTAATATTCTCGTTCGTTTCCATATCTCACAGAGTCTTTCCACATATTCTTCATAGAAATCTCATCCAGGTATACTGCGTTTGTACTGCATTCTTCTTTTTGATACGTCATCATTTTGTAAGTTTGATTTATACACAAACCTTCAATCAACCAATACTGTCTTTTACACCCCACTCAGGAGCATAGGGCGGCAAGAAGAGCTCTCCATTGCGCTCTATCTTGCACACATACAAACTTTAGAAGAAAGAAAATTCGAGTGTCTAGATTCTAGAATGACGATAAAAAACGTCTGAATCATTTCGATGATGTTCTAGAATGCAGATCTACTATCTAGAATCTATATAACCACAGTCGTTCACCAAAGTAACAAGTAGTACAGTGTGACGTGTACTCTGCGTGCGAAACACTTGTACAACAATATAGTATGAGGCTGCGAACTAGTTCTTTGGGCGCCGGGGTCCGCCGCTTGTGTAACGCCGCTCAAGGCCGACGATTGTGGTGCAGATCCAATCTTCGGCGACCGGTGGCCCCGGTCTAATAATTATTGTTGTTACAATATAAACAACAAGATCGAGTGGTCTGTGTGAACCACGCTTTGGTTCATCACTGGGTCTTGTGTATGACTGATGATTTCATTAGCTCCGAAGTTCAAACAAAGTGTTCCAGGAAGGTTTAACCAAAACTTACTCATTCATTCTGTTTCCAATATTCAAACTTGAAATAGCCTTGTTATTTCGTTTATACTAGCTTTCCCGACAGACGTTGTCATGCGGTCTTAACTATGAATTTGGAATTGGAATTTGCTTAGTGATACATACCTAGATGAAATAACCCCGACCTATGCGTCTGCTTTAAATCACATATTTCCCATCCACATACTTTCAATCGCACCAACTATACTGACAGTTTCCGTAAAACGTCAATAATTTAATTCCAAAGTTAGAATAATAATTACGTATATTGCAAAAAGTGCCAATAAGTTAGAGTTTTCTTAAATTTCCAAATTTTCCGCGCAACTTTCTGATTTTTTTCTTTCATAAGAACCTTCTCTTGTTACAAGCAAACACGACAAAAAGAATTAGCGAAATCGGTTCAGCCGTGATGCACTGACCACGGAAAATGGCTCTCCATTTTTAAATATAAGACAATACGACCATGACAATACTATTGATATATACTCACCTCTATTCTATATAGAAGTGGTTACGACGCCGGCTTTCGCATTGTTTCCTGCGGAGGTCGTGGGTTCGATCCCAGGTGCCGACCGTCTTCCTCTTTCACAACACACAAGCATTAAGTAGCTTAATGTGAAAGAGTCAAAGAGTGTATTTGCGTTCACTTTGAGTGAGCACAGATTCATTTAAAAAAAATTCAAAATTTCTGGAGAGAATGACCAAAAATCTTTGCCATTGGTAGACTCGGTCAAATTCGGGTATTTTCGCTGATAAGCATATTATTTTATAAATCCCAGCATTTTGCAGCAGAGTGTGTATAGCGAAATGCTTTTTTTCTGAAGCCGGCTTTATTTACGAACACAATTGAAGTCAATTGCTACCTCTTAATGCATCAGACAAATTATAGTATCTACTCGTATAGCATAATTATTTGTCCTTAATGCAGTATGATTAATTATTTATTTTTAACTTATATTTTGTGTTTTCTTAATGGATTAGTGCTTACTCAAAGTGAACATAAATAATATGTACTCTTTTTGACTTTTTCACAGTAAGCTACAGCGTGTGTCGTGCAAGTGGTCTGCACTTGTGATCGAACCCACGACCTCCATCCAGTACGAATTCCGGCGTCGCAACCGCCAGTCTACCAACTATTCACCATTATTGATTTTATTCCTTACGTGATGAACAGCCTCAGGCTCATCTTGAACAAGATGCCTCTTAAAATAATTACAGCATCTTAGTATCATAGCTGTCCGCTAAAATCGTATGGTGTTAAGTTGCTTTCTTAAAATGGCATGCCTTTAAGGTTGCTGTCTGTTGACCAACCGTTTAGCGCTGTCTCTCGCGTTATTAGAGGTCTGTGGTGTAGTGTAGTGACAGCGGGCGAGGTGAGATTATCTCTGGTCCTCCCATGGGGCAGTTAGCAGCCGATTAGTCAGTGCCACGCACTACTGTCATACCTACCAGCCAACCTAGCGTGTCTCACTATCATCTCGCACACAGACTTTTTTATGTCATATTTACTAGTTTTATTATAGCAGATATTATAGTACTTACTTGGGCTCAATAAGGCGATAAATAACATATTATGTCGGGGATCAGCAACCAGTGGTCTTACTGCAGACGACCATTAGATATTTCCCCTCTACGGCAGGGAAATTCACGAGAAAGTTTAAGTTTGGAATTACTCAAACATTTTAAACATAATAAGGGTACTTAAGATCAAAATGAATGCAGAATGAATTTTAATTTAAAAAAATTAGCTGGCTGACACCCCGATTCCCTGTCAGCAGATCCGCTAAAGCTTAGAATCCGAACAGTTAAAATTATCGTAATTTCTCTACTCTAGATCTTCTCTAGAAAGACCCGTAAAAAATTTACAGGAACCGCTTTTGCGTCAAAACTACTCTAAGTAAAAAAAAAAAAAAACTCAGATAGGTACATCTTTTCTTTATTAACTATGGCGAAAATTAATTGAAGCATTTTTGTCAAAGAATAAGTAGTGTAATCGGAATATTTATTTATTTATTTAAAATCACACACGGCCATTGGCCATTAAAAAATATTTATAAAACATGTTAAAGTTAAAACATCAATGTCAGAATACGTCAATTGAGGGAAAGAAACACAACGAAGCTCGCCACCGCAATAGTCATAATATATTCGAACATATCACTAAGTTTTATCAAACTTAGCCACCTCGTGCTTTCTTCTAAAATTGGAACAATACGCCTTATGTCGCTGTCCGATACACTAGTTACTATTATTATAACGACAAAAAAGGTTGTCAATCAAGGTGGTGAGTAATTAAGTCGTACTTAGCGCTAATTACCCATTTGTTTATTTATTTATGTTGGTGTGCTGTAATACGATCAGCGTAACGCGCAACTAGCGGACGTCTCGCGCCCATCACTCTCTACTCCATTCACCAGAGGCTCTACACGGTGCTTACAAAAAATATTATGTAGATAAGATGGTTAGATTGATTAGTTGTGTTTTCGTGATATCCTCGAAAATCTTGTCCCTGAAAGTAAACACACCTAGTTCTTCTTCTTCAATGGCGCTACAGCCCAAATCGGGGCTTGGCCTCCTCCAACATGTTCTATCCTGCGATGTTGTCTTATCAGCTGGCTACCTGGAGCAGCTCTTTTGCATCCTTTCCAACGTCATCCTTCCATTTGAATCTTGACACACTTAGTAGTCATTCAAAGAAGTCTGTCCCTGGCTGGCCCTTTCAAGTTCTGCTGCTCCAAGAGTCCGAGAGTCTGCGACAACACCATCAAACAGTCATAGCTTTGATCTTTCGACACTTCTACCGATCAGGTGATTAAACAACATAATTTTGGGAGCTCCAGATTCTCCATACTGAGCAAGTGACCCAGTCAGCGCAGTCTGTTAATCTCACACCCAACCAATTAAAATTTGTTCTGAACATCTTTAAATGATCAACTTTGAGAAAAATCTATAACTTGTTTGCTAAAGCCGGATCTGATGTAGCCGCTTCAGCTTACAAGATGAAATCTCTCACTTCAAATCGAAAAAAAAAATAGTGCAGTTTTCCCTTTCAAATATTTTATGATGAGGCTCTACGAAATTCGTACCTATAACCAAGGTGTGATATTTAACCGTCACTTTGTAAATTGATCCTCATTTTGTATTTCTATTAAGCTAGGACATCCTTAGAACACCCAATACCGAAAACATACTGGGTTACATAGAAAAAAAAATCCATGGTCCGTTTAAGTTAAGATGCCTTTGGTAGGTCGAAGCCGAGATGTCAGGAGAAGCGTACAAGATATATATAACCAGTAGATAAAATCCATTCACTAGTACTTAGCTATCGTATTGAATAAAATACATATTATGTCCCTTCATAGATTTGCTAAATTTGTTTAAACCGCGATGTTGAATGGGACTTGGCGTGCCGCGGACGTGACGTGCCGCCTCTGGACAGAACTCTCACTCTCGGCGGAACAGCACGCAGCATGCCGCGCAAGCAGAAGCCGTCACACGCGGTGTGCCTTGTCACCCGCAACTAGTAACTAGTAACTACTCAATCATTTCGATATCGTTTGAGTTCACAGCTCATGGAATCCGTTATAAAATACATACGTATGGCTGCTACATATCTAGGTGGGATAATATTTTTATACTCGTTTCTGTGTGCGCACCGTCTACTATAACTTTTTTTTCATAATTATTGGATAATGACCCGCCCAATTTACTCCTAGTTTATGCAATGTTTGTTACATTTTAACCTTTTCTACTTGCAGCTACCCTCCAAGGAGTGGTATTGAACTCATACTCCGCTTAAACCTTCCCGGACTTTAGTAGAACAGATCACCAAAGTTTCATTGAAATACGTTCACTGATCTTTGAATCTATCGAGTACACACACAAACATTCTGTTTTATACAGACTAGCTGTCCTAGCAGACGTTTTCCTGTCTTAACTATGAATATTTTATTCGTATTTGTATAATTTATTAATATGGCTGAATGGAAAGGTGTAAGAAGGCGTGGCCGACCGAGAATGACGTGGATCGAACACATCGATTCCGTCCTCAAGGAAAGCCAGGTCAGAAGTAAGAGAAATAGGAAAGATTGTATGAGAAATGGAAATGGTCGGTGGAAGAAGCGAAAAGAGTGTGCTTGGAGAGAAAGGAGTGCAGGTCCGTTCTCTCTGCCTACCTACCACTTACGGGACACGGCGTGATGGGTTAAAAAAATATTCCCAAGATCTATTATTATTTTTTATATAGAAATGCATCTGTGTTCACTTTGAGTAATACACTCCTTGACTATTTCACAGTAAGCTAGTTAAAGCTTGTGTCGTGAAAGAAGGAAGACGGTCGGCACCTGGAATCGAACCCACGACCTCCGATACGATTATGGTTTATTATTCTATTACAGTGTGATGAAAGTTTATATTCTCAAAAGCATTAAGAAGGCGAGGTTTGAAAATTTTATATATGGTCGTTAAAAGGCGGTTTCATAGATTTTCTAATGTGTCGTATAACTTTCATATTTGTTTTCCTTAAAATAGAACTTTAAAATGGTTCTGAAATGTATTTTTTTTTAAATAGAAACAATAGCAGACCTTTTAAATTGAATTGAGATTCTCACGTGACTCACAAACTCAAAAGAATAATTATTCTGCATTGAGGTGATAGCATTTCTTCCGGTCAAATGGCAGGGATCGGTGACTCGACAAAGCAAAGTTGTATAACTCACACGTGATATTATGTCTGATAGGGGACCACACACAGAGCGTTGCCAGCCGATTTTGTTATTGTATATATTATTATAATAACGCGGTGATAAAAACACAAGGAGTGCGATTGATAAACAGCCAGTGTTTACATTTGCAGTGGCTTTGTTTGGTGTTGGACGCGATGGAGAACCCAGGTGCTCCTCGCGTAACCAACATAACAATATAAAGGATTGTGCAGAATTTCCCAGCCGTCTTTCAAAACCAGAGAATATAATACTTCATGTTAGGACATACATAGTTTCGTAGGCACCACATCCTAAATAACGTTGTGCACCAACGAAGCCAATAGGCAATAAAGATGATGCATTTATAAATATGGATATATTTATATCCTGGCGCCAAATACATGACAGCAGTCGCAGCCTTTAAATTTAGTTGCTCTCTTGTTTTCATTAATTTCCAACTTTTCTCTGTATATCACATTAAATATTTTTAAATATCTACTTGTCGTATAAACATGGGATTTTTCGACACGTTGAACATGACGAGAATTTTCATGATAAAGAGTTTTGGAGACTTAAACATTACCACCTAATGGGGAACGTTGTTAACGTAAAGTGATCACACTAAGCCAGCCTTTGAAATGAGAGTAGAGGACTGTCGTAAGCCCGTAGTAGTTTGTTCCATCGGTAATAAATTGTTAAGAGTCATTAGTTGTTACATATTCGTTAACATCCTAAAGAGTCACGGATGATTGTGTGCCTACGAAACTATGCGGGATCGTCAACATATTGAAAAACAAAAAATGTTATTCTTTGCTAGCCGTCTCTCCACTGCTGGATGTGGGCCTCTTTCTTCCATTTTTTTTTCTATTTTGTGCTGCTTTCGATCAGTTTCTCCCCGTCCACCCATCTTTTATGGGGTCTCCCAATTGGCCTCTTATTCTCCATCTTTTCATTTCATTGTCCAACCCATTGCCATTTTTGTTTCGCTACCTGCTCTATTGTATCTGCTACTCTTGTCCGTCGTCTTATCTTTCCATTTCTTATTTTGTCTCTAAGACTTGTTTTTAACATTTGTCGCTCCATAGTCCTTTGTGCGCATCTTAATGTGTGTATTGTGTTGGCTGTGAGTGACATTGTTTCCATTCCATATGTCATTTACAACACTATAAATCTTATTTTGTTGATTTGATTAATTAGGAACCCTATAAAAGATCCGGGTTTTCCACCTAACTTTTGAGCTCTTGATGTCCTCGTGGCTTCCACAGTTCACAATCGGTTAATTACAATGCAATCACATTTAAAGGTGCTTTATGGTTCTAAGTTTAATTTGTAGCCAGTAATATTTTCAGTTGATGTCCTGCTGAAAATTGTGGGTTTGATCTACGGAACCACTTTTACTTTGAACGATATCGATATTGTTTTTTGGTATTCCTTTTTTTAATGACCACACACGTTGCGCAAGATCGAGCGCAATGGAGAAGTCTTGTTGCCTCCCTATGCCCCTGAGTGGGGTGTAAAGGGGAGTGTTGTTTTTTTTTAATACTAATTTTACGTGTTTGGTATAGCCAGCGTTTAGGCGTAATATGGCGTTTTGTTGATTTGTAAATAAAATATTTGTTTTTTTTTTTTTTTCATTGAAATCACTCTCTCGTTTTCGAGTGATTCAACTATAAAATATTTGTCAGCTTAGTTTTCACACCGCGAATTTCTTTTTATTGTATTGTATTGAGTCAGAAATAGCAGTGATTATTTCGTTTTTGGTTAGGTGTCGGATGTCGGTTTGAGAATGAATGTTGTTTGAGTCACAGTTTGGTGGCTGATGGACAATATGGACATACATACCTACTTACCTAGTGTTTAACCATCCGACTCTCCCGTGAGTCACGCCATCCGACACCACAGTCCCGCTCCCCGGGGACAGAGGTAGGCAGGTGCCTACTCACCTGATATATTGTGCTCATATCACTGGTTTTCACTTTCTGTCATCGCTCTAGTAAGTGTTGGTCGATACTATGTATATTATAATTTTTGCGCCTGGTGGCACCCGTGCGGAGTGCAGCGGTGTCTGTGAGGTTGCCTGCACGCGGGAGTACACCGCCTGAATCTTTCCGTTCCGATAACACTGTAGAATTACCATAAGTCAGATTTTTTCATCTGATGGTCTGATAATGGTCTGTTTTCCTAACGATTCGTTACTGCTATAAACAACGATGAATTTCCTAACGATTCGTTACTGCTATAAACAACGATGAATGTGCCAGTTTTGATCGTTCGTAATATTGTTACCGTAGTAACAAAAAACACCGTCATAATTTTGAAAGACTGACGGACTCCTCCCTATAGGAGTTCAGTGGATAATCCTGTAGCCTATAGATTCTGGATGGATAACACATCATTTAACTGCTGTTTTGTCCCAACTATTTTTACTCTTAATTTCCCATAATAAATAAATATAAATTATATAAATCGGAATTAATTTTCTGTCAACATTTCCAATCTGTGTTGTAATTTCAGGATCATTTTTATTCGGGAAAAAATCAGCCAAATCCTGTAGCATTTACTAATTATTGTTGTTTTTTTTCGATATACTTGATTTGAAAATAAGCTTGAATGAATGTTACCTATTTTTATTATTTGTATTAAATATGTACAACCAATCAATCAAATTTAAATATATGTTCGCACATTATTAAGGTTCCATTGTCAAAGACTGAGCGAGTGCTATTTCACAATTTTCTTTCAAAAACAATGACATGTACTTATACGTCTAATTTAAAATGTTGATAATATGTACAAAGTTTTTTTCTATTATTTTTAAATACAAACAATGTTAATCAATTCTCAATTTGACCACAGATAAATAAAAAAACAAAATGCGTCGGTGTCAATGTCAAATACATCGAAGTGTGTGTGTGTGTGAGTATCAAATCCCGCTCCACCTTCCATTTGAATATACCGCCTTCAAAAAGCTTTCTGCGCCCATTATGAGGCGCTATTCACTTAACATTTATTTTTTTTCTATGAAGTTGATGCAGTCTGTGGAAGTGTGTGTATCAAATATCTACATAAAACATAACAGTAGTGTTTTTAATGTTTTTTTTTTTTAATTTATAAAAATATATAATAGCATTCGCCACTTTTTCTTTATGTAAATAAAATACAAGTGTGTGAAATTTCTTACTCCTCCGTCCTTTAAATTTTCGTAAACATGGTCACAAAGTTTCACCTTGACATATTAATATATGTATAGTTTTTGAATAAATTTGCACCGAAATTAATTAATTTTAAGTTTACGCCATTAGTCAAATTACGGTTGGGCCGATGTTTTGCGTAATTATTGGTCTCGCGTAAAGCATCCCCTTTCTCTCATCAGCCGTTTGTGTACACGAATATCAGCGCTACGTTGTTGTTTATCAACAATACCTACCATTATGATAGTATTGTACACTAATGATAGGTACTTACACCGAGTCGGACATGCCGTCGGGCCGCATTGGCAGTGCTGTCGTTCGGTCTGCGCCAGTCGGTCGTGTCCCGCGTCGCGACGCAGCAACAACGCCTAATTGAAACCAATTAACGAATCAAAACCAATCAACAAACTGATTGATTCACTGTTACTCGTGTCGGTCCGACTCGTAATCTGTGCTGTGGTGACCCAACCCCTGGAATTAGTGACCCGAGTGAATATTATATTTAAGGGTATTCTATCACCTCCGAATCGTCTCTCTCTCTTTCTCTGTGTTCAATAATATTTACATCTTACGTATTTTCTGTTTTTTGTTTTGACTCAAAGCAAACACAAATACCATTCGCTACATCTTTCGCATAAAGCAAAGCTTCTGTCATAAATGAAAATTCTCAGTTCGTGAATGAGTTTCTTGAACAGGAGGGGATTGATTGATTCATGAAATGGTCTAAATACGATCTAGATGCGATATAATTCAAAATCTTAGCCCCTTATAGCACCATTTTATTAAAAAATATAAGTACAAATTCACTTCAACTAAATTTAAATATCAGTTGCGTTTTTATTAGCGGTTCTTCTTCACATGCTAGAGTGCTTCAAAAAGTACAAATTCTTCAAAAACTACTTAAGGCAAAAAATAAAAATGCCGTTTTAATTATATGCCAGGCTTTAGTGATTAGCCAGAAGTGATTCTCTTACAAAACCAGCAATCAATTATCCCTTTTACACCCCACTCAGGAGCATAGGGAGGCAATAAGAGACATTCATTGCGCTCGATCCTACGCAATGTTTACGACCTCTCCTACACCATGTCCAAATCCCTCAACTCTGCTTCGAAAGAGCGGTTCACAGTGTGAGAGGGTCTTCCTCGTCTTCGGGACCCTGATGGGAGGAAGAACAGCGCTCTCCTCGGCCAACTGTCACTCGGCATCCTTAACACATGCCCCAGCCGAATCCATCTCGTCTCCACAATGGTAGAAGTGACGGGCCCTCGCTGGGTGCGCCAGCGTATAGTCGTTCGTTAAAAATATTTTGTTAAAATTAAATAGATCCGTTTAGAACTAGATCCTATTTAGACCGTTTCATGAATACCCCTCCAGGTTTAGAAAATACATTGGAAAATTGACGTAAGACAAAACAAAAGTTGACAGCTATCTTATTAAGCTAGTACAAGCAACTATTATTGTTTTGAATTGATATCTAATGTTTGGAATGCATTCGCTAGTTCGTCCAGTGCCCTGCTAATTTATTGTATGACTGGACAAAATGCCTCGTCACCTCACCTTACATATTATTATTCCGGCGTGCGACCGGGAACCGAGCCGAGAACGTGCCCTACTGCGGATGGTGTCGGGTAGCGAGTGCTCTACATAGGTACCTATTGCATTAACCGCGCTCTGTAGTTGTTAATAGTTAATAGCGCGAAGGGAATTTGCCAACACGAGAATAATATAATAATATCTAGCGTGATCGTGAAACAATAATTGTTGTTGTGTTTGTTTATTGTGGCGAAGGTCGCGCGTTGGGTAATAATAATGGGTCTACATTGCGGTGGCCAGCAGCTAGTCTCTCCGCCTGGTCCGTAGGGTGGCACGACCTTTCTCCCTCGCCCACTAATGCCCGTGCTGGACAATCGATATTGGACACTCTGATTTGACGGGGTGGTTGGAGTAGACGCAACCCTGAACTGTCACTAATCGTTACCATGGAGGGTGAGACCCTGAAAACTGTGGGGGTCAATCAGGTGATAGTTGTGTATCTGTTGGCTGGATGATATCTGATTCTTATCCTGGTGTCTAGACATTGTCAGCTTTATGATGGCCCTTGTTTATGGTATTAAAATCAATTGTTGGAGTAAAAAGCATCCCATTTGTGGGGTTGAATAAGTCTTGGTGGGATATCGGACGGGATCCACTCTGATATGGGGCCTGCTATTTTCAAATTCCTGTAATATTATGGATGATCGAGGGTCTTTTTCAGTCGATTAGTCTCTATCAAGACGAGATTTCACAATTGACAACTCCTTCGCTAGACAATCTGTTCATTTTCTCACTTCCATAGCACAATGTATCCTTTTGGCTATTCTTGAAGAGCTATCACTTGGACAAAAGGCTCCCCGTCTCTAGCCGCATGAATTAGTTTCCCGACGGCTTATATTCCATGCAGTCCATCCATTCCCTTATATTGCGTAGCCATGCCACCTGTCTTCTACGCACAACCAGGTCTTGCCTGCGATGATAAGCTGCAGAAGGCCAAGGCTAATCCCTTAAATCTCGCGGAATAGTTTTCAAAACTCGCCTCGTATCTAGTTCTCCCATGGAGTTTTATCATTCAATTCAAATAAACACACGTACACGGCTGCCCGTATCGTGGTCCTTGCAGCCGATGATTGCCCCATCCCGTGTAGTGACTCACATCCGTCTTCCTCTGCGTCCTCTCCCTATGTAGTTACATTCCTGCATCGAGCACTTCGTATTGTACTATCTGCAATTCGACTAACTTAGGTTTGTCATTATGCATACACGATACCTCGTATCTCGTTGCATCGCCTCATAGATAAGACGCGATGGTTTGTATATTCTACATCAATTATGTCACTCTTAATTCGTTATGGGTACTTGTAAATATTATTCAAACAATTAACTACATGTTTCATTGTAGAAACAGACAGAGACAAGGAAAAAAACAGCACTCCCAAAAATCCCGCTGTAATTTGCTCTCATTGGAGTTGAAAATGGGCTAACTGATGCCGTAATAAGCGTTGCCAAAAAGTCCCATCAGATTTTGAACACTGGATTCATATTCAAATTCTGGGATGATGAAGCTTTCTCTCCGTCTATTTGGGAGAGGTCCTGGTGGTCGGCGTTCCTCTTGGTGCATCCGTCCAAATCCTTCTTCTCTGTCTACTCCACTTAACGACGTAGTCGACATTGCAGGTTCTGCGTGACTCTGTCTCTTAGGGAACTTACTGACCGAATTATTTTTGTCATTAATCTTAATCAATCATTCGCCGGCCATCCAAATTTGGACATCCTACTCCACCGCTTTAGTAGGACGTATCAAGACCTCTTATCATCGGCATTGTTTTAGGAGTAGATACATGCAAAGAATATACGGACCTTATTTGGAATAACGGTGTTCATTGTTTCTGAACATTGTCTGTAGTAAGGTACTGTACCACAGCTTCCTTAGCGACAAACATATTATTGTGACTATATGAATCCTGGACACTTGAATCAAGTGACGATGATTATTATTAAGTAGTATGTTGATATCTTCTCGGTGTTGGTTTGCATCCATTACTGGATGATGCACTTCAGTATGTTAATCAAACCAACGGTATTCAATTGCACACTCTTTTAACTCGGTTGACAGTCCTCTGTCCCTCCTCCGTCCTTGGTTCTGTGTTAGATATTCATGCTTTACACATGACCTATACTTATTTCAAACTAGCTGACCTAGCAGACGTTGTCTTGTCTTAACTATGAATAATGAATTCGAATTGCCATAATGATGAATTAATGATTATTGATTATATTACCAATATTATTCCTACCGATGCATCTGTTTTAAACGATGTTTCTAGCACGCATTATGTCAATCTCGCCAACATTCAAACAACTGACGGTTTTTTCAAACATGAGTTCAAATTAAAAAATGGAAAAAGGTATATAATTAAAATTACTAAGAAGGTCATATTAGTAATGTCGCTATGATCGTTAAGTATTCTAGTGTTCTTAAAAAATTTCCTACTTTTTTCTTCGTAATAACCTTCTCTTGACATTAGAAAATACAACAAAAAATAACTAGCGAAATTGGCCCAACCAAGAGAAATATGGATCAATATTTAAAGACTAGCTGACCTTCGATCTTCAATAAATAAATTGTGTCTAAAGGATCAAATCGTGATACTTAACCATCCTTGAATAACGCTTAACACATTATATTTATTTTTAATCAAATCCATCCAGCAATGAAGGAGGAATATGGTTCCAAATCTGCACCGAAGAAATAATATATAGATAATTACATATTTGATAACATTCTTCGATGTCAACCGAAAAACACGTTGGTTATTTAAAGGCTATAAAAAACAACTCGATTTCTTGATGTTCGTCTTCAGAAAACACCTGACGCGCACTTTTCAGCCGGAATTATTTCCTGCTGTGTGAATCATTTGTTAAAATTCCAATAAAAATATTGAATGCGTAGATTCTCAGGTGCGGTTCCGTGTCAATAATGGTGAGTAGGTATTTCGCGGAAAATATGAGTAGCGCCTCCGAAATGTTTGCTTTTTTTGACACCCACGACCAGTTAAAATGTGAGACAGCTCCATGTCCGAATGACCGATTATCCAAATGGACATTTCAAGCAATTATGTATGGCTTACTCACGAGACTCACGACTGTCAGGTTTGTGTGGGACAAGATCGTATCCCTGTGGCACGCCGCAGAGTGGAGCAGCGGCACAAAGAACTCCAGTGGTAATGGGGTCGTTAACTCTTGCGCTATCGCCAGTCTTGTGGGCACCGCGCTTGTCCCTATCAGGACTGACCTTTCTGTCTATTCTGACAGATTATGTCCCTTATGTTTCATGCGATAATTTTTATTACGATACTTGTTTGGAAATCAATAAATTCTCTCTTTTGTCGATGGCTCTTCAACCCATATCGAGTTTTGGCTTCCAGTAAACTTCGCCTCCAGTCTCTTCCGTACCCTGCTGCAACCTTCCGAAGTTGTGCTGTATCTCTCCCGACTTCATCCTCCCATTTAGTTATTATAGGTCTGCCAGTTTTTTTTTTCTCTTTCCTGGGTGTCCTGCAAGGATTCTCTTTGGTGTGCGCGTCGATGGCATTCTCTGCACATATCCTACCCATCTAAGACTTTTTTGTCAATAAGTTTTTTCTGGTCAAAAGTTTTAAGACTGGCCAACACCGGTTGTGTAGAAAACCTTGAAATATTCTGACCCGACCAAAAATCGATCTCGGGATTTTTTCTAATTTAGAACAACTATTTCTAAGGGATGTTCGTTTTTCAAAATTTAAAAAAATTACCATTTGAAAATCGATCATCCGTTCATTTTGATAGCGAAACTTTGTTTCTTGGAGGTAGCGAAAATAAATAAATAAATTTAATGATAGCATCAAATTGTACGGTAGGGCACGAGAATCTTTGTGTGTTGAGTGTTTTTGATAATGTGACGCGTACACCTTTGTGTAGAATGAGTGCAACGTTACGCAAGGCAGAGTGACGCTTGGTCAGCGATGATATTACGCGGTGTTGGCAATGAATACGCAATTAACGCAATTTTGCAGTGAAAATTCCACCGTGGAACCGGATCACACGCGATGTGCTGTACCGTCCCCCGTGTGTGTGCTCGTAATATCTGCTCTGGTCATATGAGTGGAGCGGAGTCGTAATGTTTATTAGAAATCGCATCGGATTAGCGGTAAGAATGTTTGGTGACTCACCCGGACTGGCTGGAAACCGAACCACGGGTTTTTCTCTAACATTTTGTTACTACTGTATTATTATTAGCTGTTCGCGTGTCTCGTTAAAACTCGAGAACGACTGGACCGATTTAGCTACCTAATTTATGTTTCGAAATATCCGTTTAAACTCAATCAAACGACTTCGTTTTCCCATGTCTTCCAGCCTCTCAGATTTATCCAACAAAAGATCGGTATATTTTTGGTTGTGAGTAACTGAATGAAGTATGCTTAGGATGTGTGGGTGATACAAGGCTTACAGAATCATCCAGTTGGTACTATTTTGGAGAAACTCTATAGAGGCCACCTTGCGGTTAGCCAAGAAGTCCATCCTGCTGTCGCGTACTGAATCCCAGAAATGTTACGCGGGAATCTAGATTCGCTGCATTCGACCTTCACACAATGGGCTCACTGCACCCAACAGGATGTGCCGCTGACATCACAGATCATCCTGTGTCGGTTCCTGGAGCCCAGTGTGTTTATTTAGACTATCAGGCATTATCGTCATATCGGAGTTTGGTTCCGGGCTTGCGGCTGGAATTTCTCCTTGCTCCAGCCCTAGTGTGGCGGCGCGCACGTCTCCGTCCCGCTTATCTCGTGGCGCGTCAATCAAATCGATCGGAGACATCGAGTCGCCAGATTAACACGTCAATGTGTCGATGGAGCTCGCGATACGGCCTGTGACAGCCGCTATGCCCTCAACATTTCCAACATTCGGATCGGCATTGTGTCCTAGAAAACACTCTGCAGTTTGTCATCAGGTGATCTCTTATCTGAGAGATGTACACACTGGTCTCTATCTCTTTCCTACGCGGTTACAGTATGTATTTCAAAACAAATAAATGCCACAAATAATATTTATGTGCGGTTCACAAATAATCTGTACAGGGTCTAGTATTTAGTGTAAGCCACAATCACGCTGGTATGAAACCGCAAGTGTGAGGAGCCAGACTCCAGAATACGTACAGTTGACCGAATAATGAGCCCCTTATCTGCACACAGCCACCTGGATACTTCCACACGGTGCGTCATCCCCGCCTCTCTTATCTGCCTCGGCTGTGTGTGCTGTGAGGCACAGCGCTGCCACCATATCAGTTCTCCACCGGCGGTCGTTCTGCATCCAGATTATATATTCGCGTAGGAGAGCAACCTTTGTTAGCATTATCCCGGGAGTTAGTTCACCATTTTTTGTCTCCTTTATCCACAGCGTGGGTGTCCTGTCTGTTATGCAGTGTTGTGTTGAGTGCGAGTGAGATTATTAGTGCAGGATGCGTCTCTCGTCCAAGTCGGACTCCGCGCCGGAGCTAGTGGACCTGGAGGCGATGTTGGCGTCAGTGCAGCGCCAGATACAGGAGGAAATCGAGAGTACGGACTTTAGCGAGCCTGTGCCGGTGGTCAAACCGGCAGTCCCACCCAAAATCAGCAGACAAAATAGCGCCAACAGCTCTGACAGTGGTGGAAGCCTCGGTCAGAGGAGATACCAGAGCGGCGACCTGGTGGGCGTTGGTTCGAGACCCGTCAGCGGCCTGAGTGTGCGCAGCGCAGAGGACGCCGGTAATATGGGCCACAAAACCTTCTCGACCAGCAGCCTCAGAGCGGAGACCGGATCGGAGTACGGAGATGCCGGAAACCCGCACAGACTCGGCGTCGCGCTGCCGTCGTCGGGGACCTTCCTACTTCACATGCAAAACAAGCTGGACAGTGCATCGCGTAGTGAGTCTACAGGCAGCCTGCAGCAGTCTGTGGCCAGCTGGACCCTGCCCAGACAGAGGCGGGACGGGGGCAGCAAGGAAAACCTTGTGGAGGCCGTCGGGACTAATCAGAGGAAATCTGTGGACTCTGTTCCAGAGGCTTGGAGGAGTTACTGGGCATGGTATGTGGGGCGCAGTGTTTCCCGTTATTTTCCCCTAAACGCTTCAGGGTGCTTCTTGGTATACTGTAGTGGTACCTTTCTATCAAAATGACTGATGTGTAGTATAGAGTGCAAGTTGTTGAGTGTGGTGGTGTGTTTTCTGTTGCAGCGAGCAGTCGATTAGCAGTGCGAGGGCCTCGGTGATGGTGTACGACGACACCCTGAAGAAGTGGGTGCCCTCGGGCAGCAGCTCGGGTCTCTCCAAGGTGCACATCTACCACCACACGCAGCACAACACCTTCCGGGTGGTGGGTAGGAAGCTGAATGACCATGAGGTATGTACCCACTCTCACTATCACCATGACTGTCAATTTCTTCTTCTTCCTCTTCTTTATTTAGGCCTTGTGACCTGTAGTTTAAGAGGTGGGGTTGGCCTCTTGTGAGGAGTTGATTCCCTTAGCTGACCTTACTCCTCTTTAGTGGTCTTCCTGGGGTTGGCAGTGTGATGCCATGCTGTCCTAACCCATAATGTCATTGGAACACGACATTGTCGTGGACAAAAATTATTTGTAGAAAATCTGAAAAAATTACGAAGATTTTAAACTAGAATTTGCTTTTAGTATTCAAAGTTAGTGCTCGGTAATTTTTTTTTTTGCTTTTTTTTACCCTTATTCTTTCATACGTGTGTGTCTCATTTTTGAAAACAAACGATTACATATTTAATAGCAGCAAAAGCTGTGGGATAACAGACTAAAGAAATGACATTATTTGTTCGATTGTCTTATAAATATCGCCTTGGGTTTTTATGGGTCCCAATTTTACTTTTCTATGTTTGTGAGTGTAGACAGAATGACATTTCTTCCCGTAGCAACAGTTGTGTGTAGAAAAAATTATTCCTGCGTTGACATGTTATTGTTGTCGTAGAAACCATGACCACAGACGAAATTCATAAGTGTTAAAAATGTTTCCTGTAGTCAAATAGGTTTTGACATTTGTGTGAAAATTGTTGGGTGCTTCAGTGAGGAAACAGAGTTAAAGATGAACTTAACTAATTATTACCGACCTCGGTAGCCTAGTGGCAAAGGCTCCAACTTCAGATCGAGAGGTCCCAGGTTCGATTCCCGGTCGGGTCAGAAATTTTCAATGTGTTTTCCCTTAAAATTTCTACTCGGGGTTGGAATCCTGTCTCAGATTCGACGGGACTGGTAGAGAATGCTTCAAGCATTAAGTTCCGCCGGCTATACTGACACTTATGTATAGATGAGTGTTATTTATTTTTTTACTAGCTGACCCATCGAACTTCGTCTCGCCAAAACTCCCCCGTTCCATACTAACTGATATATTATATTATTTCATACTATTTTCAATCCATTTTTCGATTTTTTAATAGTTGTTATTCTGTTATCCGGAGCAATGAAGAATCTAATAAAACTAAACACAATAAAAATCTGTTCAGCCGATCTCGAGTTATAAGTGTTCGCACTAACCCGACTTTCTTTTACAATTATAGATGTTAACAAATTACAAAAAAGCTTGAAAAAGTACCATCAAAAACGATATTTTTAATTTCAATAATTATACCACCATCTGTAGAAAAATAGGGAAAACATTGCCCTATCTATATAATGTTTCTATCAAAATATCAATCTACGTGTTTCCTCAACAGATGTCGATGGCTGTATTGATGCCGAACCCGTTCCATACAAACTTTAATAGAATCTAATAGACATTAATAGAAGAATCTGTCGAGCCGATCTCGAGTTATAAGTGTTCGCACTAACCCGACTAATTTATATTAGAGATTATTATATTTGATAGTTAGTGTAAAGTGTATTAATCTCAAGCCAGTAATGCCCATGTTTCATCACACAATATTGATGGCATACAAAATTGTTGAAGATAGAAATGTATGAATAGCTTCTTATATAGATATAGCACGAGTCTTTGCTGTCTCTCTATTCTGTTAAACAATGTCTCATACAGATATTCAATAAATAGAATAACATGTGCATAAAATTTATCTGTCGTTATACCTAATCATAATGTAACAATACAACATGTGGGTCAACTTAGATAAACACACTTTGTGAAGCCATCTGCATCTGCATGTATCAGAATTATTGCTAATTAGTTCTTATAAATATTTACAATACCTATCCAATACAAACTCCCTTAAGGCCCCACTTAGGGGCATAGGGAGGCAACAAGAGCTCTCCATTGCGCTCGATCTTATGCAATATTTATGACCTCCTCACACACATGTCCAAATCCTTCAGCTCTGCTTCGAAGGAAGGGAGCACAGTATGAGAGGGTCTTCCTCGTCTTCGGGACCCTGATGGGAGGAATAAAAGCGCTCTCTTCGGCCAACTGTCATTGGGCATAATGGTAGAAGTGATTGGCTCACGCTGGGTGCGCCGACGTATAGCGTCGTTCGTGATGCGGTGGTACCATCTTACACCCAAAATTCTCCTGAGGCACTTCATTTCGAAACCTGATACTTTTTGTGCCTGGGCTTTGGTCAGGTGCCTATATCTGATTCAAATGGTATGGCACCTGCTGGATTTAGGGCTTCAGTTTGAGGCAGTGTTGCCACCTCTAAAAAGTCCGAGTCGTAACTTTATTTAATGACCTTTTATTTTTAGTGAACTTCCACCTTTCCGGAATTACCAAATTTTCAGACAGACATTTTTTATGTTGGTCAAAAATTTACAAAGGTGGCAACACTGGTCTACTGGAGATGTGTTTTAGGTTGTAGGTGTCTTAAGATGTTCACAATGAGTTGACATTATTTGAAATTTGCACACTGGCGAACATCCGTTATCCACACAAATAATTGATTTGGTTGGTTTATTTATATTTTTAGGTGGTGATAAACTGTGGTATTGTCCGTGGTCTCAAGTACAACCAGGCGACGGCCACCTTCCACCAATGGAGAGACTCCAGACAAGTGTATGGCCTCAACTTCTCGTGTCGGGAGGACGCAGACCTATTTGCCCGCGCCATGATGTACTCACTAGAGGTAACTGCTACTGCTTTACATCACAGCAAGTGCTAATATATTATGTATTTAGGTAGTTTATTTAGTAGACGGATGGAAGGTGTAAGAGGGAAAATGAAAGAAGGAAACTGGCTGGTAGAAGGGTTGGCGGTGCACTTAGACCTCTAATGAGAAATAAGAATGTATCTCCTAAATCTAAACAGCTGATGCACAATGCAATACTGATATCATCCATGATGTATGGTATTCCGATGAAAAATCTGAAAGTTGGTATAAATGCTGTAGAAATAAGGTCTCTATGTAGAATATGTGGAGAAAGACTGATTGATAAAACCAAGAAAGAGAATATCAGAAAGTACCGACCTCAGTAGCCTAGTCGTAGAGGCTTGGACTTCGGTTCAAGAGGTCCTGGGTTCGCTTCCCTGTCGGGTCAGAGTCTTTCAAGGTGTTTTTTCACTTGGCCTGTCTTAGATTGGGTAGGATCAGTTGACTGGAAGAGATTGCCTCAGGCAATTAATTCTGTTGGCTATCACCTTTGTATAGAGAAGTTGAATGTTAGCGTCACTACGCTACTAGAATGTCACTACTAAATTGAATAAATTGAGGTAGTTCGAGGATGTTGAGAGAATAACAAGAAGGATCTATAAATCTGAAAGAATGGCTGCCCTAGAATGGTGCTGATCTTTATGATGGTGCCCTCTTAAGGGAGGCTAAGATAGAAATACAAAGAATAGGAGACAAGGTTGAATTTGACGCAAGTGGTTTAGGTGGTTAGGAAAGAATGGAAGTGTGTACTCTCTGCCTACCCTCTCCCAGAAACAGCGTGGTACAAGTATAATGTGTGTCGGAGGAGGATAGGGCATTATTCAATGTGTTGGTATTTTTGCAGGTTTTAGCTGATAAAGCTAGTGGCAACACCATCCCACCCCCGCCCCCTGCCTTGAATGGTCACCACAACACCTCTGGTGGTCACTACGATGACGACATGGGATACAGGTGAGAGACATACTTGACCATTTGACCATATGATTAATACGAGGGTCCAAATCCACCATACACTCTTTAATATTGATCAAAGTATAGACTTACATGTTGTGTTTTTATTTGTATTTCAGAATAGCTAATCAAGAGCGTAATTCCAGATCAATGACCAGAGAGGATGCGGCCATCATACAGCAGCAACACCACCAGCAACAGCAGCAACTGAACAACCAGCAACAGCCACCCCAGCAGCAGATGATGAACAGCCAACAGATGGCCGTCCAGCAACAGCAGCAGCTGATGAACAGCCAGCAGAGTATATACGGGCAGCAACAGCAGCAGCAGAGCATATACCAGCAACAGCAGCAGGTGGTGAACCAGATGGCCAGCATGGGGCTCAACCAGCAGAGCCCCATGGTGCCCCAACCACCGCCCCACGCCCACTCCGTGCCTGTCCAGCAGCAGAACAATGTCCAGCACAACTCCCACACGCACCACAGGACCAGCAGGTGACTACACTCTCTTTTATAAGGTCCGGATTCTTCTTCCTTTGTCTTCAAAGGCAAAATATTCCAGTGTCTCTGGCATGGTGAAGTATTTGGATCTGAAATGTTATCTTAATAATATGTCACTACTTTTTCCCATAGACATTTTAATAATTTATATACTGATAAATTAATTACCTATTTAACCAATATAATTCCTACCCATGCATCTGTTTTATACGATATACATTATGTCAATCACACCAACTGTCAAACAACTGACAGATGTCAAACGCCAATCAAAATTCGAAAATAGAAAAGTATATCTCGATAAAGCACTCTTTGTTAAGTTTAACAAAAATGTTCTAACGTCCCTCGCAACTTTCTTGACTTTTTCTTTCATAAGACCTCCTGAGCAAACACAACAAAAAGAATTGGCTTATCAGCCGTTAACGTGTGAGCAGATCCCAGGTTTGATCCCGGTTTTTCTATTTTTGTATGTGTAAATAGTATTATTCACTTGAAACTTCTACCAGAGTTAACCTGTCGTAGATGGGACAGGAGCGGCCGACTGGAAGAAATTGACACCTTATATAGAAAAGTGTGAATTTTTTTTGTTTCATTTTATTGATCCAGCCACAAAAGGGTTATAAGTCAGTTTTTTACATAGGACCTTTTTCCTAACTTTTAAAGCAAGGTTTACATGAATTTGTCACAACTTGTTGCTTTGTTTTGACAAAATGTACATGTGAATAATATAATGAACTAATTTGGATTATGTGCATTGCAGCGCCCCAATGTCCGCAGCCATGTCTCTGCCCCCCGCCCCGCCTCCAGTGCCCCCGCATCAGAACCTAGTCTCGCACAATGTAAGTACCTACCTCCTTAGACTATACTAGAGTGTCTTCCGTCTTGTTAATGCAGTGTTGTGTCTTGTGTATGATTTGCTGGTTGTTTACTTTACTTGTCTTCTTGATGTGTCTGTTTCAGTCTCCGGCCCCTCCACCGCCCACGCCTCCCGCGCCACCACCAATGCAGGTTGGTGTCAGCCCTCACTTATCTATCTTCTTAACAGGGTTGACTGGATGAAATCCCTCCAATACACAATGATAAGCTAACTTCTTGTTGCAAACATTACACAATGTACTACGTGTAAGGGTGTGTTTACACCAAAAGAACAACATAGAGCCAGAGATGGAAAATAGAGCACATATTCTTGATCATTGATTTTATGTTCATTTGGTATAAACACACCCTTACATGTGGCATTTAGAACAAAATTAAAAAAATATCATGTCACATTTTTCTTTGTGAGCAACGGAGGTGGAAATATTCAAAAAGTACTTGATTGCGCTTCATCATACGTTTTTTTATAATCCTCAACTAACAGTCCACCATTTCTGATTTTTAGTGTTGTGGTGGGCATTTCTATAAACTGATTTGTTTGTTTTTGGGAATATTACTCGTTATTTTGCTAGATTTGACAAACATTAACTAGATATTGTTATGTTTGGATTGTTGTTTTTATCTTTTATAATTTCTTTTTAAAATTATCAATTATTTTGGATTGAGTTTAATAGAAGTCAAATTACAAAATATTTTTCGTTCATACCCAAAAATTCAACTAAAAATATGAGTGCACATAATATATTTGTTTATTTTTTTTCAAAAATATATCCATTACAAATAAAAATGATGAGAATCCACTTGTCAAAGAGGATTCCTATTCACATTTTGGTTCAAACGAATGAGATGAAAGTTGAATTCAAAATAGATTTACTTCTGTGTCTTGTGGTTGGTTAGCTGTGCACTACAAAATGACAGTCAAACACACCTTTCACTCTAATAAGTTAATATGAACTTTCTTAAAAAAATTTATAGATAATATATCAGTTGTTATCTGCCTGTTTAGTCATGGATAAGGGAATTCTCCTTATTTACCTGTGAAAGTAAGTGCTGGGAATGTTAGTGTTGGACTGGTCTTTGTGAGAGCAGCGTGTAATTTGTTTATTCAAAAATGTCTAAGCTTCCTCCAACTAGAAACTTCTTGTCACACTGCCCTAACTATTTTATAACGCAAAAAGACAGTGGCGGACAAATAAAACCTGTCAGTAATCCGGTATGTGGCTTGTGCATCTTCGTTTAATTGTCCTTTTGTAATGATGAATCTTTATTGACACATTTTGACGCCCCATGTTCTGAAGTGCAGCGTCTATAATAATAGTAATAGATGTTTTATTGAACTGTGAAGGTTTACAAAGCTACCATGTATTAATAAAGTTGTTAACTTTGCAGGGTGGAGCCCCTCCCCCGCCCCCCTGTCCCCCAGCTGCAGGAGGGGGTCCCCCGCCTCCCCCACCACCCCCATCAGGAACAGTGGCCCCCCCACCAGCCACGTCTCTAGCGGCGCAGCTACAGCATGCTCGACTGCGTAAAGCGGGAGCTGGCCCTGGTGGAACGCAGAACCAGCCACCCTCACAGCAGCCCCAGGAGAACAGTGGCTCCAGTACCTCGTCGGGGGGAAGTTCGGCGGGAGGCAAAGCTACCACACCAACCCCTATGCACTCTATGATGAACGAAATGGCCAGGACGTTGGCAAGAAGACGAGCGCAGGTGGATAAGAGTGAGGTAAGACAACTCTTTCTACACTTTCCTTCCGTACTATACAGACCTCTTTAGGCTAATCAAGAGGTCCTGGGTTCCATTCTCAGTCGTGTTAGAGTTTTCCAAAATGTTTTTTCACTTGAAATTTCTATAGCGACTATTACGACTTACCAACCAAAATGAACTTGTTGCTCGTTCCGCCCCTGGAATCCATCTAGGCTGACTCTTTACCATCATGCTGTTAGGAGCTGCTGCGGAGCCAACTTCCTCCTCCCATACCTTTCACTCCTTCAAAATATCACATAAGGACATTATTTCAATTTTAAACAGAATCCCCTCTCTCTTCCTCTGTTATTTATGTATTATGTATATATATCTTATCTACATATCTTTTACGTTATCAATATTTACTTTTTTTATTGAGACATTTTATGTGTGATAAGTTATATTTATGAGTTTTTAAGTGGAAGAATTATCCATGATGCGGTTAAAAGTAATGAGAATCTCTTTATTTTCACAAAGCCAAAAAGAGATTTAAATACAATACAAAGATGTTATGGACAGATAAATTTGGTAAGGGTGTGTTTACACCAAACTAACATAGAGCCAGAGTTCCATAATCTAACTATATAAATGAAAGGCGGGTTAGTGCAAACACTTATAACTAGAGATCGGCTAAACAGATTCTTCCAATGTTTAGTTTATTGGATTCTTCTCCACTCCGGATAACAGAATAACTAATAAAAAGTTGAAAAAAAAAATGGATAAGACATGATATTAAAGTTAGTATGGAACAGATTTCCTGCGACGCTAACGCCATCTATGAAAAATTGTACGGCAACAAAATTATTGTTTACCTGACAACTATTGACATTAAAAATATTGGTTTATAAATAAATAAAACTAACTTTGCAGTATTACAATAGATTATATTATTTTTTATCCGAAATATATTTTCGGTCAACTACGCGACCATCGTCAGCGTAGAGAGTTTATTGGACTGCAATTAGTCCACGTCTGTCGGGTAGGCTAGTAGAGTATAATTTCTTGTTCGTTGTCGTTTCCATGGTGTCCAATATCAACCATAAAAGAAAAAATGCTCTTATTTTTGGCTCTGGCTGTATGTTTGTTTGGTGTAAATGCACGCTTATTTGCCATCTATTGAGTAAATTGTGTAAGTTGTAGTTTTGGTTACTCTCAGATAGATGGCGGTAATTGTGTAAATTTTCAATCTTTATGCATAGATTTATCCAGTATGCTGTATTTTTATTTTTACTGGGTTGACTTGCAGCAGTTGCAGTCCTTAAATTTGATTGCTCTCGTTCTCAATAATTTCCAACTTTTAGCTCTATATTTCATTAATTTTTATGTATCTACTTGTAAACATGTCGAAAATTCTCATGATTGGGAGTTTTGGAGATTTAAACATTACCACCTAATGGCGAACGTTGTTAACGTAAAGTGATCACACTAAGCCAGTCTTCGAAATAACAGTAGAAGACGGTCGTAAGCCCGTAGTGGTATCATCAGTAATGAATAATTGTTAGAGTTATTAGTTGTTACATATTCTTTTCGAGATAAGCCTGTCCATATTGCACAAATAAGTTTTTCATGTGTTGTTGTAAACTTCCAGGAGAGTGGACAAGATTCGGTGAAGAATTGGGAGAAATCAGCCACCCTGCCCCACAGACTGGGCAGCAACGGCTCCGTGCTGAACAACATCAATAATAACAATGGGGTGGCCTCTGGGAACAGCGTGACCACCAATGGTAACAACTCCTCGGCCAACAGCACGGGCGTGGACAGTCTGGACACCAAGGCCAGGAGACGGATGGCCTCAGCTAGCGAGGAGACAATACTCAAGGTGAATATTATCTGCAATTGGAAGAATATAGTAGCTAATACTGCCAAAAGTGGAAGGTGCCAATAAATCAGTGTACGAAAGAGAACATTATTCTGTTTTACGAATGACTCTTATGAGACATAGCCGTGTAACAAGCTAACAAATTAATCGTAAAAAAATTTATGCCTTGCAGATAAATATAGAGATATACAAAAATGGATATAGTCATATCCTGGCGCCAACTATATGACAGTAGTAGCTGTATACAAAGTTGGTTGCTCTAATTGTTTTCAAAAAAAAATCCAACAGGTGGCTCTATACCTCATTAACATCATCTACTTGTTATATACACCCAGTGGTCACCGTCTCTACACGGACGCAGTTTCTAATCCTCTCCGGAGCAGTCGCAGTCTTTAAATTTGGTTGCTCTCTTGTTCTCAATATTTTACAACGTTTTTTCTCTAAATTTCATTAATTATTAAATATTTACTTGTTGTGTACATGAGATTTTTGACACGTTGAACATGTTGAAATTTCTCATAATATTCGGGAATTTGAACATTACCACCTAATGGCGAACATTGTTATTGTAAAGTGATAACAAGCCTTCGAAATAATAGTAGAAGACGGCCGTAAGCCCGTAGTGGTTTGTTAATACCATTGAAAAATCAAGTCAGTTATCGGTTGTTGATATATCGATAAAATATTTAATCTATGACTAGTTTGTAAATACAAACTTAATCATAGTCATGAAATACAAATACATTTTGTTTAACAGATTTCATAGGAGAGTCCTAGTTAATATATTTTAATTAATTTTTTAACAAGATAAAAATATTTTAAATTTTTTACCCAAATAACCCTTTTCAAATTCTTCCTCTTGATATTAATATTAGAAATTAGGTTCTCCTTTTTGTATTTTTAACTCTAAACATTGGAAGAGCCCACAAAGTGACAAATATAAATGATACATCATAATGGTGTGGTGTGTTGCAGGTGAACGGGTCAGGCGACATGGTGTGCATCGGCCCCGGAGAGTGGGAGGCCTTCAAGCAGGAGCTGCTGAGGGAAGTCAGAATGCAGGTCAACTCTATCAAGCAGGAAATTATTGATGGTCAGTTCACTTCCTCCACATTTCTCTTTCTATCTTATCCACTCAACACATTGCTCTGTGCTACGACAGACAATAACTTCGTTCATTCATTGTTAGTCGAAAGCTTGAGGAATTCCTTAACAAATGAAATTTATGTTTTACTGTAGAACAAACTATAATGAAATAGTTTACTTTTGTAAATTTTGCCTCTGAGGTCCAACAACCAGCGCATCCTTTCAATCCCGGTACACGGATCAACTTTCGTCTCGAACTCTTTTGCAGTTCAGGGCGCTCAGTGCTGGAATAATCTCCCATCGAACCTTAGACTGACCCAAAGTCTGACGTCGTTCAAGCGAGCTGTTAAAGAGATGATGATCTCCTCAAATACAGTCTCTGTGTCCTAAAATCCCATCTATCTTCCCTCTCTCGTTTGAGTTTGTTCTCTTTTTTGTATTCTTTGCTTTGTTATTTTTTTTTCTTTATATTGGGGTTAGTTGTTAGAGATCGCAACTTCATTGTGGTAAGCTCGCTCTCTGTATGTTGATTCTATGATGTTTTGTACAGTTTCATTATAATTTACGGCTTGGCTGGAAAAAAGGACGTAATTGGAGGCTATCTCATCTACCTAAACATCATTTTGATCATTATAATTCCTGTTAAGATAATAATTAAGAAAAGTTAAAATTCTCTGTGTAGAAATCATAGGTTCGAGTTTTTTAGTGTACAAATCTCTTTACATTCTGTTAATAGTAAATCAGCTATGTTGTATAAGAGATTTGTCCTTTTTGGTTATTTCAATTGTTTTCTTTATTCCAGCTATAAAAATGGAACTGACAAGAAGGTAATTGCGTCTCAGCCATTCTTCATCTCTCTGCGAGGCCAGGGGTCCGGATCCCTTCTGAAGAGTGACAAGGACGGCACAGATGGAGACCTCCACCACAACACGGCCACCTCACAGGACCCGCCCGCATCTGGATCACACTTCATCATTCCACATCCTGTCTCCTTCACACTTCATATTCTGTTTGTTTGGCCAATTATCAATTTCGTATGTTGTTAAAATACATGTAATATTCATTGAGTTATATGTACTAGGTGCTAGAAGTGGCATCTCGTTATAAAATGGAGCAATGGAAAGGAAGCCGTGTAGGATGCAACGCAACAATCTTTTCGATTATAGTTCATAGCATTTTCTGTGATATTTTTATTTAGATACCTTTTTCAAGTTTCTTGAAAATGCAAAATAGTAAAAATGTGTTATTTGCTATCCTGCTCTTCAAAATAATTTAAAACAACCAGACAAAAACAATTTATTGTCATAGGAAATTGATACACCATAAATTTTTGACATATTTTGTTCCAAATGCTGTTTCTAGTACATAGTGCATATGAATTCAATGGTGACAGTTTATTGAATCGGATGGTCGCACATTCCATCTCTCTGAAAAAAATAGTTGATAAATTACATTCTGACATTAAGGAAAAATACGTTTTGACCATTCCCAAAGATACTTTTTTTTTTAAGTATTGCAGCTCCGAAACGAACTATGAAAGCGTTTACAATAATTAGTGATAATTTGGGTCGTGTGGAGCGAGCACGGTGGCCTGGAGATTGAGTACTTAATAAAATTAAAAGGTTAATAGAGAGTAGAATTTGAGTGACGTGCGCGTGTGTACATAGGGAGGAAGTTACATTGACTGATCAAGCGATTTCTTATTTCATAAAATTGGGTTAATGTATTATAGTAAAGCAATATATAATATATAGTATAAACATACACCTACTCTAGAACATTTTATACATTCATAAACAATATATTATGATATTATATAATATTGGGATAGTTGTTTCACACGTCTAGTAGCCGTTTTCTATTTAACTTAAAGGTCTTTAAAGTCCCCTAACGGATAAATAGTCCCCCCTCGTACGTAAGATCATCTTTTACCGTATTATATACACACTGGTGTGCCAATTAATGTGAACATGAGGGGTAAAGAAATTAGAAAGAACAGCTTTGAGAGGAAATTACAGATTTTTGTACCACTTTTAGGTTTTAAATTTTCTTGGGATCTTTTCATAATGGATTCTGTTGTTATTCTTGTTTCCAACACGTTTCTTTTTCTTTCAGTTTTCGAATTCTAATTGCGAAATTCTTTGTTAGCAAAAATAGAAATCGGGCGAATTTTTAGGCCATTGTGATACATTTGTTTATTTTTTGCAAAATATTGATGTACCTATTTATTCCCTAAAATTGTTTCGGAAGTCAGACTAAAGACGATTAAAGCAGTATTGTATGTTTGGTTTGAATAATTAAAAAAAATATCATAAAAACCATACCAGAAAGGTCACAAGAAAATTTAAAAGCTAAAAGAAAAAAAAAATTGTATAAAATAATTCTGCCTTTTTCTCTAAAAGCTGTTGTTTTGTTGTAAGCCGTGTTCACATGAATTGGCACACTAGTGTAGCTAATGGGAGCGCTGTGTGTCTTCGAGATTAGGTGAGGAGCGCCGTCTCTGGTTAGGTTAGGTCCCCCATTTACCATTCTACGTTACCCACATTTACTATAACACAATGGTGCCAAAATGTGTTGCTATGAACTAGCAACGACCCGTGTCTCTTTGTTAGTTTGTCCGTCAGGATCTTAACTCCTTGTGAATATTCTATTTATCATATTATATCCACTGCGTTTTCGTCAAAGACATATATTTGTGCAATTTTTACGCCAGAAGCAAAAAAACCTGTTATGCCGACCGATAATACGAAAAAAATGTTTCTTTTTTACTGTTTGCAAATATGCTTCTTTTACCATATTGCGAAATTCAAGACAAAAAAATGTATAAGTAGTTGAGATATTAGCAAAAATATGATTAAAATGTTTTTCGAGTCCTTTGACATCTGCGTTTGCAATAGGAAACAACACACACATGTTTTTTACCAGATTGCTATGGTTTGGGGTTTTGCTTTTAAGTCTTTCAATTGCATTTTTAAGCGGGACTTGTTTGCGGCTCAAATCTTTATATTGAAATGTTTCTTTGAAATAAATTTAAAATGAGACAACCAATTTTGGAAATAACGTGGGTTAAAAAAATATAATAAGGCGTTTGACCAAAACACAGTGCAGTGGATATGTTTGACACTTCTTATTTATTTTTAGTGTAAGAAAGTACCGCCCCGCCGTCTGTACTTTAACTATTCTTATCTAAAAAAATCTCAACTAGATAAAACCCTTCCGCAGTGGACCCTAGTGTATTTATATACACAATGTTGAGGGTAAAACGAAAACCGGTTTTGAACCACAACCAGCCAGCCAGTGGTTCCTAGTAACAGCAATACATAATAAATAAATGATTGTATGTAACATACTGTGTTATACATACTTGTATTTATCTAAGTCATTATTTTTTACTGTTTATATATAACATATTTGTATATACTACATCATAATATTTAACATATTATTATTTGTTAAGTGCTGCTTATATTTTATATGTTAGGAATTATTTCAGACGGTTTTTACAGTTTTATGAATATATATTTTTTATTTACATACTGGCAACGCAAACAGCACATGGGTATTCACGAAAATGTTGAGCTCGAAATAAACTTTATTATTTTCTCAAAGGGTATTATTACTCTAAAAAATTAGTATTAAGATTAATCTACACATTTTTTTCGCAACTTACGTATCTATAAGTATTGTATTTTATTTTTGTTAGTTATGAATCGAGAAAATTTTGTGAGACGTTCTATAGAAAATAAAATCACTCAAAAAGCTTGATAAAGTAGTTAATCTATTTGAATAAAATTTATTCTACAATGGATTAAGTAAAAATGACCTGACTTGTTCTTAAACTTAAACTTTTTCGTAAATTACCCTGCTGTTGTCGTATTTGTAACAAAAAACTGTTGCATTTGAAATGAAAGCACAAGACAAAAGTATTAACTCTTCGAGTGGGTGGTGATTCTGTTGAAAAAGCACAATGCGATCCGACTGCTCTCCAGAGAGTCAGAGTGGATTTATTCTCGACATATTTCAGAGCCACCCGTATTAAGCTACTTTATGAATTATTATTATTGTATTTAGAGCAAGTATTATAGTTTTATAAATTGTTTTTTGGTGCTTGAATATCGTAATAACTTAGATCACGACATGATGATGATATATTTATTGTTACTTTAAGTTCTTACATTAAAATTAACAAGACACGTTTGTAAGATGATCTCTCGTCATCACTGCCCCCGGTGGTGGCTGGTTTGCTTTCCGCTGATTCAGTTACTCTTAGTATTATTGATTTGTTTAAGTGCTGTATGCTATAATGTATTTATACATATTAATTATTAATAATTTATGTAATATTGATTTGTATTTGATATGAATTACTTCTTGGTTTCCAAAGATTACTTTACTATTTTTATCTGCTATTATTGATACCGCGTTATTCCATGGATATCAAATTTAGTTTTAATTACGTCGTAAGTTTTTTCCAAATGTCGGTCTCACCAACATTTTCTTTCTTTAATTCCGTGCCATGCATTATTAATTTTACCTGAATATTTCCATTTCTGCCCGACAGAATTCTTCCAAGAAAATGTTTTGACGAGCCTTTTTGATTATTCCAAAAGACGTAAATAATATTTTTAAAAAATGATTATTTCTATTGTAATTTATTTATTTATGTTATTCAAGTTTAAGTAGAATATATTTTCATACTTTTTGTAATAATTAATTTGTAAGATGGAATAAATTTGTAATAATTAATTAATATTATATTGTTTTGTAACAATGTTCCGAAGACGGTGACCAGGAGAGCCAACAGCCCGCATGTTGTCAGGAATGCACATAACCTCAAACCATGTGACAACGAACTAGCATGGAATTAATTTGACAGGTCGAGTACTTGCGTATGCGGTCATGTCCTTATAAATTCACATGACGAATAAAATTATTTAGATAGATTGATTATACTAAGAAATTTACACCCGTGCGGGGTGCTCAGACACTCTGCGGGGCTCTCTGGGACCCTGGCAATCCTTTTTTTACCATTTTATATACAAACGAAAGGACTGAGTGGAGGGAGTGACGACACTCGGAGGGCCCCGCGCGCCCCGCCACCCATATACTACTTGGTAAGGTAAACATAACCTAACTATGAAAATGATAAACCTAAGAGATAAGTGTTTTTTTGTATTATTTATATAATCGCTTCCTTAATGTTGTAAATATATCAAAATATATAATGCATCCGTCTACTTATTTCATGTAACCCGCATCTTTTGTAACTTATTGTTTTCCATCCGTCAAATCCCAGGTATGGAATTATGTATCTTTCCATAATTTTTTTAATTCTTACCGTGAAATTCCCCATCGAAAGAATTTCAGTAATTCGATAGAGTTATGGACGTCTGGAGTCCGACAGTTCTCCTTGGCATTGCTTGTTGGGTGGATTTTGCTCCGAATTGTTTGAGTACCTACATGTTGTAACTATAACATTTGTCACTCACTAAAATTATTATATATTTTTTAATTTAAATGAATCTGTGCTCACTCCAAGTGAACACAAATACACTCTGTGACTCTTTCACAGTAAGCTACTTTTAAAGCTTGTGTGTTGTGAAAGAGGAAGACGGTCGGCAACTGGGATTGAACCACAACCTCCAATGCAAAACATGAAAGTCGGTGTCGTAAATGCTTGGCTACCAACCTCAACCGTTTTGTTTACATTTTATAATTTTGGAGTTGGTAGGTAGAAAGGTTTGCAGTTTGACATGGGCAGAACAAATCATCTATCATCATCATCACTCCCTCAAGAGTGGATTGCCGTATTTAAAGAAGAAGAAAAAAGCTGAGACAAGATGAAAAGAATCGAACTTGATATCTCTTAATAATGAATCTCCAGCCTTGCGTCAACTGGACTACCAAGGTGGTGACTAAAAGAGTAAAAAAAAAAGCAAAAAATATTTTTTTACATAGTTTTATTCAATATTGGATAAACATCGAGAATATTCCATACGCTAACGTCATTTTACTAACATATCAAAAAAATCACAACAGAATAGAATTTCTTTAGCTGACATCGTCAGAGAGCGTGTGGGATACTCTGGATCAATGATAATTACAAGTAGATACAAAGAATAACACTAAAATACTATACAACGCATCCATTACATAACATAAGAATAAATTCTATAAACTAAGATGGTTTTTGGGACCATTTGCAGATTACCCACAAACAATGCTTTAAAATCAGATCCATATTAGATGATTTCATCCAATCAACCAACGACAAAACAACTTTTAAAAAATTCAACCCTAATCAATATTAGAAATATAATTTTACGGGGTATAAAGAATAATATATAAGATCACTTTTATATAATGCAATTAAAATAAAGGAGCAAATATAATAAAAATATAATGGATATAAATAAATTCTATAATGACTTAATTATGAAGATGTCTAACATCCAACAGTTATAATTCTAACGTACAATATTTTCGTTGGTTGTACATTCATAATATTTTAAACCAATAATAATTTCAAAACATGAGATATTTTCAATACAATTCATTCAATATTATGATACAATTTACCAAATATACAAACAAAGCACTCTTAAAAATACAGAGTAAAACATTCAACATATTATTTAAGGTTAAATTCAAAATTATTTTTTGAGCATTTCCTTCAATAAACGAGAACCATTTCCTGTAAAGATTGATTAAACCAATTTGCTTCAACACAAACCGAGATCAAATCAAATAATAATACAGCAGGCTCCGGATATTTTGATCACGTTTGTCCCAGTGTGTTTTGATTCTATTAACCGGCGGCCATATAGGTACAAAGTACACACAAACATTATGTAAGAAAGGTTTTTATGACAAAAATCGACAAGAAATTGAGAGAAGAAGTCTGTTCCATTGTCTCAGACAGTTCTAAAATCTGTGACTTCAATCAAGCAATTGTATAAAAAAATGTACCTACATCACTAGCAAGTGTTTCGCGCCTTTAAAACGTCTGGGAGATTTGCTCTTTCCAAAAACTAAAATGTAATCAGTCAGTCATAGAGCATTTTAAAAGTGCCCGCCGTTATTCGGTCTTTTATATTTTTGCCTGTTCCAGGGTTCCAAGTTTTTTATCACCATTCAATAAACAAACTCATGCAGAGAAGGAAACAATTGTAAACTGAGCTTGACTATTAGCTATAAATCTTTTCTAATGTACAATTTATCTATTGAGTCGAAATTGAAAAAAAAATGCGCGACCGTGGTAAAAATATATTGTGTTGTAAATTTTTTGAATAATTGATTCTATTATCCGATAGAAATTGTATGAAATTCTTCATTTGGAATGGGGACTTTGACTTTTGATTCTATAAAGCGGCTGATGCTATTAACCAGTGATCACAATAACCGGCGCCTACTGTACTGTATTTTATATTTTGATTGCTTATTTTCACATCTGCATTTCTTTACTAATCGAAATCTAAAGGTAGATAAAATAATGGTACAATACGGTGAATCTTCTCTATATTACATACTAGATGACTCCGTAACACCTATATCTTGAACTTATACAAAAACTCTGAAACCGAAATTAGTCAAATCGAGTTTTAGCTAGACTTGGACAGCACAGTTTTATATATAAGATTTTGCAATCACTTTTTTTTTAAGAATTTGACTCACTCAAAAGTGAACACTTTTGACATCTGACATCACACTAAGTGAAGGCTGGGAATCGAAACATAGATCTTCGTTCAATATGTCGAACGCGTGAAATCACACATTTTTTCGTTGATCTTTAGAATTTTCATGGAGAAAAAAAGACAACCTTTTTGGAAAAATTTACCATAACATCATATATTTTACTAGTATTGCGACACCGACCACGGATGCCTAGTTGTACTGGCATGGACTTCAGATCGTGAGGTCCCAGGTTCGACTCCCGATCGAGTCAGAGTTTTTCAAAATGTTTTTACACTCAAAATTTCTACCCGGGTTTGGCCTGTTTCAGATTGGACGAGACCGTTTGATTGGAAAAAATTGCCTCAGGTAATAAGTTCCGCCGGCTATACTGACACCTTTGTGTAGAAAAGTGTTAATTTATTATTATTGCACGTAAAGAGACGATTCACTGTGTTACAATAGAGTCATCCATTAATCACATGAGCTCCAACTCACAAAATATTACAAGGAGATATAGTGAGAGTATCACATGTATTTATTTTTTCTTACTAAGAATAACTTCTACACTGGAAAATAGTATTTATTGCGGAAAAAGTAGAAATTTATTTACATTTTCCTATACTTATGTTTTTTTTACATTATTACAATTTTTTTTCTACCAATAAAATAAATACACGTAATTTTGGTTCGTAGATGGGGGGGGGTTTAGTTTCAACATATACACCAGAGGGAGGGGGACTAGAAAATTGACAAAAATAATCATGTGATTAACGGAAGAGCCAATGAGTATTTATGGAATATTTATCAACAAAGTAGGTATTTGCATTTCATGCAGGTTTTGTTGAAAACTTATTGTCATGGGAACTGACAACGGACACTATAGAAGTGATGGGATGCAGATATTATAAAAGTCCCATAAAAGAGATTTAACATCAAATATTATATTATATACATCAACAGCTGAAGACAAAAATAACGACATGTTGAAACAGTCAATATGAAAATTCTACTCCGTACAATATTATTTCAATTCATTCATTTTCAATTTTTATAGTACAAAATTTCTAACAACTAGACATACCTATATAATTTTTAATTAAATAAAGCTAATTTTGTTTCATCTATCTACAATCTTAGATTTAAACCACAGTAAACGATTAATATTTTGTGGAGACATTTACTTAATACATCCATGACAAAAACTATTCGCATGATGGATTCATAATAAAAACTATATCCACCTATTGATTAAAATGTACTAAATGCAGGATGGGACAACATTTTCAAAATATTATGTCACATTTTAGGTTTATAAAGTACCGAAAGAAGTGAAATAACAACTATGTTAGACAGGTACACTTTCATTGCGATAATGAGAATATTCTTTCGTCAGGGCGGAGCCTATTTTTAACGGTTTCTTTATTTTTAGCCTGTCTCTTTCCATCTCATTATTTTGAATGATTGTTCAAAGAGAGATAGGTAGCTAGAATACAATTATTAAATTAGTGTCCAGTATACAAAGTGTAAAGAAGGAAGATTGGGTACATTTGAAATTTCTACAACTTTTTATAGAACAAAGACCATTGAAGAGTGACAGCAAATCAACTTTGTTCCATTGTCCCATTTCAATACAATCACCATTTTATATTGTCAGGTTTGTATATTTACAAAGTGAAAGTTTGTGTTAACAGATTAAATGGTCTATTCCCTATCAGATCCGCTAAAAATTAGCATCAACTAAAAATTTTAATTTCGCGGGCAATTCCACGTGATTTCAACCAATCCAAACAATATTCCTTAAGAAATCGATCCAAGTGAATATAGCTGCAAGCGATTTCAAACGAATAATTTCCCCATGTCAAAATTATCATCATGGCCGCCAAATTTCCTTTTTCTCAAACAAATTCATCTTGATTAAGAACTATAACACTATTAACCTATCTTTTGTGACGAAAACAAGAGCAAAATGATAAATGTATTTACTGAAAATAGTAACTTATTTTGTTTTGATTGTTGTTTTTAAGAGAGGTGACTGAAAAAAAAAGACACAATTTTGACATGATATAAGAGGTGTCTCTAAAATTATGACGGGTCTTTCTAAGGTGCCGCTTAAATCAATCGAATAGGGGGACATTTTAGAGGAATTTTGATAATTTAAGTGGAACAGTCAGTTAAAAGTTCTTTTTTGGCGGATTCTTAATTTTAGCGGATCTGATAGCGAATAGGGGTAGAAAACAACTTAGTTTGCACTTTCATAAAATATAATCGGATCTCGAGTGCTTTTCTTACTGAAAAGACTGTGATTTTTTTAGAATTAAAAAATCACACATTATAGATATAAATATAGATATCAGTTACTAAATGCAATAAGTAATGCATCTCTCAGAATACAAACAAAAGTTGATAAAATAGTCAACCACAAAAAGCACCATAGCTCCGTACCACTGCTCGAATCCACAATAATAATTATTAGCAGATAGTAAAATAACATACAAGGAGAATCTATATAATATGTGCGTAACATTAGATAAATGCAACAGTAATTTGTACAACAGAAAAATATGTTTCGGACAGTAAGATATGATTGTTGTGGACGGCAGGAAGCAAAACATTGGACAGTGCATTTTGATTATTAATTAAACTAAAACTATACAAGTAATACATCATTACAGTGTAAACGGAATCTCATATAACAAAAATATTTCAATATGTACTTCAGAATATATACATACAAATATGTTTATTTATGATTTACTTGCAATTTTTTTTAAAATTATCTAAAGTTGGGTTTAGAAATAAAATTTGACCATTCAGAATGGTGAACGTTCTTAAAATAATGTGATACAACCAGCAGTTGTATACAGCCGTAACCAAAACATTAACAATTTGAACAATATAAGTGCAATGTTTGCAAATAATGGTTGGTAATATATAAGCATAATGCAAAGGAAACAAGAATCTATATCTGTATATAGAGCAATGACAAAAAACACACCTAGCAATCAATTGCTAATTATCACCTTTCGTTAATTTTCAGAAATTCAATTTTTAGAACCACTGGACAGATAAAAAGTGAAATTTGGAATGTTATCAATTGATTTTTTTTAACAAATAAGTTTGGAAACCAGTGGCAAAGATTCCGAATTTTTACACTAGTAAAGAAAGTTGTTCGTCAGTATCAAATACAAACACAAAAAAGCACATTTTATTGAAAAAATATTACTTTTTTCTGTTTATTTGGTAAAGCTACGAGGAATTCGGTCATATGGATGATGCTTCTACACTCTTGAGTAATTATGTAAATGAAATATATGTGTTGTGAAGGAAATTTAGTTGAAATATGAACAAGATTTTCTGTTTACGAATGATTTGGAATGAGGCAAATGGCGCGACAATCAAAGCTTCGGAAATGTAACTACTCAGTACATTAACATCTATATTTGAAGTCGAGATGGTTTGACTGTATGCGGAGAATCAATAAAAGAAAATTAGTCTTTACTTCCGATCATGAACGGAATTAAAATGATGTAGGTACCTACAATGACATACATTCAAAATGACGGTCATTATCTAAAGTTAAATCTCAGTACAAACTAACATTGTATAAAAATGTTCTACATACTAAAAATAGCTTTGTTTCAATAGTTGATTTGGGTGTCGGCTAAACTATTTACTTAAATTCGGTTTCAATAAGTAAAACGAACATTTAAAAAAAAATTAGTTAAACTAAATAAAAAAATCGATACATTTAGTACAATAATAATAATAATTATTAACTGACTAGTGGAGTAATACAAAAATTAAACTAAAATAATAATAAAAAAATATTAATATTGCAAGAAAATATTATGATGTAAGTTAGAAGTCATTATCACTGGAAGCATCCTGGTAGCCGGCTTCACAAGCGCTGTGCTCCATCAGCGACATCTTGGTGTTGGCCACTTGGCTCATGGGACCGTGGAATGATTGCGACCGGAGTACAGAACTGCTGGAATCACAAACCACACCCACCATTAGACCATACCGTGACAAACGGAATGAAAGATTGAGGATATACATAATAGAAAGTGGTCGTTATTACAAAGAAACAGTAAGGACAACGGAATGAACATTGCCAGCATGATATTGTCTTCGTACTGTCTGTCGGGTTCTTCGTTTGTTTGAAGAAGCTTAGAGCAAACGCTGTCGAAGATTTTCAAACGATTAGAATTTCTGGCACATGATTTATTTTCGTTCATCCTGCAAGACAAATATTTTACGTTAATCAGAGATACTTGAGATGAATTTCTCCAATATTTAGTCAAAATGGTCTGAAAAAGGCCAGAATTTCACCAACTAGTGGTATAGGCATTAACTTTCGATTAACAGATCCTGGGTACAATTCCTGGGGAAAATTATTTTCTAACTAACCAGGATTGTTTAAAAATTGGGCCTGTCTCAAATTGGACAGGACTGATTGACTGGAGAAAATTGAGGCAAAGAATTCCGCCGGCTATACTGACACCTTTATATAGAGAAGTGTTGGTTTATTTATTTAAAATTAGGTGCAAGACACCCACACACCATATTGTGAGAAAAGTGTGAACTACTTGGTGAGTTGTGAATTGCTAATTTTGTGTCTTGAAACTCCACACAAATAAGTTGAAAAATATTGAACGCCTCTACGCTAGGATTTGAACATAAGTCTAGCGTAATAAACACGGGTGGCATATAACAGTTTCTATAAAGTATGTAAAAAAATATGATTTTGTTACAAATTTAAAAAGCATAGGATAAAATCATATTTTACCTATTCTACCAACTTCAATGCTGTTTAAATTAAAATACACAAAAACTTTGTCAGTTCTACTTTTGAGTATGTATATTTGGTTAAAACGTTTTCGGAGAACCGTCAACCTAATCGTAACCTAAGCGATATTTTAATAGTTTACATTAGGGGGCGTTCAAGTATTACGAAACGCAATTTTTGAAGATTTTTTACCCCCCCTCCCCCCCATGTAACGCGCCGTAACGTTTTTCTGTACCCCCCTCCCCGCCCCTAAATGTTACGTAACACTCTGGAAGTGACTATTTTTTACTGAACTCTCGTATAATACCATTTATTATGTTCCATAAATTTTTCTTTATTTTTTCTTTTGCTGTTTTTCAAATTTCATTGGTATTTTTTTGACATAGCTGCGTTGGAAAGTCAGCATGAGAGCCTTTATAGGCCAAGAACAGTTGAATATGTAAATCCCCCGCTTTTGTGGACATTATAGTACCTATCTACAAACTCACTTTAACAACGCTCACTACAAGCAATTTGTGTTTATGCGTACTGCGTGTTTAAAGCACTAACGACTACTAACAGCGAAAATAAAATAAAAATTACGTAAGTATAATACAGTGGAGGGATTCCCCGTAAAAAATAAAAGAAAAGGTTTGCTAACTTAGGAGAGCGAAATGAAAATTTCGACATACAATGCAGTCGAGGGACTCCCCGTAAGACGTAATCGAAAAAGGTTGCTTTTTACGCAGAGCAATAAAATTACATACAGTAGAATTGAGGGACTCCCCGCATTACATAAACGAAAAATCGAGGGACTTCCAGTAAAACATTGCCCAAAAGGGTTGCTAACTTCGGAGAACAAAAAATGATGTTCATTACAATCGAGGGACTTCCCGTAAAATATAAACGAAAAGGGTGTCCAACAAGATTTATTTCACAATTTTTTTTATTTAAGAAAAAAAAACGTTACGTGACGCATTGTTCGAACCCCCCCCCTCCCCCCCTTGTAATACACAGTAACGTTTTGCAAGACCCCCCCTCCCCCCTAAATTGCGTTACGTAATACTTGAACGCCCCCTTACTGAAGATGGACGGTTCTCCAAAAACACTATAACCAACAAATATACTTGAAATAAGTAGAATCGTCAAAGTTTTTGAGTATTTTAATTTATTTAAAATGTTCTACTAAGTTGTCCATGACAAAAATTTGAAGACTCGAATGCTATTTGTTGAAACTAAGAAACCACAAGTATAACTAGGTATGTTACTAATAAGTTAAAAATTCACAATTATTTTCAGCTTTAAATATATGAAATCAAGCAGATTATGAAATGTTTACAGATTACAATAAGCCATTTTTGATAATCAAACACTATCCAAGTTATAAAAACACACACAGAAAAAAAAAAACTAATTTATGTGTGGAGAAGATGACAATGTTTGACAGCGCACTGATCATAAAACTGACGCTTGATGAGAGAGAAACAGCGCAAAAACCAACAGCATGTTAGAAATTGTTTAATTTTTAAATGATCGCTGAATGAATATGAAAAATCTGTCGGAGAATATGGACGTTTAAACCTAGCTGCGGATTGTTAAAATATGATAGAAGCCACGTGAACGCCGTACAGGAACGTATTGTTGTCATGTCGTGTTAGAAGTGCTAAGAAGTGACAACCGTTCGTCATGTGTGAGTGTGACAAAATTATGTACACAATTGATTATTTTTATACAACTACTTTTTGACGCAAACATTACATTGGTACAATTTGAATTTTAAGGTTATCTGATAGGATACACCTTCTTATTCAAAATGATTTGACAATTAGTGTTTTCTTATAAGTGCATAATATGATTTCTTCTACAAACTGAACACTTCGCCAAATTTTAATTCAGAGGATCAACGAAATCCACTGTAGCCTTTGTAATATTTTCAGAAAAAAGTTAAAAGTATAGAAATAGCATTACAACCTAGCTTGTGAACATTTCGAGTATATAATAATATGTTCTAGTTGATGAAAAAATATGAGTAATGTGTTGAAGTGGTGAGGTGAAGAAATGGTGTAAGTACAATATTGTTCATAGTTGTTAGATCATTATAGTGAGATGATGCAGTAGGAATATCATATAAGGGCACTTACAGCTGCCGTCTGGGTTAGTGGCGACCCTACATACATGTCTGCAGAGGACTGAGGTGGTCAGTCGCGCCCACGCCAAGGTCACAACCTTGCCACAGGAGCATTACGGAACGGAAACAGTGTGGACGGGTTAACATAACACAAATTAATATGTTTGTAAAACTAAACACAGTGTATCACAGATTAATAATAATATGTGACAAGTGGCACCAAGTTGAGAGTCAATAATCCAACCCTGATGGATGAGATATTTGGACTGTGGACTATAATAAATAAGGCTGTGTTGACCTTAGTTTAGTTGATGAACTTAAGTTACCTGGGACTTTTGGAGTTGGACTTTATCTTGGCCTGGGCAGCTGCTTTCCTGGGATCGTACGACGCTCTCCGTCTCCATTTCTCCAATTCTTTGACTTTTAATTCTGAAAATAAGTTAAATCATCTTTCAGATTTTGATACACATCATTGCAAATAAATATTGATAGTACTGTATTAGTAAAATAAAACTAATCTATATCTATGGATGGAAGGCGTCGGCGTTTAGTGTCGAGACGAAATGTAAATGTTTGGTGTGTGTTGCCCATTCTCCTATATGGGTGTGAGTCCTGGCACCTGACTCTGGCCCAGGCACAAAAAGTATCTGCATTCGAAACGAAGTGCCTCAGGAGAATTTTGGGTATAAGATGGTAACACCGCATCACGAACGACGCTATACGCCGGCGCACCCAGCATGAGCCCATCACCTCTACTATTATGTGGAGGAGATGGACTTGGCTGGGACATATGTTAAGGATGCCGAATGACAGTTGGCCGAGGAGAGCGCTGTTCTTCCTCCCATCAGGGTCCTGGAGACGAGGAAGACCCTCTCATACTGTGTTCCGCTCCTTCGAAGCAGAGCTGAGGAATCTGGACATGGTGTGGGAGGAGGTCATTAACGTTGCGCAAGATCGAGCGCAATGAAGAGCTCTTGTTGCCTCCCTATGCCCCTAAGTGGGGTCTAAGGGGAGTTTGGATTTGGATATCTATGATATAAAAAAAAGTCGGGTACTGTGCGAACACTTATAACTGGAGATAGGCTGAACAGATTCTTATGATTCTTCTCTGCCCCGGATAACAGAATAACTATTAAAAAGTTGAAAAATGCATAAGAAATAATATATAAAATATAATATTAAAGTTAGTATGGAATGGATTTCCCGCTATGCCAATGCCATATATGACAACAAAATTATTGTTTACCTAACAATTTTTTTATTATTCAAGTAATTTTAAAAGTATTTTTGTATAAATTGCAAATTCGAAATCAATATTCATAGCAAGGACAACAGGACGTCTGTCGGGAAAGCCAATAATAGGTATATAGAAATGGATCTCTATATCGATTTATCAAGTGAACGGCTGTATCAATTTGGCTTATTCTCTTTTTCTTGTGTTTGTTATTGTCAGAAGAAGGTTCAAATGAAAGAAGAAGTTAAGAAAGTTGCGCGGAACATTTTAGAAAACCTACTGCAGGTAAAAATATACTAATAATAAACTAGTATTGTACCTAGTTTAAAAAAATTAAAAGTAAAAAATGTTACCTTGTTCCTGTTTAGCGGTGTTTCTTCTCGCGTTCTGTTGCACTGGCAAAACGGCCACGTACGTCTTGCTGGGGTCTTTGCGGAGGAAATTTTTAGCCGGTGACGGTTCGTTGCTTTTGTACTTACTGATGTCTAAATAGCGCGGCTGCACTCGGTTGGATTTGTTGTCAACGGCGACACCCTTGGAGGCGGACGTGGTGGTCGTAGTTGAAGACGATATTGAAAAATCCCCGCTGTGTCTATAAAAGGAAAAGAAACGAAATCAAATGGATGTTAAAAGGGTGCTCCCTTAATGAGCAACATTTGCTTTCAGCAGGGGTTTTCACAAAACAGTTAAGTTCTAACTAAAATTATTTAGTTACTTAACCTGTTAACCGGGGAGTTCCCATTCTAATTACGCAACATGTAACGGGCACGTATTCTTTCACTAGGACGTGTCAACACGCCACGCTCGGATAACGTCATTTCATAGTACTGTTTTTTTTTATTTATACTTAAAATAAATAAAAAACTATGAAATATATATTTTATCGTAATTGATATGTATAAAATACAATGGAAAAAACAAAATTTCTACGAATACAAAAAGATACCAACTATAATTCATCATCGCTCTCATTCATTTTGATGGACACTGAAATAAAGATATTTTTTAAATAAAAGGTTGGACATACAAATAATATATAATAGGAAATATTTTTATAGCCATTGAATGTATTTAAATAAACAAATAAAAAAATACGTAAGTAAGTATAAGTACGTACCCGTCACTGGTCACACAACACAACCCACCGCTCGCAACAGCGAAATGAAACTGACTCCATCCACGTATTAAATTCATGTCGAGACCCGTATGAATGACGTATTACTATAGTTGTTAGAAAATATAAGTCCCGCACGTTCCAGGGCGCAACATTATTTTCAAGGACGTATTCATATGGCATACCCGTACCCGATAATTTTTACGTATGACATATTTATACGTTCTGCCCGGTTAACAGGTTAAGGTTTCCTCAAAAAAAAATATTTTTAGGTGAACGAAACAAGTTAAAATCATTACAAAGATTTATTTACACAATTTTCCACAACTAAATTAGCTAAACTATTTAATTAAAGTTATAGTCAGTTTCGTATGGCTGTTTTGAGACAATGGACTCTTTTAAGTCTCAAATATTGAACTAGTTCTAAACTTAAAACTTTTTCATGAATAATCCTGCAGTTCCGCTCACCTATTTTAGCAAATTTGTATCCACACATTACTCAAAATTTTTTATCTGCAAAATATACCCCTACCTACTTAAGTACCCTTAAAAAATATTGCCAAAAAAAACCACAAGAAGACAGCTGTACGTAATGTAAAATCACTGAAAAGCTTCACCCAAATAAGGAGGTGGCAAAATTATTCAAGGATAAAATTAAAACTCATTTTTGCCAAATTTTCTTAGGTTTCTTTAGACAGTTTTCTAGATAATAGAATGTTATGCGTTTGGAGGAAGCGAAAGAGGTTTGTTTGAAAGAATAGAAGTCCGTATTCTCTGCCTGCCCCCTACGAGAAACAGCGTAATGGGTTAAAACAAAATCTGTACTCGTTTATTTTATTTTCATTTTAAGTTGTTACACACCTCAAAATTTTTGAAGTAATTTTATCATATTTTTCAATGATTTTGAAGGGAAATTTTTTTCTCATAACTAGTGCCAGGCTAAACAAGAAAGTCTCTGGAAGGAATCATGTTCATTATGAGACACAGCGTGTAGTATGGTACTCACCTCTGCTGGGGAGGCACGGAGCGACTCTTCTCTCTCTTCACGACCTGCACGGGAGTGGTCAGCACGCCCTGCACAACTCCCTCAGCGTCCCAATCATCGGGCTCGCTGCTGTTAGTGTTGGTATCGCTGTGTTCTATGACGTGGGTGACTCGCTTAGACGGATCCGATATACAAGGAGAAGGCCGCTTCAATACGTTATCTCCCTGGGAATTCACCTGAAAATTTCATTACGCATGAAATAATAATTTAAAAGCAAAGAAAAAAAAAACAAGCGAAAGTAGACATGAAGAATGTAATGTAAATGCATTAGAGATGAGATCTCTATGAGAAATTTATATATTAAATACGTGAAGGAAAAACTTTGTGACTGTTTTTACGAAAATTGCGTGGACGGAGAAGTATGAGGGGTGGCAAATGCTAATATTTTCTTAAAATTATGCGTAAAAATAGATTAAATCAATAAAAAAAAACATTACAAAATCTACTGTAATGTTGTGTATTTGATACTCCCACACACTTTCATAGACTACTTGCAAAAAACATCAACTTCATAGAAAAAAAATGTAAAATGAATAGCGCCTCATAATGGACGCAGAAAGCTTTTTGAAGGCGGTATATTTAAATGGAAGGTGGAGCTGGAAATAGCGGGATATTCAAACTCATTGCGTCAAATTGAGAATAGATTAATATTGTTTGTTTTTAATAATAATAGAAATTATTTTATACACAATACCAACATTTCAAATTTAACGTATCCATATCATTGTTTTGGAAAGAAAATTGTGAAATGTGCGCTCGCTCAAGTCTTTGACAAAAGAACCGTCGAGTGTGTAAAGACTCTAAAGGGATATGGAGAGGAATGAGAATATTAATATTAGAAGGAATGTGGTATAGAAGTTAGTGTTAATAAATTGAGATGGTTTAGACGTGTTGGAAGAATGGATGCTACAGAGGCTGAAAGAAAAGGTGTAAGAAGGCATGGTCGACCGAGGAATGACGATAATCAAACAAATCGATTCCGTCCTCATGGAAGGCCAGGTAAAAAATGAAAAAACAGGACGTTTTTATGAGGAACATAATGAAGTTGGAAAAATCTATTTTAGTGTGCTTGGATAGAAAAATAACTTATTTTCACAATCTACCTGGAATTTGGCCACATATTCATTTGCCAGAGTTACATTTGTGTTCTGCGGCTGTCTCGACCTTCCCGCTGAGTTCTGTGATCCGGATAATCTATGACAAAAAATAAAAAATACCATTAAAACAATAATTAATCAATCAAAAATTGATAACACATAATAGGTAGGAATAGTTACACAGTGAGTGAGAGATGGTCGTCCTCTGTGTCAGAACTAGGCTGATCCGTGAACTCCATATCCATGGCTGACATGGCCTCGTTGCAGCAGTTGAACGACCTGGATCTGTGCACCGGAGAGGATTCACTGGAATATCAAGAGTTTATTAGAAGAAGCAGGCAATCTCCAGTGTATGATAACAATGTGATATGATAAGAAGCATCAGCCTACTTGATGTCTGCAGTCTGCCCTCTGCTGCCTGCCTTCCCACTGCTCACTCTCCTCTTGCCCTCCTGAGCGGCCTTTATAGGGTCGTAGGTGGACCTCTTCTTCCAGTTTTGAAGTTCTACATCTTTGGAACAATTCTGTGGTTGTTTTTTGTTCCCTAAAATTCACCAAAAACAAAGATTGATAAGTTATAAAGAAAAATAAATACACGCTAACATAGGTATAATTGAGTTGAACAAATATTGTAACAACTAATGACTCTAACGATTCATTACCGATGTTCCATTTTCAAATGTTACAAGCCACTACGGGCTTACGACGTCTTCTACTCTTATTTCGAAGGCTGGCTTAGTGTGATAACTTTACATTAACAACATTCGCTATTAGGTGGTAAGTAGATATTTAACAATTAATGAGATATAAAGATAAAAGTTGGAAATTGTGGAGAATAAGAAGGCAACCGAATTTAAAGACTGCGACTGCTGTCTTTGAATTAATTGAGCTGTTTGTTCGTAACTATATTTTCGATGAAACACTAACCCCAAGCAAAAAAAATTCCTACACATTTTTTATATAATGACAAACCAACTACAGGAATAATTTTTCATCATTAGGAGAGCGCTGTTCTTCCTCCCATCAGGGTCCCGAAGAAGAGGAAGACTCTCTCATACTGTGTTCCGTTCCTTCGAAGCAGAGCTGAGGAATCTGGACATGGTGCGGGAGGAGGTCATAAACATTGTGCAAGATCGAGCGCAATGGATAGCTCTTGTTGCCTCCCTATGCCCCTAAGTGGGGTCTTAAAGGAGTTTGCATTGGATTGGATGATTTTCATCAATAAGTTGATGGTTTCTATGAAAATCAATCAACAGATGTCATTGAGAAATATAAATGTTATTACAGGAAGAAAAAATGTCAATTTGTAGTCAATATGGTAAAGTGAAATTGAGTAGGAGTCTTGAAAGGATAGTATAATTTTATTTATTGATAGGACAATCAAACAATCAATGACCCTTTTCTATGCCTATCGTTTGACAGGTTTTGCTGCTATAGTATAATAATATATTGAACATATTGAAATTTCTCATAATTGAAAGTGACTGAGATTTGAAACAAACGTTAGTGTGAAATGGTTATACTAAGCCAGCCTTCGAAACAACACTAGAAGACGGTCGTAAGCCCGTAGTGGTTTGTTCATGCCATTTAAAAATGGAACATCATTGGTTAATTGTTTTTGAAGAAGAATCATTGGGTATATTTGAAATAATATTGCTTATCATAGTTACCTTTATCATTTGATTTGGGTTGGAAGTCTTTGGCTGTGGAGCTGGACCTCGTCAGTCTGCTGCCACTGCTCTGCTTGTGGTTGTCCTTCACATTGTTCCTTCCTCTCTGCGTCTGCTGGGCGGGGGCTGTGGCGGGGTCTGGTCTTCTGGAGTCGCGAGAATGAGCCCTCTGCCGTCCCGGCGCTACCTGGTCATTACCAAACTTCCTCCTGAACTCGGGCGTAGCGGGACACCGGGGAGAGTTGACGGGAACATTCTGTTGCGATTTCTGATCTGGACTGTCCAATCTGGCTCGTCTCAGCGCAAACGCTCTGTTGTATTTGGTCGCACTCAAAACGTCGGCCGCGTCCAACCGCCGGCCACTTTTCCTATCATAGTCGGAGTAGAACCCCCCGGTGGACAGATTATCCGAGTCCTCGGACATGTAGTCCATGTCGGGGGTGTTGGTCCTCTGCAGCATGTTGATCTGCGGGAGATTCTTCGTCTTGACAGTGACTCTGGTGATGGGGGAGCCCCTGGTCTCCGCATTGAGACTCTTGTTGACCACATTGAAGGAGCTGGACCTCCTGATGGGGGAGTCCTGCAGGACATCGTTGAGACTGACCCCCTTGCCGCCCCCATTGAGCTGGGTGATGGTGTCACTGCTGTTCCTGTGGTGGTTGCTACTCCTAAGATTGTTCAATATTTGGTTGCTAGGAGACGAACTCCTTCTGTTGGTTGCAAGATCAATAATCCTCTGTCTTGTGGAGTTCTCCCGGTTCATCTTCTCAATCAAACTATTTTCTTCTCTAGAGTCAGTGTTCAGACTTCTGGTCATAGCGTTGTGTTTGTAATCCCGTAGAGAATCTAAAATGTCTCTTTGATGTCTGCCATCAAAGCTTCTGTTCCTAGTGTGAGTGTTGTTGGTTTCTTCGATGCTGTGGCGAGGAGTTTCGTTCCTGCCGCTGATAACGTCGGGTTTGTCCTCCAACCTCCTCAAGGTGGTCTCGTATCTGTTTCGGATCGGCGAAGACAGGGTGCTCCTCAGAAGTGCGGGATCGTTATCTAGTGATTTCGAGGCCCCGATGTTGGCCAGCAGTAGCCGCGTACTGGGAGGCAAGGCCTGCGTGCCGGACACGTAGTAATTCCCGGGACTCCTCAGTGGTGAACCTTCCAAAGAATCGTTCCTCCTGTGCAGTCTGTAGTTGAGTGAGTTGGACCTGCTGAGTTGCGAGACAGGCAGTTTGGTGAAGTGGTTGTATTTGTCTGGAAGAATCTGGGAATAGTCGTTGCCGTGGTCCAGGTGGGAGGATTTGGCCTTCTGCAACTTGGCCTGCAGGTTGGTGATGACACTCTGGGTGCTGGCCAGGTAAGATTCCGTATCCGGTGTGGATGATAGGATGTCCTGAAATAGACGAAAAATAGAATGTCAGCAAATTTATTTTTTACGTACACTAAGCCTATTGAAGTGGATGGTGGTCTATTGTTTCCGTCGCCGCCTTTCCGGTGCGGAAGTCGTGGGTTCGATCACAGGTGCCGAGAATGCTTTAAGTACTTTACAAGAGTCAAAGAAAGTACATTTGCGTTTATTTTGAGTGAGCACAGATTCATCAAAAATCATTTTAGTGGTCAACTCCACGCCATGTTCCAATCAACTTAAAATTCGGCCATCGAGCTCTAATGAGGTTATACCCGAGTGTGGTGTTAGCTTCCCTAAGTAGGTTCCGTATTAAAGTAATTACTTAGGTATTACTGGAAGCACCGGACAGACCTAACCTAAGCTGACCAAGTAAAAGTGCTTCACCCAAATTTGCACATTACACCGCCTGGGTGCGCCCTATACTGTTATTACGGTAGAATCGAAGCGTTTCATCTTATTGATACCGAACCCCTTACTAAATGGAATACACAAATATTTCAGTATGCATGTAGAGACGATTAATAGGGCACCTACTTCTTGGTACTACACATACAAACGCATACACACAACCATTCTGTTTGAGTTAGGTATATTCCGTAATAGCGACGAATGCAAAGGGGTAAAAAATACGTAATTGATATAAAATAATAAATTATAATACATACATAGAAAAATTGACTTGCTTTCTATTTTCACAAATAGGTATAATATCCTTATTTTAAGTTAAGTAGGGTAAATTTTCAGCAAAAAAATTAGCCGCTTTTGAAGATTTTTAGCAAGACGAGTAATATCACCTGTGGGTATCACAAGTGAGAATAAAACAGAATGTAAAGTCCCGTTTAAGGGCAAGTAGGACGATTCTAAAAAAATGTAGGTGTAATTTACTAAGAGGCGAATGTTTATGGAGGAGTTTGAAGGTCCGCAGCGCGCCACGCCACTATCTAATTAGGGTTAGGGGGGCTAAACTACCCTAACTTAACCCTGGCACAGTGGATTGGGACCTGGGGGAGGCACCGTACCGGCTCAATCCACTGGAGCGGAAACTACAGGGGTTAACAGGTGTGTATTCGGGTTCCCACGCCAACCTCCCCACTCATTGTACTCAATTTTGTGTTGATTTGTCGCTTATCAGGAGAATCTCGGGTATAAGATGGTACCACCGCATCACGAACGACGCTATACGTCAGCCCACCCAGCGTAAGCTCATCACTTCCACAATAATTATGGAGAGTGTTAGTTATAGCTAGGATACGTGTTAAAGATGCTAAATGACAGCTGGCCGAGGAGAGCACTCAGGGTCTCGAAGACGTGGAAGAGTGTGGGAGGAGTCATAAGCATTGCGTAAGATCGAGCGCAATGGAGAACTCTTGTTGCATTCCTGTGCTAATGGGGTTTCATGACACAAGTTTGTATTTGTGTTCACCTTGAGTGCGCACAGATTCATTTTTATAAAAAAGGCAGTTTGTATGTTGTCGCTTATAGTTCTCAATTTCTATCAGCATTGATCTACCTTGTCATTATAAGGAAATTTTGTCTTCTTCACTTTTTTATCTTGAAGTATAGTTTTAAGTACCTGATATGTGACTTTTTCATGTCAAATATTGAAATACATTATAATCATTTTGACCACACTAAGTGCCCTTAAGAGTCCATGGATTGGGAAATAAATTATTATTAATAGGTACAGTGTATCTCTTAGTGTGACAACGATTGAATTGATGAAAAAAAAACTGTCAAAATATCGGTAAAATTGTATTTCAAGTGTTTGGCGTGGACGGTCAGGAAGGGAAAACCACCCCTCGAGATACGTTTATAGTAACCTACCCTAGCGGCACCAAGCACCGTTGGATACGCGCTCAACCCCTAGGGATACTACACCCGCATCCCACAGCACATGCAGCTGTGGTAGCAACAACTGTTCTACCAGGTATTATAACAAGGACAACAGTGTTCCAGTTACCGAATTGACCTTTGCCAATATCCCTGGCCCTGTCCTTATTTCCATGTATCGGATCAGCTGTTTACGGCATGAAATCTATGTCCGAAATCAGTCAGTTCTGATTCGCTACCACAAATTCCATCCCTGAAATTCGTCCTCTGCTACTTACAATACAACTAATTCAAAAGACATTTCAATAAAAACCAAAATTATGTGCATAATGGAACGGGAGCGTTCCGGCCCTCTTTGAAAATTGAGACAATGTTTTTTTTTTGTAGCTACGGTAACAACATAGACAACGCTTTACTCACGTCATTCACCGCTGTTTATGACAGCACCTATTTCTAAAGGAAACTTAACATAACCGCTTGATTCATTATTAAGCGATCCCAGGTTCCACTCTCGGTCGAATGCAACTACGCGTGGATCGGACTGGTTGACTAAAAAAGCCTAAAATAATTTATAGTCGAATAGGTGCTGACTTCACATTAAGAAGCCCTGGTTCAATTCCCGGTCGTGTGAGAAATTTTCTGTTTATTTTTCACTTGAAAATTCTACTCGGGGTTGGAGTCCTGTGTCAGATTGACTAGTAGAGAATGCTTCAAGTATCGCTGCCGCCGGCAATACTGACACCAGAGTGTTATTTATATTATTTTCAGCTTTCTAAAATTCGGAATTTTGTATGTGTAATGTTTATCACATACAAAATTTTCTCTCCAAATGTTGTGAAAAATCAATAAAACAGGATTCGTTGACCGTCTCCTCGGACGGGTGCGGGAGAGTTCAGCCACCTGGAGGACGTAGGCCCGACCTTGGAGTCTTCTTGGAAACTATTCATATTCTCCGAAGAGCATTGTGGCGAGGTATGTTGTTACTCTCCGTAGAGACAGGCAGCCCTGTACTGTATTATGTGAATGAGGATGTGTGACCACGAGACAGTGATTTTAGCCAATGTATAACAAATAATGACATTAATAATTCATGACTGATGTTCGATTTTTAAATGGAACAAACCACTGAGGGCTTACGATCGTCTTCTACTGTTATTTCGAAGGGATGGCTTAGTGTGATCACTTTACGTTATCAACGTTCGCCATTAGGTGGTACCGAATGTTTAAGTCTCCGAAACTCCTAACCATGAGAATTCTCAACATGTTCAACGTGTCAAAAATCTCATGTACACAACAAGTAAATATTTAATAATTAATGAAATTTAGAGAAAAAAGTTGTAAAATATTGAGAACAAGAGAGCAACCAAATTTAAAGACTGCGACTGCTGTCGTGTATTTGGCGCCAGGATACGAATATCCAATCCAAATCCAAACTTCCTTAAGACCCCACTTAGGGGCATACGGAGGCAACAAGCTCTCCATTGCGCTACGAATATATCAATTGTTAATAATGTCTCATCTTTATTGCCTAATGACTTCGTTTTTACCCATCACGCCGTGTCCCGTAAGGGGTACTAGGCGGAGAGAACGGACCTCCACTCTCTACTATCCAAGCATACTTCTTTCGCTTCTTTCAACGACATACCATTTCTCATACACCGTCTCCTATTCAATTTTGCTCCTGACCTGGGAAGTCACTCTGCATTTCAATCGCAATAGCGATCCAATTTCATTCATAATAACGACGTCATTACCACACTGGCTAATAAAGCCGTAGAAAGAGGAAAATAAAAAATAAAATAAATAAAGATTTTCGGTTGCTATGCATAAAAATACATCCAGGTAGGTCTATTTAAAATCCGGCATGGTTTACGAAAAAATGGCGTATTAAATGATTTATTACACAGTAATTAATTACAGGAAAAGCAACTACCCTGGCCTTCCTTGAAAACTAAATCGATGTGTTCGACGCTCTCTTACACCTTTCCTTTCAGCCTTATAAATTCTCTCTCTTACTCTATTTGCATTAATTCTTTCAATATGCCCAAACTATCTCACCTTATTAACAGACTACACTAAGTCCATACCACATTATTCTCATTCCTTTCCATATCCCACGGAGTCTTTCCACATACTCTTCATACAGCTATGAGTTTTGATTAACCGTCCTCGAACAATGTGTCTGTTGGGGATGCGAACGAGTAAACAAAACACCAATATAAAACGTTTATTTATAATCAGCCACCAGCCGCATTTTTGTAAGATACTAGGTATGTGTATTCCAAGAAATGAAAGATCATTACCTATGATGATGATGACGAGCTTAAAATGAACACACACAAACTTTAATAAAATCGTGTTTCTTTAATCCATATTATATTATCTTCTCCAAACATAAAAATGGATACCTGTTTTCCACGAGCATCGCATCACGCACGAACGGCTCGACCAATTTCGCTCATTCTTTTTTTATAGTGTTTGGTATAATGAATATTAATAAGTTAAAGAAAAAAAAACATAACATAACCTTCTTGCTTTTGATAATACATATAAGCTTTTCTATTTAAAATAGCGTCTGCCACAACTGACAGTTTTTTGATAGTCGATGCGATTATTTTTTTTGGTCGACAACGCCTTCGCACATCTTTATCGTAAAGCCTGAAACAGTCATTCTTGATTTTGAAGTGATTGGTACTGTTGGTAGCCTATGCATGTGCTGTTCCTCCTATGAGGAACTGAAAAGAGCTGCAACGTACAGAACAGACAGACAGAAGTGGAAAAAATTTCTGCCAACCAATCATAAGATTGTGAAGAAGAAGCAATCCTAGTGGTACAGTTGCGGATTTGCAGAGAAGATACGTAATAATGTATGTAGGAAAAACCACCCTATCGCGGGTTTTTTTGCTTTCTTACATCTCACACAGTAGAGACAAGCAGAAGTCACCTCCACCTTGTAGAAACCTTTGACAGAGACGTGAGAGCAGACAAGTCAATTTTGTAGGCGGCAGTATGTCGAATGGCGCAAGCGTCTAACCATCAACAACGAACCACGTCGAATCGCATTAGCGCTGCTCAAACTCCATTCGATGCTCCTAGAGGTGCGCAAGAGCGTGTCGAGTGGAACTAACACAATATAAAAACACCTCACACGACTAAATTAGTCCTGTCTTATAATAGCCAGGTTAAGGTATGGAAGCCATTGGATCGCGAATCTATGTGCAAAGAAACTGCTTGCATTGGAAACTCATCTCGTTATTGGACTTTTATGTTCTTCTACATTTCATGAACTTCTTTCAGTTGCTATGGGAACCTTTCGATTAAGTTCATTAACGAGTACCTTGATGTACGGCTATTAGACTTGGTGCCTGATAAAACGGGGCTGGAAGCTTTTGAGATGTGATCATAGAGAGTTAAAAATGAAGAGGTTCTCCAGAGAATCGTAGGAGGAAGTCGGCTACTCACAATCCTGTACGAAAAATGGGCAAGACGTATAGGAAACGTTTTACACGGAAGGATTCCTACCTAAGAACCATGTATTTGCAATTTATAGCGGTGTAAACAAAAAAATCTTCGCGCGCTGAAATAGAAACATAACACATTCGCATCTAATAGCGTTCACGCGATGTTGATTTCCAAACGTCAAATTCATAACGCCATAGCGTCTATAAAGATAGAACGCCATGTGCTATATTTAAAAATAGCGCGCTAAAATGCGCTAAATTAACCACATCTAATAGCTGCCAACTAATCTAAGGGCTATGATAAGAGAACAGACATCACGTTTAAAAGGGCCACACCAAGTACAGACAGATATGGATAATCCGGTGATGAGCAGCCGACAGAAGGTCACGAGAAAGTGCACTGCACCAACTCGTTCAATTACAATAAATACGGCGAGTACTTACATAGTTGAGTAACGCACAGTACATCCGCTAGGTAGGTACTACTAACAAAACACCTGTTCACACATGGCTGAACTGGCTCTTCTTCTACTCCATGGTGGGGCCATTAAATTTTATGGTTGTGTTATCACATGAAGATACACATAATTTAATGTTTCGAAGGTCGTAGTTTCCAACTCCAATTTCTGGCCGTCTTCCTTTTCCAAGCTCTGGTCAAAAACTGGCTAGTTTTTTCTCTGATTCTGAGTGATTGTTTTACCTTTAAAAAATTCAGAATCCATCAAATATTCTAACGAATATAATGGCACAAAAAATTACGACAGTCTTCTACTGATATTTCAAAGACTGGCTTAGTGTGATCACTTTGTGTTCAAAACGTCAAAAAATCCCATCTAGGTATACAACAAGTAGATATTCAATAATAATTAATGAAATATAGAGATACGCAAGTTGGAAATTATTGGGAACAAGAGAGCAACCAAATTTAAAGACCGCGACTGCTGTCATGTATTTGGCGCCAGGATATGAATATATCAATTTTTGTTAATGGCAAATATTCTAACACTAAAAACGATATAGGTACCCTTATTGTATTTTTGTGATTTAAAATATTCAGAAGAAAATAAATATAGCAGTTGAATTTAGAGGGCAAACCGGGATGCATAAAATTTGAGATTGAACTGAAAGAAAATGTTTTGATTTAAAACAACAAACTTATTCGACTCCATTGAACCGACATGCTTTTCAGTTGACCTCATAGACATGTTTGAAAACGGAAGTGAAGACTTAGACCTCACCAGAGATCATCTTCACTACATAAGAGACAAACAAGATTCTATTCTAATATGCCTAGGGGTGTGGCCCCTGTGGAATCTAGTCTGAACGCTCACCAGACAGGCTCCCAATATCGTGGGCGTACTAACTACTAGTTCACGATGACACGGGGCACGTGTAATCCATCATCTCCGAAGATCGTGTACTGATTTAACAAAGGCTTTTGATACTGTGCCCCATAACAGACTGGAGATAATTGATATGATCAGGAATTATTGTACGGACAATTGAACCTCCCAAAAAAAAGCTTTGGACAACATTTCGGAAGAAAACGTAGCAAAGATGGACTGAAAAAATTGCTGGACAATATTTGGGCATTTTCATATAAGTAGATTTAAAGCTGTGCAGTATACATCACATCGGGCTTTGCTCAGTTAGGTAGATTTAAATGCTTGTAAAATTATTGTACATATTATATTATCAATGAATAAAGAAATTATTATTATTTCAAAACGTGTATTATTTATGTATTAAATCACAATATATCATATTATAAAGCATACATCATTGTATAAAAACTAAATTAAAATTAAATACAATGCTATATACTAAATATAAAAATATCGGTATTATCTCTCATGATACATCACGATGTAATGTAATCATGAGAGATCTTCGAACTACAGAGAAAGGAACTTTCTTAACATCCTACATGAGGACAACAGAACTGCCTTTTATTATTATTATTATTCGGTTGACTCTACACCGCATGTTTCTGGGTTGTGTCAGTTCCAGACAGTTCTTTTGTAAGTTCAGCTACTATATAGGTTCTGGTTCCTTACTGACGATGCGGTCCATACTTCATTTATCTTCAATCAAGCAATCTGCACTAGAAGCAGCCGTTAACCAATACGGTTGTCGGGATTTCGGACGGCTTGGAGGCGGATTGTCTACATCAAGATAGATTGGTAGAGTATTATTGGACTCCACTTCTCTTACTTTTTGAAAAAAGGCTTCCTCTTATCCAAGGTTTAGCTTACAATATAATGAATGGTATTCCAATGGGTCAGTCTTGGGTATTATAAAATCGTTTTTATTTCAATACAAAGCTTTGCTTAGTAAGAAGATAAAAAATACATGAGCTTTTTTTATGTACTAGCTTATACCCGTCATGCTTTACGTTTTTGATTCCGATCGTCAGGCTTGATCGGTAGGTAATTAAACAGGTTCTAGTCTAGCTTCCCATTGCTTAACAGACCTCTATAACTGACATAAGCACAGAAAAAGAAGAATGACATTTTTACAATTTTTGTTTTACCGACCTCATAATATTATACGAACCTACCGACATAACTTGCAAGTTTTCATAGAGAGAGCTATATGATTTGAATCTTAGCTACATTCCCTACACCCATGTGTGATAATTAATTAGGCATTCCACCCATAGAGGGTGATGTGTGCTATGAGTATAAAAGCCGCTGTCAAACTTCAAAATGGAGGAATCAGTTTGCAATTTTTTTCATTAAATCTTTATTTATTGAGAATAATAAGATTTGAATAACATTTATATGTATAAAAAAATCAATCTACAATCATTTTATTATATTTTCATACTGTAATACCAAGATTCCATTCAACGTTTACATGAGTAATTTTGTTTCCAAAATATGGCTTAATGTCTTTTTGAGAAATTTGTATGAAGATCCTAAAAAAATAGAGTTTTTTAAATAGCTCTAAATATATTAAAGTTAATGCAGCAAATTGTATTTAAGAACCTTCTCCAGCATTTTGTACGGCTCTGGGCATATTAATATCTGACCTTAACGTATGTTTTCTATGATTGATGCTCTTACAAAAATATAAATAAACGGACTAAAATATTATGTAGAATATGTAACCTTTCGTTGTATCGTGAATGCGCTGCCCAATAAATTGATTCCAAGACTATATAGAAAGGATGACGTCACTATCATGCAATCAACAATCGCTAATTCATTCACGGAGACGATTATCTTCAAACCGGTTTGATAAATTTAACAAATCGCTGGATGGTGAGTCGGGTTGGCGACTCAAAGTATTTCAGCACACGTCACACAATTATTATTGGTGAATAGATAATCGTGAAAATAACAGAGTGAATGAACTGTGCATTGCTTCAGATAAGACATACCAATACGCATCGTATTTTAAGCAAGTGGGATATTTTTTTTATGATTGACTAGCTCTCCCCACAGACGTTGTTCTATCCTAACATTCCTAACTATGAATACTGAATTCGAGTTTGTATAAAGATAAATTAATTACTCATACATATAACCAACATTCCGACGGACGCATTTGTTTTAAACGACGTTTGCCGCAGGGCGCACTCTTTGGTATCCAAACAGATCTCTTTCGCTTCCTCCAAACGCATAACATTCCGCATACATGCTCTTCTATTTCTTTTGCTCCTGACTTGGCCCTCCTGTAAGACGGCACCGATATGGTCGGACCATGTCATTCGAGGTCGGCCTCGTCTGCGTGCACCCATTCTTTCAGATTTATATATCTTTTTAGTCATCCCCTCTACATGCCCAAACCACCTAAAATTATTCACTTTAATTCTAGTCACTACGCTAACATCCACTCCACATTCCTTTCTAATATTATCATTCCTCACCTTATCAATCAGTCTCTTTCCGCATATTTATGTCTCCCGAAACTCCTAATCACGAGAATTCTCGTCATGTTCAACATCTCAAAACAAACCTTCGCCTACTCAAATTTAGGACGAGTGCAAAGGGCTATTAAAAAGAAAAACTTAAACACCTGACAATAAAGAGAAACATAAGAAAATATAATTAGCGGAATCGGTGGTGATCGGGGGAAATAGGGATTCATTTTCATACGATTATTAAGATTGGGATTGGATCGGAATCGCGATCTAAATACAGAGTAACGCCAGAGACTTACAATCCCAATGGAATGTGTCACTAGACACGGATACATTAGCATTATAATGATAACGGTAAGCTTGCTCGTAAAGTGAAAGATTGATTGACACAAATGTCATTTTAGAGTATTTCAGGAATGCCGCGAATGCTTTAGTTGTTTAGTTGCTGAAAAAGATAAACCAAAAAGTTTTAGTCAGAGATAAAAATAAAACACTCCAAAGTTAAAACAAAAATACACTAAATCAATAAAAATGTCAATGGATCAACAACTCAAAACATTGTTATCTATGTACGTTACAAAGTGTATTTATTCCATTAGATGTGGAGTGCCGCCAAGTTATCTGGTGACACATCCTCATAGTTCGACGATATCTTGACAGATTGTCAGCTGACTTGACAAAACGTCAACAGAATGCTTGAAATCGAGCAGTCGGTACAATTAGGTTGAATGATACACGCATTCAGGTCTTGAGATTTAAAATTTGTCCACTTGAAAGAGGAATCATATTATTAACTCTTGTGAGGAGCGTAAGACGCTTGTTATTTTGGTATCCATGCAATTCATGGAGATTAAGTACCCATGGTCTCCCCTGGAATCTGTGGAATGTATTTTTGTGTTTTTATTAAAATGAATCTGTGCTCACTTAAAGTGAACACAAATACACTCTTTGACTCTTTCACAGTAAGCTACTTAAGGCTTGTGTCGTGAAAGAGGAAGATGGTCGGCACCTTGGATCGAACCCACGACCTCCGAACGAAACAGTACGAAAGCCGGCGTCTTAGCCGCTAGACTACCAACCACTTCATATCGTATTAAACGTCGAATAGCCAACCTCGGTGGATAATGCAGGCACGTGGAAGGACGCTCTAGCCAAACGGCTTGGCAAGCGTGGTGTAATACCAAACAACTCTCGCATTATAATATCACGTTCAGTTAAAAAAAAATCTGGATATAATAAAGCGAGGGAGGATCTAGTAGTGGTAAATGTTGCTGAGAAGAAAATATTGTCACATACGCCGCTTACCCTAAACTAAAAAAAAAAAACCCACTAAGCTAATCATCATATTATGGGGCTGACAGTATGGAAAAGAATAAGTTTTATAGAAGGAATGACAGAAGGCGTCGTAGTGTGAGCAGAAGACGAATCTCCTGGCGCTTACGCCAAAAGAAAAATGTATCGCAGTTTAAATGTTTCGAGCTGTTGAGAACCGTGAGGCCTTCTCCAAGTTGAGGAGACAGACAAAAAGAACCTAGAAAAGAACACATAGGTTTTACTATATAATAGAAAAAATCGGTTGATGACGGTGTGCTCATGTGCTGATCAGGTGGACATTCAATGACTCGAAAGCTCACTTTATAGTCAGGCATACACAAACGCAGGTGTAAATTATAAAGAACGTGAGGTTAGGATCCCAGCTGGGTAGGTTTTCTAATCGCTTTCTATTACCAGCCAGAGCCGCTCTCTTAATTAATTACCCCACTCGTGTTTGTTATTAGATCTGATTATTAATTACCCCGAATTCACAATAATATCTATTAGTTGATTCAATTTGCAACATTAAAAGGCCTTTCACAAAAAACGTGGACATACAAAAAAAAAAATAACACGAGAAGGAAAGATGAAAACAAGTGCACCTGAAAAGGGGCCCTGAAAAATTCATAAAAAATACACAAAATTAGGAGAAATAAACATCGTTAGATATACTATACACTTATATTTCGGGTTGGCTGAAACAATCAATGAGATATCGGATTCCTTTCGATGAAAAGAAACCCCACAAGTGTTACAATTCGTAAACAAACACAGAAAGTAGAGAGAGAGTAACCCTAAAAGTAATTGCAGAGTTGATAAAACACAATAAAATATTGACATTTCTGGTGAAATAAACAATGAACAGACGATGATTATAAAACAGGACAGGGGGGAATTTAATAAGTGGGGTGGTTATTGGAGATTGTTGAAATGGAGCATAGTTGAAACGAGTCCCCAGACGGTGCTCGACGCAATATAAATAGAAGAAAGCCTTGGTAGTTATCTGTAGTCTAGTTTCAAGGCGTTTTTGATCAATATTCGTCGAGGGATTTAAACAGCACCATGAAAGCACTTCATTTTAATAATCTGCACAATAATTCAGTTCTCTTTCGAAGCAGAACTGAGCGATTTGGACATGGTGTGGGAGAGTCGTTGCAGCTATGTCAAAAAGAGAAGGCGCAAGGAGGAGATGTGGTCTTAATAATGTAAAGGTCCTAAAATTGTTTTTTCACAGGATGAAAAGAAACCCCACAAGTGTTACAATTCGTAAACAAACACAGAAAGTAGAGAGAGAGTAACCCTAAAAGTAATTGCAGAGTTGATAAAACACAATAAAATATTGACATTTCTGGTGAAATAAACAATGAACAGACGATGATTATAAAACAGGACAGGGGGGAATTTAATAAGTGGGGTGGTTATTGGAGATTGTTGAAATGGAGCATAGTTGAAACGAGTCCCCAGACGGTGCTCGACGCAATATAAATAGAAGAAAGCCTTGGTAGTTATCTGTAGTCTAGTTTCAAGGCGTTTTTGATCAATATTCGTCGAGGGATTTAAACAGCACCATGAAAGCACTTCATTTTAATAATCTGCACAATAATTCAGTTCTCTTTCGAAGCAGAACTGAGCGATTTGGACATGGTGTGGGAGAGTCGTTGCAGCTATGTCAAAAAGAGAAGGCGCAAGGAGGAGATGTGGTCTTAATAATGTAAAGGTCCTAAAATTGTTTTTTCACAGGATGTTGCGAATATTAGCATCTTCTATTGCGTAAGAAAAGCGGAATGGGGTGTTCTTGTTCCCCTTCCCTCCCTACGCCCTAAGTGGGGTTCAAGGACAGATTGTACCGTTGAAAGACGTAAAAAGAGTGAAGCTTGATACCTGTTCGATGGGAATAATGTAAACTAAAAAGTAATCGGTCAGTATAAATCAGTGGACCCTCGTAGACATACTTCAAGGCTGCATTGTGCACGCAGCGCATTGTGGCTACCAAGTAGGTTATAGCATATTGTCATAGAACCATCATACCACCCGCATACTAATAGAGCACTCAAACTATAAACAGATGAAATGCAATCCGCACTTTATGGATACGAAAATAATAAAAGCTGATAATAAACACTGTATGTACGCGATAGTACTGACCTACAAAGAGTGAAAAAATCTCATGTATAAAAATTATTAGCCGTGTGTGTGTCTCTCGCTAAAACCTACAACTCGAGAACGGCTGCTGGACCGATTTGGCTCATTTAAGTTTCAAAATATTCCTATAAGCCCAGGCTTATTTTAAACGGCGTATGGAATAAATACGAGGGAAATAGAAAATTACAACTTCGCTTTCCCACAAAGATCGTTCCTACGTGAATTTGTATCGTGTCACAGTCAAAGAAACCCAACTTTTGACGTTAATAAAATAGAGTTGTGATTTTAACCTTATATAATTATTTTCTGAGTGCAAGTTCCTCCCTGCAGCTCTTTCCCATCCTTCCCTTGTTAGGTTGTGCGAACGCTATTTGTTTTGTTGATTCTTATGTTTTTTGTTTCATATATACCTACCTATTAAGTTCTTTTGTATGATGCAATTTTTAACATTCATTTTTGAATATTTTAAAAAAGGCCAACTAACCGTATACTATGTTAATAATAATAAATAAATTAAAATGTGCCCTGTCTTAAGAATGTTTTTAAAGCGATTCTAAACGTGTCCAATAAAAAATTCTATATAACGAAATTACACGAAAGTCACGAGACTGCGATAAAAAGTTACATACATTCATTTTCTAACGCGCCAATCCCGAAACTACCACTCGATTAAAAAAAATGTTTTTGCATTTGAGTAGAGAATTATAATTCAATTCAGTTTATAAATAATTTCTCTTCCAGGGCGGGAAGAAGTTCGAGGGATCAGCTAGTTTTAGATGTGATATAAATTGCCATACGATTGATAAATAACCGCGTTTTTTTCTTCTAGTTTATTTATGATTGGGTAACTCTGCCTCTTAGCATGAATCACCGAATAATAATTAACACCCAAATAATATTCTAATGTCTGCTGCATGTGCGGACTGATTGAGTGTCTGTGGTGTGGGTGTGCGCAAGACAACAATGCCGTCAAGTTTTCCTGTTTGCTGCCGATACGACTCCATTATCCACCACGAGAGACAATGCCGTCGCCTTGTCCCCCCGAATCATGCCTCATTGTCTACGTAACTAAGGTCATGCTGCAATGACTAATCCGAAAAGCACTTAGTTGAGAGGAAACTCTCGATGAGTGTTGTATGTAATCTCAATAACCATGAATTTGTCAGATTTCTGACAGTTGAGGGCCGACAACTTCTGTTAGTTCGGTTTAAAGGATCATTTCACATAGCCATTATAATGTTCCCCGATTCCCTACTTTCAGCTGATGGTTGGCTGCAAGTTGTGTTCGTAGTGACGCGATCTTATAAATTTTAAAATATGTGAAATACACATTTTTTCACAAATCTAAATCATGTTTGTTTTCTAATTGTGCTATGACAGAAAGCAAAGCGTGTGTTGTAAAAGCACCGTCGCACCAAAAGGCACTGAGGTTCGAATCAACGATAAACAATTAGCAATTAGATAAAAGTGAAGGCTTCCAACCGAAGGAATTTAAAAGTTCATACGAATAATTAGTACAATCAAGTCAAGATTTCATGTATGTATTAATGTTTGCCACTCTTTCCACATGATTCCTCTTGTTGACTTGAATCCACATTGAATTATCATCTGAATTGTAATGACGAAATTCTTGGTGGGCCCTTTACACCTGCCGGAACTGTGATGGTAGATGTTTCGTTCCTGAATCTGAGTGCTCCGAATTGTAGAGTTGTCAGTCATTTTCTTTTTGCTATTTGACTTGACATGCCTATTGCCTAAGCGCCCAACTGGGCCTATGGAAACAAATTAAACCATCCCAGATTACTTAACTATTCACACACCTTAATAATAATATCCACGTAAAATTTACTTCAACACTCGTTTCTCTTTCAAAAAAACATTCTTGTTTTATTTTACACCAACCAATTTTTTTTGGTCACCAAAAGTCCGCACTCTACAGTTTTCCATTCCTGTATAATACCAAGTCACAACAGCAACAAAATATGGAAATATTTTCGTCTTTTTTTTTAACGTTGCTCGAGCAAAATCCATCAACACACTGCAATAATTTGTAATGCGGGTATCGCAATACGAAATAGTGCAAACAATGAAGACCTCCGCATAATCCCCTATCGGAAGAGTCAATGGACCCAAACCATAAGGACACGAAGCATTAGCACACGATAGGCGATCTGATGGATGAGACTGTGTGTATGTATGTATGTGAGTCGGTACCAGCGTAATGTGACGGACATAACGGAAAACGGCTAATTATTTCTGTCTGCGGATAAAAGCATTAAGCCACTAATGTATCGCGTATATAGAAATAACTCCAATATGTTTACAACAAAACGCGGCTTCATCCATCACCACACCGACAAGTTCTTCTGCAGAAAGAATGTCATTAGCTGACAACACTCTGACCCGCCCCCTGAATGCCGTGTAAATCGAAATTTAATGTGCGCGATGCGCTCGATAATGTTGTTGCCGTGGATGCATTAAAAGCGCACACAACATGCACATCAGCTCTGGGTGAATCGTGCGGAATACATACATACTAAGTAGGTGATGATTCTTTGAAAGAATATGATGATATTCAAGATGAACACAAAAGGTTAAAAGCTAACCTTGATGATATACCCGTATTCACAATAAGGTAGTGCATTTCCAACTCATAATTATTAAATCGTCATGGCGATGCTGATGTAAGTAACTGACCAAGGATGGAGAGGGTCACGTCATCTGAAGCTGTAAATAAGTGCCTCAGCAAGGAAAGTACGAATCTCCAATTCAGACAACAGAGAAGATGCAGGATGGGAAAACAACGGTTTAAATGCAAAGATGGATGAGAAAAACCCTTCGTGGTCCAAGGGGTTACCGGTTTGAGGACATCAGCTGCCGATCGTCGGAAATAGCAAAGAATTTCTGAGTATATCAAGACCCGCGAGGGGGTTGTTGCTGCGCGGATTTATGTAGACAAGTTTAATAAACTAGTTGCATGTATACATGAGATCCAACTGTCGATGGCCTGAGTCGGTATGTTCATTGTATGAAACGATGTCGTCAATAAATTAAGTTTTTACAAAAAATGTTAAGAAATGTTTGAGATGTACTGATATAATGTATATATTTTTTATAGAAAATTAAATTATCTAGTTGATATGTTTCGGCGTTTTCTGTTTTTTTTTAAATTCTGAAATATAGGCATTGAAACTCGTAAATTTGTCATAAAAAATATTTTTATTTATAAAAAAAGTTTGAGAAACCCTGGAACTTTTTCATTAAATTCAATTTGAGGTATTATATTTTTCTATATACATACACATTTTTAGGGTTCTAGCTTTTATAGTTTTCGAGATATATGCAAAAATTAAGTAAAAATTCAAAGGTTGATTACCCCTGACTGAAATAAAATTTAAAAATTCTAAGTATACAAGTTTTGTAGGCTTAGAGTATTAAATATTTTATGAAATTTTAGGATCTGTGCATCAAGCGAATCAATAGTTATAAGGGGGGACACACACACACACAGACACACTAAATGTTCTCCTCCGAATTCTGAGTAAATCCATATATAGAACATATATGCTGCGAAGCCTCTAAGTTGGTGTTTTTTTGTCGTCAAAGTTTGAAAAACCGTTTAAAATGTAGACCTGGCCATACAAATCTCACGTATCTTGGCTTGATACTGCCGATCTGTCTCGAGAAATAATTTCTCTTCAACAAATCGACAGTTGGAAAAGCTTGACACAACTCCTGGTTCTGGTCTTTGCAGAAGAGACTAAAATGGAAGAAGATACTCGACACAATGAAGACAGCTATAAACCAGGTCCTGGACTATCATAATCAACACAGATTTGGATGGATGCCAAACTCAATGATCCATGTGCGCTCACGCACCCATATTCCCGGCTATTGATAGTGGTTCCAAAGGTCGCAGAGGGATTCTCCCATTCCGTCACCTCTCGGTTCGACGCCGTCGCCTCCACGTGAACTGTCGAAAACATCGTCCGCACGGTCCATTAGGCGCACAATGGTTGCGATTAGCGCCTGCTATTATTCACGCCTATTATTTCCTATTAGCTGTAAGCAGTACGGCACAACATTGTCGTCGGTCACAGACGATTGCCCGTCAGGCAGCACCCACCTGCGTGGTGTTGTGTTCATTCAATGACATTGCCACACAGGTGAGCCGGGATCACACATGACTAGGCAACATATGGGCCAGGGTGTGCAGACTATGATATCTTTATCTTTTCGACTGGAAATCTTTGAAGAGATATATAATGCGAAACAACGGTATAATATTTTGTTTTATTTTTCACAAGTTCTTTGAAAAACAACATGTCTTTTTCAAAATATTTGATATACCTATCTCCGAAACCGGTTAGCTTACTAATTATGGTCATTGGTTATAAGACCAGCAATAGATCCAGTCGAAAAACTAGAATAAATGGATTAGGATCATTTTGTCAAGACAAAAATAACTTAAAGGCTAAAAATGTTCATTGCATTAATACATTCAAAAGCATATTGGAAGGTAGGCAAATACCCTAATAAGACGTTAGGGCATCGTCGAACGTTTTTGGCGAAAAACGGAAGTTCAAATTATGGGCTTAAGATTAACAAAAGAGAGTAGGTAAATCAGCCGATGATCCATGACCAGAAATGAAGATATTGGCCTACACATGGTCGCGCACTGGTATTTGGGACGCGACATACTAAACCAGCGGTTGGTCAAACCACAAGGTTTATTTTGCCATCGGCGAATCGTCTTTTTTAAAACTAATTATGGAGATTGTCGAATATTATTTTTCCGCATTACTGAATACGTCAAGTAACTATCTAATGGTTACGGACCCTTCAGGGTTTTCCCAGTTTCCCAGGTTTTGTCAGAGAGTTAAATCACGTAACCCAGTTGAGAGAAAGTATGAGAGCCAATGATTGTAAATAAAAGACCTGCAAATAGTCGAAAAAAAAAACATTCTTGAATAGTACATGAGTTTTTGGTCTGTAGGAACAAGGCCAGGGCTTGAAACCAGAAAATCGACAACGAGTAGAGATGATACAGCCAAACCTGTAGTGTGACCTCTCTAATGCTCACGTGTCCCCCTTACAGACCCACCTGGCCCGGGGAGAGAATGAGACGGAATCTAATCAACTAGGTACCAATGCGGTTGATAAAAATGTCGGTCAAAATACCAGTTGGTATTCGACATCGATCTAAAATCTAATAATTACATATTGAGAGTGAACATTGGACATCGTAAAGTGTCCTAAAATCAACACATTAGCGTTTTACATATGTCATTGGTTCTGCTCTCTCTATATTTAGGTGATCTAACTGGTCTTTCATCTGCCAATTCATTCCACTCTGATTTTTCTATGATCCATCGCCAAATATTATAGGCATTATTTGTAGACTTTGTCATTATATTTGTGTACTTACCTGAGAAGAAATACCTTAGAAACAGTTTCTAAGTCACCTGTGACCATGCAGGACCTGTTCCTGCGAAACTAGTCAGGTAAATAAATATTGTGGAATAACAAATCAATTATTTTATTTAAATTATTTTATTTAAATAATTCCACCAAGAATGCACGTTCAGACTAAGATGGTATAGCGAGTACAAGAAACCACGATCCAGGGAGCTATGAAAATCGAAATTCCAGCCAGGAGAGACCAGGAAGATCAACCGCCACCAAGAGGCAGTTCAAAGAAAACGGAGTGGAACCAGAGCTGGCGCTTGACAGAGATTTGAGCAAAGAAGGACTAGGAGAGCCAACCCCAAATAATGGGACAAAGGTGAGGGTGAAGAAGAAAAATACCTAATGATGGAAGGTACATGATTGTTGACAAAAAATGAAGGCCGAATGCCTCGTTTTCCCACAATTTGATGGAATTCATGTGTGCTAAAAATAACGGTAACGCGGAAGGACTCGGAACATTTAGCTGCCATAACAAACAAAAGAAAAGCAACACACGAATGTACGTAATAATACGGTGTCGGACGAACTGAACCGAATATGGAAGCCGACAACAACGGTACCGAATATCTGGCGGGTGACTCATCCAGAGACACCGCGAATATTCCACTCTAATGCCGACATATTCTATCTATTATACACACACACATACACAAACAGCACTACGTACTAAATGCTACACTCGAAACAAATCGTATACCCAGATCAAGGGTGCCACATGTCCAAATTTTTCAAAAAGAGAAAACCATTGTTGAAGTTTTTGATGTGAGAACAATCTGTACAAACCTAGAGTGCCGTATATCCTTACAATTTTGTATGTGTTAGTTTTAGACTAGTGGTACTTTATCACAATGTTCGGCACATAATATACTATCAATTGGCATTCTTAACTAAATATCCATAGTTTATGACTTGTGGCACCCTTGATCTGGGAATACGAAATATATTATAGTTGATGAGAAGCTTCGTCGAGAGTAAAATTCGATTTTCAAATTTATAAACGGGCTAGCTTTCCCCGCAGACGTTGTCCTGCGATCCTAACTATGTACGAATATCGAATCCGAATTTGTAAAATGATAAATTAACCCACCACCTTTAAACCAATGTAATTCCGACCGATGCATCTGTTTTAAACCAAATATTTCGCATTTTAACCACACAATCGCACCGACTATCAAACAATTAACAGTATCTGTCAGACGCCAATTTAATTTCAAATTTAGAATAATTAAATTATTTTGTAAAAGGTGTCACCTACTTGGAGTTTCTTAAATTTTTAATGTTACGAGAAACTATCTAAAGTTTTTCTTTCACAAGAACCTTCTCCTGACAATAGACAACAGAAATAAAAAAACGATTAGTGAAATTGGTCCAGGCGTTCACGCGTGATTCGATGATGGAAAATATGGTTGGATGCGTAGTGGAAATTTAGATAAAAAAAAAATATTTTTCGCATTTTTTTGCATGTCCACATATTATTTAAAATTCATATTTCGAGTTTGAAAAAAGAACACAATTATTACACTTTCACGCAAAATTTAATCGTATCTCTGCCTGATGCTGATAATTGTGAGTGTGTCCTGTTCACAATCAGAGAGTAATCAGCAAAATGCATTGACGTCATCTGATAAAATCTAAACGATTAGATAGACAAAAGTCGTCCTGTTTGGCTGCGTCATCATGGATGATGCGATATCTTCTAAATAGCCAATCTGATCGATAATAACAATAATCAAGCCTCTGTGTTAATCTATTGTGCTAAAATTCCTTTATTTTCTCTCCAACTCCACCCTCACATTTTTTAATATGAATAAGACGGTGTATGATGTTTAGTAAGTTGGCGAAATACTGTGTAAGCTTAATTGAAAATGGAATTATTTTCAGCAAAAAAATTAACGCGAATTCTGTCGTTTCTAAGGCGGGACGAAGTTCCACGGTTCAGCTAGTAGATATATAAGATATGAAAAAACACTGATGGGTGTTTGCTTTTTATTTAGGATTTTTTACGAAATTAAAACCACTACGGGCTGACTATCGTCTTCTTCCGCTATTTTGAGGCTGGTTAAGTGTGATCATCATACGTTAAGTTCGCTGAACATCGTATCCCGGGCAGGATTCGAACCCGCATATCTAGCTGTCCTTTGAAAAGACAATAGCCATTGGCGATATGCATCCACCCTGATTTTTTTTAATAAATGAATCTGTGCTCACTCGAAGTGAAGCAAGGCAAAGACTTGTGTCGTGATTCGTGAAAGCGGAAATGGTCGGAACGGCCGGGATTCGAAACCACGACCCCTAATACGCTGAACGTAAGAAAGCCGCCGATTGAAACCACTGGACTACCATCTCAATAAGCGCAATAATCTACTCAACTCTTGCACGATATACGTCATTATAGATCTATAATATAAATTATGTAACTAAACTATACAAAAAAACACCATGAGAAAAAGTAATATGTAAATTGAACAAAATAATTGTACCTATTATATGATCATGTGTTGCCAAATAATTAACAATTGGGATGCAACATTACGACGTACCCAGACAATATAGATTCCTCACTAATCAAACGATTTGCTAATAATATTTTAATGTTGCGTAAGAGATGAATACCAATGTTCTAATGCGCTGAATATTCACGTCGGTTGGGTCTCGTCTTCAAAATTGCTTCGCCAGTTCGTTACGCATTGCACATCTCTATTGTAAATTCTGGCATGGTTAAACGTATCGTATTTTTTCCAGAAAACCATTCTGTTTCTCTGTACCATACCCACGACACAAGGCAGATGCCTGTTATTGAAGCACTGCAGTTTCCATGAAACTTAAAGTAAAAAAAAATAACAACTAATGATCATGTTCAATGCAATGGTCCGCCATCTCGGAGTAACCAATTAGACCTCGGAAGGACCTCTTAGAAGGAAAACGACGGATACAAAGATACGACAAGGAAACATGCAGACTTGCTGAGATGGACACAGCAATGGAAAGCAAAAAACCAACAAATGCGCTAAGGTTATTATTTTGTATTATTGTTGATAAGGTATGACAGCATATTATGATAGTCACATTGTGTTGAAAAAGGCTGATTGGTATCAGAACGCCTCACGGAGCGGAGGCACGGTCCGCCTGTCATCCTGCCTGGCTGCTGCGAGGCTGTCCTCGCTCTAAATCCGACGGAGACATTCACCAAACACATGCAGCCCGCTGTGTGAGCTCACTAGTCACCACTACACTACCTAGGACACAAGACACAATCCGAGGCGCATACATACGAAAAGTTTGAACATACAACACAAGATCTTATCGATGCAACCACTCACAATTGAGCCAATGCCATTATTTTCACATTTCGATACTCTATTTTGAATACCCGCTGAATGCTTACAATTTACGCTATTTTGTGGACCACCACTTGGCATGTTTGCGAATCATTTTTTATATAAAAATGATTCGCTGTGTGCGTCTCTCCGGTCTTCGAGGTGGGATTAAAACAATGTTGACTAATCAATCTATGTTTTACTCATAGTATGTGGAATATACATGAGTCTTGTGATCGGATTTAAAAAAAAAAATAGATTTTGCTGAAATTAATTTTCTCGACGTTTTCGAGGGTGCAGATTCCAAAAATGTAAAAATTTTTTTTTGCCAAAAATGTGTGCGCACCCATAACTCATAGTAATTCTTATCCGATATGATTGAAATGTGGTAGAACGGTTAGCCCCTCGATGTAGATGAGTCAGTAAAAAGTTGAGATCTGTACCTTCAGGGGAACCCTCTTAAAGTATCCAAAGAAAATTTCACTTGTTCTAGAAAAAGGGCTAAAAAAGAAACAAAAAAAAAAAAAATTCTTCGATTTTCATAAAATTTGGTATACGGGTTGGTCTTATGCTCCTACACAAGCACGATTTGAGGTCCGTAACTTCAGTGGGTCCCCCTTAAAGTACCGATTAATATTGAATATGTAGTTCTAAAGCAGATAATAAAAAGCTCCAATAGTCGATATCATTTTAAAGTATCTATAATAATAACGAAAAGGCTGTTATAATATACTGAGTTCTGGGCTACCCTAGGTTAGCAGCTTTTTTTTCTCTTTATATAGTAGATTATTTTTCTTTAAACACATTTCACAAATTTCTCTCAAACTTTCATATGCAGAAACATAGAAACCTATAAAATAGTCCACATACAACGTAACTAAATAATTGAATGCGATGCGGTGATAGTCCAGCGGTTTAGTACACCCATGGGTTCGAATCTCGATGCCGAACATTTTCACATTCACAACATGAGCTTTGCTTTCTGCGAAAATTCTCGTCAGACACATTAAAAAATACTGTTAAAATTTGTGTATAGTAACGTGTTATAGCAAAATTAATAATTGAATACGGGTATAAAGTTAATGTTTTTTTCATATTCAATACAAATTTACTAGTGTTTGAAATTGGATTGTTTCTCAACGTTTCTAAGATGCGTTTTGATCCCGGTTGTTTCCATTACAATGATTAGCATAAATACTATTTTTTGGGTTTCTCTAAGAATCCATTCATTTTCTGGAACTCATTCCAGACCAATGTATGGATGATCGGACCACGATTGTGTCAAATGACATCACACTTCACATCCATATTACCCTTTGAGAAGAAATAACGTGCTAATGCGCATGGTCCCAACATGTACCACGTGACTGCTGTTAAACTCATACAAACTGTGAGGTTTGCCGGAAGAGGTGTGTGAAATTCGACTTTTTATTTTTAATATTTTAGCGATAACACAGAGGAATTGTATGTTTTAATTATAAAATTAGTTTAAATAAGTATATATCTATGTGTTTTGTTGTGTTATCTTGTGCATGAAAGTAAAATGAATACCTATTTATTGATAATTTATCTTCAGTCAAGTGACTGTTGAATAAAAGAACCAATTTTCGGTTCTGCGCATCCGAAAAAGTTCCCTAATAATATTTGTACTCGGTGATATAACCTAGTATCCGAATATAGTAACAAAAATGGATATAGTCATATCCTGGCGCCAAATATATGACAGCAGTCGCAGTCTTTAAATTTGGTTGCTCTCTTGTTCTCAATAATTTCCAACTTTTTCTCTATGTTTCATCAATTATTAAATTTCTACTTGTTTCATACATGAGATTTTTCGACATGTTGAACATGTTGAGAATTCTCATGATTAAGAGTTTCGGAGACAAACATTACCACCTAATGGCGAACGTTGTTAACGTAAAGTGATCACACTAAGCCAGCCTTCGAAATAACAGTAGAAGACGGTCGTAAGCCCGTTGTGGTTTGTTCCATTTAAAAATCGAACATTAGTCATGAATTATTAGAGTCATTAGTTGGTATTTTTTCTGTTTTTTCTAGTATCCGAATTTAATTGAAACGGTGAAATGAACAATGCGGCAAGGTTGACGTATGATAGACGAACAATCTTCGGATGTGGTTACCACATCAGCCACTCCACACATGGGTGGTCAATGGTCGGCCTCGTTGCTTAGACCCTCACTGTTTAAGGATGACGTAAGATTCACTTAAGTGGGACATTAAACTTGTCAAACATTTTTTTCATTTTAAATATAACAAACATTCGGTTTTATTTTAAGCGGGATGACACAAAGATACGCCGTGTCTTTGTAAACAATTAATAGCAGAGTACACACTGGTGTCAACTGCTCCCATATTCGCTAATCTGGCGAGTTTTGACAAAATTTAATTTATCTATCATACAGTATTTTTACATTTATGTTTGTTTAAAACAGTATCTACGACGAAATGTTTCCAGGGATCGTCATTTTCACGCGTGTAATCAAGCTACAAACGAAAAAAATATATTGATTAAGCAACATAATAATATATTCTACATACAAAAAAAATGGATCCTCATTTCTGTTTGTTATACGGCAACCACACGTAAACGGCTTGGCCAATTTCGCTAATTCTTTTTTGCAGTGTTCGCTATTGCCATAAGAAGGTTCTATGATTGATAATTGTCAGAATGTGTGTACCCCATGAACATCGTTTAAAACAGATGCATCGGTCGGAATCACATTCATTTATCATGATACAAATTCCAATTCAATTATCATATTTTGGACGGGACAATGTCTGTCGGGAAAGCTAGTCTTATGCGTGCACATTTGATATGGAATTTGGGATAAATTCCAATAATAGGCTAATAAGATGAAGTCGGATATGAACGCTGGGACGAGAATCCAACAATGAGGCGGAAACCATGCAGCAGCCACGAGGCGTGCGAACATTCTTATGTAAATCTATGCCGGAAGCAATCACGCAGCTTCCAGCCATCGGCTGCACAAGCAAGAGAGGAATGTGCGTTGGTACCTGGTTCACTTTCTAGCGGCGCCGCTCTTCGCAATATCCACCTATTAGTGCGTTACATGGTGATGGTGATATCAGTCACACTGCAGCACGGCCTGTCGGGGAACACACCCAGCGTTTCAATATGTTATTGTGTGTGTCAGGTGCAACAAATCAATCATTTTCCCACGTTGGGTAACAACTGCGGTGAGAACTTGACAATCTCTCGACGGTACATCCCAGAGCATGCGACTACGTACGGGGCTTAAGATGTGTATTGTCAACATCACATCCGTAAGGTTTCGGTCAAGAAAATCTGTTTTCGCTGTTGTTTCAACAGGAAAATATGATAAGAAAGACAATGGACATAGAAGTAGGACCCAGAAGACCAGGTAGACTCCTGACTACGTGGATATCCACAAAAAAGGGACTTGAGGGAGGCAAGGCTTCGTGAGGAGGACGCGGGGGACTTGGAGGATGAAGACTGGGAGAGCCGACCCCACGTAAATGGGATAAAGGCAAAGAAGAAGTTCACGCGTGATGCGAAAACCAAGAAAAATAATAATAAGGGCACAATTTTTATATAGAGAGATAACTGGCTTACAATTTGTGCTGATATAGAAAAGTATACGTTGACATTGTGACTGACGAAATCAGAAATATCCAAGAGTTGCAGACAGCCAGCGCTTGCATGCAGTACAACCGCCCAAAGATATCTTATATGAATAACAACTAAAGAATCATCGTCCCTAATTGCTAGAGTAAGATAGGGGAATATGGCCTGGGTTGCCAATATGGCCCACCGCTTTATCCCAGAAACCATTAGAGGTGTGGAATATATTACTAGCATTCTCGCACACGTGTCCCGTCTACCGAACTCTCAGTGTTTTTCGTGAGTTTGGCTAGAGCGCACGCGCTCTGACAAGCATAAATGCGTTTTTGCTCATTTTGATATTATTTTCTGGTAAGTTTAAACTATTGTATTTTTTGAAAAATCCTTTGTAATATCGTTTTATTATTTACTAGCTTATACCCGTCTTGCTTTACGTTTTTGATTCCGATTGTCAGGCTTGATCGGTAGGTAATTAAACAGGTTCTAGTCTAGCTTCCCATTGCTTAACAGACCTCTATAATGTAGCTGTTTTACCGACCTCATAATATTATACGAACCTACCGACATAATTTGCAAGTTTTCATAGAGAGAGCTCTGTGGTTGGAATCTTAGCTACATTCCCTACACCCTGTGATAATTAATTAGGCATTCCACCCATAGAGGGTGATTTGTGCTATGTGTGATAAATGCAGCTGTCAAACTTCAAAATGGAGGAACTATTTTGCATTTTTTTTCATTAAATCTTTATTTATTGAGAATAATAAGATTTGAATAACATTTATATGTATAACAAATCAATCTACAATTATTTTATTACATTTTCATACCGTAGTACCAAGATTCCATTCAACTTTTACATGAGTAATTTTGTTTCCAAATGATGGCTTACTGTCTTTTTTGAGAAATTTGTATGAAGTTCCTAAAAAAATTGATTTTTTAAATAGCTCTAAATATATTAAAGTTAATGAAGCAAATTGTATTTAAGAACCTTCTACAGCATTTTGTACGGCTCTGGGCATATTAATATCTGACCTTAACGTCTGTTTTCTACGATTGATGCGCCTTCAAAAATATAAACGGACTAAAATATTATGTAGACTAGCTTATACCCGTCTTGCTTTACGTTTTTGATTCCGATTGTCAGGCTTGATCGGTAGGTAATTAAACAGATTCTAGTCTAGCATCCCATTGCTTAACATACCACTTTAACTGACATAAGCACAGAAAAAGAAGAATGACACTTTTACAATTTTTGTTTTACCGACCTCATAATATTATACGAACCTATTCAAACCACAGAGCTCTCTCTATGAAAACTTGCAAATTATGTCCACAGATAATATAAATATACTGATTATGTCGGTAGGTTCGTATAATATTTTATTTTTTTTGGAGGTCTATAATAATAAAAAAAATATTATACGAACCTACCGACATAATTTGCAAGTTTTCATACAGAGAGAGATAGCTCTGTGGTTTGAATCTTAGCTACATACATTGCCTGCTTTGATATTAATTGGGCAACCCACCCATAGAGGGTGATTTGTATCTGTCAAACTGCAATTTTTTTCATTAAATCTTTATTTATTGAGAATAATAAGCTTTTAATAACATTTATATGTATAACAAATCAATCTACAATTATTTTATTACATTTTCATACCGTAATACCAAGATCCCATTCAACGTTTACATGAGTAATTTTGTTTCCAAAAGTCTTTTTGAGAAATTTGTATGAAGATCCTAAAAAGTACAGTTTTTTTAAATAGCTCTAAATATATTAAAGTTAATGCAGCAAATTGTATTTAAGAACCTTCTCCAGCATTTTATACTGCTCTGGGCATATTAATATCTATCTTAGCATTTGTATTTTGAGCGTGATGTTCACATATACGGTTAAAGTATTGTCAAAGGCAAATAAAAAAACATTTCTAAATTATTATATAGAGATAATCTACGTAACGTTTGTCATGAATCACAATTTTAATTGGTGAGTTACTCATAAAACCGGCTTGTATCTATGAAAAATAGAATAACTGTGAAAGACATGTGAGTCAAATTCGTAGTGTGGTGATATATTCTCTACAGTCTACACCTACCCCACAATTGACATTTAATAGAATGCTTGAAATACTTGTAGTGAACTATAAGCTCATAATACAATGCTGCGTCTGGCACAAATCGTCCCTCTAGGGATGGGATGCCATAAACATAATAATAACAATGCTGCCCTTATGCTTTGCAACGACAAAAGTAAAAACTGTAACGCAACGTCTTTTCTCTGGTCATAATCCTAGGAATAGTTGGCAGCAATGTTTACCACTCTTTCTCTCCAGCTATATCTATAGATTCCTTATATTTAAAAAAAACTATTCAAGTAGGTGCATAATTGAAATAATAAAATATCCTGTATATGAAATATTGACTACAGGTACTTATTTCATTTCCATATCTGGATATATCAAACTCAAAATAATCGCCGCAAATTGTTGAAGAGTTCTGCATCTAACTTGACATCAATGGTTGGTGTGTTATAACGTCAAGTTGCAAGTAACAACATCTAGTAGATTATTACAGAGCGGATAAAAATCAACTTGATTATGCAAATAAACTCACCTTCATAGTTTAACAATACTCTCTATTTTGGTGGTTCAACTTAGCCCATAGTAGGATTCGAAACCTACTGAGATACTCACTTGACGTCAATAGACGTTGTATTATTATTATGTTATTTATAGGTGAAAAATTATGTGGCAATTAGGCAAAACTATTTAGTGTCATTTTGAGAAAGGCATTGGAATCAAAACAAAACTACACCAATACAATATAATTTAAAAAAATATATGAAGTTACATATAAGGAAATTTTCAATGGATCAATGCAGGTATATCAATACCAAATCTAGGTATTTCTTCTTATCCTTATTGATAAATGCCATTATCTATTAAAAATATAAAAAAATTGAACCAAAATGTACATAGGAAACAAATTCAAATGTAAGTTATTGCCTTCTGAAAAATGTCAAGTTGTTCAACGTAGAACCATTTAAATAGTAGTATTATTTATGGGTATGAATAAATGAATGAAAGAATTTTTGTTTATTTTTTGTCCAATCATTATTTAATTCATAAAACATAAAATCAACAATTGAAACATAATATGTATAATCTCAAAGTTTTTTGTTAGATCTAGCAGAGTAAAAAAATATTCTCTTAAACAAATGGAAACCAGAAAAGATATTCCGACCCACCGTTATAAAAAAAACTATTAGTTATTCACTTCTTAACCCAAAAGTATTATATCATTTTTATTCCATAACCGAAATAAAAAATTTAAAGTTTAAATCTGATGCTAGAACACAGAAATCCATACAATAACCTAGAATCCCGACTCGCGTTCAAAAGTGAAGCCTAAATATTGCAACTTTTGACAGTTTGGTTCCCAAAAGAATGTGGTACAGCGTATATTTATTCAGTAGTTTTCTCGTGTTTTTTACAATAAAACATATTTTTACGTTGAAATAAGTGAAATTAGATCATTTTTAAGTTTCTTTATAAATGTACTGTCAAAATTGCCGGCCAAATCGGCTTCACTTTTTACTACGAAGAATATATGAAAATCTATGTGCTAGAAACACACTATTGTGTCGGCTTGTGTTGTGTCGAGCCAGAAGCATTATCGTTTTTATATTTATTTATTTATTTTCTCTCAAAATTAAGCATTGCTCACCATTACAGAGTAATCCTTTGCGGTAATAGTGGTTAATAATATGGTTTAAGATACATTTAGGCTCTATATGAAGCTGATATGCTTCTAACGGGTTGAGAACTTATTTATAGTGATATGTGGTAAAATTGATAAAATCGCTGGCATCCGCAAGACACTGTTATTGATTATGGTCAATCTTCTTTACATCCCATAAGCAGCCATTGAATATTTTTTCAATATAATTGTTTCCCTTCTCAACTAAATGGGAAATTTGAATGAGTTCTCTAACATGGATCTGCAATATAAAGTTTCTGATTTAAAATACACATAAAGAAATCCAAGAAACATAATTAATGAAATTCTTACATAGGTAGCTTACCATATTGTCTTGCAAAAATTAAACCAATGAGTTTCTTTGTTAGAAATGCACTTTTATCAATCAATTTGATCCTTAGAAGTATGTACTGCTATGTCAAAAAGGTGGGATGAAAGCAATTAGTCTCGTTGAAAACACGTTTGCCTCAGGAACCTGAAAAAAATATCAACAAAATAAATTAATTTTGTGATTTCGGTAAGACACTAATTCCCGCCTTATAACATAACTTTACTATTCTGCAATTGTTTTAGCAACTCATAAATGTTTTAAGTTACGGCATAGGCTTACAGATATTTTAATCAATTGATGACTTACCAGTTTTATTTTCATTAAACTCAATTGAAAATAAGGTAATTATATTTTTCATTATCGATCCGAACCTTTTGTTTGACAACAAAATATGACGTATTGGTATAGTGAAGTATCAACCATCCATGGATAACCAAAGATAATAATATAATTCAACACAGTTAGGTACTATTAAATTATTTTATGATGTATATTTTTGATTTACTTATATAATGGTCTCTTAAAATATTTCGACTTATTAAAAAAAAATTTAACACACAAAAAACCACTTTAAATGTGAAGAAGAATTATTAAAAAAATCATTCTTATTTTGTTTTCATATTATGAAGCTAAGACAAAAAATTACATATTAAAAAGTTCGTCTATGGTAACCTACTGTCAATTATTGTTATTCTGACAGCCAAACAAAAACAACAGGAATTCTATTTTCAAAAATTTTGTAAGTTTTTTAATATATTGAAATATTTTTGTAAGTAGGTACCTAAGCTATATTTAATTATTAAGATTTTTACCTATCATGAAGTTTTTAGTTGTGAATTGTAAAAATATGGGTATATAAAATATGATACTTTGAAATTGCTGTCTCTCCTGTAACTAAACTTTGACAGATTTTGATGTTTTGTAATATTGTTTTCTAGGCATGGAGTTGCAGTCTATCTGAAATAATAATACCTGATACATTATGCAGTCTAAATGGATTTAATGAAGATCTTAAAAAGGTATAAAAGCTACACTTTTAAACAAATAATGAAAGATTCCAAATGAAGGTTTTATGCAGAGCATATATCAAATATGGTTCATTATGCAGTCTAAATGGATTTTATGAAGATTTTTAAAAGGTATAAATACTACACTTTAATATAATATGAAGTTCTTAAAAGTTTGATATACTTTCTAAATCCTTAATATTGATTCTAATCAAATTCTCACAATGTGTATTTTTAAAACAAATCCCTGAAAAATGCAAAATTTTCTAATCTTGTCTTATATATTTGCAACCATGTAATCACTTTATTTTGCTTTCATATATTAAATGAATTATGTTTTTTTCTAGGTCAGAACCTTGCAAGGATTTTGGATATGTCAAGAAACGCTGCCAAAAATATTACCCACCTTGTTTTGTGATGAATGTAACATTAAATAAAATAAGTAAAAGGTAAGAGAATATAAGTTTGCATTTATCTACATAAGAATTTTGAGCTCGATACAGTTTCGTGAATTCATATTCTGGTAATATTTTGAGATTTAGATGTGGGTAAGTACACACTACGCAAACTGTTTTACCATCCAATTCTTGCTATTATGGATGTTCATACAAATTTCAAATTAAATCTTCATTAATATATTTTATTACCTTAGCTTTATTATATTTTCTTTAATATTTAATACATTTTCTTTAATATTTAATATGATTTTATCTGGTACCCACATAATTACTCATCTATCTGGCTACGACAGTTTGAAAAAAAACTGTGGCCATAAATTTTTTAAAATGTGTCAATATTCAAAATGGAGGAAATATTTTTCCAAAATCTTTCATTAAATCTTTATTTATTGAGAATAATAAGATTTGAATAACATTTATATGTATAACAAATCAATCTCCAATTATTTTATTACATTTTCATACAGTAATACCAAGATTCCATTCTACGTTTACATGAGTAATTTTGTTTCCAAAAGATGGCTTACTGTCTTTTTTGAAAAAATTTGTATGAAGATCTTAAAAAAATAAAGTTTTTTAAATAGCGCTAAATATATTAAAGTTAATATATCAAAGAGTATTTAAGAACGCTCTACGGAATTTTGCGCGGCTTTTCGCATATTAATATCTGACCTTAACGTCTGTTTTCTGATTGATTTTCTTATTGATTTCATTGTGATCTTATTCATTTAAATACTTCAAAAAAATCTCTGTTATAAAAAGAGTGTTGATTTTGGCTACTTATAGATGTATTATATACCTACTATAACTTTAATTAATGTACCTACATGATATTACATAATGTAAATTATGTGGAAGATGGAATGATATTATATGTCGTATCATAATAATGTTGTATTTTTTCTAGGATGAATGATTTGTTACAAACCTTGGAAGGTCGTCAAGAAAGGCTTCCAATCAAACCTCTTACTGGCCGCTGTCTTTGAAGAATACTTCTTTTAACACGATGATTAAGTATACGACACCCTATGAATATTTTTTTTAACGAATTGAAGGTAATTATGCTAAAGTGGTTTTGAGTTTATTTACATACTAATTTAGATACAATATAATACCGTTGTTGAGTGTGATTAATTGGAATACAAATATTATGTGGATAAAACAAATGTTTTATTAAACTGATTAAAATCCCGAAGACATTAATTTAAAGATTCTCAATTATTGTCAACAATTTTATTTCTTTCTCTCAACAATTCTGTCAAGTTCACTGTACCTTATGATCTAATTTATCACTGTTACCGGCCAGTTTGTCTATGGAATGTTCATACCAATTTCAACGATGATTTTAAGATTTATCTTTTTCAACAATGATTTTAAGATATTTATATTTCAGGAATATAAAATGATTCAACAATTGTTGCTAAATTATTTAATACTTATCTACATTAGAATATAATTTTCTCAGGTACCTACATAATTACTTATCTATTACATTGTCTACGACAGTTTGAAAAAAAACTGTGGCCATAAATTTGCTAAAATGTGTCAGATTTCAAAATGGAGGATTATTTTGCAAATTTTTTCATTAAATCTTTGTTTATTGAGAATAATAAGATTTGAATAACATTTATATGTATAACAAATCAATCTCCAATTATTTTATTACATTTTCATACCGTAATACCAAGATTCCATTCAACGTTTACATGAGTAATTTTGTTTCCAAAAGATGGCATCTGTCTTTTTTGAAAACGTAGTATGAAGATCCTAAAAAAATAAGAGTTTTTTAAATAGCTTTAAATATATCAAAGCTTATGTAGTTAAATATATTTAAGAACGCTCTCTGGAATTTTGCGCGGCTTTTCGCATATTAATATCTGACCTTAAGGTCTGTTTTCTACGATTGATGATGATTCAAAAATATAAATAAACGGACTAAAATATTATGTAGATTACCCTTAAATAATTTAATAATTCTAATTGTGGTACATAATGTACGTGCGTAGAGTTAATATTATCATAATAATTTAAAATATTTTGACGACATGTGTATTTTTCCAATATGGCCCACCACTATACATGCGAATATGGCCTACTAGGCCATATTGGCATGTATACGTTATAGTTTCCTACTAAAATTTTATTTTGGCTCCAAAAGTGCCAGATTCTCAACGAAAGCGGCAAACGTGGGATAAACAGGCAATGGAGATGGAAATATCTAACAGAGACCGTAAAGCAACAGCCGTAAAGTACTTCACCGAATCTCCATACAAAAAGGAATTAGTAAAAATTCATTGGTGAAAAAAGCCAAAAAAGAGTCAAAAGCAAAGAAAGGAAAAGAAAAGAAAGCTAAAAAAGCTTAAAAAGATTATTAGCATCTGATAGTTCCGGCTCAGGTCTGGAAGAAGAACCACCACTTCAAGACTCGTCGGATGTCCTGGAAGTCCTGAAAGGACTAATCTTGCGGACTCTTAATGTTTTTATTGTGAAAATTTATTTATTTTCTTACAGGAGGAGAAAAATGGATTCAACGCATTTCTTGCAAATGCTGGGTTCATGAGGAATGTGCTGGTGTAGACAAGGATTTCTTTATTTGTGAATACTTGTTTGTCTTTCTTATTTTTTTATCTTTTAATTATTGCTTTTTATTCTCTTAATTTTTTTCCTCAAACTCTATACCTAATTATTATTTAGACTGTATGTTGGATAAGTACCTACCTAAATAATTATTGATAGAACAAAAAAATCATTTATGCTTCATGATTTTCCTATTATTTTAATGTTTGTTAAGTGAGTGGCCAATATGGCCTACCCTTATAATGGCCAATATGGCACAGGGTCATATTCCCATACACTGTGAATTTTTTTGTATATTTGATTGTCTTAAAATTTTTTATATAATTTGTTTTGTATATCATATTTAACACAAAAAAGCCTAAGAAGTCCTGCCTAACTAAATTATCTATGGATTGAAGTAATAAAATTTAATTTACAACGAATCAAAAATGTTTTATTGAGATAAAAGCTTATGGTGTGCCATATTCCCCTATCTTACTCTACTTATTGGCCAGGTGGATGGAAAACTTGCCGTTGGTCGGGAATAAGTTTTTTGAAGAGATCATCGGCCATGTCGGAGAGACCTGATAGAGCACGCAAGGAAGAACAAGTAGTAGTAAACAACAACGCATCTTTAAATCAACGGGAGTCATCAGTCACGTTCGTGACAAAGATTTATACTAGCTGACTCGACACAGACGTCGTTCTATCAAAAGCCATTAGCAAACCTCGAAGACTTTAGATAATGTTAAAATTTCCAACTTCTGAGTCAATGATTATTCAATTTTATGCCAGTTTGTTATAACTAGCGGTCGACCAGTGCTCGAAATTCGACCATAACTTATATAAATTATACGTTCGAACATTATTACCTAAGGTTCCATTGTCAAAGATTCAGCGAGCGCTATTTCAAATTTTTCTTTCAAAAAACAATGACATGGATACGTCAAATTTGAAATGTTGATATGTACCTACCTACAAAGTTTTTTCTATTATTATTAAAGATAAACAATATTGATCTATTCTCAATTTGACTACAGATAAAGGAAAGCATAATATAATGTGTCTGGTCAATGTCAAATACATCGAAGTGTGTGTACATAACAGTACCTAATTACAGTAGGGTTTGTAATGTTTTTTTTTATTGATTTAATCGAAAATTTGAAAAAAATATTAACTTTCTCCACTCATTTCATACTCCTCCTTCGCGAAATTTTCGTAAAAATGGTCACAAAGTTTTTCCTTCACGTATTAATATATAGATAACACACAATAAATTTGTTAAAACATGTTTTATTTCGAAGCAAATTGTGAATTTAGATAATTCACACAAAAATGTTTTATGATTGTTAAGGATTTTAAACACATCCACAAATCATTTCTTGTGGAATGCGATTGCTGGCAATTACTAAGAAAAAATTGGTAAAAAAAGGCCCGAGAAGTTCAGGCACAAGCACATGGGCAAAAGAAATGTATATATAAAGATTGTAGATCTCGGTGGAGAGGAAGTCAATGCAGTAAAAACAATGTGTGTTACGATATGTATCATGGTGTAGATCAGTGTAGCAACAACCGTACGCTCACTGAGCACGGCCTGTTGCGAGAGTAATTTATTGGTCTGTCTGTCTCGGATTGTTCGCATACCCACTTGAGTGGTAGATATCAAAATAATAGAGAACCGCTGCGTCTCAAAATAGTGCAGCAGAGCGTGGTGCTGCTGTATACTGTTCTTGTTGTGCTGTCTCTTTGTTTGTTTGTTTATTTTATTCTCGCAGTACGCACATTGTTTGTAAATACAGTTGTACGCACAACCACAGAAATACCAATAATACTATGGGATGTCTCAAGAAGCGTTTTATAAAACCCATGGCTTGGCTATAACTACTCCTCGATCTTGAAGTACCCAAGTTAGATTCCCAAACGTTGGCTATCATTTGGGCAAAGGCCGCCCTGAACCTAGTGGCATGGATCATTTCTCCATCGCGACGGTTTGGATTCTAGTCCACGCCCTTATATTCCGGATCCATGGCACCTGTAGTTTACCCAAACCACGTCTTCGCTCAATTTATCTTCGATTATATGCTGCAGTCTAAAGAAGTGTTTCAAATCCGGCTCGATGGACCATATTGGATCTTCTGTTTTGGATAAAAAAAAAAACAAAGGCAGTTGAAGAAGGCGTATAATCTTAAAAAGGCATAACCCAAGAAGGGCATTTCATAGATAAGTGATAAGTTCCGCTAGAGCCGGTTGACGGGCAGTTCTACGGCTGAAATCCTGTGTCAAAACCCGTCAGCGATTCTTTGCCTGATTCAGGACCTCCGAATGACCAAATTTGTCCGAGGGATACGCAATATTATTCACGGAAGCTTAAATCTCTGAACGCAATTGATAAAAAATTAGAGGAACTAAAATAATTTGTTTATAAAATATTCCTTCCATAGGGTAAACCAATCAAAAATTAATGTGCATTTAAGAATAATAGGATGTAGACGTAGGTCTGCCCCTACCTGTGCAGTGATCACACCTGTCTGACTCACACTGACTGATGTAACTCCTCATTCGGTATCTTGAGGCCCAGAACGCTGATGTCAGCATTTGTTTTGTTCAACATATTCCGTACAAACACCAAACAAATATTGCAGGCTCGACATTTCGTTTTCCATATAGAAGATATGATTATCATTTCATAAATATGTCAACGTGTGACCATTATTTGAGCGTCTAGCTAAACGGTTATGCCTACGATGGACCCCATAATCAACCAATAAGGAAATATCATGTGTGCGTGGAGAATACGTCATCACGACGGACGGTGAAAGAGCTGATCGGAAGATGCGAGAAGACGGTGGGAGGCAAAATCAATCCAACACTAATATGGTCTGCAAATTTGCATTATCGATACGTCGACTATTGTTTTGACTAATGAATCATTTTCCTTATACGGACATTTCGTATGTTTGGGACACAATATGTTGATGATGTCAAAAGACAATTGATAAATGACATCGATGTCTTTCCTTCCATCAGGGAAGACGTTGAACATCCTCTAATACTTAACTCTACCAGGTTTATTCATACTTGAATGTTTAAAGTACGCAAAAAAACTTGTCAAATACTCCACAAATCTCAAAATTTCACCACCACGATACCCGTAATAAAGCCCTACTGAGGCCTATAGGACATAGACTGACAAAATTATCAAAGAGCTTCGTATGTATGAATGAGCGTGAAGTTATATTATAACCACCTCCCGTCAAACCTTAAATTTGCTGACAATGTACATTTTCAGAGAGAGGTTAAAAAGTATCTTGTCGAGAAAGCTTTTTATTCCATTAATTACATGTTAACAACTTAACCTCTTATTCATGTGTTGTCTGTGACATTTAATTTATTAACATTTTCATTATTCCTATTGACTTTGCTCTTGTCGCTACTGCAACTGACTATAATATTTCCCATTATAATAAACGAAATGATCTTAGTTTTGCACATTGACGAGATGCCAATGGGACCCTTTACACCCCATTGACATCGATTTCCATATTCTATATTGTCTTTGTTTTTGCTTTGCATTGTGTTATTGCTTATGGTATTATGTATTATATGTATAAATTATAATTATTTAATGAACCCGAGTGCCTCGTGAGGGGTCTACGGGGGATAAAATAAAGATAAGATACTATGTTTTGTTCCTTAGAAGCAGAGCAGGAGGAATTATCAAAGTGTGGGAAAATGTCATTGAGAGACGAGTACGACCGCAGTGGAGAGAATGTTTGTAAGCTGCAACATTAAACGCATTTTGACCAAAACAGATAACAATTTAAGAGCTGATCCAAATGGAATGCTGATATGCGCTCGTGGATAAGTGCTTATAGCAGAGTGTGAAAATGATCTGCACGATCCATTTGTCAAGTGCGTTATATAATGTTGATTAGGTATACAGATTATTGAAGAACATAGGGGCCGTGTATCATAGTGACGCCTCTCGGTATGTTAGCTAGGCCAGCACACCACACACAATACCAACATTATGTCATCGTAATGGTTGACCGAGGACAGGAATAATTCGCCTTCTACGAAACATAAGATATCAAAAAGTACAAAATTCCAGTTAAATTCTCAGATTTAACAGTAATTTTTACCCATGTCTCAAAGGAGTCAAAGGGTGATTTGATGTCACCACTCTTAAGAATGTTCACCTTTTTCTCGCGAATTAACACTCTGCCAAATAACCATGAAAATATGGCGAATAATTCTATGCCCACGGTTAGATTCGAACCTGCGATCAGCGAGATCTCGGAAAAAGCGTCAAGATACGAATATGTAGTCCACGTAGACATACCATTTCTCATACAACCTCTCCTATTTCTTTTGCTTCTGAACGGGCCTTCATTGAGAAAGGAATCGATGTGTTTAATCCATGTAATTGTCGGTCAATCACACCTTTACTTTTAACATGTTCCAAACCATCTCAACTTATTTTAACGAAACTAACTTCCATACCACATTCCTTCTCAATAATACTCTCATTCCTTTGTCCATGTTTCACGAAGTCAATAAAAAATGTTCAACAATCTTCACAGAAAAGTTACAAAGACGGCTTTCGTGGGTTCAGGAAGAGGATTGACTTAAGGGCTCCCTAGTAGTTTCCTATAGTTGCTGAAGGTGATTTTCGGCCTAGAGTAACCAGATAGATATATATAAGACATCGAAAGAATTACATAGCAGATAAATGGGAGAAAATCTGCAGCATGCATCATGATGCTGTAATCAATGAAAACACACGAGCTCATGAAACTATGACCTCTAAAGCTCCACATATAGCGACAGTCCTGCGGACATCAATATTTATTGAGGCGAGTGGTCCAGTAGATATGAGCGTGTGTTACCTGATATCGAGGTTACGGCCAGACCACACCACCAAGCGCTCGAACACTCCGTACGACATATAGAGCACAGCCATATGGCAGATGGCGGACCACACGCGGGTCTGTGCCGCCGATTTAGTTCATCATTGCCACGCTTGCTAATAATAAATTCGCACTGATATGGACAGGACAAGTACATAGTGTGAATTATGTTAATAGTAGGTTTTCGATTTCAAATCGCTGCCGAAATACATACTTATTGTGTTTTTTTTTTAATATCAAATTGACTGTCAATAGGTCGACTTTTTGGCATGGTGCGAATGAAGCACCATTAATATTTTTTAAGAGAGATAATGGTACAAAAAATAATTGCGCAAATCATATGTACAACAAAACACCATTAAAGTATATACGCAAAAGTTAACCGCAAGTAGGTAAGAAATAAAGGACAAACAACATATATAAAGGGTAAGGTGGGGGGTAAAGGGATGAAGGCCAAGCGGGAGGGACAGGAATAAAGGACATGGAATTTTTTAATTTTACCATAAGATACGATTTTTTATCGGATGTACTTACATCTATATTACAATTAATGATGGGGAAATTTATAAACATCCCTAAGTACGGCATTCCAGAGAATTGGAAGACACCGGCCTTCGCTGTTTATGGGCTGAATGTTTGTGATTGCGAATAATTAATCTGGGCTCGCTCAAAAGAACACAAAATACCCATTAGAAATCTTCCGAAATATAATACAAATAAGCAAATGTCGTGACAGAGGAAGATGGTTTTATTTCTTATTTTATAACCAGATTCTTCATAGTTTTATCAATTTCTGAATAATGTCCAGTTTTGTTTTAAATTAGACTGGATGGAACGCTTTGTATGGGATAACAGTATTGTTGGTGTTTTTCTATTATTCCATACTTTCTAACCGTTTAAAACAACCTTGAACTGTAACTATAAATATTTCAAAACCAAACTTAGCCAAATCGTTTCAGCCGTTCTCGATTATTAGAGTGACACACTCATTAGCCAAATCATATTTGTACATAACATTTTGAGTCATCCATCCCGATTTGGCATTTAGATTTTCGACAATTTCTTTCTTTTAGATTACCTACTGTAATTTTAAATCAACCAGTTTTAATTGTATGGAAAGCGTCGGCGTTTAGTGTCGAGTCGAGACGAAATGTAAACTGATGCGTGTGTGTTGCCCATTCTAATGTATGGGTGCGAGTCCTGGCACCTGACCAAAGTCCAGGCACAAAAAGTCTCAGCTTTCGAAATGGAGTGGGTGCCTCAAGAGAATTTTGGGTGTGAGATGGTACCACCGCATAACGAAAGACGCTATACGCCAGCGCACCTAGCGTGAACCCATCACTTCTACCATTATGGAGAGGAAATGGACTTGGCTGGGACATGTGTTAAGGATGCCGAATGACAGATTGTTGGTAGAGGAGAGGGCTGTTCTTCCTCCCATCAGGGTCCCAAAGACGAGAAAGACCCTATTATACTGTGTTACGCTCCTTCGAAGCAGAGCTGTGGAATCTGGACATGATGTGTGGGGAGGTCATAAACAGTGTGCAAGATCGAGCGCATTCCGACCTTAAGAAACACAGGAGGGAAACGAAAATGGTGACATTTCCGACATGCCGAAAATTGGAACGCGACCTCTACTAGGTGTAGGACTAGGAGAACATTCCCTGGATGGGCCGTGACGTCACGCTTGGCACCCAGCCCACCCGATACTAAATTTAAATGGTGTTGCGAGAGGCACGGTCACGTGGTGGGAACACCGAGATACGATCGGCACATCGCTACTGGCGAGACACGGCGGGTCCACGGGGGACAATCGAAATGCGTTTAACCAAGTAAATGGAAGGTCAGAATAAGGGAACTTGAGATTAAGAATAACATAAAATAGTAGACGATTTCAATTAGCACTAACAGCGTTGATTTGAACATGAAGAAGGGGTGTGGTCATCATCATTACCTAATGTATAGGTATATTAGCCCAGGTCATTGATTCTGTCAAACTACCTATCAAAAATAGATACTTTTACATGCGTACAATTTTTAATTGTCACACTTTTGTCTAGATGGGTGGGTACCCATTTACGTTTTTTTTATTATTTGATTCCATTCAATAGAGGTTATTGACAATAATAATTGTTGTTTTGTGAGTGTATGGTCAATTTCAAAAAAGTAATTTATCTTCCGTTCCGTTCCTTCGAGGCAGAGCTGAGGGAGTTGGACATGTTGTGGGAGGAGGTTATAAGCATTGCGCAATGGAGAGCTCTACTTGCCTCTCTATGCTCCTGAGTGGAGTTCAAAGGGAATTTTGATTTGATTGATTGAATTTATCTTCAACATTTCGCCTACAATCTTGTCGCAGGCCTCATCAGGGTTTTCTCAATCTCAATCAAACCCACGGAAGAAGCACCGAAGAGGTCTGCCACGAGTAGGCACCAGGCTGGTGCGGCAGACGAGATTTTGGCGAAAAATTAACACCCTTGAAAACGACCATACATATACAAAACAACGATTTTAAGTAATAATATCCAAATGAGAACTCTTTTCAACAACGACAAACTGAATCTGAAACTGCGACAGAGAATGGTAAAATGCTACGTTTGGTCCGTACTGCTGAACGGCTGTGAGACTTGGACTCTGAAGGTCAACACAATGAACAGGCTCGAGGCTTTCGATATGTGGTTACATCGCAGAATGCTTAAGATTCCTTGGACCGACCTGGTGACAAATTCAGAAGTCCTTAGTCGAGCCGGGGCGGTGCGTGAACTCCTGTCACAAGTAAAAGTTCGTGAAATTTCAAACCTGGGACACACCATGCGTGGGGAAAAGTATCGACTGATCCACCTGATACTGAAGGGAAAGATCGAGATTGGAAGAAGGCGGATGTCCTGGCCGCGCAATATACGAGAATGGACGGGTTTGCGTACTGCGGAACCATTGTTGTTCCGAGCGGCCCAGGACAGAGAAGGATTCGCCGCAGTGATCGCCCACGTTGGGAATACCTGACATGGCACCAAAAGAAGAAGAATGGTCGGCAGGACGTATGATGTTCGTAGCCTCGGAAGACCTCGGGTTCGCATCCCGGCGTCGTCCACCTAAGAATGGAAGGCGTTTAGATTTAGGATTATCAGATTTGAGATGACTTCAGATTCATGAAAAATAGACGTTTGATTCCCTTATGTAATCAGTTTTGAATTAATAATCGTAAAAATATATTTAGGAGAGATGTAAAAATGCCCTCTGCCCTCCCCGCCCAGAGCGTGGGACGACGTTCGAGTAAACACGAGTGTGTGTCCAGCTGGCGGAGTGCACGTGACACTGAGGACATTGCACCCCGTCCCAGAGTTGGCGCGACGTGACGGAGTCTACAGTCACGCCAAGATTCGTTACACAAGTCACCACATGGGGACTCCTCCAATACCTCGCAACAAATGAGGAGTTAAATTATTGTCTTCTAAAATCTGAACGGTGAAATTTTTATCCTATATTATAACTCGTACGTTCGTCCGTAATTCAGTTTTTTTTTTCAAACACAAATCCAATGCGAAATAATATGTTTCATACATATAATATGAAAAAAAAACAATCCAACTACGGAAAATATTTTTATGTTTTGGAAAAATTAACTATTTTTTATTTATTTCTTTCTTTGGTTACCGGTTTCGGCTACCAGCCATCATCAGACCCAACTTAAAACTTAGAAACCGGTAACCAAAGAAATAAATAAATAAAAAACAGTTAATTTTTCCAAAACATAAAAATGTTAGGAAACTATTTTATCGTAAGCCCAAAAATTTAGAAGAAATACGGAAAATATATTTAACGTGTCGCATATAAGTCTATATTCGTTGCTATGAAAATAATAATGTAGAAATAAATAAATAAAAAACAGTTAATTTTTCCAAAACATAAAAATGTTAGGAAACTATTTTATCGTAAGCCCAAAAATTTAGAAGAAATACGGAAAATATATTTAACGTGTCGCATATAAGTCTATATTCGTTGCTATGAAAATAATAATGTAGGCGGAAAATAATGACATGATCCAACCATATCGGTGCCGTCTTAGAGGAGGGCCAAGTCAGGAGCAAAAGGAATAGAAGAGCGTGTATGCGGAATGTTATGCGTTTAGAGGAAGCGAAAGAGGTTTGTTCGGATAGGAAATAATGTATGTCCGTACTCTCTGCCTAGACCCTTCGGGAAACGGCGTGATGGGTAAAAAAATAGTCTGAGGTCCCCACATACAACTGTTGCTACGAGAAAAAAATATAAATTGTCCACATTCCCCAATGTAAAATTAGTACATTTTAAAGGGCGATATAGCCGCAATCAAACAATTTATGAACATTTTTCTATATCTGTTGTCCGACAGGTTTTGCTGCTAGCTTGGAATAAATAATATGAAACATTCAACTAGAAAGAAGAAGAATAAAAAGTTCAGTGTTAAAATAATGTGGAAAAACTACATATTTTGTCTCATTTCAACAATTATTTTCTACCAAGAAGTTATGGTCAAAAAGATGAATTAGCCGCCTTTTTTCTATATTCTAAACGGCTTTATTATACAAGAAATTTCCAGAGCAAACTTATTCTTGACTTAAACCTTAAACTATTCTATCAATCAGCCTTGTAAAATAACCATTCATCACACAAAGTCATTTTATAACCACTTTTCTCTCTAGTCCTTAAAAATGGACACAAGAAACTAGACAAACTTAGAATGTTGCGTATTTTTATTTGGAAATACGACGGAAACATTAGGAAAGATCATCATCTTACCACAATAATTCGGTAAAATTTGGGTTTAATGGAGTCTAATCATCCAACAACACATACAATAATATAACACGCCTCACATGTGACTTATTTCCTACTACACCGCCATCTTTTGGATTTTTTTAAAAAGTTATGCAACTATAGAGGAATTGTTTTTATTACAAACCCGTCGAACTTCATCAATATATTACAAGTTATTATATTATATTTAATTGAGTTTTCACGTCATAAATAACTGTAAGTAATTCATGTAATAAGTCAAAATTAGTTCTTTTAAATTCTGGGTTAGGTGAAAGTTCGACGGGCGGGTCAGCTAGTGTTTTAATATGCGTGACTTTGAGTAAGGGTAGCAAAGTATCCGAACACATTCGAGAGCTCTTCGACTTTCGATATTTGCTTGGCGTAACTCGAAACTCAAAGCTGGTTAGGTAAAGAACACACAAAAACGAAGAGGATATAAAAATGCGTCTGCTGAAAAACTGTTTCTAAGAAGACATAAAGATACAAGTAGATATTCCAGACTTACGGGAATTGGAGGTCTCTGCCTGACCAGAGTGCCGACTGGACTTGGGATCTTGGACGGCGTGCTGCAGACTGAAGAGACGCTGCGGACAGGACTGGACACACCTGGAAAAGATACAAAAAAAAACATTTTATTATTCACTCGATTAAACAAAAATTACAAAGGAAACAAACAATAAAGTCGATTGTAACAAAAAAAAACCTTGGTAGACCGGAAAATGCTTTCAATTCATTTTACTAAGTTATCGAAGGTCGAGTTGCAACTAAACAATCGTCAAAGAATGGTTAGGAAAGCCATCAGAAGACAACTAGTTTTGCCGCCGCTACCTTAGACAGAATGTCGCCTTAAACGAAGCGGAGTTGAACGTCTCCACCAGACCACGCCATAAAAGAACCGGGCAAGTCTTCACTCTTCAGGGGACGAGCGGACGTTTCACTGTCCACGCGGAACGGGAAAGACCACAGCAGACAATCACCCCAACATGGCGAGAGGGGTCCGCTCCAAGTGCGGTCAAAGGAAGGAAGTCACTCTCCACCTCTGCAACTGTTCTTTCAGCTGGTCAAGTTACAACTTCCAGAGAGGCTGGTTTGAGATATTTTGCTGCAATATATTTTCCTCAGCACGGGCTCTTATCTAGTGGGGTGATAGATTCAATGTATTTATCTAAATCTACATTTTGTACACATGATTATATTTACTTTATTTATGCATTTCATTAATATACTTATTTTGGAGAAAAAAATGTTTCGCCTTCAATCTTGCAAATCTCGTAATTCTGGTTATAATTCATTGGAACTTTTTTCGATATTTAGAAGGTACTCGATACGATACCGACCTCGGTAGCCTAGTGGTATAGGCGTGAACTTTAAATCATGAGGTCCCGGGTTTGATTCTCGGTCGGGTCAGAGGTTTTCTAAGTAACTGTTTTATAACTTGAAATTTTTACCCGGGTTCGGCCTGTCGCAGATTGGACGGGACCGGATGACTGGAAAAAATTACCTCAGGCAATAAGTTCCGCCGGCTATACTGACACCTTTGTATAGAAAAGTGTTAATCTAATATACTCTTGGAAGCGGTACGTCATCTGACAAGACGGCTGTCATCGAAAAGTACGACGATGTTATTGTCGCTAAGGTAACCAAATAGACATGTTCTACACTAACACATTCACAGCTATTTACACCAGCACCGTATTCCTGAGAAAACAGACCATAAGTGGTTTTTGGCATTAGTTTTATTCTCTTGTGGTATGCAACCTTTATACACATGTTTTCAATCAGAATGATTATCCTCTATGACCTTTTTAAGGTTTAAAATGAATCAATTCATAGTGGTTGGTAGACTAGCTGTTACGGCGCCGGCTTTCGTACTGTTTGGTGCGGATGTCGTGGTTCGATCCCAGGTGCCGACCATCTTCCTCTTTCACGACACAAGCTTTAAGTAGCTTACTGTGAAAGAGTCGAGGAGTGTATTTGTGTTCACTTTGAGTGAGCACAGATTCATTTTTATAAAAAAAAATATTAACTTTTTTTTCTGTACAAAAGCGTGGTGGAATTAAATGCAATTTCTACTAGTCAATCTATATTTTCCAGTCCTTCATCACAACACTGCGTCCAATCAAGTAAAATGACTTAAAAAGAGATTCATGTACTCCGAACGGAGGTGCAGAAAGCCTAGACGGCGCAGAGCAAGTCGGCGTAGAGAGAAAGGGGTACTTGCCTAGTCGGAAAGCAATGACAAGTCGGCATCAGTGTCTAGTTGTGTGTTGTTCTAGTTCCCTGCTCGCGAGATGGAGAAGATAGTGTAGCGACTATCTACCGCACACATCACATCACATCATATGTATGCACGACATAAATAATTAGCCAAAATAGAAAGTGCGGGCGGGTAGTTTATACTGTTGATAGTGTGTGGCTGATGGAGATGTCGACTTTTCTTCGAGGAGCGAACCACACGGCCATTGCGCAAGGGGCCCCGCCCATCGGACTCTAATTATCATTACCATCATTAGAATTATGGATCTGACGAAATATTATTATGCTCTCGTAGAATCTCGTAGAAACCCCAAATAGCTTCCCAAGTACACTGAAACTACTAACATGCTACTTATTGAGAAGGCTTTTGTACTATATGGTTCGGAGGTCGTGGGTTCGATCCCAGGTGCCGACCATCTTCCTCTTTCACGACACAAGCTTTAAGTAGCTTACTGTGAGAGATTCAAAGAGTGTATTTGTGTTCACTTTGAGTGAGAACACAATCATTAAAAAAAATGTATCTATATATGCCTGAATCTAGACCTCTCTCGATGCGCTTAAAACATATCTAAAATGCAACAATGTATCTCGTAATCTATACAAATAATAAACTTTTTACACCTTTTTACGTAAATCGCGCGGACGGAAGAGTATGAAAGTTTGCACACTTAAGTATAGTTTATATACAGGAGTGGCGAATGCTATATTTTTTTAATTACGCATACATGAAATCGGTAAAAAAACTACTGTAATGTTATGTATTTGTCATTGACATAGACGCATTTTGTATTGTTTTGTTTATCTATGGTCAAGTTGAGAATAGATTAATAATGTTTATCTTTATCAGTAATATATTTTTTTGTATAAATATCAACATTTCAAAGTTGACGAACCAATATCCATTTCATTGTATTTGAAAGAAAATTGTGAAATAGCGCTCTCTTTGCGCTTAGTCTTTGACAATGGAACCTTTATAATGTTCAAAATTATAATTTAAATAAGTTATGGTCGAATTTCGACCACTGGGAGACCACTAGTATAAGTATTTGATAGGTTAGTGATTCGATTGAGCGAGCGATAAAAAAAGAATTGCAAACAAAACTGTTAAGTACCTATTAGTTCTTGCTGTAAAATCTCAATAATTAAAAAAAGAAAGTAAAAAAATGATCATAATGGTAAAGACTAAAGATGTCCCGTGAGCAATATACCAGCTGTTATTCGATTAGAGAGATATATAATACAATAATTAGGATAGACAGCTGAGTATAATAGGGATGCATCCAGGTCTCACGCATAGCTAATATGGCCGGTGCATTGTTTTATTATACCTATTGGATAATATTTATTCAATTTGATTTAATAACCATGGGACCACTTCCTCTCATCAATGGTGATGAGGTGACATCTCAGTCGTCTCTATGTGAACACTTTTAACCATCTCAGTAATATTTTTTTAGTTATTGGGGAATTCCCTCACCTGACCAACTAAAACCCAAACACTTATTAAAGTCGTAACAATTATAGTTTAAAAAAATGTTGCATGGATAGTTTCAACAAAGTGGATAAGTTTGGATGTTTGGGCATTTTGAAAGTACGAGTGAGAACACGGTGTGAATCGACCGGGAATTGCGTAGATCGATTTGGTAAGATCACCTCAGAAGTAAAAGAAACAAAAGAAAATGCATGAGAAATGGAGTAAATTGCGATTGTCAGAATATTATGCCTTGTAAACTTATCGGAATTACTTTGCTTCAATAGGCACCTAATTCATTTTGTCATCAACCAGGGCCTCTTCACTTCTCCTCCAACCCTTTCTGCACCTCGCCCTCCTCATCCAACTTCTTCCGGCCACTCTCACTACGTCGTTCCTCCATCTGGCTGGTGGTATGCCTACTCCCTTTCTTCCTGTTCTGGCTGCCACTTGTATATCTTGCGGCAGGTTGAATAGGTAGATACATTTCTGAGACTAAAAGAAAGCCATCTCTTTCTTAAGGAGTGTGTTGGGATAGCTGGTGAGCATATATTATAAGAATAGAGAGGGTTCGCTGACACGTAACAAGCAATGCGTCCATCAGGCCTGTCAGTTAGACATTTACCGCAATTGATTTACGTCTCCCGACCACAATACCTAATCTAATAATTGTCTCTATATACTGACTGTATCCCTAACTATGTTTATTACATCACATAACACTATAGACGCTTATCTAACGATTTGATTTAATATCTTCAATCGTTTAATGTCACTCTATCAGCTGGTTTCATAAAAAGCTTCAAAAGAACACTTTAGTTAAAGTTCCTTTTAAAATTTAAAGACTCCTTTAAGCTGACGCGTTTCATAAAAAATATTCCAGCTAAAATTTGAAATGTCATAAAATATTTTAAAGTTGGTAGCAGTTGGTAGTGTTACCATGGAAATCTATGGAAAACACAGGTTGTTTACTAATATTTTCGCGGAATTTCTGTTGATCTGTCAATTTCATTTCTCAATAGAGCATCAAAGTGCCGGTTTATGTGTTAATTTATTATTATGGTTTGTGAATTAGTAAACGAATTCTGTAAACAATAATATTCTTCCCGTTTTGCTATGTTTTCCGCCCTATTTTAGTCATTTTTGTCCACAGTGTCGCCGCATACAAAATGTTTATCTTTGTGTCAGAGAAAGCGCAACGAAATTTTCTATGAACTCCGGTGGTAAAAATTGAACTACCTAAAGTTGACTTTAACTAAAAATAATAATCAACAACGGTACTTTAGCTAAAAGTCGGTTTTAAATGTCGTTTTGTTGTTATGAAACCCGTTATTTTTTAAAGGGATTTTAAAGTCTCCTTTATTTTTTATGAAACCGGTCGTATCTATGTATACTAGGTACTTAATTATAATGTATTAAAGCATAGACTATTTTTACCATCAAAATATCAACACATAATATTAAGGGATAAACTATGCGCACGCACCATAAGAAACAATCCCAAAATTACTATAATTTTTCATTTTAAAAATATACCACTAACGGTGTGTTTGACAAGGAATGAGGTGGTGATATTTAGTGGTTATAAAAATGAAATTTTCTTCAAAAGTTGTTGAAAATATGAAAAAAATGTAGCAATAAACTGTAGCATAGAATAAAAACCAGTGACACTAGTATAAGTTTTCGTATTCGAATATCGAAACGATCATCGAAAGAGTTCGAAAAATTTCCATACAAAAATAATGGAATGATTCGATCGTTTGATTTTCGAACACTATTTAAGCGCACGATAATAAGCACTTATTTGCGTGCAAATAGCTTTCGATAAAACTCGTACTAGCCCCACAGGAGTGTCCACAACTTTTCAGCCACTCGGAAATTATAAGGAAGTTTATCTCTGGAAGGTGAAAATGCACCCGCCTAAAGTCCTAGCCTTTGACCTTAAATTTTTAGGCAGTATCAGGCACACTTCAAAGGGGTTTCTGCCAAAACTACTTGCGCGGTTTTTTTTATCAGAGATTCCAAAACTTCTACAGTAACGGAATCTTGACATGCCTAAAAGAAAGGTAGCCAAAAAGTCATCGAATAAAATGGCATATTATAACGTCATGTTAGATCAGAACTATGCTAACTCCAAAATGACAATTTTTCAGGAAAGCAGTTTGTTTGAATGTTTGACAATGTCAAACATGTCATGTTAAATTCTATCATGTCATGTTAAATTCTATCATGTTACTGATCACACAGATATCATTTTTCACATATGAATATAAACTACCTTGATTTAATTACGCGTATAGTAATTTACAGAAGCATTCTATAGAACATTTGCATTGTTTTGCACCAACAAAATTCTGAAATTGGAGATAGAATAATTGTGTTTTTTTTGTAAGGAAAAATTATCTTAACTGTTATTTATATTAATATTTTTACATCAGATAGATCATAATATTGCGCATACGTCAGCCAAATATCTCAAAAACTGGAAATTTGGAGTTAGCATAGTTCTGATCTAACATGACGATAATACCTACTTCAGTCCAATGTGAATAAATTCTGGAAACAATGTTTTTGGTTTTCATATAAAATACGAAAAAACTTTAACCTAATAAGCAACTTCTTAAATTGATTTTAATTAGTTAAAAACAACCATTTCATAAAAAAAAAATACAAAAATACCTAGTTTTCTACGGTTTGATACGCAAAGAAAATGCAACACTAATTAAATAACAATATTAGTTTACTCCGTACAAAATAATTGAATAATTGATTAATTAGTTCATTGATTTATTAAAACTATGATTGACCTAACCATCGACACCTTATTGACACTATTCATCATGATTGTCATTGCGGCTGCTGAGTGACAGGTGTCAGCAAAACAAAACAATTGCTAGCAACGCCCACTGAAAATTGGCGACCACCAGTGGGTGTCCAGTGTCCACAATATACTGCAAGTCAATCTGGATGACACAGTGGAATTTTACTACTGACATTATAAATATGATAGTCATTGCAAAGTTAAAAGTACATTATTATATAGACCGCAATATCCTTAAAAATATTCAAAATGTTGGAAAATATTCATGAAAAAGTTCTTAATGTATGAAGTAAACGAATACCTATATAACAACTAAAAACTCTAAGAATTCATTACTAATGTCCGATTTTTAAATGGACAAACCACTACGGGCTTACGACCGTCTTCTACTGTTCTATTTCTAAGGCTGGCTTAGTGTGATCACTTTACGTTGACAACGTTCGCCATTAGGTGATAATGTTTAAGTCTCCGAAACTCGTGAGAATTCTCAACATGTTGAAAAATCTCATGTATGCAACAACTAGATATTTAGTAATTATTATAATGAAATATAGAGATAAAAGTTGGAAATTATTGAGAACAAGAGAGCAACCAAATTTAAAGACTGCAACTGCTGTCATGTATTTAACGTCAGGATATGAATATATCCATTTTTGTTAATGTCTCATCTTTATTGCCTATTGGCTTTGTTGGAGCACAGCGTTTTAATTATGTCTAGATTCTTGTGACCTTTTTTCAGGACTATGTAGTTAAATAGTTATCAAGCTAAGCCAATGAACAACAATGCAGTAAGTCAGATGGCCGTGAGTCAATAGCGATTCAAATCAATCATTAAAAACTAAACTAAATTAATGAGGTTTAAGTACTGCAGGGGATTTTTCATGGGGCATGATTTACAATATCAACCACCACATATTATATGACCATCTAAAATGGCGAACATTGTTTATGTAAAGTATGTAATGGTTTCAAATTTGTTAATTCACAACCGTAGTTAGATTCTATGGTTTGATCCCTGACTATATCATATTGGGTCACTAAAAATATGTATAGGGAAGTTGTAGTCACAAAAAAATTCATGGTATTTTCATTGAAACACTAACTCCACATATTTTCATACAAAAATTACAAAAACCAAGCACGACTACGGAAATTATTTTTTATACCTACTTAAGATTTTCGCCTGTAATTCGATATTCTTTACTCTGGCAATTGATAAAAATATAGAGTAAATTGATTAGTGGATCCTACATACCTACAACTGTTGTTACAGAAAGCAATTTAAAATTATCCGCAGTTCTACATCCCAGTCCAATAGTAAAACTGGAACACTTTAAGCGACTATATAAGTGCCTGTCAACGACAGGTTTTGCTGTTAGTTTCAAAATAATTTTTAATGAATAAAAATATCCAACCTTTCAGTGCGGCCGCATGTCTTGGACTCATTGGAGGTAATCCGGTCAGTGCTAGGTCTGGTTTGGGAGACATGACCACATCCTTGTTGTGTCTCTTCACACTCTCAGCCCATTGCTGGATCCAGCTCTTATCCCCCTGACACCTGTTCAGACTTATATGAGACAGCCTGCTGATCAGGATCTGCTCCGGGGTCTTCTCGTTGCACAGAGAACGTTCAGGATTACTAGAAGACATTATGTGCTCGTCCTTGATGGGGACAAAGCTGTCATTAGCCATCGTCTGCACCACCAGATTATTGTTGGTCAAATGATGAATGTATGCCGTGGAATCTATTTGGGATTTGGTCAAACTATTTTTCCTGGTTATCTTCTCTTTAGACTTCACGTCGTCAGGTATTCGTTGGCAGGAGCTCAGCACCCCGGAAGTTGTGACGGAGGTGAAGCTGCCCACGTCGGAGTTGCTATCGTGAACTTTGGCACTCTTTTGGAAAGTTTTTTCACTGATATTTTTAACTCTATTCTTGATTTTGTCCAGGTAGCTCTTGGCTGTTTTGTTTGGTTTCGCTGCTTGAATGGGTTCAGGGGGAACTTCCGTAGGGGACTCGTAGCAGCAAGATATCTCCAAGACATTTTTATCAGTTGAGACTTTCCGTATGGTGTCTGGAATAGTTTTGGCCAGCAGCAGTTCTTCTCTGATGGCGCTGGCGAAGCGTGGCTCTTTAGTAATAACGAAATCTTTGGATGAATGTTTTTTCTCTTCTGGCTCATGTAATTTCCCTAACGCCTCCCTGATTGGTTCCTGGAACTGATCCGTGCCAAATAGTTCATCTATATTCATCTTAGCTTTCTGCTCCTCCGTATAGTTGTTGGCTTCTATGGTGTACGTCCCCGCCTCACTGACAGTGGAAGATGGAGATGCGTTGCCGTCCTCCTCCACTTCAGCCTTAGACTTCACAGGTATTTTTCTGTTTAAGCTTGGGGATCTGGTCATTGTATTCTGACCTGAGCTGGGATAATTGTTGGGTTGGTTAAACTTTGAACCTGGACTTTGACTCCTTAACCCCCCAGAGGCTCCCCGGAATGAATTCCTCAAAGGGGTTGCGGGGGTTATGAGGGCATTATCAGGAGTGAGCATGTCCAGCTCGGGGCTAGAGATATCAGCCAACATGGGTGCATTGTCGGGACTTTGCTCCATTATGCCCGGACTCCTGGGGTAGTAGGTGTGCTGCAGGCTGTGGTAGGTGTTGGATGAGAGGGTGGCATTATGGGTGTTCTTGAGGGGAAGATTCAGATTCTGCCTAGAGGGAAGTCCATCACTCCTAGACATGATGCTGTCCACTATGGGGCTTTTTGACTTTCTATTTAGAGAACTATTCAGGGAATCGGGAGACCTTTCAAAAGAATTCCTCTTATCAGCCGTTGGAGAGCTAGTGGACATCCCATAGTTGTCTAATTTTAAATGCTTGTTGCGGAAGGACTCCCTTTCTACCCCGCCAGGAGAGAAGTTATTGTTATAGTTTTGTGTTTGTTTTTGTAGGGAAGATTTGCTAGCTCTGTTCAAATCTTCTTGATCTGATGAAAGGTAGCCTTCTGAACCGTACCCATGAGCTTTCCTGGGTAGCCTGGCACTCATGGGAGGCCTCTGCTGTTGACTCCCACCTGTTGGAGATGATCTCTGCAAACTGGCTGACATGGACTGAACCCTCTGATGTCTGGCTTGAGATCTTTTCATCAAATTCTCGTATTTCGCCACATCAATTCCTTTCCCCTCACTGAAATCGATGGAAAATGCTAAGGGTTGAGGTTTCGGTGACTCTGCACCCTTGTCAGGAGTGGTATCGTGCTTCGTCTCCGTCTGGACATTTTCCAAGACAGGCGTCGTCTCTTCCTTTGTTTCACGATATCTGGGAGGTTCCACATCGTCCCTAAAGCAACTAATATTCATATTATACTACTCACTATACATACACTACACACCACACTTCCATTGAGCAATTCAAAGGAAAATACTTTAAAATTAACACATTAAAAATATCGTAAGAGGGCGGACACAATCACTGATCAACACCAATAAGCAGTATTCAAAACAATAACTTTATCAAATCAACGATAAATATGTTAAAATAATTAAACGCGAACAATAACACTAAACAAGAAAGCAATAGGCGAACGCGACGGCAGACCCCACCGCGAGAAACATCTAAACAAAACTAAAAACAGACCGACATAGTGACATCAGCTCTCCAATTTTTCATCAAATTGTTTGGCGGAGTGAATGACAAGTACGAGTTTTCACTTTTAGTATGGGCAGGTGTAACAATACACGAAAACAAGTTTACCGTAATATTATGATGATTAGTGAAAATTTTTGTGCTTTCAAGTGTACAAGCGTTTACATTTATTTCTTATATTTTTACGCAAAACGTAACTGTGAGAGGAAAATTAATAATAAATAAAACAGGAGCGTTGACGTTTCAGTAATACGATTTCAAATTTATTTGTTATCATATAGTTATATTGCACAACTTGCACAAATGCATATTTTACTCATTTCACTTCGTTTCATAAAATGTTACCATAATCGTAAAAAATCCAATCAGTGACTCAAAATTAATTATTTCAATATTTCAAAAAAGGTGAATATGTAGTTGATTCTGGTTGATTCTCTTTCACATATTTTATATTGAGATTTAAGTAAATATGCGTGAATATTGTCTAAATATAGAACATTTCGTATTTGTTATGGGAAACGAAATATCATCTTATATATTTATTGTTTTGTTTTTGAAATTGAAACAAAGTTCATTTAAGCTTGTTAATTTAGGCTTGTTAATTTTATCATTTCGTTTTTCGTGAGAATTGAATGTAACCACTGTAACCAAGGCTGGATAATGTTAAAAATACAAAAATCTACTTAACACCAAACAAAATATTTTGGACAATGTTTTTAATAATATCGCTGATATATATTTTATTTTGATTTATTTTGAAAAAAATAAATTTTTTATTACTTCAAGATCAAGCTCTTGGGGTTTTTATTACTCACTATAATTTGATTTTTTCGTTATTTTTTTACAGACTAGAATATTTTTTTGTACTACAAATGAAACCTGTCAAACTGTCTACTGGCAACACTATGTCAAAATGTCGTTCGCGAATAACACATCAAGCATGGGTCCGTCGGCCTTTTCACACGATGGGAAATATTACTCGCAAATAGGAGGTGATGGACGTTGTAAAATATGGGAAACTGGAACAAGTCACTTGAAGCAGGAATTCACTCCAGATTTGCACCTCAGCGCTCCTTTGTCTTGTCTTAACTGGATACAACTCGAGAGAGGGACGGTAAGTGATAAACACGTTGCACTCCAAATAATCCTGTAAAATAAATAATATCGCCATGAATGTTTACATTATACTAAGGCGAAGAGTTTTTTCAACAATATACACCTTTATAATTACTTTATTAACGTAAAACCAATTAGATTACAAGTGTTCAAAATGTTATCAGATCATAACCTAACAATTTCATTTACTTGTGTATTAAAGTTTATTCAGCAGTATATAGTTATAAAATCTAATTTTTGAATATATTATTACAAACTACAACTAATTAGGTTATATTCATTACATAAAACATATATTTTCATTTTGTAAACTTGTAATAGGTACCTACTTTCAAAATAATCCTTAAACTTCATATTCAAGTTATAACTTTTTCTCGATGTATTATTCTTTATAGCGCTAGACTCGACCAAATCATCAAAGCTTTATTAAAATTGTATCATTTTGTGTTTTTTTTTACAGTCTACTCCAAAATGGAAAAACAGAAAACGCAAATCGTCATTGCCAAATGAAGAAACAGACGACAGCACAAAATCCAGTGATTGTATAGTGTTTGGCACAACGTCAGGGAAACTTTTATTATATTCTTTAAATCATGCCAAGGTTGAATCTGTTTTGGAGGATGCAAAGAGCAGTGATAGTGACCAGGAGATCACGTGCATGGAGTGGAGCAAGAAGACGGGTCTTTATACATGCTCGATGGACTCCACCTTGAGGGAGTGGAGTATAGAAGACGGGAGTGTTAGAAGTAAATTTAGACTTAGCAAACATGATAAGGAATCTTTAAATAACAAAACTACAGCCATCAAAGTCTTTCTGCATCAGGTATTTATTTTCCATTAAAAAAAAAAAATTGGTACAAAATAAGGGAAATCCTCAGCGATAGCGTTCCAAATGTATCCCTAATAATTTGTTTTAAATTTCGTAACGTATCTAATTTAATAATTTATTCTCTAATTTTGAAAAAATCAATTTTGTAAATCTCGTTCAGTATTTGAAATATGTGGCATGCTTTGGAAGAGTGGCTCCGTATTATCTCTATAATATGTATTGCACGGACACCTGATGGAGAGTTGTTGGGTTCGATTCCCTGCAGTGTCTCGAATATTTGTTTCATTTTTAAAATGATTTTTTGGAGGCACTCTTCCCTCAGAGGGTCCCACACAATATATTTTAATAATGAATGAGATTTACAAAATTGAGTTTTTCCAAAATGAAATGGCAGGAAATCGAACCTGAAATCTCTCAATCAGGTGTCGGTCAATAAATATTATAGCTAATTACAAATTCATTCCGAAATAATAAATTATTAAGGAAACATAAAATTTACTAGATGAACATGCATTTCTTGGTGGAGTTTATTTGAAAATAAAGTTGAAATAAAAGATTGTATAACTTTTCCGCATTGTTTTATTATCCAACTAGTTTCGTAGGCACACGTCCTACATGGTCACTGGAAAATTTATACAATCTTTTATAGAACTTAATTAAGCAAACATTTGAAACGCTACGTAGGTTTGCCATAGTAAGATTGTGTTTTCCATATAACAAGTAGAGATGGGCATTATAACGATAGCTGATAATAATAATAGCTAAATAAAAATAACGTATTCAACGTTATTAATATTAAACGTTATTTATAAATAATAGTTGAATATAAATAATAGTCAGGGGAAAAATAGCCTACCCCTATTATATGTCTCGTAATATTATGAAACTGAGAAAAGGAAATTTTGGAAACGACCTTTTTTTTTTTTAGGAAAAGTTAAGGTTCCAGATACCAAATTTTGGAAACGACCTTTTTTTTTTTAGGAAAAGTTAAGATCCCAAATACCAAATTTTGGAAACGACCTTTTTTTTTTTTAAAATAGCTTTCTTCAGCTTTTAATATTAACGCTATTTTCAATTAACGAAATGGCTATAACGTTTTTGAATTTAAGCCGTTAGTCCCATCTCTAATAACAAGCCACATTTATATTTCGAGAAATATTTGAGTGACCTTTCAGAATAAAGAAAAATACTCTAAAGTATGTTTTTTTAAGCTGAGCTATTTCATGAAGTATCCACAATAAAACGTAAATTTCAGTTTTGCATGTGTAGGACTCGCCGAATCATTGAGTTTATTGACTCTAACAATACATTACTGATGTTCGATTTTTAATGGAACACACCACTATGGGCTTACGACCGTCTTCTACTGTTATTTCGAAGACTGGCTTAGTGTGATCACTTTATGCTAACAACGTTCGCAATTAGATGGTAATGTTTGTCTCCGAAACTCCTAATCAGGGGGCGTTCAAGTATTACGTAACGCAATTTTTGAAGATTTTTTACCCTCCCTCCCCCCCATGTAACGCGCCGTAACGTTATATACCCCCCCTCCCCCCCTAAATGTTACGTAACACCCAAGAGACTAATTTTTTACTGAACTCTCGTATAATATTATTTATATGTTCCATACATTTTTCTTTATTTTTTCTTTTTCGTTTGCTGTTTTCCAAATTTCGTTGGTATTTTTTGGCATAGCTGCGTTGGAAGGCAGCATGAGAGCCTTTATAGGCGAAGAACAGTTGATGATGTAAATCCCCCGCTTTTGAGGACATTATAGTATCTACAAACTCACTTTAACAAAACTCACTACAAGCAATTTTTGTTTATGCGTACTGCGTGTTTAAAACACTAACGAATACTGACAACGAAAATAAAAATGACGTTAGTATAATACAGTCGAAGGATTCCCCGTGAAAAATAAAAGAAAAGGTTTGCTAACTTGGGAGACGAAATAAAAATTACATACAATGCAGTCGAGGGACTCCCCGTTAAGACATAAACGAAAAAGGTTCCTAAGATCCTAAGGATAGAACACGTAGAAAGCGGATTCCAACCCGCGCCGACCGGCTCAAAGAATGTTACTATGCGTTTGAATGGGGACACCCAGTACCCACAGAAAAAGCAGGAACCCGCTTTCCGGCATGCCCATAAAATGACGTACAGTACAATCGAGGGATTCCCCGTAAAACATAAACGAAAAGGGTTGCCCAACTTGGAAGTTTTATTTCCCAAATTTTTTTATTTAAGAAAAAAAAAACGTTACATGACGCGTTGTTCGAACCCCCCTCCCGCCCTTGTAACGCACAGTAACGTTTTGCAAGACCCCCCCCCCCCCCTCCCCCCAAATTGCGTTACGTAATACTTGAACGCCCCCTCATGAGAAATCTCAACATGTCGAAAAGTCTCATGTATACAACAAGTAGAAATTTAATAATAAATGAAATGTAGAAATAAAAGCAAATTTAAAGATTGCGACTGCTGTCTTGTATTTGGCGCCAGGATATGAATATATCCATTTTTGTAAATTATGTAAAAGTGTGAAAAACGGGTATTTTGGTGCAATACTCTTTGGTTTGATTTGAACTTAAAACGTTTTCCTGAATTACTCTGCTGATTTGATTTTTTCTTACTTTAGACCGTTGGAGGTAGCCCGCATAAAATATTAGTCACAGCATCTTGTCAGTTGGTTGTGTGGTCTCTGGAGAGCCAGACCGTCTTGAGGAGGATGGTGGGACATGCGGGGGAAGTTGCTCATCTCTATATCGTTCCTGTCAGCAATGAAGACAAATTTTATGTCCTCTCTGGCTCCAAGTGAGTACTCGGAATATTTAAAATGTCTTTTGATCTAATCGTACTGTTGACTCATTGAACTAAAAAATTGTTTTCTCTTTCAGGAGTGATAGAATATTAAGTTTTTGGAATATCCAGGTGTCTAGTGATGATTTATCACAATGTATAGATCAAAATGATAAATCAATACAGGAATATAAGAAAACCAAAAGAAGATCTAGGACGAAATCTGGAGAAGGTAAATCTATTTTTTGTATCCCTTATTTCAGTCCTATTGCCATCAAGCCTGCTCTATACTGTTTTTCCTGTCAACTATTCCCTCGCATCAGGCTGTCCAAGAAACCCTCTTCAGCACATGAGTCTCTCCCTGGCTTGCTCCCAGCTTAACGTCTATGAAGACTGCTAGGGTCAGCTCTCCTCGTCCTCAGGCTGTGCAATCTCCTCTACTGCAGCACTTCCCCCTCCCCACATCTTTGCATCTGCTCGTGTCTTTGCGTGCACATGAGTCTGATCCAACAAAATCGTTTTTGTGGAGATGTTTTTAATCTGTTTTATCTGAAACTAGCTTGCCTGACAGACATTGTCCTGTTGTCCTTACTATGAATATTGATTTCTAATTTTTAATGTACTTATACAAAAATATGTTTGAATGGTATGTATTCCTACCTGGAATTTATCCTGTAAACTAGTGGTAAAAAGTTTGCCCCTATGCCACCAAGTTTTTGAGATTGGCCTTCTTCAAGGATTCCTGAGTGGACTAATCAAGTGGTCCTTTCTACCACTCCAATTCAACTACCTACCTCTACTTAAGGTTACATTTCTTCCTAGAAGGTTGCTGTTGTTGTGTGCCATTGTGGAACTATTGGGACTGGCCTTACATTCAGAGTTAATCAGAGCTATGAACCATACCTAACAATAATTGTCTTCATTAAGTTTTTCTTCCTGTTTCAGACGCAGCAAATAAAAACCAAGAAATAACTGAGGCTTGCTGTAACTTCCTGATGGAGGACTGCGCCAAACAGGTGTGCTGTGCGGCACTGGACTCCTCCTCTTCATCCCTCATCAGTGTGGCAGCCGTCACCAGGAGAGGAGTCTTGCACTATTACCGCCACACGCTCAATGGGTAACTATCTTTGCATTGTCTTCCATCTACCCACCTCATTGTCTTTATAAAGGGGCAAACTAAGATGAGAAAATTGCATCCTTCTCTATCCTTTCCTTGTTCCATGCTTCTTCCCCTGTATCCTACACTTTTGACCTGGTGATTAGGTACTTATTGTAGTCATAAAAGTGTATGGTGGGTCTTTCACACGAGTGCTTTCATCATCTTTATTGCTGAGGATTTTCGCCATCACCACTTACCGCCATTCTAAAAGCTCCCCGTCCTGCCGAGTGCAGGGCCGCCCATAGTGCCCCTCCGGCTCGAGTGCAGTGGAGAGCTCTTGTTACCTCCGCATGCCCCCAAGTTGGGTCTTGGCTCACTCAAAGTGAACACTCAATACAATTTCGACATCTTTCACTCAAGACAAAGCTTGTTTTGTGACTGTGGATGGCTTTCAGCACACTGTAGGTGCGAAAGCTGTCAACTAATAACCTCATTTTTTCTACCCATCATGCCGTGTCCCGAAGTGAGTGGGCAGAGAGTACGGACTTCCATTCTTTTCTATCCAAACAAACCTCTTTCGCTTCCTTTGAACGCTAACCTAACAATAACCTCATTGTATTGTTTATATGATGTTGAGATGGGAGCGAGAGGATTACCGTAAAAATCTTTGTATGGCCACTTTAAAGCTTGGAGTGGTTGGTAGATCAGTCGACGGCTTTCATACATAAAGTGTATCGGAGGTCATGGGTTGGAATCTCGGTGCCGACCATTTCCACTTTCACACAACACAAGCTTTGCTTTATGTGAAATGTGTCGAAAGTGTATTTGTGTTCAGTTTGATGAGCCCAGATTATTTTTTATTAAAAAAAAAACTTCTAGAATGGGTGTGGGCCTGAAACATCTTTGAATTGTGTGTCTGAAATTCTTGGGAGTGTTGCTGATGTATTTCTGTTGTCTATTCAGGCATTCGGTGAAGCCAGTGAAGCCCTCCACCACCATCCAAGTGGTGAGCGAGGAGCAGGGCAGCGTGAGACTCAGCCCCTCCGTGTGCGCCACTATTCTAGGAGACCATCTACTGCTAGGGTACACCACCAGCATGGGAACAGTATTTGAGAGAGTAGTGAGTATTGCATACACTATTTTTCTTTTATCCAATGTTATGTTTTATGGCATTGTTTCTACTACGCAACTGTCGCATATAATCTGATATAGAAACTCCAAGTGAAAAACATGTATAAAAAGTTATGATCTAACCAGGAACCAAACCCGGGCTTTCTTACGTTATACACACATGTTGGTAATTGTGTGAAAGAGGATATTTTGGAGAAGTTTTACGAGATTTGAAGAACTGAAATCTTTTTTCTGAATATTTTTAAAAAATTATCCGTTTTTTGGACTTTGTCGGGCCATATTTTTTTTAATTCCACTTTTTGGAAAAGATATTTTTTTTCTGAATATGTATAGGTACAGTTATTTAAATGAAACAATCAATTAGTTATTCCACAAATTATTCAATACCCTGACAAGTTTCGCAGACACAGGTCCTGCATGCTCACAGGTGACTAAGAAACTGAGTTTTTGAGAAACCTGCGATAAATAATTCCACCGAGAATGCACATTCAATTAGTTGATTTTATGTATAGGTATATTTGAAGTCAAGTAAATAAAAATTGTGTTGTTTTGGGAATTTTTCACAGAAGACGTCAGTAAATCCGTTCCATACTATGATATTATATTTTACATTATTTCTTATCCATTTTTCAAATTTTTAATAATTATTCTGTTATACGGAGCAGATAAGAATCTAATAAACCAAACATCATAATAATTTGTTCAGCCAATATGTGTTCTCACTTACCCGAGTTTCTTTTATATTATAGATATCGGTTTGTCTTAACGTTTTACCTTATACTCTGTATCCTTTCTTTCTCAGACACCCGATATATCAGAGAAAACCCAAGTGCTGATCAGGACGAGTGCCAACAATATAACCAAGAAAGAAAAAACACAGAAACAGAACGAAGACATCACCAGGATACGAGTGGGACAGGAGGAGGGGGCTGTGTATCTCACCACCCATGTGGGGGAGGGGAAGGCGCACTCCAGGGGGGGCAAGGTGGACATTTATGTTCTATTCAGTAACTAGTTGTCCTGTAGTCCTTAATAGGAATATTGATTCCAAATTTGTAATTTATTTTAGTTAAGCTGTGCAATAGCTATAAATACTTAATATTATGTCATATATTACTAGGTGGATGTGCCAATGGAACTAAGGTTAGCCAACCTCAGCATAGCCCAGCAAGGCGGCAGACAAGCTGCAGAGACTCCCAGCAACATGGCACAACTCTTAGTACAGGCTTTGCATTCTAAGGATAATAAGTGAGTTCAAAATTCTATCTTTTCTTTTTATTGAACTATTTACTTATTAACTATCCCTGAAACCTTGGTCACACATGCCGAGTAAACAGGCGAGACAGTAAAATGTTACTCGCCCGAGAGAGTGATGAGCGTCTAAACCTTATGGCCGCGCACTCGACTTAAGGTTTAGACGCAGCGAGTACTCGGCATGACAGATGTTGTCGTGTTTCCACCATGATTATTAAATTCCGATTCAAATAATGATACAATAATTACTTATTTAACCGTTTGGGTGCTAAGAATATTAGCAAAGTTATGCTGAAATTGCTAAGTAAAAGGTACAAAAATATGTCTGGTCCATAAAAATTACCATCAGGTCTTATAAAAATTACCATAAAAAATAAACAGATTGACATATTTTGATGATTCTTTCTGTATTTATTAGACAAACATATAAAATACTAATATTAGATTTACTTCACATGTGTTTTTTTTTGGAATATTTGAAATTGGTTTATATCTACTTTCAAGTACTTGATGGTACACTTTTATGGAGATCTGGTGTAGTATTATCACTTTCATCAGAATCACTGTAGATATGCATCCTTATTTCACTCTCTGTATTACTATCATTGTCGTCTTCCATTTCACTTTCAAAGTTAGTGTTTTCCACTAACATATTTTCTCTTCTCAACATTTTCGCATTAAAAAAAAACATAATAATAATGCTGTTTTTAGTGATCAAAACAAATTTTTATAATTTATGTAACATTGACCTTCAATTACTATAACCTCAAAATCTCACATGGCAAACATATCCTCTCTGGTCACGCACCAAACGCGTGCTGAGGGGATCGGCAATATATTGACGCGTCGCAGTTTTAATAATGTACCTTATTGGCAAAATATTGATGATTAGCACCCAAACGGTTTACCAATATAATTCCGACTGATGCATCTGTTTCAAACCATGTTTACAGGATACATTCTGACAATTGCACATATCAAACAACTGACGGCTATTTCAAATGCCAAAATTGAAAACTTTTTGTTTTTAAAAGCACTAAGAAGTTACCTACATTAAGTTTCCTTAAATTTTCTGATGTTGCACACAATTTTCTTATTTTTTCTTTCATAAGAACCTTCTCCTGACTGTAGCAAGAGTCATCAATGGTCAAACAATATAATAAACACAAATAAAATCGAATACGTAACTGTTATTTCGAAAGCTGGCTTAGTGGGATCTCTATGTTCAACGTTCCCCATTAAGTGGTGTTGAAGTCTCCGAAACTCTTCTTCTTCTTCTTCTTCAGCTTATCGCCGTCTACTCCTGGACGAAAGCCTCCTCCATGTTCCTCCATGTCGATCTCTCCTGCGCAGTCTGCATCCATAGCACCCCAGCGTGTCGCTCCAGGTCATCCGAAACTCTTAATCATGAGAATTCTCATGTATACAAGTAGATATTTAATAATGAATGAGATATAGAGATAAAAGTTGGAAATTATTGAGATCAAGTAGAGCAACCAAATTTGCAGCAAAGCGATCGCTGTTATGTATTTGGCGCCAGGATATGAATATATCCATTTTTGTTAATGTCTCATCTTTATTGTCTTTGTTGGAGCACAACCTTCTAATTATGTCTAGATTCTAGTGCCCTATTTCAGGACTAGATCTTAATGAATATATAACAATTAAACTAACTTTCTTATTTTTTTTGTTGCTTTTCTTAGCAATTTCACTGTAATTCAGATAAAAAATATAGAATTGATGTTATGAATAGAATTGATGTGTCATATTTGATTGTTTCAGATTATTGCAAACAGTTTTCGAGTGTACAGATCCTGCAGTGGCCTACAACACCCTCAACAGACTTCCAATTCAATATCTGCCTCGATTACTGGACCATCTCACCAACATGATGGCTAAAAGAACAAATCAGTAAGATTTCATTTCTTGATTATTCCAAATCATCTTGGCTCTAAGATTTTTATTTTTTACCCATCACGCTGTTTCCCAGAAGGAATAGACAGAGGGTACGAACATTCATTCTTTCCTATCCAGACAAACCTGTTTCCTTTTATTCTGCAGCATAATATTCCACATACATTGTCTCCTATTCCTTGTACTTCTAACTTGGCCCTCCTTTAAGACATCAGCAGTATGATCATATAACCGACATCGGTAGCCTAGTGGCAAAGGTTTCGACTTCAGATCATGCGGTTCCGGGTTTGATTCCCGGTCAGTCAGAAGCTTTTTCACTTGACATTGGTACTTAGGATCGGTTGACTGCTAGAGAATGCTTCAAGCATTAAGTTCCCCTGGCTTTACTGACATCTATGTATAAAAGAGTATTATTTATTTATTTATATTGCCAAAGTTTTTGAAATTAACTTCAGTAGTTATCTTGTTTACTGCGGTATCCAAGCTACGGTCAATGACCACACATACCTCTTACACTGTCTCTTTCATTATTTTACTACAGGCAGTGAAAGAGATAAACATGGAATGCTCAGTATTTGTTTCAAAGAATACCGTGTTCAAAACGTTACGGCTGCTTTTCTTTTCTACATTGCATTGCTATCGTCTAAAATATTGTTGCTTAAATTGAAATGTTGTTTTCAGATGTAAATCTGCGTGCGTTTGGACGGCAGCTCTGTGCAAAGCCCGTGGCTCTGTACTGTTAGGACACGAGCAGAGCATACGACCTCTGGTGGCCGCTCTGAGGGCTCGAGCACCACATCTGCCGCATCTCCTGGCTCTCAAAGGCAGACTGACCCTACTCACAGACAGACAAGAGACTGAGGAGGAACACAAACCTGTTTTAGAATATAAAGGTAAAGTGTAATTTATTTGTTTTACGAGACGACCTCCACTCCATTTTATCCTTCCACGGTCACCACCTCACCTTTTCTTTCAGACTTAAAAATGCTTATTTGTATTTTTTCAACACGCACCAACCAACCATCTTAACTTTTTGATATTCATCTTTGTAACAAGACAAACTTTTCTACCACCCACCAGCCATCCATCCATGGCGCTAGAACCCACTGTGGGTCTTGGCCTCATCAAGCAGTCGTCAGCTGCAATACCAGTGTTTTATTCCCAGAGATTGAAGATCTCTACTCATGCAACGAACCATCTCAGCCTCGGTCTGCCAATTTCCTTCTTCCAGTCGGGCTGTCTGTGCGGAGTTTCTTTAGAGTAGAGTGTTCGTCCATTGAGCCAGCAGACACGGCATATTTTGATGAATGTGTACAGTTCATCATTATACCGGATTTGCCATCTCCCGTCTTCATTAATGGGCCCATAGATTCCACGCAAGATTTTCCTCTCCGACACATCTTGTTAACGCCCATGTTTCGCAGGAGTTTTTAAGAATAGGTCTTATAAAGCCGAGTCTTGGATTTCCTTGACATAAATCCTTGATTTGATAATTTTCTGCAGCATAAACTTCCACACCAAATTCCTTCATTTCCATATCCCACAGAATCTTTCCACCACATTCTTCTTTTTTTTCCACATCCACGTTTCTCATCCATACATTATTGATAGTAACAGGATTGCGGTGTGTGCTAGGTTTTCAGCGTGTAGTGAGATGTTGTTGTTTCTCATTATAGGTCTCAGTGCACCACCCACCCTGCTACCAGACACTTTTTCACACTTTCCATCCCTACTAAACATACTTCCTTAATAAGTAAACAAACAATTATTGATAATTTATTATTTCTTACAGATTCTTCATCAGAAGATGAAGCCGTTGAGGATGATATGGACGGACTCTTGAACACAGCGGGAGAAGACTCGGCTCTGTCCTGGAATGAGGACGAGGATGAATCGGAAGATGGTGCCTCCAGTGACCAAGAGAATATGAGTGAATAACGCATTTATTTCTTTAAATCAAGTGATGAATTAATCATGTATGATGACTTTTGAAAGCTGGAATATATTGTACATTATATTTTTATATTGGTTTTTTTATTAGTTGATTGAAAGGGAATTTGAAACATTTTAACCCTTTGAAAATTTTGAGCATCTATGTCAGTGGTTCTTAACCTGGGTTCGATTGAACATCAGGGGTTCGATGAGTCAGTCTCGTGGGTTCGGCAGAAATCAAGACACACCCCTGAATCCATATGGTTAACTTATTTTTCAAATTAAGAAGGGTTCTGTGAATGAAACTGGTGAGGTTCAGTTGTCAGAGTTGAAAGATAACTATTGAGATAAATGTTGAAGCGGATGAAATATAAAAAACATGGTAATTTTTTTTTCAGTGTTTTATTAAAAATATTTTCTTAAAATCTATAATAATAAATAAATAGAGAATGTAAATAAAAAAAAAAAAAATAACTAACAAATAATGAGAAACAAGAAATAACAGTTTGGGGAGTCCAGTCTCTGGATCTGTTGGTCGGCAATATTAATAACGGTTTTGGAAATGAAAGAATATATTATGTGGGAAACGAACCTATATTGGTTGAATCATCAACATTATTTATTATAACCTTACGTAAGAGAGTGGCGTAAGCTAGATTTTAAGAATGAAAGTTTATATTAAATCCAAAGCACCAAAGAGATTCAAAAGAAGCCAATATGTACCAAGAGAAAACATTCCGTAATTGACAATATTTGAAGTATTATTTTACGGTTAGAAAAATGACTTTCAAAGCGTCACCCGTGATATATGACAAAAGTATATATCTCATTCACGCTAACACCCAACCATTTATAACTCAAGTGAACAAAAATAGATAAAAGACGAATAGTTTAATACAAGACTCACAGCGTTACAATATACTTAATAAGAATACACATACAAAATTGTCATGGAGAGTAATAAATATAATGATTGTATTTTATACAAATTGTCAAGTTTGGTAATACAAGGTGAAACGCAGGCGTCAATTTTTTAAATTTAAATAAATAAATATATAAGTTATCCTTAAATTACTGATTTTGAGGTACCGGGAACATTTAAAATTTTCTACCGTTCTTATAAAAATTTGCAAAAAGTTAAAAATATGGATAAAATCCATAAAACGGAGGAAGCCCATATTTTGAATAAGAAAAAACTTAATAATTGAAAGTATCGTATGATTTAAAGTTGTTTTTATTTATGTCAAAATATGATTTTACACCATTCTGGGTATTTTACCGATAAATCTGTATAATTTGTACATTATTTTGTATATTATAATATCGTGAAAAAATCACATAAAATCAATTACATAAAAAATGTATAAATATATAAAAAAAACTATTGTCCAATTTTTCATATTATATAATTTGTCAACATCCTAAATATTGGGGATTGCTAATCCAAAAAAATAAATCTTATAAAACATCTGTTAATATAGAATTTAATATAAATATTATATAATCTGTTTGTGAAACGTACCCCATAAAAAAAAATATAGAAATAAATATTTGGCATGCCTATTGCACATTATAAATTCTTTCGATTTAAAATCAAATCATAATATATGGTAACCTGATATTGAAAGTTTTACAAATCTCCATATACGAGATTTCACAGCGGAATAAATTAATATAAATAATTACCCACAAAAAACCCTCACATTCATCAGAAAGCTGACATTTTAATTCACATATAGCTTACTTTTTAACTTCATACATAAAGTATTTGAATTGGTCAATTCCTGAAAATCCAGAATGTACGAAAGATGAGGACACCTTTACCTTTGAAAGTCAAGGAGTTTGTTTGTTGTTTAAAAAAGAAAAATCTTGAACATTATAAAAATATAGCAAATCAACGAGTTATTGAGCGCTATATAAATAAACATGCTTTCTATACTTACGTCTCTTACCGTTATTATAATAACAATACAATTTTTATTTACTTGACAACCATTGAGATTCAAAACATTGATACGCAGATTTTCGATAGAATTTCTTTCAAGTTTTCAGAAATGATTTTTTAACATTAAAACACATTATATCAAAACGTATTTTTGTATAAATTACAAATTGGAAATCAATATTCATAGTAAGGACTACAGGACAACGTCTGTCGGGAAAGCTAGTTACAAAATAAAAGAGAATCAATCGAAATATAAAGAAAAAGTATTGAAAACTTCGTCATCTGTAAAAAAAAAACTGTTCCCTCGTTGGTTACATAATGTCCCATGAAATGACATTTTATCTTAACTTCTCATGTGATTGTATAATACGCAGATAGTCTCGATATTTTGCTGTAAAGTTTTTGACAAGAAATTTCAATTCCGTTCAAGTTATACTTATTATATTTTTGAATTGACTGACAACTGCAACGACAACCTTTTTTATGCAATCAAAATAACGTAACCGTAAGAATTGATTCAACAAATACTTGATGTACAAAGTTAAATAATATAGGTAATATCTTTAAATCTATATAAATTGTAGCTCTTTCTTGTGCGGCCTTTCAGCTGTTAAAGCGAGGATCGATTAACAATTATAATTGTTTATTTATACTTCTATAACAAGTTATAAAAACTTTTTTGATTTATAAAAAGTCTATATCATGTTTAAAATATATTTTAAAGTTATAACCATACGATATAAGAGAATCCTTTGATTGAAACAACAAAATCACAACATTCTTATGTTCTTGTCTGCGTACGGGGAGGTGATGTATTGGCTGCAAAATGAGAACATTTCGTTAGTCAAAATATAAGACGATTCAATGAGAAAATACAACAAAATGATGACATATATATTTACACGTCAGTTCTAAAAGCACATAACATAACAAAATAATCTCCAGTTCTTAAACTGGGTATGAAATAATATGTAAATAAAGTCATGCATCAACACAATATTAGTATAACATAATAGAAATCAATAACTATCGAAAAAAGTGAAATATAAACTATAATTTTTGTAAAATAAAACCGTTATAAAAAGAGTTTTACAGTTACCTAACACCATGCAGATTAAAGAGACCAAGATGATAAGACAAAAACAAATTCATCCTTTTAACCGTCCAATGATACACATTATAAGTAATGTCTATGAGCGGAAATTATATAAGTCCATTAGTTTAAGGTACCGTCAATTATTTCAGAATTTGATTAACTAATCGTTTTTCGGAATAATAAACATCCATTTCCGAAAAAGTTACCGTCCATTTCAAACGACAATTGGACCATCAGTTATTCGGCAGTAACTCTGTTTAGTCGTCCAATGCTCCGTATTTATAATAATAAAACGTTCATTAGAATAATTTTAAATCTTTTTTTTTTGTTTTTTCTTAACCAAGGACTGCGTCGAAATAAACTTATTCCGGGGAAATAAACAAGATTGGAAATAAACTCAAATTCAAAAGAAGATGAAACAGTAAGGGAGATTAGAGGAACGTAACATGCAACCAAACACTGAACAGAAAGGAAGCTTATCAAGATGGACACAATACCTCCACCTGTGGTCGGATCCCGTCTAAAGCGTTAAAAGAGTATCTCACTCGTTAAGTACTGGTAGCAAAGACCTGAGGAAACATTAATCTTTTAGTCCACATTCCTCAGCCATCGCATTCACAGCTAACACTCCGCATGGTCCACACCTCGCAGTCACATTCAGATTACTGATTTTCACAATGGATCTTTGCTCCCTCAAAGTGAATACAAATTTGACTATCTTACAGTAAGCTACTAAAAATATTTGTCGTGAAAGAGAAAGATGGTTGGCACCTGGGATTGAACCCACAAGTTGAAAATCAGTAATCATTATACTCAATAATAATATTTGTTCAATGTGTTTGTACAAAGATTGTTCAAAAATAGTTTAAAAGATCTATGTAATTAAGTAATTTTTAATATATCTATATGGTTTCCCAAAATTTACACAAGATTTAAATTACAGGATAGGGTTATGTATGAAATAACGAATAATGTCACATAATCTAGAAGACTCATCCTTTAGAAGGACAAAGTTATACCGACCATATTATGCACGAAATTTTTGATCTGTGGTCATTTGTACTAACCCTAAAATATCAAATGAGATAATAAAAAAGATTTCCACCACTTTACTGCACAAATTCAAATATTGCGTTTATTATTATGGGACACCAATTATTTGACCGATTATAGAATTCATTTTTGCCAATATTACATTCACTTTAGTTAAATTTTCATAAACTGATTAGTAGGCTAATCTAGTAGTATCCTCTACTGCTATTTCAAAGACTCAGCCGGTTTCAAAGTCTACTTTAGGTTGACGCGTTTCATAAAAAAAACATGCTCGCTTACTTCAGCTTAAGTTTGAAAAGTCAAAAAAATATTTTGAAGTTGATAGTGTTACCATACCATAGAAATGTATGGAAAACATAGGTTGTTTTCCAATATTTTCGCGGAATTTCCGTTAATCTGTCAATTTCATTTCTCAATAGAGAATCAAAGTGCCGTTATTTGTGTTAATTAATTATTATGGTTTATGAATTAGTAAATGGAATCTGTAAACAATAATATTCTTTCCGTTTTGCCATGTTTTCCACTCTATTTTTGTGCACAGCGTCACCAATGTTCATCATTTGTGACAGAGAGTGCGCCACGAAATTTTCTATGAACTCCGGTGGTAAAATATTGAACTACACTAAAGTCAACTGTAAGTCCCATCAACGGGACTTTAACATAAAGTGTCTTTTTGTTGCTATAGAACGCAAACTTAGTCCCCTTTATTTTTTATGAAACCGGCTGTAAACCTTGTATAAGTTAGTTCAAATCTTATTGAGTAAATTTATAACAATCTTTTAGTTCATCACGAGAATTTTCATGTAGCGAAAATGAACAATCTCGTTCTACATTATCTTCAGGTCAACTGATAAAATAAATGATTGGGCAGGATTCGAACCTGCATCTAACAGTTGGATCAATAGCTATTTTGTAGCATTTGTTACTGATGTACAATTTTCTTTGTACAAACACATTATTAAAAATATACAATAGTAAAGTCAACAACAGTAAATGAAACAATAAGTTGACGATAGGATTCCTTGAAACACGGGTGATACCTCTAAACATTCTTGTGTTCGCGGTGATCTGTGTGACTTTGGTTATGGTACATACAATATATAAAGCATTGAAGGAAATTGTGATGAAGCTGTGGATGAGGTAACACTAGGGCGGTGCTAATAGTAAAGTTTGTTCATGGTGGGTGTTGTACTGTACAAAAACTTTTAAATTTGCCAATTGTTTTTTTGATTTGATATTTTGAAGTTTAAAACCCATATGCAGATTTCTACTTCGGCCCGAACTTCACCTAAACGCCGTGTATTTAGTCAATGGGAAGTTTTTTCGGGGGAGCTTCCGACAATAGACACTAGGTGGCAGAACTTCTAATCAGGTCTATTGTCAAATTCAGTGCTGCCAACGTAGAGATGTTTTTTTCAGTGATGCCAACGTTGGGAAGTTTGTTTTCCATTGTGTTGCTAAGAAGTTGTTGATTGAGTTGCTAAGAAGTTGTTGATTTTGTTGCGCATAAATTTGAGAATAAATCTCAGGGGTGCTGTTCTGTATTTTTTAATTTGTATTTAGGAGGTATATAAAAAAAGATGAACAATTTTATTTGTAATAGTATGTAAAAAATGTACAATGATTACTCTAAACCTATTGTAAGTTATCATGTATAATAATATATAAGTTGTTTAATTTGAAATAAACTAGAATGATATTTTGGAGGTTAGATTGTGAGCGACCATAAGAAGAAGAAGAAGTAAATCGCCCCCGTTGGCAACACTGAATTTGACAATAGACCGGATTAGCAAGGGCGCCTCTAGCGGCACAAAAAGGAAAAAAAACATCCCATTGATACATTTTTACTTTGAAATACTTTCGACGATTTTCCAGGAACATCTTATGTATAGAAGCAACTATTTGATTATGTTAAAAAATCAATTTACACCCAACTTGAACTGTAGACTTAATAATAGTGAAATGCCATTCTCTGTGGTCATTTTATTAATGAAGTGAATCTGTGCTCACTCAAAGTGAATACAAACACTCTTTCACATAAGCTACTTAATTAAAGCTTGTGTCGCGAAAGAGGAAGACGGTCGGCACTGAGGATCGAACCAACGACCTCCAGTACCTACAATAGCCGGCGTTATAACCGCAAGGCTACCAAACACTTCAATATCGAAATAAGTATTGTATTTATTTGTAATTATATGACTGGGCCATGGTGAGCTTAGCAAAGAATAAAGAATTTTTAGATGGTAATTTTTTTTCAAATTCGGACCAATATGCCTTATGAAAATATACTCTATTTTTCGACTCTGGCTCCTTATTTGTTTGGTATAAACCCACCCAAATGGGACATTTTTTGGAACTAGCAACCCAGATTTGATTAGCAACTGCCAAGAATAGATGGCGCAAAGATGTTAACAACCTACATCCATTTTATGCGGTGGTCTCTTTTTATAGTCACTAGACAAAAAAAAGAAGGTATGTTTCTACATACAGATGTCACATTGTTCTGAAAATATGGAGCTTAGGTGAAGTTTAGGACAAAAGCGGAACTCTTCGTACGAGTGTCAAGTCACAATTTTCATATTTTATAAAGTGGTTATATGTCTTATGTGTTTGTGTATCTTTGAGAGTCAAATATGTTCATGTGTGTATGTGTCTTTGAGAGTCAAATATGTTCATGTGTGTATGTGTCTTTGAGAGTCAAATATAATGTTCAGGTAGGTAATAGTAAAAGAAAGCAAATAAAAATAAGCACATGACATGACAGAAGAGGAAGATGAAATGTTGATTTATATAATACCTTGGATTTCCAAAATAATTTTGGGTATAAGACCTGGCAACGTAAAGTTAACAAGGAGAAATACATTAATGACATACAAAATAAGGCGCCAACTGAGCTGTAACATGGCTCTACATGAACTTACACTGGAACCTCCACATTCATCATACTTTGATGACTAATTGTCTACCCCCATATATAATACTACTCTCCAAATTCATATACCAACCTCGGTAGCTTTGTGATATAAGCACCAACTTCTGATAAGAAGTGCCTGGTTCGATTTCCGATCCAGTAAGAATTAAATTTTTTGTTATATTTTTTTCACATTTATTTATTTTTTTAAGAAATTTAATCTGTGCACAGCCAAAGTGAAAACAAGTACACTTTCAACATCTTACTTATAAAGCAAAGCTTGTGTTGTGAAAGTGGAAATGGTCATCACCGGGATTCGAACCCACGACCTCCAGTACACTGTATGTATGAAACACTTTGTTTTTAGAAATTATACTCGAGGGTGGAATCCTGTCTCAGATTGGACAGAAGACTGGTTGGCTGGTAGAGAATGCTCCAAGCATTAAGTTCCGCTGGCTATACTGACATCCTATGTATAGAAGAGTGTTATTTATTTAGTAAATAAACCAACGCGTTTTTATACAAAGGTGTCAGTACCTATAGCCAGCGGAACTTATTCTCGGCTGATGAAATTTTTTTCTAGTCAACCGAACCCATCCAATAAAAATATGACCTGACCGGGAATCGAAACCACAAACTTTTGATTGAAGTAAGTGTCTGTACATCACTCTACAGTACAGGTCAGTTTCATTACAACACATCAAGACTCTGATACTAAAATCAGTTGAAAAATTGCAAGCAATATTTATAAAGATCAACCAAACATTGCATTGTTTAAGCAAAATATTATTGACTTCTTCATTGAAAGTCAATTCCTTATCAAGATAAAAATTTAAAGAAAAATTATGTGTTAAAAGGAGTGTTGCAAAAATTTATCCTCTTTTAGTAGTTGAAAAATGATTGAAATGAAATTTAGTTGTATTTTCATGATTGATCACGAATACAGAGGTTCCAATGTACCTTTAAATGGTCACACTATGAAGTCAAAATAATACATTTTCAATAAAGATTTGCACAGTAAGCAGATAAATTTGAAATAATCAGTTGTAAAATATAATATGAGTGGTGATAGATCTGGAATGTTTTTCATGTGATATAAAAGCAAATGACATCAAACAAGATGATCCCCAAACCTGCAAGTGAACATGAAGAACACCCAATTCTGTGAGACAGCATCATACGCACTGGGTGTACCTACATAACCTCCAATAATATGATCACCACCCAGTGCGTACAATGCCAAAAAGTGATCTTGCAATACGCCAGGGTATGATTGCATTGTGTAAAAGTTTTTTTTACCCACCATGCTATTCAAATCTGTCTAAATTTCTCTCCAGACTCCTTATTAGCATATTATTTCAACAACATTACATACCTCTCCACATACTACTCCACATTCTGTCTTCTATTTCTCACCTAATCTTTCTTCAACACAGAATCAATCTATCACATTATTTTACATTCCCTTTGATTCATACAGGTATATGTAATTTGTTTCTTGTCCTATTTCATCACATACTTCGTAGTATTTCTGTTTTTCTTTCTACATATATAATAATATGTACTACAGCCTTTCAATATTCATCTATGATATATTTGATTAAATTGTAAGTACAACATTATTCCTGAAAACTAATTTTTATATAAATAAACTATGTAAGTAGGTACCGACTTTATCAAAAAAAAATATAATTTAAAATTGAATAACTCTTCTTAAAGAAAATACATTTAAATTACTTATTAATACAATTTCAAAAAAGGTAGGCCCAGTGGGTCGAAACCGTCATACAAAGCACTTTTTGTATGGATGGCGACAGGTTTTAAGGTACCAACATTGAAAAACAAAAATAATATCATGAATTGCAAACTTGTTGTTTGGTTGCGACGCGACTGTTTATGTTTGAAAAACATCAAACTAAACTGAAATCTTAACGCCATTTTTTAGCGGTCTGTTGTGTTATTGTATTATTTTCGAAGAGAATACAAAACCTACGGATTGAGTATTGAGGTCATTTTGTTGATATTCAAAGATAATCATAATGCGCAAAAGGTGTCATAAAAGTGATGAGAAAAATACCAATTGTGATGTTTATTTTTTTGACTTTGGTGATGATTTTTTTTATCACTTTTTTCAAAAATTTCAAATATTATGTATTAAAAATATGTGTACAACAAAAATTATGTATTAAAACTTTTGTCAAAAGTGTTATAAATATCTAGTAGGTGAAAATAAAAATGATACTCTTGTGTAAATTTTTGTAAAACTGCAATAAAGCTATCATTAAATTAAATACTTTTTTTTTTTAACCAATGACATGAGTAATTTAAAATTGCTTGGGTATATAAGTAGTCTGTGGGTATGACCATGACTGCCCGCTGTCAAGTACCAGAAAGGCAACATCACCATAATAAAAAATTTGTTTCAATGTTGGCTAAACAAACCTGTCAGTACTTTTTTTTCATCTATGGAGTTGCGTCTCTTATCCGTAAGGTATTATATTCTCTTTGGGTAGGCCCTAAAGATCTACGAAATTGTGATCTACAAATACACAAAAGTGTGTATATTCATAGCTACAAAACATCAACAAAATGTAATTGTTTCATTGTGAATTAGTAAATAGTGTAAGACTAGACTCAACTCCTAATTATATTGAACTAAAGATGCCGACTAAATTGCTGTCCTAAGTAGGGAGGGATGTTTGAAGCAGGTAAATATACTTACAGTTCTATATTCTGGATGGTGGACTGAGGACAGTTCTGTGTGGCCCGTATGTGACAATGCTTGTGGCACTGCATCAGGCAATCCCGACATTCGTAGCCCTGGAATTGTTACCAACATTGTCAATTGACAAGGAGTCCTTTAATTTTAACTTGATAATATACTTAGCAATGTTAACACTACATTTTTATCGTTCACCTACTTGTACATCATAGGCATACACAATCGAAATATGAAGATCTGACAGCAGGAAGACATTGTATGAGAAAAAAATATTGTTATTCTTCTGTTTTCCTCGCAATTTTTCTATATTTTCTCACCATTTAAAAACAGGAAAATGTCCGGATTAACTGTGACATACTCACTCATCAACGCACAGCCCAAACGGCTAATCGTAGAGAAGTGAAATTTGGAAAGCAGGTAGGTTTTAATACAAATCCTTCCACTAAGAAAGGATTTTTTTTAAATTCCACCCCTAAGGGGGTGAAAAATAGGGTTGAATGTTTTTAAAAGTATACTAATATCTCGGAAACTAGACATGGTACGAACTTGAGATTTGGTTTATAAATAATTGTCCTATAGAAATGAGTAGTAGGGTGTTTTGTCATTTTTACAAATATATAATATAAATAAATAAATTTACACTTCTCTTTACAAAGATGTCAGAGTAGCCGGCGGAACTTTTTACATGGGGAAATTTTTTCCAGTCAACTGGTCCTGTCCAATCTGAGACAGGTCAGCCCGAGGTAGAAATTTCAAGTGAAAAAAAACTTTGATCTGATCGGGAATCGAACCCATGATCTCGTATACCACTAGACGACTGAGAAAAATAACATATTGATGATGAAGAAAAAAGGGGAGGGTTCGCATTTAAGGCTAGACCCCTTTATGCTGTCAATGTTTATATTTACATAACTTATATTGTGAAAGAGGAAGTTGGTAAGCACCCAGGATTGAACCGATGACCTTCAGAACGAATATCGGCATCGAGCCGTTACGCTAATTATTAATCTAGGCCTCAAAAAATTTATGTGTACTCACTTGTTTACCAATCCGCCTAACAATATTTTTATGACAAACTTGACACATAACACCTCTGAAAAAACAAACAAACAAAATAAATAATTGTCCATGGCATAGGACTGTATTTCAATATGATGTTTGGTTGAACATAAAGCTGTGCCTACCCTGACAAATGCTTCGCCACAAAGGTGTGGTCATTGAAGATGTGTAATTTGGTTCCTTTGCGTCGCCAGCGTGATCTTTGTGCTATAGCTAAAGGCACTAGGAAGTGTTTCTTCACTCCATTGTCTATGGTCTCTAACACGAGGGTCGAGGCTTCGTGTAAATATGTACGAGTGGATGTGCCCGAAACGGCCGACATTTCGCTGATGGACGACCTGAAACATGAAGCACAACTGTATCAATACATTCAAAAACATTTTAACAATAATAGAACGGTTACTAACAATCTCCAAAGTAAAATTTTTTTTTTTTATACAATGGTAACATCGAGTTAGTCCCAGAATTACACCTCAAAACTTCTAAATACGAAGGTAGGAGTCCAATTTCTTTGATTTAAAAGAAAAATATGCTTAAGATTGACATAAGGCTGATTGTCCATGGCAGCGCAGAGGCTTAATTTTGTTGCCTTTTCTGACCGTGTGAGTTGGTTGGTCGGTTGGCGTGAGGTGGTCAACCCCACGGCCCCGATCTGATTTTTCGATTACTTGCCTCTTACAGGATGCTCGAAAAACCAGCAAAAAGTTGCTATGCCCCGTGCCGTGGGGCTGTCGGCTTATAATAGCATTTTAGCAAATTTTCAGGTCAGGTCTTAGAAATAATAACAGTAGGATGGGTGGCCGAAATTATGAATAGGTCACAACATAAAGTGATACATAAAATAATTAATATAGAAAATAAAAGAATAATTACCCAGTAAAACGAGATCAGTATCAGCATAGTTACTTTCTGTTTATATTCTCTTTACTTTAATGTTTTTTTTTCTCTATTATATATTGTCTAAATTTTTTTAATCAATCAGTCCAGGGGGGGGGCAAGTGCCCCCCTTGCCTCTACCTGCGGGCGCCCATGATGGTAGCTCAATGGTTTATGGTGGGGTTTAAAGTTGAACCATACCGATTAGCACCATCTAATATTTTTATCACTGAGATTTTATAAATTCAAAATGCAATTATTAAAGTATACTTAAAGAAATTTTAAGAATAAACAATCTGGAACCAAAAAATTACATAACAAGGAAGGTTTTTTTTGGTTTTTATGGATAAAATTTCCTATACATCGGGCTATGAATATTAATTATTTTGAGCCTTAAATTATTGTTTCCAAGAATGTGCAATTTTTTTTATGTCATTCGGACAAAGCAAGCTTGTGTCATAAAATTAAAAGAGGTTCAGTCTAAAGGTGGAAACACATAGAACGCCGATTCCGACCCGTGCTGACTGGCACAAAGAATGTTACTATACATGCATCAACAGAGAAAGCAGGAACCCGCTTTCCGGCATGCCCATTTAAATGCATTGAAACCATAGACAACATTCTTTGCGCCGGTCGGTGCGGGTCGGTATCGGCGTTCTATGTGTTTCCACCCTAAGGGTCCAAGTTATTTTTTTTCATACAAAAATGTGATTGATAGCGTATGGAAAAAGTGCCTTTTAGAACAAAGTTATCAGATTTTGACTATTTGTTAGAATGTATAGGCCCATAGTGAATATTAAACGTGAGATGTATCGTGTGGCCGTTCCTACCTTCGAGATATGGAGCTTCAAAATAAAAAAAAACATCCAGCTAAGCATTAGTCTTTTTATCGATAAATTGTATGAAATATGTTAGGTTAAATCGTAGAAGTAATTACCTTAAAGAACTGTTCCGAGAAAGCACAAGTACAGACAAAATACAGAATGAATGTCAGCCTTCATCAAGTTATAATATTCATAAAGTTAGAAAGGCAAGTAGAGATTGTCTTACCTTCTGGAGGTTCTGGATTCGTCTCCCGACTGCACCGGGGAGTTGGTGGAGGAAGGTCCCGAATTGTAATTCCTCGTTGGTGAGGGAACTGTAAGGGAATTATCTGAAATTAAAAATCTGGTTATGTTAGAAAGCAAAAACAAAACGGACAAAGCGCAAAGAGACAAAAATAAAATCAAACTAATGCATAAGCAAAAACTCTAATACTCCATTTCTTTGGATGCTTGAGTTTTAGGCAAACTGCCTCAGTCCATTTCAACATTTTTTCATTGAGACACAACCTTGTTAAAAGGGTGATAAAAGCTACTTTTTAAATTATTTGTGGTAGGGACTTAACTATATAATTTCTATATTTTAGTTCGAAACCCGGAATTCATTTCACACTAAAAAAAAGTATGTGTCGTCATGAAACAGGAAAATAGTGGGCATCAGGGATCAAACCACGGCCTTCAGAACGGAGGTCAGCAAGTGAACCGTTAAGCCACCAATCACTTCTATTCTAAAGAAATAAGACTCTAAAAAAAATGGCGGAAGATAGAAGGGATCCGTCTGCTAAACAGAAGTGGCAGAGGTTGGATCATATCGCGAGACATGGAAAAACATGGGATTCTAGGATGACGCCAGAAGAGATTGATAAAATTACATGATGAATTTTAAAAGTGGAGAAAAGCTGATTGGGTAAACAGAATAGAAGATTATTTATTGAAAAATAATTCAAGTACTGCATGTTTTTTCCATTTACACATCACATAAGACATAGAGAACAGACTGGTCATCAAAACCCTTATAACTCAGAAATTAAAGACAGTCATTTTATCTGTCAGTTACATCCTTTGATAACTTGCACAGAATCATGCCAAATATTCAGTGATTCAAAAAGAATAGCGTTTATTATAGAAAGAAATGCGGTAGCTTACTCATTAAACATAGCAGAAAAAAACGTAATTACTCTTCGCGGACAACAAAAGAAAGCATAAATAGGCATAAAATAAAACTGAAGTCAAGCAGTCAGTCATATCAGCTTAAATGCATATTGTAACCAATTGTCATTGTACTCACTCAATCAGATAAACAATATTATGTTGGTTAAGACAGTGTCAGAGAATTATATCAAAATAGCCCACCTCCGTATAAATTCCTATCGGCACTAACACTCCTGCCATTGGGCCTCTCGTCAGCTGCAGAATCCGGGATGTCGGCTGATCTGGCCCTCGATCTTCCTAGACTGAAAATGAAAAAAAAACATTTAAGAGTGGGTCTACGCCAAATTTTGACTTTTCACTTATGTAAAAAATCATCCAAGGATTGACTATTTCCAGAAAGATGTTTAAAGTGTATTTGTGTTCACTTTGAGTGAACCCAGATTCATTTTAAAAAAAAAATATCTCACACTGACGTAGTAAAATGGTGCGTGCTCTATGATAGTGACAGGGTAACGGTCATTTTTATTTACAGATTTATTTATTTTTGGTTTCTATGTTATCTATATATTAATATGGAAAGGAAAAAAATTGTGACCAAAGGAGAGTATGAAATTTCGCACACTTATTAAGTATAGTTTATATACATAGAGAAGGAGTGGCGAAAGGTAATATTTTATTTGAATTATTTTAACATTACAAAAATTACAGTAATTTTATGTATATTTTGACACTCACACACACTTCGATGTATTTGACATTGACACAGATGCATATTATTTTGTTTATCTGGGATCAAATTGAGAATAGATTAATATTGTTTGTCTTCAATAATAATAGAAAAAATTTTGCTCATATCAACATTTCAAATTTGACATAGGTATCCATGTCATTATTTTTAAAGAAAATTTTGAAATAGCGCTCACTCAGTCTTTGACAATGGATTAACAATGTTCAAACTTGCAATTTAAATAAGTTATGGTCAATTTCGAGCACTGGTCGACCACAAGTATCGATAAATGTACATATTTAAAATTCAAAGCAATTATGAATTTGATAGATGGCAAAAACTGTACTAATTTAGTCGTTTTCGGTACCTAAGAAGGGATTTGTATATTACACGGACGCGGAACTATCTCACTTCAAAAAAAAAGTGACCAGAGAAGAAATAAAAATTGCAATGACCCTAAGAAAATAATATAACAAAGTAGGTACCGTCTTTTGATGTTGCCAAAGAAATCTCTTTTCTTTTTCTGTCTGGGTATCCTTTCAGGGGGTTCCCCATTGGCTTCTGGCGGCGCGTGGATATCTCCAATCTAAAACAAAATCATTCACCAACATTTTACGACAAATCGTTCTCGCAGTCCTCCACTCATATAACTCAATAAAACAGTTAAAGTAGCAACAAAACAAAAATGTTAATAGGGGGACAAACCTTAGTGTTGCCATTGAATTCGTCCTTGAGCTCACCATTACCAACGTCTTCGGCTAAAATATTTTTGGTCACGTCGACCGTCACTTTCTTTTCCGAGCCCCTACCTGGTGGTGTGCTCGTGATCTCGCTCTCCGCAACTCGGTCGGTTTCGTCCTTTTCAGGTTTAATCTCACTGTTCAATTCTTTGTTTTCCTTCTTATTGACGACAGTTTCCTCCAAACTATTTTTACTTTCTACTTCTATGAATTCTCCGCTGGACGTTATTTCAAGCTAATTATGTTGGATAATCACAACACGGTCACAAGCATGCAGCGTTAGAAAACAAAAAATAAAAAAACACAAGTTAGATGTAAGCCATGGAGATATTAATATCGTCTTTGCGCATTCTATATGGGTCACACTGAAATTGAGTTTATTACAAGATATTTTAATACTAGCAATATTTTTTTCAAATATAAAATGAGACATAAAACATTTTAATAACATAAGTGTGGAGATTGGAAGGAGGATTTTTGCAGTCAATCGCTGCTACTTCGGTCTTGTGGCACAAGTTAAGTCTCGCCTACTATCCAGAAAGACGAAAGCCACACTCTATAAGACTCTGATTAGACCAGTACTGACATATGCCTCAGAGACCTGGACACTGACCAAGCAAGATGAAAATAGACTGGATGCCTTCGAAAGAAAGATCCTTCGCTGAATACATGGACCTATTAAAGACGGCGAAAACGATACAACGCCGAGCTCTATGGTCTATAGCAAGATGTAAGCGTAGTTATGTATATTAAGATTAACAGACTAAGCTGGCTAGGACATCTGTTCGGTATGGATGACCAGGAGCTCCCAAAAAGAGTGCTTTAATGATCCAGTTGGAAGAAGAAACGTTGGAAGGCCAAAGCTGCGATGGTTGGATGATGTTGTTGCAGACTGCAGGTCTCTGGGGCAAAGGAACTGGAAGGTGACAGGGAGGTTTGGAGGCAGCTAAGAGCCACCAAGGGTTAAAAATGTGTATCCACAATATGGGTCATTCGTTACTACATACTAAGCCTATGACTTATTTTGTAGACATTATTTTTGTTTTTTTTTTGTAAAGACTACCTATTTCAAAATTAAAAATATTATCTTAATTAGCATAAGACCCAAATTGAATGTGTAAAGACGATTTTAGTATTATTTATATTTAGTTTATTACAATGAGTCACTCAATGAATCCAGTATAAATTCCTCAGATAGTTTAAGCCTGATTTATCTAATAATATAAAAATGATGTACAGTGGTGCCTCACACAACGAACTTAATTCGTTCCAGGAGCAAGTTTGTTAAGCGAAAAGTTCGTTATGTGAAACGCGTTTTCCCATAACAATACATGTTAAAAAAAATAATTCGTTCTGTAGTATAAAATATGCTAACATGACATAAAAAAGATAAATTTTTTGTTATTATTTTTATTTAGATATGTACAATTGTACATCTAAAAACATAGTTACAAAAAAAACACACATTTTTTAAATTTTATGACAGACTAAGAAGAGTCTACCAAATCTTGAACATCTTCATCCATTTTCTGCCGATGTATTGCATCCTCCGCGGGAGGATGCAATACATCGGCAGCGATCGTGGACGCTCGGTCGAAGCAGTCATTCGTGGAAGCTCGGGCAAAGCGGTCGTGGAAGCTCGGGCGACTTCGTTGTGTGAAACGAAGTTCGTTGTATGCATCATGAAAGGAAGTTCGTTGTGTGCAGCGTTCGCTGTGCGAGGCGTTCTTTATGCGAGGCACCACTGTATATTTGTGACTGAATTAGTTTTAACACAAAAATCTAGTCTGATTTGTTATTTAAAACATTACTAGGTTATACACATTATTCGGAACAACAGATATCAAACATCACACCTTCAGTTTCAAATCAATATCTTGGAGGAATAAATAAATTGGTAGTTTTTTTTTTTTGTTAATTGTGAATCGTTTTAAAAAAGATTTGACCATGGGTTTTCACGAATCGGTCTAAATACAATCTAATTAAAATCTTTGTCCATTCCAACCCCATTTAATTTTAATAATTTTTTTTAAAGAATCGATCACTAAACCTAGCATAAAATTGAAACGATATAACATAGAATGATGTGTTTCTTTTTTTATTTGTTGGCTTAATTATTACTCAAGTACCTATGTATTACAGAACCAACAATTTGATGGTGTCAATAATTGTTTGATTTTAAGAGGTAGAGAGAAATAAAATCGTATCTTGTTAAAAAATCCTTTTACTCAGTCGACGAAATGTTAAATTGATATGTAATGAGTGGAATGAATCTGTTTGTATTATGTTGTCCTGGGCCACCCAGTCTATAATAACACCTCCTCCCCTCTAAAACATTAAACATTTTTAAAAGCAAAAAACATTTATTGTTTGATTATTGCTATTATAGTTTTATTATTTTGGTACTGACGAATGCATTAGTGGCCCTTTACACCACGCAGGATTTATGTTATTCTCTTATTTAAGCTCTTATTTTGTACTTAGTGTCAAACTATAAAATGTTGCATTGTGTATTATTTGTTGACAATTCCGAGTGCCCTATGGGGCCTATGGACAATAAAGAATTTGAATTTGGTATGTAATTTTGTTATTTGAAAATTTAAACAACCATGGGCTTTCGACCGTTTTCTACTAATGCTTCTACGGCCAGGCTTAATGTAATCACTTTACGTTCACAATATTCGCTATTAGGTGGGTAATTTATCGAAAGCCACTGGGCCAAACAGCTCCGATCTAGTCCTGAAATAGGACACAAGAATCCACAAATAAGGAGTGATGTTTCTAAAGGCCTTATTTCCATTTATTAGTTCTATGAAGATTTTGACGGAACTGCAAAGTCTATACAAAATTGCAACTGGTACTGGTAAAAGATCAGATCCAAAAGCATTATTTCTTATAGTTAAAGGCGCATCAATAGTGTAATTTTCTATACAGATAAAATTAGTAAACAACACGACATAAAAAAACGCATTCTGTTTGAAAATTTGTGATTAGTGGAAATAGGGCCTTTTGAAAAATCACCCCTCAAAGTTTTTGAAGAATGTGTTGCCTTTATATCCGTTGAAGTATATTTTCGCACCTGACAACACTAATACTACCACTACCGGATATAATGAGGTGTACCCAGTGTTATTTTAAACAAAATCTGTTGTCTTTGAAACATTAGAACGAAGTGTGGTCTGCTAGAGGATCTTCTTAATAAGCAGTTGAATAATTACAGAACGTAGTTTCGTGTTTTTAATAACCTTTTCAACAATATCACTATGACATGTGCTGAACCGCTGAGCAATTTGCAACAGATATAGAAAAGTTTTTTTGTTAAAATGAATGGCGTTGGAATGGGCTAGGATTTGAATTAGATCTTATTAAGACTGGTTCACGAATACCCCTCCTGCAGTTGAATTTGTGATAGTACAGGTCAAATCTCGGTATAGCGAACTTCAAGGGACCATAAAAAATATTTCGTTATGCTGGATATTTAGAAAATGATACATTTTAATTTTTTTTGTGACGCCAAGGATTTATCAATCATTTGAAGGAAATAATGTTAGGCAAACACTTGCGAACTCGCCAATGCCAAGGATAAACTGAAGTCGGAGAAATGATTTTAAAATTTTAATACAAAAAAGTTCGCTATACTGAGATGGACTTTGTTACAATGAATTTTTCGGAGACAAATTGACGATTCGTTATACTGGAAATTATGTTACTTCCGTATTCGCTATAAAAAGATTTAACGTAGAATTAATGATTGTGTCTTACATCTGTCACTCTAACAATACACAACATTATCAAATCAAAAAAAATCCTACTTAATTCAGGCATTCCTTTTCTATGACCAAACTATATTTTCTATTTTTGTAATATACTTAATCCCTAGTAAACATTGATAATATTCAATAATACGGAGTGTTTGAAATAATTTGAAGAAGGTTGAATTACCTTGGTTTGTTTTGGAACTTGATTCAGCTGCTGGGCCGGAAACGTCGTTAAGATTGGAACAAAAACAAACGCACATATAAAAAAATTTGGTGGGGTATCAAAATACATGGTTAATACAATGGAACCTCTTGTGCTCTATACCAAATAGGATGGGACCAAAAAATACACGAATTTGAAACAGATTTGGGCAGTAATTAAAGGCAGGTCATATTCCCTTATTACACGCCTATCATTGATATCGGCATGACAAGCATTTTTTTTAATGGACCAAAGTGCAACAACCTGTCTTTAATTTCAATAGATTTGGGAGAGGGTGTTATTTGGTATAAAAATCGGTAAAGATGGGGCTCCTAACATGCCCATTAAATGTCCGTAAAAGGTTGCACCTATTTGACAAAACTATTCGTGAAGTATTCTCGCTCACATTGTTATTACTGCTTTAGGCAAGTGCTACAAAATTAATGTCAAATTTTTCTACAGTGATAAGGTGCCAGAACTGTCATACAACATACATAAACTGACAATGAATATAAAGAGGAATGAATATCGCCTCGTTGAACTTAATTTAAGGGTAAAATAAAAGACCGTTGAGTAGAAGAGGAAAACCAAACAGAGCAGAAGCCCGAGCTCAATCAAATAAAATGGCCAGGAACATGCACAACCGTCAGATTCATATCTTTTGAACTTGTGATTTGACACACCATCGCCATGGAGATACCATCAAAACGTTCACATTTTTTGACAGTGGCACTTTTTGTTCCATTTTGTGTGCCATTTGGGCTACTCAAAAAGAAAATCGGCGACGAAAAAATGTAAAAGGCGACTGGTCGCCAGTTGGTGAACTTTCATCTTTCCGGATACCAAATTTACAGTTGTGTATGTAAAAAGGCGATGTTAGGTCAAGCTGTTAAGCAACACTGTTTAGGAGAGACCTTCGCCAGAGTAATAATCAATGTGGGGGAGACCTGACAGGGCATTTTTTCAAATAAATAAATAGATTCCATTGTATTACCAATAAACAACATTAAGTTACCACAAAAACAAAATTCAGGGATGTTTTAAAATCACAGTGAAAAGAAACCGACATAAACATATGTGCATAAAGTATTAAATAAATAAATAAATGAACAAAACAAATTGTCATGCCTTCAAATCGGACAATCAATGTTAAATTGGACCATTTCTTTCTTTAAGTAAAGTTTTATTTACGTAGGTATGATACTTATGTTAAGTGTTTTAGTAAGAGAGGGTTGTGTCTGTTTACCCTTTGTGAGTTGTGTATGGTGAGACTCTGCCTGTCCGTGTAGTTGAAGCTGGGCTTCCTGTCAAAGTCTCCAGGACGGGAGGGGCTCGTATGTAAGTTGCCATTCATACCATCTGGAACCAAACAACATTATGATTAATGAACCATCACAAAAATATACATCCTTAAATGTCAGCGAGTGTTCATTAGAAAAAGGCCAACTGATTCAGTGACTTTTTGTTGCAAATTTTACACTTGGGTGGCTTTTCTGATAATGCATTCGCAAATGTTTCTTTAAATCACCTAAGGGTGCGTTTATACTAAGCGAAAATAGAGCCAGGGCTGGAAAATAGAGTTTATTTTCTATTATGGTTGAAAGAATATGTAACAACTAATGACTAACAATTCATTACTAATGTTCAGTTTTTAAATGGAACAAACCACTATGGGCTTACATCGTTCGCCATTAGGTGGTAATGTTTAAGTCTCCGAACCCCCTAATCATAAGAATTCTCAGCATGTTCAACATATATGTATGCAACAAGTAGATATTTAATAATTATTAATGAAATATAGAGATAAAAGTTGGAAATTATTGAGAACAAGAGAGCAACCAAATTTAAAGACTGCGACTGCTGTCATGTATTTGGCACCAGGATATGAATATATCCATTTTTGTTAATGTCTCATCTTTATTGGCTTTGTTGGTGCACAACTATTGGGTTGATATTGGATATTGAACACCATGGAAGCAACAATGAACAAGAACTAATTAATAGCTGAATACACACGTAACAATTTATATTTAAGATTTGACCGATAATCACTCATTTTCCAAATCTTAACGAAGAAAACAATTGAAAAATGAGCGATTATCGGTCAAATCGTAAAGATAAATCGTTATGTGTGTATGCAGCTAATGGGAGATGACAGTTCTTTCTCATTGTTATTTTCTTGGTGACCATATCAACAATTAAGAAAATATACTCTTTTATGGAGCTCTGACTCTATGTTTGTTTGGAATAAATGCGCCCTAATATGATGAACATTTAATTGCAAATATTACACTTGAACTACTCTGAAAGTATCAAAGTTGATTAAAAAAAAAAAAAAACAATTGCAAGATTCCACCCAAACATGTAAAGGACATAATACAAACATGGCAACATTGATAAGGTTAATTATAAAATGAATTTAGTTCTAGACAAACCTTGTTTGTAAGAGTTCCTATTCAACGTCTGCGTGGGAGATATGCTCTTGAGGGTTTCCTTAACTTTGAAGGGCTTGCCTCCGTCTGTGAGAGGAATGTCCGCACCCTCGATGAACATGAACTGAAACAGAAACAGCGCGTCAACACAACACAAACGCACTTAGGACTGACATCTTTCACAGAGAGTAAGAATAAAAAAAGATGTGAATTGCATCAAGTACGAAGATTATTAAAAAAAAAATTAATGCAAATTTGAGACCTCTTTTGAAAATTGTGAAAACACTTTTAGTAGTAAATATATTTTCTATTGATTTATAGATGGCGCTAGGATATGACTACTTACATCCATTTTGATTATTTTACATCAACTTGTGTTGAGAGTATAATGTTATAATCCATATGGATCCCTATTTTCAAATCCAGCAATTTTGTAAAAGAAACAATTTTGTTCTGTTTGCTATTGTCAAGAGAATGTTCTTATTCGAAAAAAATTAAGTTGTGCGGAAAACTTGACTACATACCTACTTTTGACAATATAAACTTCTGTATTTTTGCATTTTAATTCACATAACTGTCAGTTGTTGGTGGTATTGACTGAATGTGCCCCGTAAATATAGTTTAAAACAGATGCATAGGTTGGAAATTTTTTTTTTAAATGAATAAAAGTGAACACAATAATATATTCTTTGACTTTTTCACAGTAAGCTTAATGCTTGTGTCATGAAAGAGGAAGATGGTCAGCACCTGGGATTGAACCCAAGACCACCGACAAATGCCGGCATCGTAACCGCTAATAGTCTACCAACCACTTCAACCACAACCATCAAGCACACTTAAACTAGTTAAATAGACGAGCTCCTATATGTTCCACGGAACATGGTAGCCGGAAACTGCCGAACCAACCCGAAGTGTAACGAAGACGACTGTATTGTTATTATAAAGTTCAACGAAATGAGACTAACTTCTACAGTGAGTGTTCCAGTGACGGCGTCGTCTTGCAGCGGCCTGGCCTGCAGCGAGATGGTCTGCCTCTGGGAGGGACTGATGAGCAGCTCTTCTATTCCGACAATACCCAGCCCCAAGAAGCGAGGCCCCTGGCCCAGCCCACTGGTGCTTCTGTCAAAGACTTCCAGCAATATCTCGCACGTGTGAGGTGACAGTTCACTAAAATATACAAAAAAAAATAACATTGTAAGAATTCCATTTCTGTTCCCAGTATTATTCAGAGTTTCATTATTTCTGAGCAAAACAGAATTATTTGTTCATTTTCTGTAATATTTATACAGATATTATTTATTTATTAAAAAGGTTCATTACATAGGATAAGAACATGTAGAAATCCGATTCCGACACGCGCCGTTCGGCTCATAGATTGTTGTCAATGGTTTCAATGCATTTAAATGGGTATGCCGGAAAGCGGGTTCCTGCTTTTTCTGTGGGTATCCCTATTCAAATGCATTGTAACATTCTTTGCACCGGTCGGAATCGTCTTTCTACATGTTCTTACCCATAGATTACATAGAATTAAGAAAAAAAAAGCTACTAACCTAGGGTAGCCCAGAACTCATAGTATATTACAACAGCCTTTTCGTGTAAAACATATCTTTGCATAAAAATTCATAATTTTACGATTAAAATGAATTTATCCTTGGAATTATTATAGAAACTTTAAAATGATATCGACTATTGGAGCTTTTTATTATCTGCTTTAGAACTACATATTCAATATTGATCGGTACTTTAAGGGGGACCCACTGAAGTTACGGACCTCAAATTTTATGTGCTTGTGTAGGAGCATAAGACCAACCCGTATACCAAATTTTATGAAAATCAAAGAAATTTTTTTTTTTTAGCCCTTTTTCTAGAACAAGTGAAATTTTCTTTGGATACTTTAAGAGGGTTCCCCTGAAGGTACAGATCTCAACATTTTACTGACTCATCTACATCAAGGGGCTAACTGTTCTACCAAATTTCAATCAAATCGGATAAGAATTACTATGAGTTATGGGTGCGCACACATTTTTGACGTACGCGTACGCGGAAATTTAATAAAAAATTTTTTTTGCATTTTAGGAATCTACACCCTCGAAAACATCTATTTTTTTTTGAAATCCGATCACAAGACTCATGTATATTCCATATACTATGAGTAATATAAGTCAAGCAAAAGTATCTTTATTGTCATAGATTGATGTTTGAAATTTCATCAATAAATTATGACTCAACCTGGGATCGAAGCTGGGATCTCTCGATAATGAGTTTGACGGTCTACAAAGTTAGGTATTCTATATTATAAGTAAGAAAGTTGACTTAAATATAAGAAAATCTTATAGAAGTTTATCAGCATTAAATAGAAGAATATAGCTTACAATAGGAAGTGCTCATCCCAGTGTGGGTCTGAACCGTCTCTACGTGTGGTCTGGTTCTTCTGGGGCGGCTCATCCACTTCCAGCACGCAGTAGGGGGCGGAGACTCCCTCTCCCAAGTTGGCAGCCCCCACCACCTTGACCAGCAGGCGCTTGTCTCCTGATAGCAGCTGCTCATTGTACCCTTGAGTCGGGGTAGAAGCAAACAGAGGGTTCTGGAAATATTGCATTCTTTTGATTATTGGAAACATGAACCATTAGCTAGATCGAGTATCAAATATGTTACTACAGACGCATGCTAGGGGTTCATCGGATCAGATCATCCCGCACAAATGACAAGTACTGAGCAGAGCAGGGGAAAAAAGGTAGCTCCTAAAAGAGTTGCTCAAGAATGTGCCAAATGGATAGGCCACAATGTACTACGCCCCTAAGAGATGTGGTAGTCAGAGCCATGAATGTGACATTGAAGGCAGTTCATAATCTAAATAAATACACAAGAACAGAAGACCTGTATAACATAACCGAGTCTTTGAATCTTGATTAGTTAATTAACACTGAGAAAATAAAGATGCTACGCCGGATAAAAAATGGACAAATAAAGTCAACCTGTTATATAATACGCTACTGGACGAGATCATGGCACTATCGTTGAATAAACAGAAATGAAACGGTTTAAGTGCGTATTCCAGCATGGTGAACATGTTTTAACTGTTTTTTTTTTCTCATTTTTGTGATTTATTTCTATATACTGTTCTAATGAACTGTAATAAGTAATTGACCCCCTCATACCAGCGGTACGTGCTGTCTGGGAGCATTTAATGACAATTATGTGCAAATTTGTGTTTGTTAGTGTTATGTTTTATTTATTTTTGTTGAATAAATTGGATCTTTTCCAATGTCAAAGGAATTACTGAGAGCAAAAATCATAGAGGCCACCCCAGAGACGGCTATATCTATCATTTGTCCATTTTGAAGTTGGAATAAACAAATATAAGATAGAATTTCTATCCAAAATTTGTATGAATTGTATAGAAATCAGCACGCTCTATATAGAATAAAGATTACTATTCTACTATCTATGTAAATAGTCTACCCACCATAGAATCATAATGTAGAGGCAATGTTCTGGACGGAGTCTCTGATTGTCTTCTCAGTCTTGGGCACGTCGGGTAGTGGGCTACGCTGTACTGCATGTGGATGTTTCTCAGAGCGTTGGTCACTATTTCACTGCAACATTATAGCAAATTATTGTCAACATACTTCATGCTTCAGCAAGTAAATGAGTATGTGTATTTAGGAAGGGTGGACGGTGCACTACAACCTATTATGATACACAACAATGTGCCACTACAAGCTAAAAAACTAGTGCATAGCTCAATCATGTTACCATCAATGATGTATGGGTGTGTAAAACGGACATGGACAAAAAAGAATAATGTGGTATGAATACAGTAGAGACGAGAGCTCTATGAAGAATATGTAGAAAACTCTGTGGGATATGGAAAGCAATGATAATATTAGGAAGGAATGTGGTTTGGGAGTTAGTATTAATACAAAGATGAAAGTTGATAAGTAGAGACGGTTTGTGCAAGGTGAAAGAATGCATGCTAATTAAATTTTTAAGAGGAATGAAAAAGTGCAAGAAAGCATGTTCGACCTTGGATCAAACGCATTGATGCTGATCTTAAGGAAGGCCAGGACAGAAGCAAAAGAAAAATAGGAGGGGTTGTGTAAGAAATGGTGCGTTGGTGGAAGAAACGAAAAAAGAGTGCTTGGATAGTTCCGTCTCTGTCTACCCCTTACACTATGAGATGAGTAAAAAAACACCATTCTCCTTACATTATAACTTCTTGCAGTTGAGGTTCGTCCGGGTTATTTCTGATGGGTCCCACAGGAGCTAGGGCCACCTTCACGTCGGGCCATCCGTCACATCGGAGTTCTCCATTCAACTTCTCAGTCACACACAGGACATTCAGTCTGGCACGGAACCTATAACAAACACAACAATTGATTAGGTACTTTTTAAATAAAAAAAGGAACATATAATATGGGGGTTTCTGCAAATGTTATAACCAATATATAAGAGCCTCTGCATATCAACTCTAATCACACCTACTCGAGGTAGTCCTTGTTATGTTGGTGCAGACTGAAATAGTGGTACAAACGGTACCTGTGGATGCTAGAGTCTCCTAACCGATGAGAGTACTGGGTGCATTGCACCGCTGTCAACATGAAGAGCATATCCTACAACTCTTTCCTATTCTGTTGCCTTTTTAAAGACCTCCCATCCATACTCATCTAGTGTTATCATTCCAGAAGGAGTTAATCCAGACTTTCTTCAATATAAGGTGTTCAGAGTGATGTGTACAAAATATACGTACTCACGCCTAGCTACCTACCTAGTTTTATACATAAGGTGTCATTCGAACAATGACTAACGGGTAGGTTAGTAACCAATGGAAACTCCTTGATACCAGGTAATCTCAACAAAGGACACAGGTTCGAATCCTGCCCGGGGCATGAGATTTTTCGAACAGTTGAGATTTAAGGACGTGAGGTGGTCACCCTCGCGGTCCCGATCTGATTTTTCGATTTCCTGTCTCTTACAGAATGCTCGAAAAACCAGCAAAAAGAGCAGAGGTGCTATTCTTAGCCGGCAAACCCACGGAAATTCTATAACTATCATTTTTCTCGAAACATATTATGTAAAATTTCATTTCAACTTTATTAAATTATTGTGGGTGCCTATTTTTGTGAAAGCGGAATCAGCGACCTATGGGCTAGGCAATATATGGATAAAGCCTGTATTCCAAAATCATTATATCCAGCTTCCAGTCCATTGCGGATGTGTTTGGCAGACTCACATTTTTAAGAAAGCTAAAATAAGCAACATGTGCCCTTAAACTTCGTTATAAGAAAACAATAGTATAAAATGCAGTCAAAACCAGACAAGTGCTTGATGGTTACCTGTTGACGTTGACTCTGTAGTGGGCCACCTCCACCTTGTCTCCTTTCTGCCTGAAGGCTTTGAGTTGGAAAGCTGGAGTGGCCTCACAGTCACAAGTGAGTGTCTGCAACAAGATTAACAACACAAATATTAGTACCTACACACTCAAGAGCTGTCGACATTCCTTCCGGGTAGTTCCCTATCATTCTCGCATACGTCATTGTAGTACAGTAGCCCATCTCACTTACTCCACCGCAAAATATTCATACAAAGTCAACAATATTATCGGGCACATTCGTTTTAGCAATTACTTCATAGGCGAGGTAGGGTGTGTGCGCGAGCGCATTATTTATTTATTTATTTATTTAATCATTGTCACATCAAATTCATACATATTATACAGTTCAAAACAATAATACACGTCAGATATTATTATTATTATTGTCACGTTGTTTCCGCCAGAGCTTTGAATATTTCTGAAATATTTTAATGCTATTATTTTATTAGCTTAACTCAATCGAATTAATTAATTATTTTGTGGGGGGGCGCAGTGCACATTATGTACATATTAACGGGCCACTTCGGGCTAGAACCACAGGACAACCTCTGTCGGGAAAGCTAGTTTACCATAAAATGTTGTTATATAATACGCGTTGTGTAGAAATTTTCACTTTATCTATACATCTTAATAAATCATAATAAATAACGGAGTCCATTCATAAATAAATTAACATGTTCTTTATAGACAGCACAACCGAGGAAGCCAGAGGTACAATAATACTCTCTATACAAGACCTAAGTGCGACTTAACGTTTAATATGATAAATAAATATTTTTAATATGATCAATAAAGATAATTTAGATTTTTTTCAGAAAATTTCCCTACAAATTAATTTTATATCTTGTCATTTTGTTAGAATTCTCTTGAAACTGTATTTAAATGTACTTTATTGTATTCAAAATACCAGTTGTCCTTTTATTTGTTTTTTTATTTTGTTTAAACCCCACGTGAAAATTTCACGTGAAAAACATTTTGAAAAATTCTGACCCGAGAAGAAACTTATTTTATTAATTTACCAATTGAGAAAATATGGTTGATGTAATGGAACAGGATTTAGTTTGAACGGGCTATAAAAAATGTAACAGGATTTTGCAGAAACACTAAAAATTAAGAGAAGAGTTCACCCATAGTACGAATAAAAAGGCCAAATTAATGTGTGATTGTCATCTGACATCTTCATTAAAGGCGGCATTTCATAGAGTCAACTGAGAATAGAACCATTAGTCAACAAAATATATTATACTGAAGTAAACTGAAAGAAAAGAGGTGAAAAGATCTGGTTGACTTTTAAGAAAGTCGGTCACAGACTTAACGTTCGAGTAAAAGCCATTTTGCTTCATACATAAACATTGATACTAGGCTGTTTTATTATCGACCAGTGCTCGAAATTCGAACATAACTAGTTTAGATTATAAGTTTGAACATTATTAAGGTTCCATTGTCAAAGACTGAGCGAGCGCTATTTCACAATTTTTCTTTCCAATGCAATGACATGGATATTATGTCAAATAAGAAATGTTGATAAGTACCTATACTACACTACATACAAAGTTTTTTCTAAACACAAACAATATCAATCTATTCTCAATTTGATCACAGACAAACAAAAGAATATATGCGTCTGTGTCAATGTCAAATACATCGAAGTGTGTGTAAGTGTCAAATACTGAAATACATAACATTACAATAGAGTTTGTAATGTTTTTCTGTTGATTTAATCTATTTTTTATGCATAAATTAAAAATAATATTAGCATTAGCCACGCTTTCTCGCAATATAAACTATAAGCTGCGCAATTTTCGTAAAAATGGTCACAAAGTTTTTCATTCGCGTATTGATATATAGATTTTGAGTTGATTACTGTAATTTATTTATCTTTGAAAAAAAAATAAGAGTTTATTTACTTAGAGAAAAAGATAAGTGCGGAGAGATTGATTGGAATACGGTTGAATGCAACGTTGTGATTAGACACGCCAGAAGACAATATAATAGATAGGCCGGCGTGCCCCACAGTGGCCTTGGTGACCTCACCCATACAAGAGTTGGCAAAGAATCAAAATCTCATCACACACATCCAGTATCCACCTACCTACATGTTGTCCATATAAAAATCTCATTCTATGACATCGTACAGTGGCATTTTCTTATGGGCTGTTTTCCAGTGTGATCACTTTACGTTAACAACGTTCGCCATTAGGCGGTAATGTCTAAGTCTCCAAAACTCCTAATCATGAGAATTCTCATGAAAAATCTCATGCACGCAACAAGTAGACATTTAATAATTAATGAAATATAGTGATAAAAGATGGAAATTATTGAGAACAAGAGAGCTAACAAATTTGAAGACTGCGACTGCTGACATGTATTTGGCGCCAGGATATGAATATATCCATTTTGGTTAATGTCTGATCTTTATTGCCTGCATGTTAGCTTTGTTGGTGTACAATGCACAACGTTCTAATTATGTCTAGATTCTTGTGACCATTTTTATGTAATAATGAATAGAAGGATATTAACACACGACGGAAATTATAAATTGATTAACTAGGAGACGAAAATTGCGATGGAGAGCTGATGTTCTCTGAACGAGATCCGAATTTAAACTAAAAAATCAAAGCATTCATCTCAAAACAGGAGAATTTGCCTTCTATACAAATAACATTTTTTCTAATGGTTTCCTAGTACATCCATTCAATTTGTAAAATACCAAACGCTTTAAGAATCCGGAATAAACAATCAAGCAACTGTTTCTCAAACTCTTTTCCACCTTGACGTTCTCAAACATTCAAATATTAAATGACTTAAATCCCTCACATCAATGGTGTATCTGGAGTTTGGAAATATTATTTGATTTAGGCTATGTATGACACGGAGTTTGAAAATTTGCCCAAAATACCGGTTTCATCTTTTTCAATCTCAAGAAAAACTTCGATTCGGCTGTCTTAATTTCATTTATGTGTCCATCTTTCATGAGATTTTGCACAACCGGTCACCTCCCACAAGTTACTCTACATTATCATATTCATGAACAAAAAGTTGGCGCAAAGATAATTTTGACCTCTCCAACTCTGTTTAGGGAATACCACTATAAATATGCAACTATATGTATCTATATTTTTTTCTGGCGGAGCTTTATATTTTCACTTTTCAAATATCAGGTCTATTATACCCATCCTCATGTTTCGTTCACAATAATTAGCTATTATTATATGTATACATCCTTATTTTATAATTATTTATTTACAGTAAAATAAATACCACGCACTATTACAGCTTTCGCTTTCATGATTTTTGATGGTATAATAAATAACCATAGTATGTAAAAGTATGAAATGACAATAAAATGTGGTTTCGCTATAGCGAATCACCATTTTTGTTGCGACTAATAAACTCAACTAGAACTATAAGTTGAAACTTGGCTTAAAAAGTGCGTTGGGAAGCGCTACTCGTTAAAAAATGGAATGAAAATAGTGTTCAGTCACGTTTAGTTACTAAATTACTCACTACTCAAGACGTTCGAGTAGTTTAGTCAACTAAAATACCCGAACGTCTTTTGAACTAAGATAAATCTCACTAGAGTTTAGAGATCAAAATTTTGTCCATAGCTGTAAAGAACTGAAAGCAATAATAATTGATTTATGATTTCTTCAAGAATCCAACTAGAATGAAAATTCCGCTGAAATACACTCAAATTAATGTTAATAATTGTGAAGTGTTGGAAATCGTATTTTGCGCCAATTTAAAACACATACACAATAAGATAAACCACAATTATTAAACGTAACTACGTGCAGGTAAAAATGTACGAATCAAAATATGAAAATAATCTCCAGTGAACATAACCGCAACATGTCAGCGCTGTCAAATATGACAGATTTAGATCAGTGATTCATAAACTTTATACCTACCTACTCCTACTATTAATAATATTATGAATGCAGTGTTCTCACGGGGTGCCTACTTTGTGGAGATGAATGGCGCTCTCTATCTCGCGATAGCGAATTGCGACGCGTATTTCTGTTTCGTTTTGCCGATTTCATACAAAAATATTGTGACGCCATGTATAAAACAACGAATATTCAATAAAAATAGGTACCTACATATCTTTTAGTAAGTTTTTTTCGGTAACTTTGTGCAAACAAATCAATATTCGCGATAAAGTAAGTAAAAAATAGTGTAGTTCCGATTTGAAGCTAGACTATAGGTGGTTTTGAACCTACATCTTTCAGAATAAGAGGTCACGGGTTCAATTTCCGGTTAGGCCATCTTTTTCATTTGAAAATATAACTGAAAAAATAAATAATTATCTCTCAAATTCGACCGGAAAGAGAAAATGCTTTTAGACATATAAAATTTAAGTATGGCTTTTGTTGCAGCATACTTATAGCTTTTCGAAACTTTTGTATAGAAAAGTATGACAAAAATAAAAAATAAATAGAAAGAGTATGGTCCAGAACATCAGGTTTCTGAAATATCTCATAGACTCATCACAAAAGTCCAGCAATACCAATAAGACTTCGCTGCTTATTGGAGCTCTGGAATCTTCATGGGGACATGCCTGAAAAAAAATTGTAAATCTGTGGGATGACACTGGAATTTAGGGATACGCGTTTAATGCCCTGGGATATTCGGGGTATTATCCCAGGAATAATCACAATATCGCACTCGGCGGCGAAAAGGCATATTTATGCTGTTATGCCGAGTGCAATCATTTTTATTAAAGTAAAATGAAAAATATTAACGGACTTCTATACAGGGTTACAGGGTAAGTCGAGCTGAATATTAAAGGACGTTATTATTCAGGTCATTTCTGATGGATTTGGTTCATTTACTAAAATGTTTAAGGTAGTAGAGAGTATAAGATAGAGAGGAATCAAAAAAAATCTTTAAACGTCAATATCAATATAAATTAAATATTCCAATATCTTAATGTTTTTTATTATTCATTATTTAAAATAAATCACATTATATTTCATTTCATCAATGCTCATATACCTAATCACTTTAACATAATATACCTATTCCACTATTATAGAAAATAAACTATCTATACCTTTCACATTTCACACAAATGTATTACATCATCAAAATAATCTTAAGGATAACAAAAATTGTATTTATCTCAATAGTTTTGTAAATTAATTCATATAAAAATGTCATTACAATTCACTTCATATAAAATATCCATAAGGTCTAATAGAAAAAAAAAAAAAAAAAAATATATATATATATATATATATATATATAAAACAAAAAATAAATAAAAACTGGTAATATAATATTATAACAAAAAAATGTACCTCTGCTCCATACACAAGTTATATGCTTACAATGGAGCAGTAAATATAATATTACACAAATAGCATTAAGTAATTATTGTATGGTAATATATCTTTATAAAATTGTACTATTATTATTCTTTAAATAAAAAAAAAAAAAAAAAAAAAAAAATCTCCATAACGGTTAAGTTTCAGACAGCATATTATGGGATCAAATCCGCCAGAAATCACCTGAATAATAACGTCCTTTAATATTCAGTACGTATTTCCATGTAACCCTGTATATTTTATTAGAGGGACAACCTGTAGATATCCAGAGATAACTCTTGGGAATTAAGGGGACTTTTATGGGATATCCTGTGCTGTCTGATGGGTGGAGTAATATTTTCATGAATAATTTCTTTCCAAGATTTGTCTTTTAAATCGAAGTTACAGCGATATATACGGAAGAAAAATCTATCGTCGAATCTGAAGAAGGTAAGCGGATAAGAGACGAGTAGAGAAAAATCAGGAAGATGTTTAAGAGTCAACTTACCACGTCATCCTTGGAGTCACACTCGCAGAACACGTTGGAGATCTTCGGTGCCGGAGTCTCCGCCAGCACTCGCACTAACTCTATTCCGACGCCATGCTGGAAAAAAAAACAATAATTTATTTAAAAAAAAGACAGGTAAAATCAACAATTTGATGCTAATAATTATGTTATTTATTTATGCAAATATTGTACAAAATTAGTGTATATAAAAATAGTGGGCAATGGCGGGATTATTGCCGGAGAAATCTCTAACATCTATGTTCTATTTCAAATGGTTAATTTGGGAATTTAGCATCACAAACTTTCCACTATTTAGAAAGCTGGCTAAGGCCCGATTTTATAAACATCCGGTAGTCCAGTAGTTTGTTCGACAGTTCTTTGTTTTCGTACCAATTTTAGTTTATTGATCAATTTCTTCTCTTATCCAATCTAAGTAAGTTGTCATTCGACCCGTGACTAACGAATGGGTTATAGTATTAACCCCCTGATCCCAGGCAACCACAAAAAATTACCTAGATATTTATCTATACATATAACCCTTTATTACCTTCTACATATTATAATATGCTTTTTTAATTTATTTATAGTCTATTGACCTTCATTAAGGTAGGTACTCAGACTCATCAAATAAAAAAATATATAAATTTACAATCTCTATACAAATAATATGTCAGTTGTCAGTATAGCCGACGGAACTCTTATTGCTTTGGCAATTTTTTTTTCAGTCAACCGGTTCATTCCAATCTGAGACAGGCCAGAAATTTTAAGTGGAAAAAAAAACTATTGAAAAACTCTAACCCGACCGGGAATCGAACCCGTGATCTGAAGTCTAGGCTGGCGAGGTCAGTAGAATAATATATACTTATTATACATACTATTAGTAGCATGATTAATATTCAATAAGCAATAAACACATTATTTTTATTGCGGCATTGTTAATCTTTAGCGGATGAGTAAAGAAGCATTGATTAGGAACATAGCTAAAATTGTTGTTCTTAATATTTATTTTTAGATATTGTGTGATAGACGGCTAACCGCACAATACAACATTATGATCAATAGTTCTAATATATATAAGTAGTAGGTATGTACCTTTAGGAATAAGTACATATAAATGGAATAAGTTATGTAAATGAGACAGGAAGAGGCGTGGTGTGTCCTTAGACAATCTGGGGCATTCGGTTACATAGAACATCTGATGATGACTAAACCATTGAATTAATATCTACTACGTACTAGAATTGGCATGTCCGCATAAAATGGGGCAAAAAAGAATATAATAACAACTAATGACTGTAACAATTCATTACTGATGTTCGATTTTTAAATGTAACAAACCACTACGAGCTTACGACCGTCTTCTACTGTTATTTCGAAGGCTGGCTTAGTGTGATCACTTTACGTTAACAACGTTCGCCATTAGATGGTAATGTTTAAATCACCGAAACTCCTAATCATGAGAATTCTCAACATGTTCAACAAGAGAGTAACCAAATGAATGAATGACGTGAAACGAACACATCGATTCCGTCCTCATATTATAAGAAATGGTATGTCGTTGGAAGAAGCGAAAATAGTGTGTTTGGATAGAAAAGAGTGGAGGTCCGTTCTCTCTGCTTACCCCCTTACGGGACAAGGCGTGATGGGTAAAAAAAGATCACTCTGAATGTTGAAGGTACTTAACTATTATATTTTTGTACGTTTGCATGTAGTTGTTAGTTACATGTTACATCCCATTTCCGGAAAATGTAGATGTAACACGTTTTTTTATCAATCAATCAATCAAATCTCCCATTACACCCCACTTAAGGGGCATAGGGAGCCGACAACAAGAGCCCTTCACTGCGCTTGATCTTACACAATGTTAATGACCTCCTCATCCCACACCATGTTTAGATTCCTCAGCTCTGCTTCGATGGAGCGAACCACAGTATGAGAGGGTCTTCCTCGTCTTGGAGACCCTGATGGGAGGAAGAACAGCGCTCTCCTCGGCCAACTGTCATTCGGCATCCTTAATTTAATATCATCAAATTAGAATTATTATAAAATATTAAAAAAAATGAATTTAATGAAACATATTAGTCTACCTCAAAGACCTAATTTAAATGTTACAGACCAAAAACAAAAATAAACTAAAACACAAGTCAATTTGGGAGAATTAATAAGCCCCGTAAAATAACTTAAAATGTTTCTTTAATTATTTGTATGTTTTTTTTTTACCCACAACGCCACTTCCCGAAGGGGGTAGGCAGAGAGTACGGATTTCCATTCTTTCCTATCCAAACAAACCTCTTTCGCTTCTTCCAAACGCGTAACATTCCGCATACATGCTCTTCTATTCCTTTTGCTCCTGACTTGGCCTTCCTCTAAGACTGAACCGATATGGTCGGATCATGTCATTCGAGGTCGGCTTCGTCTGCGTGCACCCATTCTTTCAGATTTATATATCCTTTTAGTCATCCCCTCTACATGCCCAAACCACCTTATGTAATTTATTCACTTTCATTCTAGTCACTACGCTAACATCCCCTCCACATTCCTTCAACATTCAAAATTTTCATACAAAGTCAACAATATTATCGGGCACATTTGTATTGGTACCTACTTCATAGGGTGTGTGCGCGAGCGCATTATTCTTACGTTGTTCCCTCCAGAGCTTTGAATACGAATGAAATAGGGATGTTTCAGAAATATTTTAATGCTATTATTTTATTAGCTTAACTCAATCGAATTAATTTTGTATTGTTTTACGGGGGCGAAGTGCACATTATGTACATAATATTAACGGACTAGAACCACAGGACAAGGTCTGTCGGGAAAGCTAGTTAATTAATAAACTTAATTACTTCATCTTCGAAAAACTGTGTTGAATTTTATTCCACCTTCTGTCTAAAACACCGACCTCGGTAGCCTAGTTGTACTAGCGTGGACTTCAGATCCGGGGTCCCGGGTTCGATTCCCGGTCGGGTCAGAGTTTTTCTAAGTGTTTTTTCACTAGAAATTTCTACCCGGGGTTGGCCTGTCTCAGATTGGACGGGACCGGTTGACTGGAAAAAAATTGCCCCAGGCAATAAGTTCCGCCGGCTATACTTACACCTTTGTATAGAAAAGTGGTATAATTATTATCGTCGATCTTCGATCGTTTTCGCATTCCAAGGGTGCGTTTACACCAAAACAAAAAAAATAGTGCCAGAGCTGGAAGTATAGAGTATATCTTCTTGATCGTTCAATGAACACTAATCTGTCATCGCCCATTAATTATTCGTTCCTATTTGTTAATGTTTCCATGTGTCCAATATCAACCATAAAAGAAAGTATGCTCTGTCTCTAGATTCGACTCTATGTTCCTTTTTTTTAGCGGTGTACACTAAGAGTGCATTTACACCAAACGAATACAGAGCCATAGAAAAAGATTATGCTTTCTTGATTGTTGATATTATTGTTATCAAGAAAACAACAACGAGCAAGAATTAACACCAAGAACTATTTAAGGGAGTTTGATCGTTGTTGCTATATAGCGTGGTGTCAACATCAACAATCAAGAATGAATTCTAATTTCTAGCTCTGGCTCTATGCTCCTTTGGTAGAAATGCACCCTGAGAGATAACAAGCCTGTCTTTTTAGGAAACCATTCGTCCGATTTTAACGTAAAACGACATCGTGGAATAAAATCTCTTTATAATGGAGGAATTTACAAAAAACCTAAGAAAGAGTTCAAAGTCGTGAGCTCTTTATTTGTTTGGGATGATGAAACTGTGACTAAAAGGAACGGGCCAGCGCTTGATTTAGTTTTGGAACAAACCATCCGTTAAATTGATCGCAAATAAGAACAGAACAACTATTAATAACAATAATTGACGTTCAGATAGAAAAATAACAGTCCATTAAAATAGATGTTCCAGCCAGGTATGTATACACTAGGAATCGGAATATTATAGTCTATTAGTGGCTTCAGGGACACCCGAATGAGATCGATATAATGAAAGTGTGATGAGTTATTATTGTCCATTAGAAATATCAACAGTTTGGCAATTAGTAAAGCTAAAATCAATAGCTTTTACTGAAAGTTAATTGAAACCAAAAAAGCGTGATGAGTTATTTTTGGCCATTAGAAATATCAACAGTTTGGGAATTAGTAAAGCTAAAATCAATAGCTTTTACTGAAAGTTAATTGAAACCAAAAAAGCGTGATGAGTTATTTTTGGCCATTAGAAATATTAACAGTTTGGGAATTAGTAAAGCTAAAATCAATAGCTTTTACTGAAAGTTAATTGAAACCAAAAAAGCGTGATGAGTTATTTTTGGCCATTAGAAATATCAACAGTTTGGGAATTAGTAAAGCTAAAATCAACAGCTTTTACTGAAGAAAAGTTAATTGAAACCAAAAAAGCGTGATGAGTTATTTTTGGCCATTAGAAATATCAACAGTTTGGGAATTAGTAAAGCTAAAATCAACAGCTTTTACTGAAGAAAAGTTAATTGAAACCAAAAAAGCGTGATGAGTTATTTTTGTCCATTAGAAATATCAACAGTTTGGTAGTTAGTAAAGCTAAAATCAATAGCTTTTACTGAAAGTTAATTGAAACCAAAAAAGCGTGATGGGTTATTTTTGGCCATTAGAAATATCAACAGTTTGGCAATTAGTAAAGCTAAAATCAATAGCTTTTACTGAAAGTTAATTGAAACCAAAAAAGCGTGATGAGTTATTTTTGGCCATTAGAAATATTAACAGTTTGGCAATTAGTAAAGCTAAAATCAATAGCTTTTACTGAAAGTTAATTGAAACCAAAAAAGCGTGATGAGTTATTTTTGGCCATTAGAAATATCAACAGTTTGGGAATTAGTAAAGCAAAAATCAACAGCTTTTACTGAAGAAAAGTTAATTGAAACCAAAAAAGCGTGATGAGTTATTTTTGTCCATTAGAAATATCAACAGTTTGGTAGTTAGTAAAGCTAAAATCAATAGCTTTTACTGAAAGTTAATTGAAACCAAAAAAGCGTGATGAGTTATTTTTGGCCATTAGAAATATCAACAGTTTGGCAATTAGTAAAGCTAAAATCAATAGCTTTTACTGAAAGTTAATTGAAACCAAAAAAGCGTGATGAGTTATTTTTGGCCATTAGAAATATTAACAGTTTGGCAATTAGTAAAGCTAAAATCAATAGCTTTTACTGAAAGTTAATTGAAACCAAAAAAGCGTGATGAGTTATTTTTGGCCATTAGAAATATCAACAGTTTGGGAATTAGTAAAGCTAAAATCAACAGCTTTTACTGAAGAAAAGTTAATTGAAACCAAAAAAGCGTGATGAGTTATTTTTGTCCATTAGAAATATCAACAGTTTGGTAGTTAGTAAAGCTAAAATCAATAGCTTTTACTGAAAGTTAATTGAAACCAAAAAAGCGTGATGAGTTATTTTTGGCCATTAGAAATATCAACAGTTTGGCAATTAGTAAAGCTAAAATCAATAGCTTTTACTGAAAGTTAATTGAAACCAAAAAAGCGTGATGAGTTATTTTTGGCCATTAGAAATATTAACAGTTTGGCAATTAGTAAAGCTAAAATCAATAGCTTTTACTGAAAGTTAATTGAAACCAAAAAAGCGTGATGAGTTATTTTTGGCCATTAGAAATATCAACAGTTTGGGAATTAGTAAAGCTAAAATCAACAGCTTTTACTGAAGAAAAGTTAATTGAAACCAAAAAAGCGTGATGAGTTATTTTTGTCCATTAGAAATATCAACAGTTTGGTAGTTAGTAAAGCTAAAATCAACAGCTTTTACTGAAGAATAGTTAATTGAAACCAAAAAAGCGTGATGAGTTATTTTTGTCCATTAGAAATATCAACAGTTTGGCAGTTAGTAAAGTTAAAATCAACAGCTTTTACTGAAGAATAGTTAATTGAAACCAAAAAAGCGTAATTTTTATCCATAATATGATCAATATTTCGACAAAATACATAGAGGCATGTAGGATTTCGTGGAAGTTCATTCTATTGTATTTAGCTAGTGTATTTCAGCAAACTCTACCAACGTATGATTTTAACACAAAAACTTATTACAGATATGATTAACTTAGTTAACTACTTAACATTGATTTTTTTCATAGGGGCTTCTGGCTTGTTTTCAAGAAAACCAATTTACGATTTATAGGAAGGTCTGTATATTTTCCTCAGAATGTAAAGGAACTCTCAGAAAAGTAAACGGTTGATTTTTAAGGACGAAACCTTCCATTCTCTAGGGTTTAAGGATCCTTTTAATAATTTTGTAATGCCTAAAAAATCTTTGTTTACTACAGAGTGGATTAAAAAAATCATACATATTTTTGTAGAAACATTTATATTGAAAAGAATTTAAGTACACAATTAATATTGTTATCATTGATGAGAAACAAAATAAGTTATCTGAACTATTTTAAGGGCCGTCCATTAAACGTGAGCTCAAAGAGAGGGAGGGAGGGGGTGAAAAAAAACGAAAAAACAAGTAGGGAAACTATGGTAAGAAAATCACTTGCTTTTATTTTTTCTGATGAATTTCATAAAAACACAGTTGTATTTTCAAAAATTATAAAAAAAACATTGACGAAAACTAAAATCCAACTTTATTCATTCCTAGTGCATGTGATTTGAGGGAGAATGGGGGAGGGGGTGTTCTGAAACATCACCAGGGAGGAGGGGGGTCTAAATTAATGGTGGCCCCTTATAACAGGTCATTGATTCTGTCACATTTTCAAAAAACTCGTATGATATTGGACATTACTAAATTGAGCTTTTACGCGTTTTGTTAGTTAGCACTATTTTTCACGACAGCCGAAAACGGACAATTAAGTTCGTCACACGGTGACGGGAAACCCCTTCTAGTAGATATTATCAGATTTTCATTTGACCGACTGCAAATAAGCGTAAAATTGACATGAAGTAATCTAAAAAAAAGTTGTCAGCCGGGACTAATAGATGAAATTGGAGTTAGAGGGATTTGAAGTGAGTAGTGAGTGAAAGATGCATTCGACCAAACAGTGCCGATTCAAAATAGCTCAACTCCACACACGTAGAACTGTTATAAGTATATGTGTCCATACGTTATAAAGTCACATGTAAACACTTTAAACACACACACTTTGTAACTAGTGGGCCAACCGGTGTATATTTATATACAGAATATCGTAAACACAAGCAATGCACCAATCAGCCGAAACGATAATAATATGCACAGTTGTTGTAGATAATATGCAAATGCAAACATGCCCAAAGCCATGAGATGGATGGAAGATGCAATGGAGTTGTGCAAAAAATACCTCATGACATTTGGTAAATGTGAAGAAAGCGTGAATCGAACACGTGGATTCCGTCATCAAGGAATGTCAGGATCTATGAGATGTGTAATGACGATGGAAAAAGCGAAAGGAGTTTGTCTGAATAGAAGAGTGGAGATCCGTTCTTTCTGTCTACACCTTAAACAAAACATTGTGGTTGGATGTTAGAGATTGCTTCGGCCATAATCCCGCCATTGTCACTTGTTTATGCACTACTAGCTTTCTCGACAGACGTTGTCCTGTGTTCCTAACTATGAATTCGAATTTGTGTGGTGATGAATCAATTATCATTTGACCAATGTGATTCCGACCGATGCGTCTGTTTTAAACCATGTATATTCCATCCGCATTCTGTCAATCGTACCAACTATATATTATAACTACTGATAGTTCCTGTCACAATTTCAAAATTGGAATAATAATTATATTTAGAAGTGGTTGGTAGACCAGCGGTTACAACGCCGGCTTTCGAACTGTTTGGTGCGGACGTCGTGGTTCGATCCCAGGTGCCGACCATCTTCCTCTTTCACGACACAAGCTTTAAGTAGCTTACTGTGAAACAGTCAAGGAGTTTATTTGTGTTCACTTTGAGTGAGCACAGATTCATTTTTATATAAAAAAAAAAAAATGTAAAAAGTTTAATACGGTTGCCTCCGTCGAGTTTTGTTTGATTTTCTAATTTTTCGCGCAACTTTCTTAATTTTTTCTTTCATAAGAACCTTCTCCTGATAAAATCCGTATTGACAAAAAAAAAGAATTAGCGAAATCGGGCCAGCCGTTTAATGCGATTACCGCGGAAAATAGCTCTCCATTTTTATATATAAGATTTTGCAATATGCATAAAGGATAAAATAAATAAAAACGTCTAAATGTGTTTTTGGAAATTTCTCACAGATTTGATGAATTAAGTATTGGAAAAAAGTTTCTCAAATGCTCTTTATTGTTTCTTTACCACTACCTACTGACATGTAATGACTAATGAGACATTAATGATGATGTTTTTGTTTTTTTTTTATGCATTGTTTTACTTCCGATCCATTGCTACATATATCTGACAAACATCCATATTGTGTGATGTTTATTTAAAAGATAATTAAAAAGCTTTATTTGATCATTACAAAATTAAATGAGATGTCTAAATAACGGATGTCCGCTGTCACGGTTATAATAATTATCGGTCTTCTGACAGATATTCTTTTCAATACACAATTAAACGTCTTCAAAATAGCAATGGTATCAATGATAGTCATGTTAAACTGAGAAACATTACATATTTGGGTTTAATAATATTAAGTTTTACAATTATTGGTCTTGTAAAGAAAATTTTACGAAATTTGAAAACATTACGGAGTTCCATTTAAAATGATAGCGTTTAAAATCAGACGTGGAAATATTAAAGGCAATGAAAGCAAGTGTTGATGATCACAATCCTCAATATAACGGAATAAGATTTAATGAGGAAATACGATAATGTGTGGGAATTTGGCAAAAAATAACAGTTTTTGATGCAGCTGAAGATAGAAATTCAGCGTTACGAGATTAAGGGAAGAATTTAGATAGCGACTCGTGATTGGGGAAGTTAGTGAAAACAAGGTTATAACAAACACAGCATGAACTCTGGAAGTTAGGGAGGGAAACCTTATTGGTGCGAATATTTCGACAACTTCATAATAAACAGTGGTTCTTTTGTTGAGAAATAATATGCGAAATTGGATTTAGTTGTGTTTTGTTTAAAGCAGTGATTAATTTATTGGTTTTTGCGGGTGTTTTAAAAATAATGTGCAGTAATCTCTAATTGTTATTGGTAAATGTACACCAAACATCTCCTAGTGACAATTCCCAAATAACACAGTTAGCGTCTGTGTGTGTGTAAATTTTATATGATTATTGCGTGTGTAGAGGAGTGTGGCGTAAGGAACTTCACAGCAGTGCGGCTGCCAAGATCGGGAGAGGCCAACCAACAGACGCACTGCAGTCCAACTCACAACACATAAAAACAACAACCACCAACACAATGTTAGCAAAAGCTCACCTCTTCCACGGACTTCTTGGAGTACTCGTTCATTGACAGGATCCACAACTGGAGCAGATCATTCACTACCACCAAATCACTGTAAAGCCACGCGAAGAACATGTTGGTCCATCTAGTGGCGGCCAGGTCGGGGCCGGAGCACGTGGGCGGAGGATGCAAGCCCACGGCCGCTTTCCTCTGCAAGTCCGGCCCGGGGGACATCCGCGAGCCACGCTTCTTGATCGGCGTGGTGGCCCCCAAGGGTCCAGCCGGGGCCCGCACGGCAGGTGGTTTGGACGCGACGGGTTTCGATTTGACCGCCGCACTCACCACCGCATCTTTACCAGCAGCGAGCACTGCCATATCGTCCACCGCTTTTTTTTCTTCAACATCGATCGGTTTTTTCGCGGCACTGGTTTCATCTGTCGTAGCACTTTTGGCTGCACTTCTGGCTTGGAATTTTTTATACAAGAACTTTATGACCCAAGCCAGGGCTAACGAGAATATCAGCCAGAAAAACGCGTACATAACAAGAGTATCCATGGCTGCGTCGGAATAAGAGTAATCGAAGCTGCAGATAAGATCATCGACAGCTTCCGCGAGATCTGCCATCGCTTTCCATGGTTGGCTCAGGGGGACAACATCTTCCGACTGCGCCTGGTCGCCAGCGACGTTTTGTCCGGGCGAAGCGTCAACTCCCAAATCCATCTTGTCAGACAGAGATGGGCTGCTCCCTGGATACACGCGTCCCTCTCGGCCAGAGCGGGATGAGCCTGTAACAAGAGAGAGACAGAGTTAGCAGAGTGTGTTATTTTGGTTCAGTCCGTAATGTTCAGTGTAGTGTTTAGTCGATCGGTATTTGCAGTGATTGGAACATCTCCGAATGTTCTAGGAGACGCACACCTCACATGAGAATTCTTGATTGCTTGTTGAATGATAATTAACATTGGTGACCTCCAGAATAGCAAAGGGCTGACATCACACCTGAGCAGGTGACATTACCTGGAGGATCTACCCGCCAGGTGCTAATTCATACACGCCGCTGGTGGCTAAAAGACAGCAATTAATTAGTTGGGAAATTAACGTAGGGACAAATAGTTCCAAAATGCAAAGATATACATATTTGATAGTGTTCAGTATGAGAACCATACTTAAGGTACATTCTAAACATAATATAATCCAGTACGTGGACAATATAATAAGGTACCTAACTAGCAGCAAAATTAAGTCAGTATAGGTAAGCTAAAATCGTTTGGGTTCTCAGCGGTTCAGTCGAAGGTTTAGGTGCTGACCATTGCAACTTCCACAACTCAAGCTTTTCATGAGATCACTTTTAGTTGGTCCAGATTTATTAATAATAATTATTATTATTAATTGTTTGATTTTCATATTATAAACCTGTCATAGGGTCCCAGTTTTACTTTATCACGTTGAATTCACATTTCTTCCCGTGGCAACAGTTGTACGTGGGAGCCTCTGATCGAGTATGACATATTATGTCTTTCTATTGTTTTTGACTTGCCGATTTGAAAGGACCTCTTCCTAAATCATAGTATGTCAATATCCTTAAGCTCTGTTGTTTAGAAATGAAAGAGTTAAGTCATTAGATAACACAATTTATCAGAGCATCTCAGGAAGAATTTGATTTAGATTTTAAAAGGTCAATAGTTATTTGAATAAAAAAATCAAAAGGCTAATTTAGATCGATCTATTATCGGTTTTATGACATTCAATGGGAATTCTTATGTATGGGTTATGGGTGTGAGTCCTGGCATCTGACCAAAGCCCAGGCGCAAAAAGCCGCCGCTTTTAAAACTATGTAAGTGTTTAAAAAACAGATGTTCAAGATAGTACTACCGCATCACGAACGAAGTTATACGCTAGCGGAACTGATGCGGTCCCATCACTTTTACCATTATTGAGAGGAGGTGGACATGGCTGGGACATGTGTTAAGGATATCGAACGACAGTTGGTCGTGTCGAGCGCTCTTCTTTGTATTCCGATTCTTCAAAGCAGAGTTGATAGATTAAGACTAGGTGTGGGAGAAGTTAATTGCAACTGTGGAGGTTGTAGCGCCGTGGATTCCATGTTGAGATCTTAAAGTGAGTATAGACAGATAACGATTATATCTGTCTATATTTAACACCATTCTTACCGAATACATTAAGCGCGTTTTCATAACGGTATGAAACAAAAAAAAATTCGGTATATTATAAGGATCAATACCGAGGAAAAACAAAAATTTTCCACTACTCCTGTTTGCAGGCAAAAGTTATGACATACGAGAACTAACGTTTGCCGCACTCCGGCAATCGATATGTCCCAGCAGGCGTCGCCAGGACACCTCACACTCCCTAACAAAAAAAGGAAAATGTCGCAAAGATGTAAAAGTACTAACCGTACACAAACTTCTGTATACAGTCGAACCTCTCAAAGCAAGCATCTCTTAAAACGAACAAAAAATGTTGTTCCATTAACGAGCTGTGACCTTGTTCTAAAACCTAACGCTGTGACTTCTTAGGCAATCCAAGAATTTTTATTTGTTTTACTCATCACGCCGTGTCCTGTAAGGGGTAGGTAGAGAACGGACCTCCACTTTTTTCTATCCCAACAAACTTTTTTCGCTTCTTCCATCGACACAACATTTCTCATATACCCTCTCCTATTTCTCTAGTTCTTACCTGGCCTTCCTTGAGGACAGAATCGATGTGTTCGATCCACGTCATTCTCGGTCGGCCACGCTTTCCTACACCTTTTCTTACGTGCAGCCTTGTAAATTTTCTTCGTCATTCCAAATCCAAAATCCAAACCGTCTCAACTTATGGGCTTTCGTCTCTGTCACAACACTTACTTCCATACCACATTCCTTCCTAAAATATTTTCATTCCTTTCCATATCCCATAAAGTTTTTCCACATATTCTTCGTAGAGCTTTCATCTCTATTATCGCATTGATACTACATTCTTCTTTTTTCGTTCATGTCCATGTTTCACATCCACACATCATTGATAGTAACAGAATTGCGTTATGAACTAGTTTTCTTTATTGTAGCGAGACGTAATAAGTACACCGCCCACCCTGTTACCAAGAATCTTTCTTGGTGGTTTGGACTCTAACTCTAGTAGAACCAAAACATTAATGATCCTAAGGAAAATAGGTAGAAATGTGGTATGTGAGCCCGTTAATAAGTGTGATAGGTTTTAACCGGTCACTGTAGACTTGGGGAACATCTTAGGAAGTAGGGACTCGAGAATGATGAACCTGTAGAATCTGTTAAGAAGGGGTAGAAACACTGCGGTGATTTTGTTTGTGAAGAGAGCAAGATGTTTTAGGAAACACACGAAGGACCTGGAAGACTTGGCCGCCTTGGATCCCTTCCTTCTGCTGAACTTTTTGAAACGTCTAGAGTTGGAGGGGAAGCGCTAACTGGAAGATCCCATGGGCAAGTAGAACAAGCACAATAATTTACCCCTAAAGGTCGGAGCACAAATACCCCTTGCGAGAAAAAGCCGCCACTTCAGCGCTACTGCATTAGTCTGAGAAAAATGCTCGTTCAACTCACCCATTAGTATACCTAATTAACTACCCTTGAAACAATACCTATAGATGGCGTCAACGGCGACCGTCGAATGACGGCTGATGAAAGAAAAATGGAAAATAAATACCTCAAAAGAAAACAAACACAAGGAGACGGCCACACTTAATGTAAAAACATTGATAACCTTCACCATAATAAGGTGGTGGCAAATTCATTCAAGGATAAATCATGACACATTTTCGCCTAATTTTTGAAGAGTCGGCTAAAATCAATGTCTTAAGATAGCTTTCTAGTTAAAAATGATTGATTTATAGTTTTCAATTGAGTCTTTAGCTTAACGAGTAAGACTCTGAAACAAATTATGCTCGTAATGAGGGGTACCACTGTACTTGACAGAGCTTTATTTAATTTATTCGACATGACTTAAAAAGGAGTTAATCAAGCGATCACGTCAAGATAATTAATTTAAGGGCGAAATAAAGAAGGGTAAGATACAGGCAATGGCTTTAAATTAGGTCTTGAACTAGATTAAAACCTTTCCACGCGGGGTGGGGGACCATTACACAAATTTACGACTCGTCTGGTAGAAAAGTTTAGTCTGGCAGGCGCCTGGTGAATACCCGCGTTCTAGCAGTGGTGCTACGTACGTTGCCGCAGAACAGGCGCAAGGCATATCTCCGACAATTGACCTAAATGTTTTACTTTGTAAGTGCGTGCGCGAGCTACTCAAAACACATTTTATTACTAAACCAGGGTCTAGGCGAGCCACTGGACTATCACGATAAGTGTCATAAGTGTATAGTATAGAGCAGTGTTCCGCAAACTTTTTGTGTTCAAGGTACACGTACCAAATCAAAAAATTTCAGAGGTACACCAATGAATTTTTTTGAGAACCCCCCACCCCCCCAATTGAACGCACCGTAACATCCCTCCCTCCCCCTTTCCTAACCATGTGGCTATTGTATATTATACCTACCGCAATTCGCATAAGTAGGTTGTGGCAAATGATCTAGAATTGCAACAGCACTCTCCTTCGGATGATTTTATTTTAATGTCCGACAGTGTCCAAGAGAAATGGTATCCAAGAATACATTTCGTACTCAGTCTATGGACTACGGGTTGCAGTTCGCCCAGTTCACACTTATGAAATTAACAGTTTTCTGCTCATAGCTCTAAGGGTTTCATTATCAATACTGGCACATTTTTTCTGAACCGGTCGGTAGGCATGACGTGTGGAAACATTTCATAAGGAACCTACTACCTACCAGCGATAGCTTGCCTGATCTACACCAACATATCGCGAAAGCTTTCGTAGGACGTGTGCTTAAAAAACTAGTCAGGCTAATAAAACATCTGAAAAAAAAAAAACGAATAAATCTTTGTATTCAAATTTTATTATTGATCACTTGGTTTATACATCATATTATTATCTGTTTTAATGTAACTATAAACCAATAAGTAGGTACCTAGAAGAATTATATTTCTATGTCCATTGACAGACAATGAACATAGAAATAAACTAGTGTTCCATGCACAATGCACGCATTTAACAAACATAAAAATCCATTGACCTATATCCACTATTATATGTAGAATGGAGAGCAAGTAATGAAATGGATTTCAACACAGCTTGCTTATTCCCTATTGGGGAGTTAATTAAATTGTCAATAAAATATTGCGTAACGCATCTTAGCTATATGGTCGCTTATTGTTATATTTTATTGCTACGTTTTAACTAGCTTTTATTCGTAACGAATATTTAACAACTAATGACTCTCAACAATTCATTACTAATGTTTGATTTTTAAATGGAACAAACCACTATGGGCTTATGACCGTCTTCTACTGTTATTTCGAAGGCTGGCTTAGTGGGATCACTTTACGTTAACAACGTTCGCCATTAGGTAGTAATGTTTAAGTCTCCGAAACTCCTAATCATGAGAAAACTCGACATGTTCCACGTGTCGAAAAATCTCACGTATGCAACAAGTAGATATTTAATAATAATTAATGAAATAGGTATAGAGATAAAAGTTGAAAATTATTGAGAACAAGCGAGCAACCAAATTTAAAGACTGCGACTGCTGTCATGTATTTATTGTCAGGATATGAATATATCAATTTTTGTTAATGTCTCATCTTTATTGCCTACTAGCCTATACCCGTCATGCTTTACGTTTTTGATTCCGATTGTCAGGCTTGATCGGTAGGTAATTAAACAGGTTCTAGTCTAGCTTCCCATTGCTTAACAGACCTCTATAACTGACATAAGCACAGGAAAAGAAGAATGACACTTTTACAATTTTTGTTTTACCGACCTCATAATATTATACGAACCTACCGACATAATTTGCAAGTTTTCATAGAGAGAGCTCTATGGTTTGAATCTTAGCTACATTCCCTACACCCTCTAATGTGTGATAATTAATTAGGCATTCCACCAATAGAGGGTGATTTGTGCTATGTGTGATAAAGGCAGCTGTCAAACTTCAAAATGGAGGAATCATTTTGCAATTTTTTTCATTAAATCTTTATTTATTGAGAATAATAAGATTTGAATAACATTTATATGTATAACGAATCAATTTACAATTATTTTATTACATTTTCACACCGTAATACCAAGATTCCATTCAACGTTTACATGAGTAATTTCGTTTCCAAAAGATGGCTTACTGTCTTTTTGAGAAATTTGTATGAAGATCCTAAAAAATAGAGTTTTTTAAATAGCTCTAAATATATTAAAGTTAATGCAGCAAATTGTATTTAGGAACCTTCTCCAGCATTTTGTACGGCTCTGGGCATATTAATATCTGACCTTAACGTCTGTTTTCTATGATTGCTCGTACAAAAATATAAATAAACGGACTAAAATATTATGTAGATTCATTTTTGATTCCTTTTCGACAAGCTAAACATTTAAAACGTCGACATGACAAGATAACACTTCATTCTTACTTGATAATTTTAGCCATATTTACGAAGAATAGAATCTATTTTCAGTTTAAAATGTTTTGCACAAGTACAAACTTATTTCTGAAAATGACAGTTGAGCTAAATGTCTGCAAAATAACGTTTCGTTCGATCATTTAACACAAAAGTAAATATAATGATAACCCAGCCTTTTTACAAGCAGTACCTAAAAAAAATCGTAAGCCCTTTGAGGTCAAATAGAAAAATTTGACATTTGACGCCGTACTTATAAAATGGTGATATGTTGACAACATCTAACAGTTGGTGATGTGATCATATTATATTTTTAAACGAATGTGTGCTCACTCATTCTACCTACAATGAACCGTAAATTTCAGTTTCGAAGGATTAGAAATATAGGTGCACGCAGACGAGGCCGACCTCGAATGACATGGTCCGATCATATCGGTGCCGTCTTAGAGGAGGGCCAAGTCAGGAGCAAAAGGAATAGAAGAGCATGTATGCGGAATGTTATGCGTTTGGAGGAAGCGAAAGAGATCTGTTTGGATAGGAAAGAATGGAAGTCCGTACTCTCTGCCTACCCCCTTCGGGAAACGGCGTGATGGATATAAAAAAAAAGATAATCTTTAAGTAAAAAGTGACAAATACGGGTGTTTAGGAGTCTTCAGTTTCAAATATTTGGCTAGTTCTAAACTTTTTTTTTGTGAATAATCTGGGTAGGTCTGTGACAAAATATGCAGATAGTTCTGAGGGACTTAAAACCTTCTGAGCATATTCTTTACTGGAGTGAAATTAGCGTCTTGTAATCAGAAGGAGAAAGAAAGAAGACGAACATGCACTGTAAAGAATCTTAACCAGAAGAAACAGAAACCTTCGTACTATCGACTACAGCCTTCACACCCATTGCATGTCCAACACAACACATTGTTGACGTTGCTATTATTGTCGTATGCAAAACACGTGATAATTATTGTACGTTGGATAATAGAGGCTGGTCAATGTCTCACAGTCATAGGTCACACCAGACCTTGTCTTTCAGCTGAGCTGAGGGAAGCTGTATTTAGTTAAGGTTGTGCACCAACAAAGCCTATAGGCAATAAAGATGAGACATTTACAAAAATGGATATAGTCATATCCTGGCGCCAAATACATGACAGCAGTCGCAGTCTTTAAATTTGGTTGCTCTCTTCTTCTCAATAATTTCCAACTTTATCTCTATTTCGCATTAATAAATTATTAAATATCTATTTGTTGTAGGTATATATGGGATTTTTTGACATGTTGAACATGTCGAGAATTCTCATGATAATGAGTTTCGGAGACTTAAATATTACCAGCTAATTGCGAACGTTGTTAACGTAAAGTGATCACACTAAGCCAGCCTTCGAAATAACAGTAGAAGATAGTCGTAAGCCCGTGGTGGTTTGTTCCATTTAAAAATGGAATATCTCTAACAATTCATTACTGATGTTCCATTTAAAAATGGAACATCAGTAATGAATTGTTAGAGTCATTAGTTGTTACATATTCGTTAAAAACAATTCAAGCATAAAATCGTACCAATTTCACGCATTCTTATGAAATCCTCGCAAAGTTTTACTTTCGCGTATAATACAATATTTAATCACACAGGTATATGAAACGTTAATTATTGAGGTCCGTTCTCTCGGTCTACCCCTCTTTTAGAATCTTTAAGGGACACGGAATGATGGGTTAAAATCATAGTTAGATTTAATGAACATACGTAAATAAATATATTCGCAATAAACGGAAACTGAAAGTGAGTTAATTTTAGTGTCATCAATGAGATAACACTCTATGTGAAGAATGATGAATGTAAGTCAGTGGTACCGGCGGCCGGCGCGGCGTTATGTAACCACGGGACAGACTGGTCCTACCTCCTGCTACTGTCACAGACGTAACCGGTTTGGTGACCGCACTCACTACATACTAATAATAATCACCGATACTCGCACCACAACCATCATAGCATCGTATTGTATAGCTAACCATAGACCTGTCCTATCTGACAGACGTTGGCTACATAGAGAGTGAAGGTTATTTACAGTGACAGCCTGTATTAGATTATTTCAGTTTTAGATATAAATCAATCCCTGTCTGACCCCAAAAAGGCAACAAAGCCCTCCACCGCACCCAATTTCGCACGGCTTCAATGTCCTCCTCCCACACCATGTCCAAATCCCACAGCTCAGCTTCGAAGGAACGGAACGTGGTTTGAGAGGGTATTCCTCGTCTTCGAGACATTGATGGGAGGAGAAACAGTGCTCTCCTCGGCCAACTATCATTCGGCATCCTTAACACTCTCAGCCAAGTCCATCTTCTCTCCACAATGGTAATGGTGATGGGCCTACGCTAGTTGCGCCAGCGTAAAGCGTCGTTCATGATGCGGTGGTACCTTCTGTATGATGTAGAAATGAGGTATTTACGCAGAATTTGTGGAAAAAGACTGATCAATAAAATGAGGAATGTGAGAAATGATGTGACTAGAATGAAAGTGAATAAATTGTAAAGAAAAAATAACAACTAATGACTCTAACAATTCATTACTAATGTTCGATTTTTAAATGGAACAAACCACTACGGGCTTACGACCGTCTTCTACTGTTATTTCGAAGGCTGGCTTAGTGTGATCACTTTACGTTAACAACGTTCGCCATTAGGTGGTAATGTTTGTCTCCGAAACTCTTAATCATGAGAATTCTCAACATGTTCAACATGTCGAAAAATCTCATGTATGCAACAAGTAGAAATTTAATAATAAAATGAAAAATAGAGATAAAAGTTGGAAATTGTTGAGAACAAGAGAGCAACCAAATTTAAAGACTGCGACTGCTGTCATGTATTTGGCGCCAGGATATGACTATATCCATTTTTGTTACTGTCTCATATTTATTGCCTATTGGCTTTGTTGGTGCACAACGTTCTAATTATGTTTAGATTCTTGTGACCTTTTCAGGACTAGATCTTAAAGAAAAAATAACAACTAATGACTCTAACAATTCATTACTAATGTTCGATTTTTAAATGGAACAAACCACTACGGGCTTACGACCGTCTTCTACTGTTATTTCGAAGGCTGGCTTAGTGTGATCACTTTACGTTAACAACGTTCGCCATTAGGTGGTAATGTTTGTCTCCGAAACTCTTAATCATAAATTGTGATAAATTGTAATAATGAATAAATTGTATTATTATTTTGTTTTCATTGGTTTCGCAGATTTGTGTATAAAAATTATCTCTAAATTTGTGTTCCTTTTAAAATTTTATTTGAATAAAAATGACGTTCGAATTACAAACAAATTATGTCAAAATGTTATTTGAATAAAAATGACGTTCGATTTTCAAACTGACGTCATTTCGACAATTGAATGTTAATGAGATGGTGAAGTCACCTGTCAATAAAAATAGTGTTGCAGAAAATGATATTAGGTATATTGGTGCGGTGAGCAACGTTTTATTCATTGTTTGATAAAGTTTACAGCGGTGAGAATGTTTACGACTCTAAAGTCCCAGATAACAAGATAATATCAGCCATGTTGACTTATTATTATTGTGAAAGGCTGAGCAGCGACATGCAGCTGATAAGCCACGACTGTGAGTGAAGTCATTAAACGGATGCGCACGTTTCTGCTGCCTTATTGGGTGGCTTTGTTCTTCACCGTGCTGTCTACTGATGAAGTAATCTAAAAAGAGGTGTACGACAGGGTGACACTATAATATCCCCTAAACTATTCGCAATGGTTCTTGAAGATGTCTTCAAGTCTCTTGATTGGACCACCAAGGGTATTAACATAAATGGAGAGATGCTCAGTAATTTGAGGTTTGCTGACGATATCGTAATATTTGCCAACGATGAAAGAGAATTGGACGACACGCTAAACGAGCTGGATAAAGCGGCACTAGATTGGCCTATAAATGAATAAAGCCAAAACCAAATACATGAGCAACTCAGCCCGACAACACGATATCAAAGTGGATGACAAAATTATTGAAAAGGTCGATAGTTATGTGTACCAAGGCTACAAGATAAAGTCAGGCAGGGAAAATCAAGAGGCAGAGATAGAAAGATGACGTGGTCTCGCCTGGGCGGCGTTTGGCAATCTCTCACATATCCTGAAGTCTCCGAAATACTCACATCCACACAAGAAAAAACTTTTTGATGCTTGCGTCCTCCCAGTCCTAACATATGGTATGGAAACAACTGTACCTACTGACCAAAAGGATAACACACAAACTGGCAGTAACACAAAGAGAGGAGATGGAGAGGAAGATGTTGAGTATTTCTTTAAGAGACAGGAGAACAAACACATGGATACGAGAGAAGACCAGGGTTGTTGATGTGGTGGAGAGAGTTGCCACCCTGAAGTGGGGATGGGCGGGCCATGTGGCCAGATGCCCGGACGACAAGGCAGCCTAGACAAGGCAGAAGAAATGTCGGCAGACCCCAGGCCAGATGGGCGGACGACATCGCAAAGATTTCAGGTCGCACAAGGATGAGAGAGGCTCAGAGGACAGGAATCATTGGAAGGAGAGGGGAGAGGTCTATGTTCAGCAATGGACGGAGACAGGCTGAAGAAGAAGAAGTAATCTTCAACACTGGTGGATAAAACAGTGTCATGATTAACCACAAAACTTACGAGGTAGACAGAGAGAATAGATAACCTACGAATCCTTAAAAGATTTCTTATTGAAAGACTTAAAAAGAATCCTGTTATTATTATGAGGCAACAATTTGATACTTGTTAGGTATTTTTTTTCAAATTTGAGCTAGCACTGCTGTCTGGAAGATTGGCTTAATATGATCACTTTACGTTTACAATGTTCGCCATTTAGGTTGTCAAATTCGTCGAAATCCCCGAATTTGCAAATCATTGGATAATCTTGAAACTATCATTAACATCTTAAAACTTAAAAAGTGGTCAATAACGTTAAGGAATTTGTCATATCATCCAATTAATAAACTCCGTATAGGCGTATCTAAGATAGAATATAGACACTGGATAAAAACTAAGAGTTAAAAGAGAACATTGACTTGGTTGCGAATCGAACATGGGACATCTTATTCCGAAAATCTGGATAATTGTCGATCGAGTACGATTTTGTTACTTTTCGCCAGTTATTCGAGGCTACTTTGAAAAATCACTAGCCCTTGTTCGCAATCGCAAGATATCTACAGAGTCTTAATAAAATAGAGAAATCGGATAAAACACAAATAAATAATTGAACTTTCTGATGGATCCCAAGGTGTTTAGAGGTCTCGGGTTCGATTTCCGACCATGCACGTCGGTATATTTTGCCGGAGACTTTAAAGAAGAGTTTGAAGTTAGTAGTTTGCTATGAGAATGACAACTAGATCCAAAATGTTGATCCGTTCCGCACTTTGCAGCCTCCTTGGACGTTGGACCTAACAGCGTCGAAGGCTTGGCGTGTGACCTAGCGTGGATCAGCTGTCTTATTACCTGGCATAATCTTGTGATAAACAGCTAATAACCATACATAAAATGGAAAAAACGCCATGCATGACGTTTTTATTAACTGCCACGCCTCTTGGAAAATGTTTTTTTGCGAATAACTCCACAGGCTGAAAGTTAAGGTATCAGAAGGCATGGTCAGCAAAGAAGAAAGAATAAAGAAATTTGATTTTTGTTTTGGTTGCGGCTAAAATTAAAAGTAATTGTGTGGAAATAACAACTACATATTTATAAGAAATCCGTGAGAAGAATCATATCAAAAATGGATATCTATGCTAATATATAAAGAGGAAAGATCTGATTGTTTGTTTGCATCGAATAGGCTCCGAAACTACTGAACCGATTTGAAAAATTCTTTCACTTTTGGGAAGCTACACTATCCCCGGTGAACATAGGCTATATTGAATTTACAAAAATACTTGGGATCCTTACTAAAACTGCAATAATGTAACACAAGGTGTAAAAAAATCACCTAAAATATTCTTTACATCGTGTGCACTGCGAAAACTATTGATGATTTGATAAAATAATGTACTACGACTTTGTAGAAGACATAATTATCTACAAAAAGTGTCGCGACAGCATATGTCTAAATATTATAGTTATGCCACAATAAGTGTTATTTTATTTAAAAAAAAAAAAGTAATTGAAATGCGGCAGAGATATTATAGGCGTCACTGGGGTATGAGACGCACGGGAGGGGATCATTAGAATGCTACAAATTAAATCACTCATTTGTGAGTGGAAATGCATAAAAAAAAAAGAAAAAAAAACATAGCATAAAGAATATTTTGATAAAGTTAGGGATCTATAAAGATCATAAGAAAACTGATTTTTTTATCTACCCGTGTGAAGCTGGGACAGACCGCTAGTATTCAATATTCATATTCTGGCGTCAAATACATGACAGCAGTCGCAGTCTCGAAATTTGGTTGCTCTCTTGTTCTCAATAATTTCCAACTTTTATCTCTATATCTCATTAATTATTAAATAGGTATCTACTTGTTGTACCTATATTATATTAGGTATATGTAGTAGGTACAATAGTTGTTGTACAAGGCCGTAAATTTGAGATTGAATAGACCATTAACGGCCACGTGGATTTTGACATTAGCCGGGAGGCATAAACATAAACAAAAAGTTTAAGAGTTGGTATGAGTGTGTTTATACATAAACCCATCACTATGGTTGGTGTGTGTGTGTCGCCATGGCCGCCATTTTGCATCCAGCCTAATGTCAGATGACGTCATCCTTTAATGGTACATAACATTGAAGATGTGTTTTCTATCTATAATATCAAAGAAAGTAGGGTTAGTGCGAACATTTAAAACTCGAGATCGGCTGAACAGATCCTTATCATTTTTTGTTAATTTAATTCTTCTGCGCTCCGGATAACATAATAACTAACAAAAACTCGAAAAAAAAAACAACATCGCCATCTGCGAAAAATTCTATAGAAACACAATTTTTATTTACCTGACAACCATTGAGTTTAAAAATATTGGCACGCAGATTGTTTATGGACTTTTTTTCAAGCATTTTTCAACATTGAAGCGCATTTGTTACAAATATAAACGCGAAATGTGAATAAATCGAAATTTGAAATGAAATTGTCGTTTGACACAAACTGTCAGTTGTTTAATATAGTATTAGGTGCGATTGACGAAATTCGGATGGAAAATATGTGGTTGAAAACAGATGCACCAACAGTAGGAATGATATTGGTATAATTCTTTTAGATTTTTTTTTCGCTCAAAGTGAACACAAATACACTCTTTGACTCTTTCACAGTAAACTATACTTAAAGCTTGTGTCGTGAAAGAGGAAGATGGTCGGCACCTGAGATCGAACCACGGCCTCCGATACGAAATAGTACGAAAGCCGACATTGTAACCGCCAGTCTACCAACCACTTCATTTGAAATCAATATTCATAGTTAGATCACAGAAGAACGTCTGTCGGGAAAGCTATAGGTCTCTATAAACAGCGTTATAGTGATCTTCGACTGTAAGTACAATCACGATTTGTAAATTCACCCTCAAATCTTAAATAACGGTAGACATTATAAAACTCGAGACATTCTAATAATGCGCTTTTTGAGAGAAGGCATAGTACACTAAAACAGTGTTCCGCAAACAGCCCGCAGCACACTGATGTACCGTGGTCATCAGTTGGTGTGCCGCTAAAAAATGAAACTCAAGTGTTTTTAAAGGCTCATGGTTCAGATTTGGCTTCTGCGTTCAAAAGAAAGAACGGGTAGTAAAACTTGTATAAACAGTAGGCAAATAACTGTCGGACATATAAGCCCATTTAAATGAGCTCAACAGAAAATGCAAGACAGGAACTCTAATAGTTCTACGTCTCTACCCGAAATTGAAAGCTTTCCCACTATTTGGTGTAGATCAGACACGCTGTCAATGGTAGGTAGTAGGTTCCTTATGAAATGTTTCCTCATGTCATGCCTAACGATTCAGAAAAAAAGTGCCGGTATTGAAAATGATACCCTTGGAGCTATTAGCAGAAAACTGTTAATTCCATAAGTGTGACCTGACTGAGTACGAAAATGCACTCTCGGATATCAATTCTCTTGGACACTTGAGGGGACATTAAAATAAAGCCCAAGTATCCCTGCGGACGTCGTGGTTCGATCCCAGGTGCCGACCATCTTCCTCTTTCACGACACAAGCTTTCAGTAGCTTATTGTGAAAGAGTCAAGGAGTGTATTTGTGTTCACTTTGAGTGAGCACAGAATCATTTATTAAAAAAAAAGCATGCTGTTGCAATTCTATTACCATTGCCACAGCCTACTTATGCGAATTGCTCTAGGTATATACAATAGCCACATGAGTTTTTAGGGAAGGCGGAGGAGGGAAATGCTATAGTGCGTTTCGTTGAAGGGGGGGTTAAAAATCATTGGTGTATCTCTGAACTTTCTTGATTTGGTAGCTGTACCTCGAACACGAAAAGTTTGTGGAACACTGCAACTAAACCGCACAAAGGTCATCACGAGCTAATCTTTTGGAGGTATGTTGCGGCATGACGCCATGACGGTGAGGTCATCCGACTGTCTGCCACCGGTAGATCTTGCTGGGGACCCTGAATCTGCTCTCGACTAACCACGTCATCTACATTCTTTTGTATATGAAAACTCGATTCCATTATAGTTTTAACTTGGCAATCATTTTTTTTTTTTTTTACTAAAATGAAACTGTGCTCACTCAAAGTGAACACAAATACACTCCTTAACTCTTTCACAGTAAGATATTTAAAGCTTGTGTCGTTAAAGAGGAAGATGGTCGGCACCTGGGATCGAACCACGACGTCCGCAGTACGAAAGCCGACGTTGTAACCGCTGGGTTACCAACCAGTTACGTGGCTGAACAGAATGATGATGGATATGAGAGACTCTAGCTAGAAAGACTTCAGAATACAATAAGTGTCCTTTTTATACCAAATTGCAGTTTTTATTACGTTTGCAAAACTTGAGTAGGTACCTACTTATAGGGTGTATATCGAACGAACATAGAATCTAGAAACACAGCATAACTCTCTTTTTTGGTTGATATTGGACACCATGGAAACAATAATAAGCAATTAACTAATAGGTAATTAGTGGACGACGACAGTTCTTTCTGGTTGTTATTTCTTGGTGACCATATCAACGAACAAGAAAACATACTCTATTTTCCAGCTCTGGCTTATTGTTCGTTTAGTTTTAATGCAGCCTTATAAATAATAAATAAATAACACTTTATTGGATAAATAAAAATAATATTACCCAATTGGCGGGCTTATTGCCTTAAACAATTTCTTTATGTTGAATCAAATATTTTGTACCTATTCCAGTTCCTGTTAATGAAAAACTATTAGCAAAACCTGTCCAAAAAAGGCATAAAAAGGTGTAATTAATATTTTTTTGATAGTTCTATAAATCGGTTTTACCGTACCTCAAAGTCTTAAGGGTCCCAATTTCACTTCATCACGTTACTACTTATGTAAAAATATTTTTAGTAATTGGATTCGTATATTTTATCATTTGTATGAAAAAAAAAATCGCTTGGGGTTAGAGTGTTTCAAAGGAAACACCGAATTACGGACGAACTTGGCCTATTATTATATTTGATTCGAGCTTAGTACATGCAAAATTAATCAAATAAGGGTTCAGTTATATTTTATTTATCAGATCAACGGTCAAAGCCTTTTACAAAAATATTTATAAATATTGTTTACAATTAGTGTCAGGTTCACATTAAAAAACAATTATTAACATTAACATCCGTCCTTCAAATAATAACAATAAACAAATGGATTTCAAAATAGTTACATAACAGTTGGGAAATTAAATCATAAAAATTATAAGTACAATAGGCATCACAAGAAAAATGACAAAGAAAAAATATCTACAAAATAAAAAATAGTAGTTAGATTCAATTATTATTCTCTTAAGTATGGAAAAATTCCAGCACAGGTAGTACAGTGGACCAAAATTAACAAATAAGAAAACAACCAAACAAGATTCAACCATATTGTATATGGAAGCATTATAATGGGTATAGATAATTTCGTATGCCATCATTAAAATAAATAAAACTACTAATGGATGGAAAAAGCAAAACTAAACTGGGAAAACATACCCGGACAGAAACATGCCAAATCACTAATAGACGGCTTTATAAAAAAGAGATCAGACAAAATCCTTGATTTAAATAGAGAAAACATCAGAGTTCTAACCAGAGCACTGACTGGACATTGCAGATTAAATAAACATCTAAGCACAATGAAACTGATGGACATGCATCTATGCAGATTCTGCCTAGATGAACATGAAACACCATTACACCTGCTATGTGACTGCGGACCACTGATGCAGACCAGAAACAAAATAATTGGATCTCACATCTCTGATCAAACTCAAATCAAAGAAACCAGCCCACAAAAGATCCTAAAGTTCATCCGCGAGATCGGACTGTGGGGTGACCTCTAACAGCAAATCCATTCACAATGAACTAATATAGTTGACGTGAAGAAAGCAAAGGTTTCAAAAAAAAAAACTACTAATGGATAAATCAAAAGTTACAATAATTATTAGTGCAAGCAATAAGATAGATTCTAAATTCTTAATATTATAGATAAAGGAAGTCATTCTTGAAATTAAAATTACAGTGAACATTGTTTGATGTTATTGAAATTGACTGCTACTCGGTTGAGGGGTTTAATTCAATGGCTAATTATTTATTCACCTCGTGGCGTATGGAGGATAGTCATTTATTTTCCCCGTCGCCAGCCTTCTCACCGGAGGAGGTCAGCAAGTATGGGAGTGTTCGGGGAGTGGACGTGAATTATGGAGCCTTCTGTCTTCCGGTCAGCTTGGCCCAGACTGTGTATCCACAGCGGATGGAGAGAGCGCGCCCTTACAACACTGTCAATGCAGGTATTATAGTATGTATAGGGGTTGGTTTCGAGTTCCATAACAATATAGCGGCAGGATATATTAAATGTACCTGACTGTAGAAAGTAGAAACAAAAACACAAAATTCATAACGAATACCTACTGAAAATACAGACTGAATTATACGCGAGTTAAGCATAATTCAAACTACTTTAGTATTTTTATCTGAACACCCAAAATCGAGTGACACCTCGGATTGCATGGGCAGAAAGGTTTATTCCTTCCAGAATGATAGGACTAGGTGAGTAGGGTGGGAGGGCTAATAGAAGGCAGGAAGATAGGATTCAGGTGTAAGAAATGTCCTGCATGTTGGACAGCCATGCAAGGCACCCCGTACTCTCTTCGACTTGTTGACCCTAGCATCCAAAGAGAGACCGATTGTAACCGCCGTTTCAGCCTGGGCCAACTCAACAGTGTCCACCGTTTATAGGTAGCGACTAGCGAGTATACAAAAATTTGATGGCAAACCTTACAAAATGTATTCGTATAGATTTTCGTAAATCTTCTATACTATAAAAGATATTCGGGTTAGTGCGAACACTTATAACTCGAGATCGGCTGAACAGATTTTTATGAAGCTCGGTTTGTTGGATTCTTCTCCGCTCCGGATAGCATAATAACTATTAAAAATCGAATCGACGGATATCAAAATGATATAAAATATAACATTAAAGTTACTATGGAACGGACTTCCTAACAACAACGCCATCTGCGAAAATTCCATAACAACACCAATTTCATTTACTAGACAACCATTGAGTTTCAAAACGCCGGTACGAAGATTCAAATTTAAATATTTTTATTGAGAGAATAAAAAAACACATCAAAATAGGTACATCTACACAATAATAAAATTTATACATTTTTTATATACATTTTACCCCTAAAATTGAGCAGAGCTCGTGCTTTGGGGGATAATTTTTAGATTAGGTATTGTTAGAATTTCTTTCAAGCTTTCAGAAATGTATTTTTTAACATTCTAACATATTTTAAGCGTACCTATTTTTGTATAAATTAAAACGCAAAAATGTGAATAAAAATAGAGGATTTTATTTTGATCAAAAAGTGAAACGCGAAAAGTGAGTTAAGTTTGATTAATTATTGTTGTGAGGCTATGCCGTTTGTTTTATTTGATTAGCGTATTTTTATTTATCATGTGTTTGTTTGATAAGCGAATTATTTAGGTACCTACAATTGAAATTCGAAAACAATATTTATAGTTAGGACCACAGGATAACTTCTGTCAAAAAAGCTAGAAAATTAATAACTATATTTCTGTTGGCATTCTTAGCAGGTAACTAAGTGTAGAGAGAGATCAACTAACATGAACCCCGGACCTCTTGACAGCGAGATTAGCTCATACTTTTATCGTCTGCCCGCCTACGTGTCTGCAAATGTTATCCTTCATCGTTGAAATTTGGAAACAAACAACTCTATCAATGAATAACAATAATATTATGTGAGTGGATAATAGTCAGTATGGATAGTCTAGACTTGTTAGTAACATCGAGACCATGGACTGCATCATTGAAAGAACAAACATCGACGATAGGAACTCAATTCTAAAGGGTACACACTCTTATCATTTGCCTACCACATTAGCTATCCCTCTAGAATCTAGATTCTACTGGAAAAGCGCATTTTCGTTTTTACTCATCAAGCCGTAGGTACTTCTTAATGCCAAAGAAGAGAAAATGAGCCACGTCTCTTTTCATTTCAGACAAGCCTTCATTGCGTATTTCAGTGCCGACCCTTTCTCACCGAAAATCGTCCCACAATCCTTTCTGACTTGTTCTTCCTTAACGAACGGAATGGATGCGTTAACAACCATGCCTTCTCCTTATTCTGTGACGCTACAGCCCAAATCGGGCCTTGGCCTCCTCCAACACGTTCTATCCTCCCATGTTGTCTTATTAGCTGGCCGCCTAGAGCAGTTCCTCCGCATCTTTTCCAACCTCATCATTGGTCTTCCCACCTTCCTTCTTCCCTCTGGGTGTCACGTCAGCATTTTCTTTGGAGCTCGATATTTTGGCATCCTCTGTATATGCCCAGCCCGTTTCAATCTTTGTAGTCTTATGTGTGTTTAGATCTTATTCGCCATCTCTCACAGGTCCGCAGATTCGACGAAGTACCTTCCACTCAAAGATGTCGGGTGTTTCGGCTGACCTTGCAGTCATTGGCAGTGCCTCGCATCCATACCCTAGCACAGGTCCCCTGCAGGACTGAATTTGCATCCTCGAAATGTCCTTTGCAAAGAAGCTTACCCCGATAATAATAATTCGTCTTTTCAACGCATGTAGAGGAATTTAATTTCATTGTCATTGTTTCTCTTGATTCTGGCCTGGTCTTACTTGAGGACGGAATCGATGTACGAGTATTAGATCCACATCATTTTCAGTCGACCACGCTTTCTTAAAACTTCCTTTTCAGCCTTATAAATTCTCTTTGTTATTCCATTTACAATAATTCTTTCAACATGCATAATATCAACTTCCTAATATTCTCTTTCCTTTCCATATCCCACAGAGCCTTACTAAATATCCTTCGTAGGGCTCTCATCTCTACTGCATCATTCTTTTTTATTTCGCCCACGTTTCACATTCATACATTATTAATAGTGACATGATTTCGTTATGTATTAGTTTAACTTAAATGTTGAGAGTGCAATGTTTGCTATGAAAAGTGAGTATCTTGAAAACCGGTATGGTTGAATTATTTTTTAAGAAGTAGTGGACTCGAGGCTCAGACCCGATGTCCGATAAGTGCTATTTAAAGCAGCATTACATCAGACCAATCGACATTGCGACCCCAGAGGTCAGCGTTACTGAACGCACGGCAGACTATAGTTGGGTCAACGGATTTGTCACAATCTGCTTGAGTGACAATATTTATTTTTATGTATAAATAATAAAGGTTTGTGTGGGTATGTATAATCACGTCATGGTTGATAAAGTAAGTACGGACTGTTCAAATATAAACAATAAAAATATCTTGTTTATGACTTAAGTATTCTATCAAGAGCAGATATACATATGTAAATCAAGATCACTATTTGTAGATTTTTCGAAGCAGTTAAAAATTCATTGCATTTATTAAAATCAAATATTCACAAAACTGGAGAAAAATACTAATAAAATAATCATCGTAATTAATTTTCAATACGTTAATCTTTGACATTCTAAGATGTACGTCCACGCAATGGGTCGTATGACCCATCCCACCGCCCAATATTCAAAGGCTGAATGCAAACAACAAGTAATATGCCAAACTCATTGCAAACTCGGAATTACCAGCTAACGAAGACCTCACTAAATAGAAACTGGTCGAGATCGAATGAACAGCCACACATATACAAACGAGGAAATTGACAAGCTGGAAGCTTGGATCATCGAATGGAGGAATTTCAAAACAAAAATGCCACCTGGCTTTTGCCATTCAATAAAGAGTCCTGGTTAATCCTAAATAGAATCCGTATTGGACATGGAAAGTACACAGTTTTTCCACACAAATGTGGGTGGGCAGATTTCCCTGGGTGCGACTGGGGAGCCGAGATAGACAATGAATCATATGGTTGCAAAATATGAAAGGAGAGCACACCACGGCGGCTCATCACACATCCTCGCTCTGACTATCGAAGCAATTGCATACATTAAGGCATTAGGCGTTAGCATCTAACAAGCAGGAAATATTTATTTCACCATCTATTTGCAAAATATTCCAGTTTTTCTGAAAACCATGTATTTGCTTTATTTTTCACGTTTAGCGCTAATTTGTTACAGTTCTATCAGCTCGCCAGCAAATTAAAATTAGCATTCATTTTACAAAATCCATTATTTATATCATTTATGCAAAGGATAAAAAGAATTAGCCTCAAAACTGATCCCTGAGGAACACCTCTCTTCACTTTTTTTTTCTGAAATATTATATTCACCAAAAATTGTGGTTTGTTTTCTATCTATTACGTTACCATCAGTCATCCTTGTTCGTTCAATATCTGCCATGCCCAAAATATCCTTCTTTTCAATTGACGTACATTTATCAAGTTTAAGGTCTAAAAGCACTGCAACCACCGTTCCACCAGCATCAATGAACTTCCTCCATTGATATTAAAACTAATTGCCAGGGCCGTTTCACGTAAAAAACTTGACCGAAAGCGCGATTGCTGAGGCACCGATATATTGTCTTCCTTCACTATCTATAAATTCCTTAAGTCTCAATGACTTGTTCATATTTGGGTAGGCAGTTTATGGGTCAATAATCCTGAAATAATAAACTTGACGTTGTCTACTAATATCATGAGGTTCTTTCTGAAGATGTTGAGATATAAGTAAATTAATTACTGCAGACTTGCGAGATGCCAAATGGACAGGAATTGAACGCCAAATACGTAACATTCAGCCAAATCAATCAATCAATTTACACCAATTATGGTGAAACGCGTGGGTTGCGCGCCTTGTGCGGAGTATAGATGGCTTTATGATTTCCTGATACAAAGATCAATGATCTATAGTTACAGTATTACGTAGACGGTAACCATAGACAATTACAACTTTTTTATATTAGTCTATCTATAGTCAGACGTGACGTTTGGTCTGTCGAGTAGATTATGTAAGGTAATATCATTGGAATTCAATCTGATGATAGAATGATGTCAGTCACTGATCTATACCATCTGGACGTTTCCCACGATATGTGATAACCAGAGAGAATTTCTTGACAAAAGTGGGTGTGTTCATAAAGGGCTGATAGTACAGTCATTAGTGATTAGACCGTTGATTTCCGAAGGTTCATGCATGCTTGAACGCTTTACTTGAGGTCATGTTGATAGAAGGAAGTAAGTCGTATTTTGACAGACCAAGCAATCGCTTCAAGAGATCTAGAATATGGAGCCACAGAAGTATAGTGTCTTTAAACAAGCAATCAATTCTCACAAGCCAATAACAATACACTACTCTTTCTAGCATACTCCGTAGGAAGCCTTGAATGTTTGGCGTGACCATACGATTAGATATTATTTCGTTCACAGCAATAATAAGCCGGCTAACCGCAAGTTGTTATATTATTGTTTCATTGTTAGCGAGGTGCGTAAAACAAATTACTTTTTATTGTTCGGACGGAATCATAAATATCAAATAAAAAAATACTGACTAGAAACGTACCAAGATCATTATATGCACAGTACACATACACTGTCGGCATTGGTGCGAAGGATCGTCGTTTTGAACTCAATCTCAATTGGGAAATTCGTTTTGTCCGAAAGTTAAACATGGAAATGAAGGTCAATGCCGTGAACAGATTAGAGGCATTCGAAATATGGGTCCATCGCAGAATGTTTAAAATACCCTGGACAGATATGATAAAGGATGCCAAAGTCTTAAGGCGAGCTGGAGTTACTGTCAACTATCAAAGTTCGAAAGATCTCATACTTGGGCCATGTACTGCGAGCGGAAAATATCATCTTCTGCATCTGATATCAAACGGCAAGATTGAGGGACGCCGGGGAACTTGCCTTAGACAGACATCATGGCTGCGTTACATAAGAGACTGGACCGGCATCCGAAGTGTAGAGGAGCTGTTCCAGACGGCGCAAAACAGAGAAAGATTCGCCGAAGTCCGATTCACTAACGTTGGGAAGATCGGACAGGGCACTTAAAGAAGAACAATATTCTCTACAATTACTGGTTGGTTATCTTGGCTGAGGCATGTTTTTAGGAGGCCCACAGACGACTTCAGCCATCATAGGCGGTAGACCCTTCCAAACTATAAAAAGAGGAGGATCTTCCGATGGCCAGTTTCGACTGGGATGAAGTAGTGAGCAGTGCAAGGGAGAAGGTAGAGCGGCATAACGAGGAAACGGAAGAAGATTCTTTTTAGTTACCCATCTTACCGACTAGGTTTTACATGCTTCAAAAGATTTTTGATTTTTGATTTTTTGATCTTGATTTTTTTTTATTAGCTTTCCATTCTTAGATTCAAAAGAAATAAGCAATAGTCAGAAACATAATGTAACTCATTTCGATGTATTTTAAAACACGTTCCGCGAATTATCTGTCATAATTCATTAAAATAAGAATCTTATAGAAAGCAGTGTTTTATTAAAATATATTGATTCATTGGCCAAGAGGTCAGCTGAAATCTAGCAATGCCTCCGAAAGACAAAGGCACTAATCCGACCCGTCATAACCTCTGACAGTAGATGTACACCCTAAAGGCCGAGTAGTTCGGCTGAAGGGCTTGGAAAGCAAAATTCCAAGAAGCATCCTACTTTTTGACCACCAAAAACGGCGCTTTGAGGCCCGACAGCGAGCTCTAGTAGGTATTTTGTTTTCAAATTTTAGCCGGCTATTGTCTAAGAGCCAAGATTCGGCGCCGAATACAACAGTTCATGGATATGCCTGCGTGATCTGCTCAACGCCTCTATGTATAACACGAAGATATAAAATCAGTTCCAGTGTTATGCAGATTCCGTCTGTTGGACCACTGCGTGCTGTATGGTGTCAGACCAATTATCACTCCGCTAGTATAGCCCAAGTCACACTCGGCTGCTTAGTCGCTGCTAATAGAGTTATCCCACCCACACTTTGAGCCACTCGATTTCGAGTGTCATTTTTGATATGTGCCATAAATAAATCACAGAAAGCTTGTGATTTATTTATTTTCAACACACGGCGTAAAGTCATTTACATGTTAAAACAGTAATGATTTTGTACATATAAATTTAACAACAACAAAATTTGAACAGGCCGAATCACTCGAAAACGAGTGCAGAGCAAAAAAAAAAAAATTTTGAACAGATCAAAGGGGGTGATATCCATTATGATGATAATCAGGAGTATAAAATCGCATCTCCCGTCATTTTGGTCTAATGCGATTCTATATCCATCGTCGATTAAGATAAAATTTGTAACACATAAAAACAATAAAGATATAACAAATACCTAATAAATATAATATAGTCTCCAGTTTTAATTATCACAGTTAAATAAATGATATAAATAGAAAGTTAATAATAATATGTAAGTCAACGTGGTGAAATTTGGTCAGATCAAGTGAGAAATAAAATGAGAACAGTCAGTCAGAGTTAAATCTATAATGATGAGTCAGAGGGAATATGGTAAATGTAGATAATTATTATACAATTAAATAAAATTTGTCCATTTTAAGCGATTTCTCAAAAAAAAAAAACTAAATAGATTCAAGCATGTGTCAATAGAAACAAATGGAATAAAGAGCTTTGAAGCGGGTTATCGAGTTGCCCATTGTCAATTATACAAGGAGTGGAAGAAAATATATTTATGTCAGATTTGAATTTGAGGAAACTGTCGGCAATGATTTCCGCACAACCATCCACCAGATTTCGAAGTCTATGAATACGGATCATAGGAGAGTGGAACATATAATTATTTCTAGTTGTCTGCTCCCGAAACTGAGACGCCTGTCGAGTGATGATGCCAGTAGCTCGGTATGTTACACTCGGCAACAGGTTGCTACTTGCAATTGCAAACTGCTAATTGATCACGTGTTTGATAACTATAGTAGTAATGTAGCCAAGTGTAACTCAGGCTTGACCCATGTGAGGTACTCGTAGAAAACAGTAGCACACCTAAAGTAGGTACGTGCGGAGACTAGACCAGAGCACTCGGCCTCTAATATAGTTTACTTCCTAATTATGTATTACATGTGCGATGCCTATCGCAAAATACTCCGTTTTTTATAGTAATTACTAATTAGTTCTAATAGTATTAGTACTAACACTTGAGTATTATAATACTATACCCGCAAGTATTACTGTAATCGAGACGAAAATGCCAATCTTTATGAATCTCTTTAAATACAGGCAATTTAAAAAGCCCTGTGTCTCATATTTAAGTTCCTTAAATGATTCCAAGGACCTGACCAAGGCCCAGACACAAAAAGTCCCAGCCTTTGAGATGAAGTGCCTAAGCAGAATTCTGGACGTAAGATGGTACCACCGCATCACGAACGACGCTATACGCCGGCGCACCCAGCGTGAGCCCATCACCTCCACTATTGTGGGGAGGAGATGGACTTGGCTGGGACATGTGTTAAGGATGCCGAATGACAGTTGGCCGAGGAGAGCGCTGTTCTTCCTCTCATCAGGCTCCCGAAGACGAGGAAGACCCTCTCACACTGTGTTCCGCTCCTTCGAAGCAGAGCTGAGGGATATGGACATGGTGTGGGAGGAGGTCATAAACATTGCGCAAGATCGAGCGCAATGGAGAGCTCTTGTTGCCTCCCTATGCCCCTGAGTGGGGTGTAAAAGGGAGAATTGATTAATTGATTGATTGAAATGATTCCAATCCAAACTCCCTTTAGACCCCACTTAGGGGCATAGGGAGGCAACAAGAGCTCTCCATTGCGCTCGATCTTGCGCAAATGATGATTAGATTAATTAACCTTAAATGATTAGATGCTTAATATTTTATTTTATGACCCCACTTAGGGGCATAGAGATGCAACAAGAGCCCTCCACCGCGCTAGATCTCTAGCGGATTCAATGACCTCCTCCCACACCATGTCCAAATCCCTCAGCTCGGCTTCGAAGGAACGGAACACGGTACGAGAGGTTCTTCCTCGTCTTCGGGGCCCTTATGGGGGGAGAACAACGCACTTCTCGGCCGGTGGTTCCACCTTATACCCAAAATTCTCCCGAGGCACTTCATTTCAAACGCAGAGACATTCTGTTCCTGAGCTTTGGTCAGGTGCCAGGACTCACACCCATACAGGAGAATGGGCAACACACACGCGTCAAACAGTTTACATTTCGTCTCGACACTAAACGCCGGCCTCTTCTATTCGTGCTCATGCTAACAAAGAATTTTAAAAAAAATCTTCAAATTGCCAATACTTTTTTCTTCCATGGCTGCTGGCTGTCTAATGGCTACGTCATGGTGTGACCGATATGGCAGAGGTCCGCGCGCTGCGGCTGATGATGCGTTCAGCAGAGTTCAAGGACGAGACGTGCTGCCATATGGCTGCCACGCTTGCCATAACACACTACCTACATACTATCGTATATTCGTATAGATAGAACAGTATTAAACTATCATATACCTACTACTAGAAGAAGTCCCCTTGATAATAAAACTAGTGTACGAGTACATATGTGCAAACTCCGAGTATTGGTGAAACAGCCCCTAGTAATTTTATACTAAGGCAAACAATGAAATAGTAAAATAATGCCCTATCAAATCGATCAGCTCTGCTTCAAACGTACATAGAGCCAAAGCTGGAAAATATAGCATATTTTGTCGATCGTTGATATGGTGACCAAGAAAATAACAACGAGAAAGAACTGTCATGGCCTACTATTACTTATTGCTTGTTATAGTCTGCATGGTGTCAAATATCAGCCATAAAAGAAATAATACTCTGTTCCTAGATTCGGCTCTATGTTAGTTTGGTGTAAATGCATCTTAACGCATACCTCAAATCAAATCAAATCTCCCTTTGAACTCCACTTAGGAGCATAGGGAGGCAACAAGAGCTCTCCATTGCGCTCGATCTTGCGCAATGCTTATGACCTCCTCCCACACCAAGTCCATTTCCCTGAGCTCTGCCTCGAAGGAACGGAACACGGTATGAGAGGGTCTTCCACGTCTTCGAGACCCTGATGGGAGGAAAAACAGCGCTCTCCTCGGCCAACTGTCATTCGGCATCCTCAACACATGTCCCAGCCATGCCCATCTCCTCTCCGTAATGGTGGAAGTGATGGGCCTGCGCTGGGTGCGCCGGCGTATAGCGTCGTTCGTGATGCGGTGGTACCATCTTATACCCAAAATTCTCCTGAGGCACTTCGTTTCGAATGCAGATACTTTGTGTGCCTGGGCTAAAGTCAGGTGCCAAGACTCACACCCATACAGAAGAATGGGCAACACACACGCATCAAACAGTTTACATTTCGTCTCGACACTAAACGCCGACGCCTTCCATCTTGGTCATGTTGTTGAAGGCGCCACTTGCCATACCGATACGTATCGGGAGCTCAGCCCCGAGGTCACCAGCGGTGGTAATGGTTGCTCCCAGGTACTTGAATTTATCCACCCGAGAGACCTGGTGACCATCGATGGTTATCGGTAGCTGTTTATCGGGGCAGGCATTATTCGCCATGAGCCCCGTCTTACTGGCATTGACTCGACTAACGCATACCTATACCTCATAAAAATATTGAACAGAGAGCATGGGCCTTTTCAACTTCATTTGGTATAGCAACCAGTCCATTTGATTACGTTCAATGACAGACTAGGATGATAAGTACATCCCTATTCAAGCTAGCCTTTGGATTACTACGCTAGACACGCGAAAACCCGTATATGTATGTATCTAATTAGTAATTATTTAATCTAAAACTTATATGCTCACATTGAAAAGTCGGCATAGGAAAAAGTTACAGGTAATCGATAATTTGTTTTGTTGTACCACCTGTCTGTTTTTATTTGTGTTGTTATCAGCAATCGCATCGCAAAGGTGAAAACTGTAATGGTAGAGCAGTGTATTTTACTGTAAATAAATATATTTTATAAAAACAACATTAAAAAGCTGCTAACCTAGGGTAGCCCAGAACTCATAGTATATTATAACAGCCTTTTCGTGTAAAACATATCTTTGCATAAAAATTCATAATTTTACGATTAAAATGAATTTATCCTTGGAATTATTATAGAAACTTTAGAATGATATCGACTATTGGAGCTTTTTATTATCTGCTTTAGAACTACATATTCAATATTAATCGGTACTTTAAGGGGGACCCACTGAAGTTACGGACCTCAAATTTTACGTGCTTGTGTAGGAGCATAAGACCAACTCGTATACCAAATTTTATGAAAATCGAAGAATTTTTTTTTTCTTGTTTAGCCCTTTTCCTAGAACAAGTGAAATTTTCTTTGGATATTTTAAGAGGGTTCCCCTGAAGGTATAGATCTCAACATTTTACTGACTCATCTACATCAAGGGGCTAACCGTTTTACCAAATTTCAATCAAATCGGATAAGAATTACTATGAGTTATGGGTGCGCACACATTTTTGGTGTAAGCGTACGCAGAAATTAAAAAATTTTTTTTTTTGAATTTTTGGAATCTACACCCTCGAAAACGTCGAGAAAATTAATTTCAGCGAAATCTATTTTTTTTTTTTTGAAATCCGATCACAAGTATATTCCATATACTATGAGTAATAATTATTAACAGTCGTTTAAAAAAAAAAACAAAACAAGTAAAGATTGTCTTTATTTATTTAATGACCCCCATACCTGCTGATTGACACATCATTATTTGAAAGAAAAAAAACCTTTTTGTACATAGTTTAATATTTTTTATATCCATATTTATTTACACAGCCGGTAAATACAATAATAGTAAATTTAATACACCTAGTCGATTGGTTTTGTACGAGTATGAGTTTTGTTCAATGAGACAATACTTAACTTAGAATTATTCATTGCGCTGATAAGAACTATACATAGATAGTACTAAACTTAGACTTATAATGTAGAACAAACAAATACTTATATTTTTTTAGTGATGACAGCTGTCAAAAATTGTCACATGGTTAAAATAATCATCATTAATCCAATAGTTCTGTTTTTGTATAGTTTATCGTGATTAAGTCGATACTACTAATAATTGAAGTACCTACCTGCTTTTCTAGGGATTACACTAATCACTCTAATACGATTCTATGGAATACAGATAAACTATCCCAGATCATCCACATTCTAGGGTGATTAACTATATTCCGTCAAGTAGATGGAACGGCACTATATTGCTGTCTATAATTTAAAAGAAAGTCGGGTTAGTGCGAACATTTATAACTCGAGATCGGCTGAACAGATTTTTATGGTGTTTTGTTTCCCAAAAGTTTACCTTTTGCGTATAAAGGTATGAGTTAAGTTTGATGAAAATGTTGTGAGGTTTTAGGCCGTTTGTCATTGGAAATTTTATTTTTTTTCTGTTTGTTTGATTAGCGAATTTTTATTTACCATGATATTTCAGAAACTAAGGAGATATTTTGAAAAGATATTGAATGAAGTTTGACGGGTCATCTAGTTGAATAATAAAAATAAAATTACTCAAAATGTATCCTAAGCTAATTAAACTAGGCATTTAATTGAAGTTCACTCTACAATAAAAATAAATTTACGGAATACGAAGAATATGTGGAAAGACTGATGTGTGGAACATGGAGGCAGGAATGAGAATATGGTGTGAGAGGAGGTCAAAAACATTGCGCAAGATTGAGCGCAATGGAGAGCTCTTTCTGTCTCCCTATGCCCCTGAGTAAGGGAGTTCGGATTTGGGTTGGATTATTAATTCTACTGAAGGACGTGTGGTTTCGAATACCGGATGCCGACAATTTTCAGATTCACAACACGAGCTAGACTTACTGTATAAGATATCAAAAGAGTCTTTGTGTTCGCTTTATGTGTGCCATCTCCATTTTTCTTCAACCGCATCAAACACCTTGATCCCCTCCTTAAGTTGAACATTCTCTTGTTGCATTGTTTTCTATACCACTTATACCTAATGTTCTTTTCGTGAATCCAGAACGAGAATGGTTAGATAGTGATGGTTAAAACCAGTTGTTTGACGGTCGGTGGCCCGGTGCGCTGATGATGTCATTTTAAAGAGGGTAGGCATAGAGACCTTGAATTTTGCCAGCCGGCACTCACATAAGATAGCTACAATAATGTTATATTAGTATACTTATAATCCAATCCATAGATACTTAATCGTGAGTAATGTAGGCAGAGATCAAGGACCTCCGCTCCTTTCTATCCAAGCACACTTATTTCGCTTCTTCCACCGACACACCATTCCTCATACAACCTCTCCTATTTTTCCTACTTCTTACCTGGCCTTCCTTATTGATAATGGAATCGATGTGTTCGATCCACGTCATTCTAGGGCGGCCACGCTTTTACACCTTTCCTTTCAGCCTTATAAAAAATTCTCTTTGTCAATCTGTTTGCTTCCATTTTTTCCACAATGACATGGCAAAACCATCTCAACTTATTGACTCACATTTTTGTCACAACACTAACATCCATAGTTTTTTTCAACTTATGAAAATTGTACCTGATATGGTATGGGTATTGATAAAAATACTTAGAAATTCGAATATTTTGATAATACTTTAGGTAGGTGACTGATGCACATTGGGATAAAAAAAAAATATATTTTTAAAACTAGGTATCGATTATCGATACGGTATCTTCAAGTACATATATCCATACGTAGATTTTGATGATTCTTTTTTCTTTGTTATTAGAATCTATAATAATTATTATTCGCATCAACTTTAAAACTTCGAAATAGATAGTGAGTTGTTTCGGCTTATTCAGCCAAATTTCTTGGAAATTGATTTGGGGACATTCTAACCATCTACATAATCTACATAATAATTCAGAAATGTTTGTATATTTGCTTTTTACCGTATGTCATCGCATCACGCCTAAACGGCTGAACCGATTTCACTAATTCTTTTTTTGTCGTGTTGCCTTTTATCAGTAGAAGGTTCTTATGAAAGAAAACATTAAGAAAGTTGCGTGGTAAATTAAATAAAACTCGCATTAGCCCCTCCTTCTCTATCTACATAATAATTCAGAAATGTTTTTTTATTTGCTTTTTACCGTATGTCATAGCATCACGCTCCAAATACAAATGCTACGTCAGATATGAATCTGCACAGAGCCGTGCAAAATGCCGGAGAAGGTTCTTTAATACAATTTGCTGCATTAACGTAACTATATATTTTAGAGCTATTTTAAAAACTCTATTTTTTAGGATCTTCATACAAAATTTTAATAAACATTAAAAGTGTCATTCTTCTCTCTTTTTATGAATTGTGAAAGTGTCATTCTTATTTTTCTGTGCTTAAGTCAGTTATAGAGGTCTGTTAAGCAATGGGAAGCTAGACTAGAACCTGTTTAATTACCTACCGATCAAGCCTGACAATCGGAATCAAAAACGTAAAGCATGACGGGTATAAGCTAGTTCTTAATAATTTGATAAAATTTGGTTTTAATGCAGTTTACTTTTATTCTTGCAACAATTATACAATAGCGTAACATGGCACATTTCCTACTACATCGGAATCTCTTAGATTTTTTTTTTAAATTACGCAACTATAGACGATTATTGTTTTTATTACAAACTTATGACCCATCGAACTTCATCCCGCATCCGAATCAGCTAATAATTTATTGCATAATGCAATAAATTATTAGCTGATTTAATTCAGTTTATATGTCGTAAACTAGATTTAATTCATGTTTAAGTAAAAATTAATATTTTTTATTTTGTGTTAGGTCGATGTTCGACGGGCGGGTCAGCTAGTAACTTTATATTAGGTTAGCCATTATCTAGTAGGAATTGCCCGATTGGCTAGTAGGAATTGCCTCAGGCAATATTGTTCTACGTAGGAAAGTGTTAATTAAGTACATAAATAATTAATGTACCTATTCATAATATTGACACAATGTTGTGTAGAATCCTTTTAGCTAATATTTTCATAGCTGATAGCGTATATGACTATGTGTGTTACTGGCCGAGATTAGCTGATGCTTTATTTATAAAAAAATATATTTTACTATTAACCACAAACCACGGATAAATAATATATATATAAATATGTACCTACTTACGTAAAATATTATGCAATAAGTATATTATATTCTGTAAAAAGTTATCAATATATACACACATAATAATTAAACTTATGTAATGTATTGATAAACTACTACATAGTTAGTTTTGATAAATGATTTGACGGACATGGGGTGGTTTTTAAATGTACGATTTTTAGGGGTAACGTAATATTTGGAATTTGGACTACTATGGATGGGCTTACGACCGTACCTACTCGACTACAATTATTTCGAAGGCTTTCTAAGTGTGATAACTTTTACCTTAACAACGTTTTCCATTAAACTATTCGAAAACTGACGGTCATTTCATAGTTGAAACAATTATCATGATGAAATATTTCTCCGGTTCTTCTATACTTACACAGATGTTACTATAGCCGGCGGAACTTAATGAATGCTTGAAGCATTCTCAACCAGTCAACCGAGCCCGTCCAATCTGAGACAGGATTCCAACCCCGAGTAGAAATTTCATGTGAAAAAACCTATTGAAAATTTCTGAACCGATCGGGAATCGAACCCGGGACTTCTTCATCTTAAGTCGCCGCCTTTGCCACTAGGCTACCGAGGTCGATGAATAGAAGTATAAAATAAAATAATTTCAAGTTAACTACTTTGAAATTGTTAACCCGTATATGCGATACAACTAAAAAAAAAAATATAAATCGAACAATTACTTCTAAAAAGATCCAAAAACGTATCTATTTTTCGGGTTTAAGTCATGTGCTTTGAGAAATCAAAATATACACAACAATTAATTGGTCAGAGGTATTTTTTTGTTTCATGTACGTAAGTATTTAAAAATTATACAGCTTTGAGTTAATACTTATGAAAAAAACTATTAATCAATTCACAAACAATATACTGAAACGTTTTGCAACAATTGAGTTACATTAAAAGCAATTTGATAACAGTGACTGCAAAATACGATATGGGAAATATAAAATTGCGTACAAACCTCAAAAAAAAATACAAAGAAAACTCCAAACAAAGATAATTATTATCAAAACAATGACATTTCAAGTACCTATGTACAGGAACGGATCGCGACAGTAATGCACACGGCTGCCAATGTTGCCACATTCATAAAATGATACGTATAAACGAATAATATGTATTTCTCAGCAAGACTCTATACTGGCAACATTGTTCAATCTGTCAAATAAATTTTTGATGTTTCTAAAAGTTGCAAATATAGATAATTTAAAAATAACTTCACATAATAATAGTGTGCATATTAATGCATCTTTGTTTGCAAAATATAATAAACAATAAGCCTGGAATTAGAAAGTTTGGCGACAGTGTCGGGAATCCGGATGTGATTTCTCTCATGCAAGAAACGACTTTGTTTTTAGTTGTTTTGTATGGTCGGCAATGTTATAACTCTTTTCTGTTTGAAAGTGCTGTTTTAAACGTAATTTAATGTTTCAAAGCTATAGAAAGTATTTATTCAGGCGTTCGATATAATATAATATATCATCAACACTTTGTGTTTTCAGTATAAAACATGGTTTAAAAATCATATTATAGGTAAGCATCATCTGCAACTTTTTTACTTCCTACTAGAACTGTTTTCATGATTTTTTACATGTATATTGACATTATAGTGTGCATATCTAAACTGCATCTACCTATAGATAAATTTTCATTATTTATTTTGAATATAATATATTGTTTACGTTTTTATTGTTAACTTTTATTGACTATTTTGTGTTTCTTTTTGTATGTTTTTTTATTCTTTTATGTAAAGTGTTTGACAATTTATTATATACTTATGATTATTTTGTTCTCCTTATACCAGCCTAGACTGACAGCTGACTGGAGAATATTTTGTTTGAATAAATAATAATAATATTGTATATTGTGTTTTGTCTATCTTTAAGAAACTTAAGCAGTCTGCAGTTCCATCATACAATTGTATTGAGTTTTTTATTTAAAAAATACCAGTTTGTAGGTTATGATTCATAACTTTTGAGTACAGTTAATAGGTTTTGTAGATGTACGCAGATCTAGGTTATGTATAGTTTTTGGACAAGGAATTGTATAATTTATCAATTTAATGTGTAGTGTTTCTCAAGGAATTATCCTATTGGATATTAATGCAATAATGTTTTTTCAGATGCCCCAAAGGTGTTGATGCCTTAATGCAAGACAAGCTATGACAGCACTATTACAAAGAAGGGAACTGCTCCAATTTTCAAGAACCCCAAAGATAAAGGGATGTATGAGGCCTGGCTGTTATTGCATGATAATATTGGAAAACATCCACAGGAACTCAGATCATTAACACAATTGAAGTGAAATTGTCCTTATCCGCTTTAAAGAGCTCCTTGTAAAAGTGTATGTTGAAGGGAATGAAATATGTCCAAATGATTTAAAGTCGGTGATATCTAAAAGTGTGAAACAACTTAATGGTCTTTATTTAATTTGAAGACATGTTATTCATCAGTTTTACAAATGACGCAGAATATTTTAAGTTAATGAAGAATGCTACCAAATAAGTCTCCATTTAGTTGTATTCTGGCAAATAATAGAACAGGAAACAGTATATTATTTGTTTTAGATCCAATAAAACTTCTGTAATAAGAATCAATATGGGGGCGTTCAAGTATTACGTAACGCAATTTTTGAAGATTTTTGACCCCCCCTCCCCCCCATGTAACGCGCCGTAACGTTTTTCTGTACCCCCACTCCCCCCCCCCTAAATGTTACGTAACGCCCAAGAGACTATTTTTTTACTGAACTCTCGTAAAAAAATAAAAGGGTTTCAAAGGGTTCCTTTGCTAACTTCGGAGAAAAAAAAATACTATTTATATGTTCCATAAATTTATCTTTATTTTTTCTTTTGCTGTTTTCCAAATTTTGGCATAGCTGCGTTGGCAAGTCCAGTTGATGATGTAAATCCCCCCTTTTGACCACTAACGAATGCTGACAACGAAAATAAAATAAAAATGACGTAAGTATAATACAGTCGAGGGATTCCCCGTAAAAAATAAAAGATTTGCTAACTTGAGAGGGCGAAATAAAAATTACATACAATGCAGTCGAGGGACTCCCCGTAAGACTTAAACGAAAAAGGTTCCTTTTTTCGCAGAGCGAAAAATTCTTACGCTTAGGGTGAAAACACGTAGAAAGCCGATTCCGACCGGCGCAAAGAATGTTGTCTATGGTTTCAATGCATTTAAATGGGCATGCCGGAAAGCAGGTTTCTGCTTTTGCTGTGCGTATCCCATTCAACTGCATAGAAACATTCTTTGCGCCGGTCGGCGTGGGTCGGATTCGGCATTCTACGTGTTTCCACCAAAAGCTTTAACATCGGAGAACAAAATAAAAATGACGTACGGTACAATCGAGGGACTTCCCGTAAAACATTGTCGAAAAGGGTTCCTTTGCTAACTTCGGAGAAAAAAAATGATGTACAGTACAATCGAGGGACTTCCCGTAAAACATAAACGAAAAGGGTGCCCAACTTCGGAGAAAAAAAAAAAAATGACGTACAGTACAATCGAGGGATTCCCCGTAAAACATAAACGAAAAGGATTGCCCAACTTGGAAGATTTATTTCCCAATTTTTTTTTATTTAAGAAAAAAAATACCGTTACGTAACGAGTTGTTCAAACCCCCCCTCCCGCCCTCGTAACGCACAGTAACGTTTTGCAAGACCCCCCCTCCCCCCCAAATTGCGTTACGTAATACTTGAACGCCCCCTATGATATTACTATACAAATTTTTGCATTCAATATATATTTTTATTCTTTTTTAGCATTCGTTTAATAACAGATTTTTTTCTATTACCATCCAAAGATGACCTAACATATATTATTTCAATTTCTTTTATTAAACTTTATATCATATTTCTTTCTGAATACTTACTTGAAGGATCTAGGTACATATTCCACGTTACTTAAAATCGGTACTATTTTATGTACGTTCTGCCCATATTTGTTTATGAATCCTATTACAATTTAAATTTTTTTAATGAACTTCATATTATATTCCATTTACGATGATCGATCCAATGGAAGTAGTCATATTATTTGAAATGAACATAGTTTATGTTCAGTACATTTTGTCTATATTGGTTTGTGATTACATTTATTGTTTCTTATATCTTTCTTCCAAATTGAAATCTTGTAGACCTACATTGCTGAAATATTTATAGGTACTCGTGTTGAGTAAATTCTACGTCTACCTTTTTAAATTGCCTACCTATACTATTTGAGTGTTTATTTGCTTATTGTTTGTTTTTTTTTAATAAATTAACATATTTTGAAAATGAATGTTATATTACTTAACCCTCATTGTCAAACAATATCTTTTAACTGTTGAAAGCACTGATACTTAAAAGAATAATACTTATAATAAAAGAAATTGTTCAACATGTTTAACTCTAGCAATATGTTTCCTTGAATGCAACTATTTCTGATAGATACTACCAGCTATGTTTACGATGAACACTAATGTACATCTAAGAGGACACCAGCAGAAACTGTCAACAAGATACTACTCAAATCCCCTGAAACACTTCTCGGCCAATGGCTTTCAAGAATATACTCTTCTTCTTCTTCAGTCGGTCCCTCGATACCGAGGATCGTGACAGCCATGCATCCCCACCAACTCCCTCCCGGTCTTGAGCCATTCTTATGGACCCATGCAGTGTGGTCCCCGTTGCCTGCCTAACAAGATCGGACCATTTCGTGGACAATCGTCCTCTTTCCAGGGAGTCCTCCAAGAATATACTAGATTACTACAAATTAGCTGAGACTTGGGGTCAAAACAGTGAAAGCTGCCTACCCAATAAGAATAGTAGTATTTATTATTGAATTTTCATTATATTGTGTAAGTTTCATGTTCCTATATAGATTCACATATTTAGTGAGAAATGTCCTTTTCAAAATAGAACTCCCATAAAGAGCTATTTGGAATATAAAATATTATGTTAATTTACAAACCCCCATTTTCTTTTAACTCGCAAATTTATGATACTTAAATAATATTTATCGCATTAATTGAATTATTATAGGTAATAATGTAAGAATCATTATAAAAAGTTCCACATAATATTGATAATTATTATTTGTCATAATATGCCAGTGACCATAAGTATGAGAAATGTCATGCCACGGCTTGGCAAACCACCACAAATACCATCGTGTAACAGGGTGTTTGCCTTGGCTTGTGTGAGCTTGCCAACGCTTGCACCAAGTGCCGGTTTTTGACACAGATCAAAGGAATTGCGGCAAATCTATTAAAATACAGTGCGCACGCCAACGTGTAATATGCGTTCAAGCGTTTGTGAAGGCATGGAGCTTGCCAAGCCACGGCAAGCGTGTAATTGTAGCATTACATTCAAAATAGGACTCCCAATGCTAGCAATTACAACGTTGCCATTTTTAGCTTCCAGGCTTGTAATATAGAAGGCAGTGGATGACTCAATGAGCAGACCACTGTTGAATCTCATTTTTTTTGTGAAAAGTTACCTCAAATTATCTTATTGTGAATTTTCAATTACCGTCAGATATTACAATTCTTCTGGGGGTTATTCGCAAACGCCTGAAGATGAGGGTGAAAACCCTCTAATGTAAGCGTTAATTAAAGTCATTATGTGTGGATTTCAAGCTAAATATTATGTTCAATTTTTTACCATGCTCCTGGGGGTCGTTTCATTCTTGGCTTACTTTTTTTTATCAGCTTGTTGAGTGCTGTAGGTAAGTTGTATGGTAAGGTTCTGATTGAAAGAGTAGGAAAGTTGACTAAGAGTAAAATATGGGATGTTCAAGGTGCTTCTTTGAGTGGAAGGGAGTGCACCGATCAGATCTTTTCCCTGCGAATGGTCGCTAAGAAGCTGATGGGTAAACAACAGAGGCATTTTTGTGCATTTGTAGACCTGGAGAAGTCTTATGATCGTGTGGACTGTGAAAGATTGTGTCGCATGCTCTCGGATTATGGGGTGAGCGATCGGTTGATTAAACCGCTACACACAAATGCTGCAGGAATAAGGTCTCTGAGAAAAATCTGACAGTGTTTTTTAGGGGCTATTGTAATGCAAAATCATTACTTGTGCGCAACAGTTTGGGGTGGGATATAAGGTTGCGGAGTAATGTTCTATCAATGTATTCCGACCAGCCGTCTCCCTTGTAAGGGTAGGTAGAGAGAACAGACACCAAACTATCCTGTCACACACTATTTGCTTCTGTCACACTTATACAATTCACAAAGAAAGAGGGGGCCTTGATTGTACATTTCAAAATAATTCATTTTCATAGTATGTTTGTAGGTTACTAAAATTCCTGTATACAGTTTAATGCTGCAAGACTGAATCAATTTACTGAACATTAGTGAGCACCTGTTTAAAACTGAATAAAAAATATGGGATTATTTTATTAAAACCAATTAATCATTTTCATGTCATAGTTAGGTTTACTAAACAGCATAACAAAATATACAAATTTATTTTATAATTTTTTTTTTTTTTTTTATAAAATGAATCTGTGCTCACTCGAAGTGAACACAAATACACTTTTGACATCTTTCACAGTAAGCAAATGCTTGTGTCGTGAAAGCGGAAAATGGTCGACACGGCCGGGATTCAAACCCACGACCTCCGCACGAAACAGTGCGAAAGCCGGCGTCGTAACCGTTGGTCTATCAACCACCTCATTAATATACCTTTGTCACTGACACTGATCGGCATTACAGCAGCAAGCCTTTGCGTCGATCAATGTATGATAAAAGTGGGTAAACTATACCACAAAATGAAAATAAAAGGGTTCATACCCAAATACATGAAGAATCCAAACTACAAAAAAATATGAAACATCACAACAATATTATGCCAAGTACATCTATCACATAGCAGGTATCATCACAATAGCAAAAACACTATTCATCCATGTATGTATGTAAGCACACAACTATTCGGACACTAGGTAAGTAGTTTTAATTTTGGCGACAGCTATTTTATCCCCATGAGATACTGAAAGGTTGTAATAAGTGTGTGAGGTAAAATACGACACACATTGGTCTCTCCCATCCTGGCTTGGACATTTATTGTTTTTTTTTCATTGTGGTTATTTTTATATCAATATTTACTAAGAACTATCATCGTTTTCAACCAATCTGTAACACACATTGAACATATAGATATTTGGCTACCACATTGCATGTTTAACTAAAAAAAAAGTGACTATAAAATATAATATTCTTAATTGTACATAATAAAATATGTCAAAGGGTAGGCTTATTGCCTAGTGGTAAATTCTACCAGCCATATCATTGTTTTCTCCCAATATCCGTCATATGTAATCATTTATTTATATTGTATTTTTCAATCATGGAAAACAGACTATGAATCTAAAATCTTGTGTGTCATGTATTGAATACTTCACCAAAAAAACAATTTTACAATCATCAGTACATTAATACAGGTGCATCTGTTGGGTACTCTGGGTTAGGTACTGAAAAATAAAAGAGACCTGTGGTTTCGATGCGGCAAAAACAATTTATTTCGCATACTTCCACAGTCTAATGACCTACGGCGTGTTGTTCTGGGGCATGGGTGCCGATTCCAAAAGAATTTTTACTTTGCAGAAAAGGGCTATCAGATCGCTACTTGGCATGAGGCCAAGAGATACCTGCCGTAATGTATTCAGGGAGCTAGGGATCCTTACTATACCTAGCACCATGATTCATGGATGCTTACTCTATGCAAAGTATTTTATCAACCAATTTTAAGTAAAAAAACAATTTTAAAAGATGCCTATTTTCTCATACAAACTTTTTCTTCATGGAGTGCCATTTTATTTTTGGTGTTTTTGTTTGAAAAATGAAGACTTTGTTGGTCATAGTCGTTTAGTTAGTCAATTTGAGGGGATTTGATAACATCCTCGGATGATAACACTACGATTTGAATAGGTTAGGTTAAGGTTGGAACGTAGTTTTTAAGGGTTTTGTCAAAAATCGAAGAAGCCTGCAAAGTAAATAATTACCAATATAAAAATGTTATTATTCACCCGTGAAATTTGAAATCCTTGCTCACCTTTCAGAAATAGGAACTTATATTTAATTTATTAATGGACAGTTCACCCGAAATGAAAAAATATATAATATTAGTCAATATCAGGTTAACGAGATCACGTCAGTTATCAACAAATGAAATGACAGCCATTTGACAGTGACAGTACATTACCTTCTACGTGTTCTTACACTATGGCAGCCGTGTGCAATACTGTCGCGATCCGTTCCTCTATGTACATACAAAGACAATATTCTAATAACTCACCTTTCAAATTTCGAAAACAACAATGATTCTTCTATTTATTTGTATTGAAATATTTATATTTATTTATTGTTTTAATTTAAACTTTTGACACTAAAAACAATTGAACCCGACTAATAATAATAATGACAACCAAAAACAACACAATACTTTTTCAAAGACAATAATTATCTTATACTATGTTTATAAATAAATAGAAATTTAGTCCCCAAACATAATAATTATTATTATTTCTTTTAACAAATTAATTCAATCAATAAACCTAAAAAATATACACAATCAGACACTGTAAGTAAAACTATGAAAATTTTAAAGGAGGTTAGAATTATGTTTTTTTAGACACAAAATCGTTAGAATTAAGACTGTTTTGGTTGAAAACACATTTGTGACGTTAAAATTTGATAATATAACGGATTATTTAATTCTGTTAAGCATATAAATAATAAATGTTTGGAGAGATCCGAACAGTAAGATTCTGTTGTTGTGACTGACTTGACCACGAAATGCTGTGGCGGAGGGGGAAGTACACGGATCGATAACGAACAAAACCGCGCGCATCAACCGTTGCCGGTAAACTGAAAATGGTTTGAATATTGTTTTCCTATACTTTGTGCATTCTAGTTTGGCATATACCAGAGGTTACCAATCTTTTGCAACGAATATAAATTATTGTCGATGTTCACATAATATGTCGTATATAATTGGGAGGTTCGTATGTAACTCGATATAATCATTAAAAAACTAACACCACGCATTGCATTTTTCATATAAATGACAACAATCCAACTACGGAAAATATTTTTCATACTACTTAAATAATGATGATTAATAAATTAATAATACCTAACATGTATCCGAGGGAAATACTATATGGAAGAAAGTCTTAAGTCTTAAGTTAAGGATATATAAATCTGAAAGAATGGGTGCACGCAGACGAGGCCGACCTCGAATGACATGGTCCGATCATATCGGTGCCGTCTTAGAGGAGGGCCAAGTCAGGAGTAAAAGGAATAGAAGAGCATGTATGCGGAATGTTATGCGTTTGGAAGAAGCGAAAGAGGTTTGTTTGGATAGGAAAGAGTGGAAATCCGTACTCTCTGCCTACCCCCTTCGGGAAACGGCGTGATGGGTAAAAAAAAAAAAAAAGTTGTCCGTAGTTCTGAACTTGTAAAAGTAAAATTGGGACAATTTATTTAAGGAACATCCTCCTAACTGACTTACATAACAATCAAACAATTAATAATAATAATATAACAACACTTTTCTATACAAAGGTGTCAGTATAGCCGGCGGAACTTATTGCCTAAGGCAATTTTTTTCCAGTCAACCGGTCCCGTCCAATCTGAGACAGGCCAACACCGGGTAGAAATTTCAAGTGAAAAAACACTTAGAAAAACTCTGACCCGAGCGGGAATCGAACCCGGGACCTCGAATCTGAAGTCCACGCTAGTACAACTAGGCTACCAAGGTCGGTAATGACTCTTTTCTCTGCTTGTCATCCGACAGGTTTTGCTGCTAGTTATTTCATAATAAATTGTGGTGCAAGTAAAAGCTGGTCCGTGTAAAGAACGAGTTCTAAAAATGATACCTATAACTTTGCTCTAATTTATATTCAGAATTAAATTCTTGGTATAACTGCAGTAGAGATGAGAGCTCGGCGAAGCATATTTTTTATGTGGGAAGATTCCGTGGAGCAAGGAAAGAATGTGGCATTGAAGTTGAGATGGTTCGGGTATGTTGAAAGAATAGACGCAAAAAGGAAGTACAAAACTAACTAGGTCACGGGGGTCATGACCCCCCCTGGGTCGGATTCAGGCCAGTATTTTTGTCTATTTTTAAGTACAGTACTTACATTTATTAATAAAATACCTTTCTTTCTATTATGATCATAATAAAATTATAATTTCTTGTGGGTATAAGTTTAGTTTCCAGGTACCAAATTTTGGAAATGACCTTTTTTTGACCCCCCCTGGCGACAAAGCTGGATCCGCCCTTGGTACAAACAGAGCGCCATGGATATTATATTGTTTTTACACAAAATAAACAATATATTATTATGCACATTAATATAATTATTGTCTATTTTACGCTGAAGAAGAATTCAATTATCCATACATGAAAACAAATACAGTAAGCAGTGGCGGATTTGCCCTAAGGCCCAGTAGGCCCGGGCCTAGGGCGGCCAGATTTTAGGGGCAGCCAATCGTAATCAAAAACTCTTACTTGCATACTTTATGTGCAATTAGCCCTGAAACCGCTTTTATAGTTTACTATACTAAATTTATGAATTAATTTCGATAACAGTTGGCAGTAAAGTGTAATTTCATTATGTAGTCTAATAAAGAGTGCTGAAAAATTGGCGGCTACGTATGGCTTGGGGCCAAGGGCGGCCGAGACTGCAAATCCGCCACTGACAGTAAGCAGTCATTATGCAAAAATGGATGGAGTAATTTTTAGACCAAAAATGAATTTCAATACTTGCTTTTATTCCACAATAAAACTCTCTCGCTAGATTCTTATAAGATTCTAAGTTGTTTTCTCTTAAAAATTTCGACCTTGACACGCATAAGAAAAAAATATTACGTTTAAAACCACTGGTTGACAAGACATGTCCCATTTTAATTTCACAACATTGATAGCACTTCACTTACTGGATGGAATAGTGTAAATAAATAAAGTTAGTATTGAATACTATACAAAGCGAAATGATTAGCACTGTGTTATTCATAAGTCACATTGGCCTTTTTTTGTATAGATTACTTTGTGTTCAATTTATTAAACATCATAATCCTTGGTTAGTGTTAGTCAACAACAGGTGGTGTTGGTGTTAGTAGTATTATTATAAAGTTATTTGAAACATACACAAATGAACTAAGGATATAATATTATGTAAGTGCAAAACTTTTTGTATGCTTCTAATTTTTTTTTAATAAATGAATCTGTTCTCACTCAAAGTGAACACAAACACTCTTTGACTCTTTCACAGTAGGTAAGCTACTTAAAGCTTGTGTCCCGAAAGAGGAAGATGGTCGGCACCTGGGATCGAAACCACGACCTCCGCACGAAACAGTACGAAAGCTGGCGTTGTAACTGCTAGCCTACCAACCACTTCGATTACTGATATAGTGATTGATTCAAATATACAGGGTGGTAGAACATTAAACAAAGTGATACTTTTTGTATAGTGGGAACTCAGAATTTATACCTATAAGTAGTTTACTCAGTTTTTTTAGGGTTAAAAGAATTAGAAAACCCATAATTTTCAAGCTAGCTTCCATAACTTTTTTTTCATTTGCCAATCAATCAGTTCCGACTAAATTTTGTTATTAGGTATCTCATAAATTTAATATATCCAGAAAAAAAATGTCTCTTCCAGAAGAATTATTATGACACGACAAAGTCTAAAGAACGGTTCAATAAAATTAAGGTTAATTTTTAAAAGTCACTTTCAAAAAAAATATATTTAGTAAATTTCGAGTTTTTCAGATCTCACGAAAACTTCTCTAAAATATACAAAATATATATAAAATATATAAAATATACTCTTTCCAACGGTATAAGCAAGCATGACATTTGTGTACCTATATCATAATACCAGTACCTACCTAAAAAAAATAAAAACTAAATATAGTCCCAAGTCCACTTTTTTCTTATTGGGAGTGTAGGAATGGATTCATATGTAAGTAAAACAATTCATTATGCCTGTACGAATATCTTAATCTCATGAATTGATGTGCTCACTCAAAGTGAACACAAATACACTCTTTGACTCTTTCACAGTAAGCTACTTAAAGCTTGTGTCGTGAAAGAGGAAGATGGTCGGCACCTGGGATCGAACCACGACCATAATGAATTGTTAGAGGAGTCATTCTGTTGTTGCATATTCTTTAAGATCTAGTCCTGAAAAAAGGTCACAAGAATCGTGCACCAACAAAGCCAATAAAGATGAGACATTAACAAAAATGGATATAGTCATATCCTGGCGTCAAATACATGACAGCAGTCGCAGTCTTTAAACTTGGTTGCTCTCTTGTTCTCAATAATTTCCAACTTTTATCTCTATATTTCATTAATTATTAAATATCTACTTGTTGCGTGCATGAGATTTTTCATGATTAGGAGTTTCGGAGACTTGAACATTACCACCTAATGGCGAACGTTGTTAACGTAAGTGATCACGCTAAGCCAGCCTTCGAAATAACAGTAGAAGATAGTCATAAGCCCGTAGTGGTTTGTTCCGTTTAAAAATGGAATATTCATATGTTACATATTCTCCAATGTCTTCCCAATCCTTTTTACGATTTGCCTCTTTTCCCCAACTCTATTCTCTACCTTACCACCACACTCTCCAATGAATCATGAGCAGCATCTATAACACCAAGAAGACATAACATAGAGTTATATTATTTTCAGTAGTCTAATTTTAATTATCTCAACTAATTAATTCCAAGCTTCATAATATCATATCCCATTTCAAGTACACATAAATTTAATTAACATCTGGAAAAAATTAGGCCATGTGTCATGAACTGGCATTGTTAGTTATTTTTACGATGTTCACATTACGCTAGAGAGTTTAACAATGGTGTTGGTTGTATTACAGAGGAAACCAATCAGGGACTATATTATGTATTTGAAAGCAAAACTTATACTGGATTGAAATTCTTTAATATCACGCCATGTCCCTTAAAGACTAGACAGAGAGAACATACCATTTCTTTCTACTTACTTTCTTTGTTTCTTACACAGAAATAACATTTATTATATCTTTTACATCTGACCTGGCCTTCCTTGAGGAAGGAATTCATGTAATATTTGATCCATTTCCTTCTCAGTTGACCACACCGTTGAAATACTCGATCTCTTAAATAAATGAATAAAAATTTTCTGTACAGACGAGACGAGTAAGACCCTCTCATACTGTATTCCTATCCTTCGAAGCAGAGCTGAGGAATTTGGATATGGTGTGGCAGGAGGTCATAAACATTGCGCAAGATCAAGCGTTGCCTCCCTATGCCCCTAAGTGGGGCGTAAAGGGAGTTTGGATTTTCTGTACATTGTTATAAATTTTGCTATCCAAAGATATTTTTGAACTCAATGTCTTGGGCTGTTTCGACTGGTCAATCAGTCTTGTCCAATTTAAGACGGGATTCAATCTGGGATAGAAGTTACTCTTCTCCATTGCTGACCTGACCGGGAATCGAATCAGAGATATAGCTAATTGTTCAGAAATGTAATATAACTAGACAGCTTGGTAGTTCTTGCGATGTCTACATTAAAATTTTGAGGGTAGTAAAAAGACGGCAATTAAAAATTTAATTTTTTTTATATTTTATGTGTTTTTTTTTTTTCATATTTTTCATTTTCATACTGAGAGTACATTAATTTATCATTTTTACTTAAAAGTAATGTACACAATAATAATACTTAAGAATATTCATTTTTTTTAGATATTTATTTATGTATTCTTTACTTTTTATAGGTGGTAAATACACATGTACCGTATATTTATAGTATTTATATATATTTTTTGTTTACTGTCAGTTTTCATGACGTTTGGATAATACTGTTCTTTGAGAAACTAAATGCTTTGCATGTAGAGCGCATGTTCGACATGCACTACCGTAAAATCAACAATATAGACTATTTATTGTAAACAATCAAAAAAGAGAATTTTCATATCACAGAACTTAGATATTTTTAATACAAGAAAATGAAAAAACAACAACGAAAATTTAACCATTCGCTGTATAATACTTTGTGTGTACTTATAACAATAAATGAAATATATTCTGTTGAAATAACTATGATTTAATATTTTCTTGTGTCTTCCAATACTTCTAAACATTAAATTGTGTTTTTAGATACTAGATATTGAGTATCATAATAGTAACCATTTTTACTCATTTCCTTTCTGAGAAAAATTATCATTAATCCATCAATCTATATTATTGTAAAATTAAAATACCATTTCGCACGAGTGTTTGTGTTGGGATCAAATCAAAATTCTCAGAAAGAAAAAGAAATGTTAAATAGTTGCATTTTTTTTTAATATTTTGTGATATCCAATATTATCATTAATTACGAAAATAAATCTGGACATGCTTGAACATAAAATTAGAAAAAAATCTTTGCATACTGTGTATTACGTTCCTTCGAAGTAGGGCTGAGAATCTGAACATAGTGTGAAAGATAACATTAAAATTGAGCAATTTCGAGCACAATGTAAGATTTTGCTGCTTCCCAATCAAATTCATAAAGATGGAATTTTACGTTTTATAAAATCGAATCTGCGTTCACTTAAAGTGAATACAAAATACATTCTTTTCACAGAAAGCAAAGTTCGCGATGTGAAAGAAGAAGATGGTCGGTACCTGGGATCGAACTTACGACCTCCACTACGAAAGTCGCCGATTGAACCGGTAGCCTACCAACCATTTGATAAAATATGTCCAAAGTTTACAGATTCTTGATTTATTCTGAGATTAAGACGAGAATATAAATTAGTATCAAATAAAGAATGTACCTACTGTTGGTGTAATTTTTACGATAAAAAGTTAAAATTCAAACTTAGAAAAAAAAACAGATATCGGAGCAGCACAAAATACATACAAAGGGCCTACGGCATACAAACATGGAATGAGCAAATGACACTGTTTTTTTTTGTTTTCATACTTAGATTAAAAATATTAGTTATCATACTTAGAATATTTACAGTACACACATAACTTTGTTGGATTATCGACAACGAAAGAGGCTGCAAAAATATAAATTTCTATACTCTTTTCTTGGTAATGAATGCTTGTTTTTCAGTAACCTCTCGTGGATATGAAATTGGCTTTTATTGAAAAAAAAAAATCACTAATGAGAAAGATAGTTTAAACATTAAATTTGCGTTAAAACCTCGACCTTGTCGAACATTTAAACTATGTCTCAAAACAAAAAACGTTGTCAAGATTGGTTTGACGATAATAATAATAACACAAGCGTTTCTCTAAATCCTATAAATAAATAGCCAACAACGTAGTCGAGAAATTTATTCCGACAAAACGGCAGATTTCGTAATAATCTTTCATAAAATTCACAGCCATTATATTCAAATAAAAATACATATATACAAACATTTAATAAAAAATTTAAATAAAATATAATATTATGACCGGTCAAAACCAATCTTGACTACCGATTTTTGGTCCTCGAAATATTTCAATTAATGCGTTACAATAATTTTTCTGTTCTTGACCAAAATTTAGATTTTTTGACACAATTTTCCCTACGACAGCGAAACATTAAAACTTATAATATCGAAAAAATGTGATGAAAATTTTCAGAAAAATAAATGCAAATTAAATATTTCAGAAAAAAAAAATATACGTTGTGGCTAAAGCAGAATTTTTCCAACTCTTTTTTTCTTTAAGGTATACATATATATTTAATTCACCTTACAAATAAAGAACTTATACTTAATTAAAGCATTAAATGTCATGGCGTACTGTCAAATTACATTTCCTGTATTTTTTATTATATTATATATTTTAAAAATTATCTTTTTTTTTAAATAATAAATAAAATATCTAAATATATCTATTTTCTTAATATTTCAGTAAAAAATACAAAATAATCTTGATTGAACAACTTAAAAAAATAATACTGGGTCAGATTTGAGATTTATGTACAATTCGGTTATTAGGTATATTTACACATTTTTAATCAATGCTGGATTTCGGATTTTATATTTATTATTAAGCAACAAAAAAAATCAGTCCTTAATAATATTAAAATAAAATTTATAAAAAAATAATTATGAGTATTAAAAAGAAAAATCAAACAAAATTCTAAATAGGATAATTTCATAAAAATTAATAATATTACGCATTCCAAAATACTTAAAATATACGATATCATTATTGGCTTTGCATACACGTTTTACAATTCTCTCAAAAAAAAGACCGCATCTTTACTAGTAAAATACTTCCCCATTTTCAGATTTGCCTATATGTATTATTAAATAAAAGAAAAAATCAAAGTACTAAAAAATATAGTTTTGTATAAATGAAACACGATTTGTGGAGGGGTGTTAAATTTTTATAGTAATTAAGTGTTTTTTTTTTGGGAGAATTAGTTCAATAATATATACCACACAATTTTTAATAAAAATTATCTATGTTAAATTGTATTAATGTAAATTTATTATATTATATACATTATTGTAAAAATTGTTTTTTTTTTGTGCTTTTTAACAATGTCATCATAATATGTAGTAGATATATTAGATTTTCTTTTTTTTATTGGCAATATTATAGTGTTTCAATGAAATGCAATCACAACCCATATATAATAATAATTATATAAATGCGCATTTTAATAATTTTAAAGCTTTCACAAATTACAGAAAACAAATCGTTGTAGGGTTAAAAATAACAAAATGAACGGTAACTTAGAAAAAAAAAAACTGTAAATTTTGACGTTAATTTCATGACAATTATACGTTCATTGGATGACTTGTATTGGTATTCATTAAGCGCCCCATTCATAACCGACCACTTTTTTATGAAATTCATAAAGACCTCAGTGATCACTCCCCCGACAGTGGATTGCCACATTTTAAAGAAGAAGAAGAAATACATAAAGTCAATAGATATACATATTTTGCTATTATTAATTTAAAAACAGCAACACATGTACCCTAATGAAAGGATAATGACATCATTGACGATCTGTTTGGAGTGATGAATGAATGGATGAGAAAATGATTAAATTTTAGACTGATGAATATCCAAGTCAACCTATCATCCATTTGGTTACCGCACTTAGGATAACTTTTTGGAGTGACATTTGTCTAAATGGAGTGATCATTGGGGACCTGGATTTATCGCGTTATTTTTATAGAAAAGTGGTGTTACTATTCTGTGAAACGCTTTTTTTTCAGTGTTATTAATCAAATAATGGGTTTAATCGTTTACAAATTTGGGTACTTACACCTAAATTGAAAAAAATATGAAGTTATTAAAAAAAAAAAAAAAAACTAAACCAATAAGATTCCAGTGGATATTTTTTAGAATAACAAAAAATATTGGATTGCTAGGAAAATAGAATTATTCATATTCTAAACACATTGTTTTAAATGTGTCCTAAGTTTAGATAACAGAATCATTCGAAAACGAGTATAGTACTAAAAAGTTTAGATAATATCGTGATGTAAGATGATAATTATCTATCTGAATGGATATTGGCAGAAGGCATCCATACTCTGATGCTAACATCTTCGGCAAATTCTTTCCCTGGTAACTTCACAACTCTCAATGACTCGGCTATATGTCAGCTTCAGATAACTGGCATCTAATTTTAATAAGGTACTTTTTTAAACAATGATGCTATTAATTTTGTCACTGTCTGCACATTCCATTATGTTTCTTTCTTAACATAATCATATTTCGACTTTATTTTGCCAAAACATGAAAAATCGCGTAATTTGCAAATAAAGTATGGTTTATTGCAAATGCGAAAAATTCAGGTCCCTAATGAATGAATGGGGAGTTTTATAATTTTGAATTGTACCTATGTACCTATATCAAATTTTCAAAATAAAAACTGTCATTTCGTTAATAGATAGTTAGGAATATTTCAAGGATTAAAGAAGTGTAAAAAATCAACGACGGTTTAGTGCACAAACTTCGTATGGAAAAAATGCATTGTATGTTTGAAATTTTGTAAAAGAAAATATAATATAAAAGAAGTGTTCGTAAAATAGGGAAAATGTGACAGTTGCCAATGACATGTTCGAAAAATCAACAAAAAAAATAAAAATGGACGTCAATAATACATAATATACAATAACATTTTTATAACAATAAATTTTCTTTGAATACAAAAATACTTTCAATAAACTTGAAATAAAAAATCAAACGATAATAATCATAATATTATATAAGTTCTTTTATAATATTATATTTTAATGCAATATATTTCCGAGACGTGGGTCTCCGCTATCAACCGTTTTTTTTTAAACCTTTTATTTCACAACAATTGTTTACTATTTACTAAGTATTATTATATAATATATCCACACGTCCGCCGACTAACCACCGCCATTCTTTTTTTTTTTTTAGTTATTTTCTTTTTTTAAATTCTCAATAAAAACTTAAAAAAAGTTGACTTAACAAACAAAAAGAATAATTGTCCATATTCACTTTCAGCCTTTTCAATATTTCTATTTTTTTTTTTTAAATAAACAAAAACACTAATTATTTTAAATAGTTTCATTTGTATTAAATATTATTATTTTATGTATACATATATTTATTTCACAATCAGGAACATGCATCAAACGTATATCTATAAAAAAACTTCTCTTTTTAATTTCATTTCGTTCGCTAATATCATATGCCGTCACACATAACTCAAATCTTGCGTGCAACGTCGAATGCATATACATTTTTTTTTAACATGCTGCATTTCTATAACACACTTATTTAAACAGTATATTACACAAACACTTTGAGGTGCATGCACATTATAAAATTATTCACGCACACCTTTATTTTATTTTTTTTTTAACGATGAACAAATGTGAACGTCACACTTAGAATCATAGACAGGGTATAATTTTTGGTTACTCAGTATGTAATTTTGTTTGTTTGACAACCACAAAACAAAAAAAAAATATTTTTTTTAGAGTACATCTTAAAATATAATATATATTATTTATTTTTTGCCCTTGTATATTATTAAAATATTTGAGTACCCTGAGGTGACGAAATTCGGAATTTCTTTTTTTTTTTTTAATTTTTTTTTTATTCAATAGTTCCAATTATTAAATTTTATTCCAAACTAAAGTAGTACATATTATATTTTTATTCACTTAACGAGCCTTTTGTGTTTTTTTTTTTATTATTGAGCGTGACTGAACTTATATGTTGTCTTATTAAATTCTCTTAAAGCGTTACTTAAAAAGCAGTCGGAAGTTTATTCGACGACGTATCGTTTCCGAAACGGGCGTAAACTTCAATATTATTTGGCGTTGTTTTTATTTTTCATTTAAAAATTATCACTTGTATTTTTTAGAATAACAAAAGAAATATTTTTTTTTAAAATAATAAATGAAGATGTATAATAACAAAAGTAAAACCATTTACAATAAATTAGATTAATTTACAATTAATATTATTTTTAATTTAGACTAAGTTATAAAATGTTTAACCCTCGCTCTAGCTTTGCTCTCGAAGAATATGTTCCTTGTGAAAGTCAACTTTTTATAAGAATGGACATTCAATTGTTTTTTTTTTTTTTGGAAAAATTAATAGTTTTTCGACCACAACATTTTTATCAATATAGACTATTTTATAGTAGAATAATATATTAATGTTTGTTTTTTTTTTTTTTTATAAATTATCGCATAGTACACCCTGCTTCCCTAGACATTTGTGTCAAATAGATGGTACGTGATATTCCGCATCATATCGGAATTATGAATAATTGTTTATTGGCACCGTCCTTAAAAATAAAGCACACGATCTCAACAACTTATTTCTGAATCGTTGTTTAGATATCCACCCGCACCGTTCTGTTTCTTGGGCAGCTTCTGCTGGCTCTCCTCCATGATGGTTATTTCTGAATAGTTGTTGGGTTTGGAGCCGGGGTTCATTTTGCTGATGACGTTGGTTCCGCTGCCCGACGAGGAGGAGGCGTTATCGCTGTCCGCGTACGGGAGATCCGTCAATAAACCATTAATGAGACTGTGCGAACTGTTACTAGTTTTCAATTTGTTCTCTTTATCCGCTATCTCTTGCCTTGTGTCCACTTGATCTATTCCTGGCGGAGATGCTAGATCGTGTATCACAGCCTTCTTCGGATCTATTTGTATTTTCCTCGTTTCGTTTTTCTTGGACAGTTTGTTAGGTGTCAGCACGTTGACGTACGGCGGGAGGATGTTCAAATTGTTTAAATTCACGGATCCGCTATTTTTCTTCAGGGCGTTCAAGTTTTGTTCCAGTTGAGCGGCGTCCAAGCACAGGGGCCTATGCTTGACATAGTTGGCGTTGCCCATTGGTAGCACAGTTCTCTTGTAAGGAGGGGACTCTTTACTTTGGTCAAGGCTGGGTGTTTTCTGAACAACGGCCTCTTTTGGGATGTGGTTGGTTCCGTTGACCTTTGGTTGGGTGTAGTTGACTTTGCTGAGAGATGTGTCTGGGGGCTGAAGAGATGTGGGGGTCTGCTGAGGTGTGTCTATGCTGATCAGTTTCTCAACCTGCAAGATATTCAAGAAAACATTAGACATGTCCTACGAGAATCGCACTCTCGAGGAGAGGAGACTGAGAGGGGATCTGATCCACTGTGACTGCTCAGAGTTGAGAGCCATGTTCCACAGAAGCCATAATCAACATTTGGGGGACACAGTGTGAAATCGGTAAAGGAATTCAAAACCCTCGTAGACATTTCCTTGGAAATAGAGTTGTGGATGAGTGGAACAGGTTGCGGAGAACGCCAATATATTTAGGAATGGACTTGACAGTTTGTAGTGTTACACAAGTGTGGGATATCAAGCACATCAGCTCCAAGCTGCCTGCTTGATGGGATTTAATAGATAAAGCATCTACATTTTGAAAGGTATTATCATAGTATACTCACAGCTGGACCAGTTATATTTCCTTTCCCAAAGCTACTGCCTCTGACTGGTGGTTCCGTGAAGGAAGTTTCCCATTCTTCATTCCTCAGCTTGACGTCGTCTATTTCGTCCTCGTCCTGACTCCCAGACACAGCCTCCATGGACGCGAGGAGTCTGTCGGTTGATTTAGAGGGTTGGAACTTGGAGGGATGTTCATGTTTGGAAGTGCTACAATCTGAACTCTTTGAACAATATCCCGAATCACTTCCCCGTCCTATGCTGTCACTCTGCAACTTGACGGTGTTGTCGATGCTCTGATACCTGACCGTGTAGTTGGGTTCAATGTGTGGTTTGGCGAGGTTCCCTTGCTTGGCGTGATCGACGCTGTTGAACGTGTCTTGCATGTCGTATTGGTTTATTATTGACGCGATGGCTATGTTTCCATATTCAGGCGGATAGATTTGTTTGAACGTTGCTTTCTGCATAGGTGGTGAGTCTATATTGCTGGTGGCAACGTTATTAACTTGTGATGACGATGCGCTCGCAGCCGTGGAAACCACGGCCTCGCCGTTGCTAGGCAACTCCGGCATAAGAACCATTTGGTTGCTGAAACAAGGGTTGAATTACATTTTAGAAAGTCGTCGCTACCACAATACACCTACACTCTTTCATGCACAGCCCGGTGCAAAACATAGTGTGACTCTAATCATCGTGGCCGTAGCGTTGGAGAGAATCAAACCACAGATATGTAACCCACCTAGAGACTAGACAGAGAATTCTACCAGCTATATTGACATCTTGTATAGAAAAGTGTATACTTATTTTATTCGGTTTGACATTATAATACAGTTTCTCAATTTCTACAACATCTGGGGCTTGAGACTATTCGCCACTAAACCATTCATATCCCCAACAAATTCACATCCAACATCTTATTTCTCATATCAACATGAATACTTATAGATAAACTAGCTGTTTTTTGTGATACTCATTTTCGATTAGGCTAATCAAATTTATCAAAAAAGCAAACACTGTTCCAATTACTAAATTGATTACTTTAAATTAAGAACCTATTTCTCATGATACAATCAAAGCATCATGACTATATTATTATTATGAATTAGAACGGGTTAACTTGAAGATTGGGAAGATCATTATATAAAAAAAAACAAAAGCATGCAACATTTTTTCTGTCATGCAGAATTACTTTCTGAGGCAGTGACTAGTCAGTCTGATATCAAAGCCATCTTTGATGGATACTAATGACTAATACTGTACTTATAATTTCTCAGTTTGCCTTTAAAACGTCCATGGGTACCACGGAAGAAAGTGCATTTCTAATGGAAGAAAAAACAGAGTTCGTCTCTATCAACTATTTTTCCACATCCCCAAGATACGTCCTAGCCATCTCTACTCCTTCTCCATTACGATAGAGGTGTGGTCTAGTGCCAAGTTCGATTCGGATAGTGAAAAAAAAAGCATCTATTCATCTTCGATACTAGGTTATGTAAAAGCATAAGAAAGATGACGAAAATATAGATATTATGTTCAAGATGCAATATTTAAAGTACAATGGAACCTCTGTATTGGAAATTAAAATCATACAGACTGAGGAACATGATGTAGAGGTTTCACTGTGTCCGCATTTTGTTAGAAGATAATGAACAAAGCCACTTAAAAACAATTACTGTATTTAAATATTATATAGATACTCAAAACTTTAACATGCATTAAATTTCTATAGAACAGAATGTAATGATAACTCATAACCCCAAAAGAATGCTGCTGTAAATACTCAAGTAAATTTTTTTAAATCATGCTTATATTTTGTAGTTATGTCTGCGTGTAAGTCAGTAATGCGGTGTTCAGACGAGGCGATTATCGCCAGGACACTAAAATATCGCCAGCCAATTGAACCGTGTGAACAGATTGTCGATAAATCTGAAGCGATAAAAATGGTTGGAAGCGATAAAAATGGTTGAAAGCGATAAAAATGGTTGAAAGCGATATCGTCTCAAGTTGAACGCCTTTCAACTTTTGTATCTGGTGGAACGATTCACGCATGCGCAAATATGCGCGGCGTCCGTATGTTCTGTTTCTTGACAGCACTGCTCTAAATTTATTTCTCCTTAGAATCCAATTCCGCACCCAATATCTGCGTTTTTTTTTTATTTTTCCTCAATTAGGAGTCTTTTTACATCGTCTAAAACAATATTTTCAACTAAATCCAATTACTCCGCGACTTCTACCTCGACGTCCGCCATTTTTAAAACAATCAGCGCACCTGACAGATTGAATGTATGTCGGTGGACTCGTGTGAACATATCAGACGATCAATGGGCGACCGAGCGATATTTTTTTTATGCAAGCGAAATCGTCTGGCCTTACATCGCCCCGTCTGAACACCGCATAAGATACAGCGATAGAAATAAATGTACAAATTTTTTTTGAGCAATAAAACACACCAACATAATTTATACAAACAATGCACATTGTGTCAATCACAGGTATCTATCACTTACCACAGATTTCAATAACCTATCTATCTCATATCTTTTGTTAAAACCTTTTATCTATCTCTCCGTTTTGGTGTTTCAATTAACAAATATAAGATAGAATTTCTATCCAATTTTGTATCTTCTATGAAAGCCATACGAAGCAGGGGTAAAGCATTTCAATAACTCTAGTAACTTGGAACATTACTTTTTTTTCAATGTTTTGCTATCCCTGATTTTGACAGTTTTGTGTTTTTTAAAGTGAAGTAACGAATAAACTTGTTATCGTCACAAAAATGGTTTATTCAATTGTAAAAACGATGAACTTTCTAATAAAATATTTGCTTATCTATACATATTATATAAAACTGAATGTTTGTTTGTGTGTACTCGACAGATTCAAAGACCAGTGAACGTATTTGAATGAAACTGTGGGGATCTGTTCTACTAATGTCCGGGAAGGTTTAAGCGAAGTATGAGTTCAATACCACTCCTTGGAGGATAGTTACAAGTAGAAAAGGTTAAAATGTAACAAACATTGCATAAACCAGGAGTAAATTTGTTTTTTGGGTTAGGTCGAAGTTGGACGGGTCAGCTAGTTCATTATATTTCAGCATCGTCATAAAAATATTTCAGCTAACGATAACTCCCTTAAGGCCCCACTTAGGGGCATAGGGAGGCAACAAGAGCTCTCCATTGCGTTGGATCTTGCGCAATGTTTATGACCTCCTCCCACACCATGTCCAGATTCCTCAGCTCTGCTTCGAAGGAGCAGAACACAGTATGAGAGGGTCTTCCCCGTCTTCGGGACCCTGATAGAGGGAAGAACGATAATATCCGAAAATGATGTGTTATTCAAAATAATGTCAAATTTGCGCATTACGTCTTCAAGGTAGATAACCCAACCGTATCTATGAGGTATGTTTGTACAAAATTCACAATTTCTATGGTCAACTCGGGGACTAATGGATAGAAATCCTATCTATAATTTTGTTTATTGAAACCCGGGCGGGTAACGTGTACAATTTAAATTTTACCTCATAATATTGTGGCCTGATTGTGTACTTTAATTTTTTTTGTGATAAAAACTATATGCACACATATTGTATTGGCATCCATTTAACAAACATGCCAAAATGGAACTACATACATCAACGAGCCAAAAGAAGCGAGGTGAATAGAACGAAAGAAGAAGAGGTTATTAATGGTAATGGCGCATGCATTGTTTGAGTCGGGCTACTCTTAAAGTGTGTGTGACAAACAAAGAATGAAGAAACAGAAAGTTATGACCACCACAGTAATAATTCTCAGGACAAAGAAATAAAAATCATTAGTTTTTATTCGTCAAATTGCTTCCATATCGTACACATCACGTGAACACATTGAGATTAAACAGTATGCACATTGCACATACACAAAATATATACTTATTATGGAAGTTATACGGGTTGTGACGCGGTTGTCTATGATAGTCTTCTGATCTGTGTGACAGGTTTCTACAGAAGACTATCATAGACAACACCGCCATAGCCCGAACAACTTTTATAATAATATCGAATACAACTTTGTCTTGTCGTTTTGATTCTATGAGAGCGCATCGTCATTTCGGAAGGTTAGGCAAATGCCGTAATTATAAAAAAGAGAAGCAATTTAAAAAAAAAACAACTAGAAAAAGCTAATGAAAAATTCTAAGGATTCTGTCACAAGATGATTGTTAGTTTCATCACGACTGGCAAAATATAGCTTTTTCATCCAACTGTTAGATGCAAGTTTTCATTATTTTTATACTTAAAAAAAATAACTAGCTAATATTGGACCATTCAAGTATTACGTAACACATTTTTTTAACATTATTGACCCCCCCCCCCCCCAGATGCATCGTAATGCTCTCTGTTTTTTTTTTTTTTTTTTTTGTAAAGAAGGTCAAAGGACCATATGCCCTTTGAGTCACCGCGACCAATAAGATCTATTGTGACATCCTTCAATGAATTCGTGGAGCGCTGCCTCTTATTATGCCACGTCTCCAGAGGCCTCTTGCAGAGTGACAGTGCCTCTTCCCGGCTCCTGCCCTCCGCAAAAGGTCTCCTTAATCTTCTTTTAGAAAGATAGGTCCCAACAGGATTCCCATCTCTCGGTTGCAACAAATTATTTTGATCATGTGAACTTATGTCCACTTTGACCACTGATGCGGAAGTACCTATTATATCCATCACACCAGGTCGGCTCTAGAAAGGTGCCATGTACATCCTCCATAGCCAGAACTAGGGAAATAAAAGTCCGCCCCTACAGATCCCTGCATGTAGGGGTAAGGCAAAAAGTCACCCTGAGGTTGCCTGGTATCAGGGAGCCTCCGTTAGTTACTAACCTACCCGTTAGTCACGCATCCCTCGGCACGGGTCGAATGACACCTTGGATTGGGGATTTTTGGGCAGAAAGGTTTACTCCTTCCGGAATGATAGGACTAGGTGAATATGGATGGGAGGGCTCATAGAAGGCAGGAGGAAAGGAATCAGGTGTAGGAAATGTCCTGCATGTTGGACAGCCATGCAAGGCACCCCGTACTCTCTTCGGCTTGTTGACCCTAGCATCCACAGGGACCGAATGTAACCGCCGTTTCAGCCTGGGCCAACGTAACAGGGTCCTCCACTTGTAGGTGAGAGTCGAGTTGAAATGCAGTGGCTGAGAGGCATTAAATGCTCTTTTATTGCGCGTAACATTTCCTTGGACCCCAACGCTCTTTGTTACCCCTCTTCCCATTCTCTAAAAGTTGCCTAGCGCACATATTAAAACTACATATTATGTCTCAAATTACAATTATTCCTGGAAATTCACTAAATACCTTTGTTGCGGCGCCGGTAATACAATAGTAACGTTTTACAAGACTAACCCCCCCTCCCCCCCATATTGCGTTACGTAATACTTGAACGCTCCCTATACATATTTTTTTTAAATGAATCTGGGCTCACTTAAAGTGAAGACAAATCACTCTCAACAGCAAAGCTTGTGATGTGAAAGAGGCAGATACTCGGTACCAGGGATCAGAATGAAGCGTTAACGCACTTACAAGAATTTTGTACCGTTGTTTAAAATGCGGCGGCTTAGACCGTATTACAATACACTTTGTCTGCCCCCTAATACATGAAAATTTTTTGTTCGAACTAACCTAATTATTTAGTTAAGGTGTCGTTTCATCACAAAAAAAATCTTTTGAGGTGAATGAAAATTCCAATCATTATGAAGATTTATTTTCATATGTAAATATCGCTTTCGTATTTTAAGGAATTTTGGAATGATTATGTATTATGAAAAAGTGCCAAAAATGGCTATTTTGAGAGAATGGGCCCTTAATTTTCAAATATTCGACTGGTTTTAGATTGAAACTTTTTCGTGAATTACCCGGTTGTTTTGAAAAAGTAGGCACATGCTTGTATTGCTCACATCACACAGTTGGCAAAATAGCAATATATGTTCTTCAGTTCCCATCAACTATGCTTTAAAAGCCAAATTGTCTTCAAAAGCTAGTTTGAATAGTAAAATTTGTAAGAAACACTGATGATCACTTTCACCAACGGTTCCTAACTCTAAGGTAGCTCTTGGCGTTCTCCACACCATATAAAACGCTACGCTGGTGAAAGTGACCATGAATATTCTTTTACAAGTTTAAGGTTAGGTTAGTTTCTTTCTTAGATTATGTTTTGAATCTTGTGTCAGAATGAGGTGGGAGAGATGCGCACCGCCTTGATGAGGATGCGCCGGATCAGAGAGTAGTGTGTGTACGTGTAGGTAGAATGTGGTAGGTAATATATAGTTTGTATTCTCACCCATTGGAGTTGAGGACTGCGGGCGACACGGGCAGCAACGGCACCAAATAGTCGGAGGCCAGTCCTCCTTGCAGCAGCACGGAACCACCTCTCTGCTGTGTGGAGGACAGAGAGAGACAACAAGACACCGCGGTCAGTCACACGGGGTTTTAGAGGGAAACAATCAATAAAAACAAATCAGCACCGCAGGAGAGAACAGCGTGGCCCACATTATTCACCTCTCTTTAACCGTATTAACCCCAACCCGTATTGGACGCGACGTTAAAAAAAAGTAAAAGAATAAAATTCAATCAGGAGGAGCTAGACTTATGAAACGGTCTATCTTATGACGCGATTCTAAAATTTCCTTGAAAAAATATTCCTTTTAGAAAAGAATTTAACGAATGAGAAATTCGGTCAGATAAGATTTTTTTAGGTAATTATAAGTAACAACATGGTACGTTAATTGAAATACAGGTCAAATTAATCTCGGTATAACAAACTTCACGGGACCATAAAAATTATTTCGTTATAATGGATATATAGGAAATGAAACATTTTTAATTTTTTGTGTCGCCAAGTAAACTATTATTGCTATTATTAAGTGAGAACAAAAACAAATTTCAAGGATTTATCAATCACATGAAGGAAATATGTCAGGCAAACACTTGCGAACTCGTCAAATTTTATTGCACTATACTGAGATCAACTTCGTTACAACGAATTTTGGTTCAGTACATTTTATATGGAAGTTTTTCGGGGACAAATTGACTATTTGTTATACCTACTGGAAATTTCGTTACTTCGGTATTTGCTATAAAGAGATTTGACCTGTATTAACGTATCGTATCATTGGCAATGAAACAAAACCATAATTGTGTAAGAAATGTTAACTAGTGGATTGAAATAGTCTTGGTTTTTTTTTTACGAATGTCAAATGATCAGAAAATGATGCGTTAGATTCAAATCTCAGCCCATTCCGACACCATTTAATTTTAACAAAACAATATATAGAGAATCGCATCTGACTAAACACTTAAACCTCGCTTAAAATTAAAACTGTACAACATAGAATCACATATTTATTTTTTATTTGTTAGTGATTATTTAGCTAGTTTCGGAAGAATATTTTGATAAAATTAAATAGTGTGCGAATGGGGTAAGATTCATATTAAATACCAAAATAAATGGAAATGTTTATTATTCAGAATCTGAAGTGTTTTCAGAAAGAGAACGCATTCATGACTTATCATGGGTTTCGTCAGTACGGCCATTACCACTTTCAGTAATGTCATCATCTGCCCATTCAAATCGATTTGTGTCGGATCTTATGCCAGGCTGTCACCACCCATTCTCCTAAAAGAGGTATTTATTTTAATTTTCCTTGAAGGTGTCAACATGAAATTAAGCCCCAAATTTACTGTGAGAAAATTAAACGTTAAAAATATCGCATTATATTCGGGCCAATACGGTTAAATTCAAAATTTTTTAGCAGTAGCCACACAAACTTCTTTGCAGCAGCGCATGACGACGGCGAACATGCTTAAAAATATTTTAGCATTCGTTTACGTACTTATTCACAGCATTAGTGTGCCGTGAAAAAGAAGTCACATCGCGGAAGCGCATCAAGTAGATTAGGGAAGTGAGTTAGTACGCCGATGATAATGTGTATTGAATAATAATTATTATTGGTGGCCAGAGAGCACGGACGATTTGGCTAGCCGATGTTTTCTCCTGACGGTGTAGGTACGTCAAAATAAAAATATTACAAAAATACAAATGAGTTTAAATCTACCACACTGTGAACAAAATGGCTGATTACCTCAACAAATATAATAATAATAAGGTGAGTGATTCACAACATACATTTTGGAAAATTAATATTGCAAAATACTTAAGTTGTATAAATAATAAAGATGTATAAAAACGCTTTTCATTTCATTCAAATTCATCCTTCGTCAAACAAACGGACAAAGAAGGTTTGTTTGACGAAGGGAGTAGTCTCTCTTGAGGATCGGCCACAATGTAGTAGCACAAATCGAAAAAATGTTTCGTGTTATCAGTTGCTTAGTTTTTTTTGTCTGAGAAGCTGTAGTTAAGCCGACTCGTTTTAACAGAAACACAATGGTAGAAGCTTTTTTTTTTTAAAAACAAACAGAGAAAACTCAGTGGCAAGTACGGAAGCAAACAGCCGGAACATGCAAAAATTATAAGCGTCAAACTTGCACTGGTACGAAAATGATACAATAATATAAGTAACGTTCCAATTGAAAAAAAAAAATGTAAGTACGTGGTTTTTTTTTTGAAAAGCAACCAAACAATGAGTATTACGTTTCAGTAACGAGATAATATTATATTGTATTGTTTTTGTGTTAGAATGGAAAAGTATTTTTATACACGTATTGGGATTGCTACGGCCAATTTTTAGATAAATAAATAAATATAATATGATGCGGACCCAATACAAAAATAAAAAAAAATAGTACAAACACTTCATTCAAACTAAATGACTAATAAACGTGACTATTTGTCAGTTCATCCGATAGCTATTTTGACAACGTTAAGATGATTCACAATTTACAAAACGAGTTAGAAAGAATGTCAATTGGTTAAGATTTGTCGTTAATCGAAATAAACTATCGAATGACAACGATTAATTGTTTTAAGTACCACATTTTTACCAATAATTATTATTTTTTGAATGTTGTTAAATGGTGGCATGTTCTACAGGTCGAGGTATTATTGGTGATTAAATAGTTTAAAGATAATAAATAAAGAAGGGAATACAAACATTTACAATAGGGCCGTTGGCCTCCTGCTCCCTGGCGCTGAGTTGTCTGAAGCACGGAAGAGGCATGGCCATCAGCTCCGGATCCTGGGGGATGAAAACATCACATTAGATTGAACATTCACAAATCTGTTTCAATAAATGTAAACCTTTTCATTACAATAGTTTTTTTATTTTGTCCACTTAATTATAATTCTTCATCCTACACCAATACAACTCCTTACAATTAGCAGAAACATGGAGATGGATATAGAAAATAAATTTGGTTTAAATGCGCTAGAAATGAGAGCTTCATGGAGAACATGTGGAAAGAATCTGTGGGACATGAAAAGGAATGTGAATATAAGGAGAGAATGTGGTACGAGATGGTTTGAGCTTATTGAAAGAGTGGATGATAATAGGAGAACAAATTTATAAGGCTGATAGAAAAGGCGTAAGGTGTGATTAATCCAGAATGACGTGAATTGAACACATCAATTTGGTCCTCTAGAAGTAAAAGAAATAGAGATTGTATGTAGGTGGAAGAAGCGAAAAGAGTGTACTTGGAGGTTTGTTCTCAAAACAATAATACAATTGTACCCCTTTCTTGAATGACTATGCGTTGGTTATACTCCTAGCGCAAGAGATAACACATTGAAGAGCTTGGGTAGGTACTTGCCTGCGCACACTGCATCAGTCTTTCGTAGATTTGTCCAAACGTTGGTCGTTCTTGCGGCGAAGGATTCCAACAGTCGCACATGATTCTGTATATTTCCAAGGGACAACCTGAAACACGCCAAAAATTAATCAATATTTTGCAACGTTTGTGTCTATATTCACGTAGTGACATTCATTACGAAGAGATTAACCCATTGTATGCCAAGGTAGTATTATAAGGTATATCAAAGTGTGTGATCACTATGAAGGGACAACTTTGGAATACTATGTACGTGGCATCGCCAATATTGGATACACCCAATAGTATTTAAGCACCGCATTTAGAGGAATGTAGGTGTTGGTAAGTGCCAATTACGTAATAATGCATATCTACCAGTGACAATGAAAGAATATTTTCAACAGTAAAGCTATGACAAAAAATTTCCTTAGTATTTAAAAATAGTGTTTGTTTCTGAAAAAAAGGAAAATAACTGGTAATGCTATAAGAAATTCACTTGTAAGAACACTTTGTCACTGCCACTTGTATTATCAGTCAGTCAGTAAAATGTTGAGATCTGTACCTTCAGGGGAACCCTCTTAAAGTATCCAAAGAAAATTTCACTTGTTCTAGAAAAAGGGCTAAAAAAGAAAAAAAAATTCTTCGATTTTCATAAAATTAGGTATACGGGTTGGTCTTATGCTCCTACACAAGCACGTAAAATTTGAGGTCCGTAACTTCAGTGGGTCCCCCTTAAAGTACCGATTAATATTGAATATGTAGTTCCAAAGCAGATAATAAAAAGCTCCAATAGTCGATATCATTTTAAAGTTTCTATAATAATTCCAAGGATAAATTCATTTTAATCGTAAAATTATGAATTTTTATGCAAAGATATGTTTTACACGAAAAGGCTGTTATAATATACTATGAGTACTGGGCTACCCTAGGTTAACAGCTTTTTTTTTTTGACATTGAGTGCCTTAAAAACCTTTTTTTATTGAATAAATTCACTATACATGTTTTATTTGAGATACCAAAGTATATTGTAGTGGTATTTTATTTTTTTTTAAAAGTCTTGACTAGATATAAATCAATAAATAAAGAAACAGATTATGGACCAGCGAAGACCCCGACATTACCTACAATATATAGAACATCTCGAATAATAAATACATAACATAAAAATGGTAAAAAATATCCAACATGCTACGGAATATTTCATGGTTGCATTCAATGGGTTAAAAGAAAAACACTCTGGACTATGTGTGCGTATTTGGCTGACCTGGTGGTATGTCCAGTCTTCCTCCACCGGTGACCATCTGCATGACCTCTCTATTGGCACAGCCAGTGTAGGGCATAATTCCTAAAGAAAACACTTCCCAAAGCAGAACACCAAAAGACCTGCAAATTTACAATTATGCTTAGTTTACCAGCAAGATACCCAAAAGTTACCAAAACCGGGATACGGCGTAATGGGTAAAAAAAAATTATATCTTTAACGACCACTATGACTGCCCAGAGTTGAGAACCATGTTCCACAGAAGCCATGATCAACATTGAGGGGAAATAGTCTGAAATAGGTAAGGACAGATTAACTCCGAACCCTAAATAGAGTTGTGGATGAGTGGAACAGGTTGCGGAGGACACCAATGTATTTAGGAATGGACTTGTAGTGTGACACAAGTGTGGGATATCAAGCACATCAGCTCCAAGCTGCCTGCATTTAATACTATTAATAAAATCCGAGCAGGGCAAGATAATCAAAAGCTTGATCTTGCCCACAAAATCAAACCACCCACATAATATATTATAGTGATATCGACGAATGGAGTTATTCCTAAGTCTTTTAAAAACAATCTAGGAAAACATAGCATCTGTAGTGGTGTCAAATATGCCATTCAAAAGGCAGTTCTGTTAAGAAAGTTACTCTCTCTATCGCGATGTAATGTAATCAATGATAGACAAGACCGATATTTTCATACAAAACGTTTAATATTGTGTTTAATTTTAATTTTGTTTTGTTAAATTATTTTTTTTATACAATGTTGTATGCTTTTTATGATATATTGTGAATTTATGAATAAATGTTTTAAATGATAATAATAATATGCAGCCTTACCAGATGTCGGTTTTGGAAGTGAAGATTCCATCCAAGAAAGCTTCGGGAGGCATCCATTTGATTGGTAACATGGCCTTGCCACCTTTCTTGTAGTAGTCACACCTGTAGACATCACGGGCCATCCCAAAGTCGGCTATCTTCACCACTCGTCCAGGGCCCTTTGACGTCAGCAGGCAGTTTCTCGCCGCTATGTCCCTATAAACAAATATTCAGATCTTCTTTTAAAATACCCATCTAGAATATGGACCAGAACCTTTTTTGAGTTCTAAGCAACAGATTCTTCCACGACGAGATGAAAAGGAAGGGGAGGATGGAATGAAAAGAACAATGGAATAACATTCCCGGACTTGCAGGAATTTCAAGGATCTTCTTGGTGGTTTTAACTCCTGAAGAACCAAAACATGTTTGAGCCTAAGTAAAATAGGTCTTAAAACCCTAACAGGCTTTTTAACGGGTCACTGCAGACTTAGGAAACACCTGAGGAAGCTGGGACTCGAGAATGATGGAACCTGTAGGTGTAGATTCTGCGATAAAAGGGTAGAAACGCCACACCAGCTCTTTACAAACTGCGATTCAGTAGTTTTTACGAGAGCAAGAAGTTTTGGAAAACACACAGCGACGCCTTGGATCCCCTGAAGCGTCTGGGAGTAATGGGCTTGCTCTAATTGGGAGAAACTATTAACAAGCAGGTGAAGTACAATAGACTACTAGAGGTCGGAGCTCAAAACAACCCCGGTGAAAAAAAAAATATTTATACTGCGATTGTTACCTGTGGATAAATCTTTTGGATTCCATATAGCGACATCCTTTTGAAACATCTATAGCACACAAAACGAGGTCTTTCATCCCGAGACTGCTGCTTCTCTCCGGTCTGGGACGGTTTTCTCTAAGGAACATCTTCAAGTCTCCACCGGCAAGAAGCTCGAGAACGATGAATCTATTCGAAAAGGAATTCAGAAAAATTAGCAAAAATTGACGACAGTTTTAAATGGGATGTCAATTATTATATTACAGGTAATCATCCATTAGCAAATTCAATAATTATTAATCTAAGATAGAGAAAAAGTTAAAATTAACTTATAAAAACAAAAAAGGGAGTGAAGAGAATTGAAGAAATTTCATGTTTTTTTTTTACCCATTCTAACACCACTTTAATACGTTTCTTTTAAAGAATCACCTCATCTAAAACTGAATGACATTATTCTTCACACATACATTCTCCCCGCACACCGCAAGCCAGCCCGGAGGAGACAAATCCGCAACAAACCAGACCCGCACGAAACCGGCCAAAAGCCGGCTCCACACAAATCAAGCCCGCCGCAGATCCCCCCCCAAACCAACTCGCAATACGGGTGCCTAAACCCCACTCAGGGGCATAGGGAGGCACCAAGAGCTATCCATTGCGCTCGAAGGCTTCTGAGGCCTATGGTGCCTTTTCTGACCGGTTGGGGTTTAAGGACGTGAGGTGGTCAACCTTACGGTCCCGATCTGATTTTTCGATTTCCTGCCTCTAACAGGATGCTCGAAAAACCAGCAAAAAGGGCAGAGGTGCTATTCTTAGCCGGCAACCCCACGGCAATTACAACAGATTATTCTTCAACAGGTAGTAAATGTGATAATTCTCAAAGCACTCTGGGATGTACAGAACCACCGAGCAATTCGCACTCCTACATCAAGAGATTCTCTTTTTTTTTCTTCAAGAACCACATTTTATTCTTTTTTACTTCTAATTTGGTAGAATATGACATTTTATTAAACTAATTAAAATATTAAAATCCATTTTATCTATGTGCAAAGCGTTCATCTTGTACTTGTTTTGGTGGCTAAAATAACGGATTGTTAACAATTGAAAATAAAATATTACTGAATTAATATTGTCGATTCATTTACTAACATTATTTTTACAAAAATAGTCATTATCTATCAATTATTGTATATAAAATGTGCACTCAAAGACGAACCGACGATTTGACGGCTTGTGTCAGAATGGGTTAAAGGAATGAACTGGCTTTAAGTGATCTGAAGAAGTATAATAGTTTTGAGGAAAGAATACAAGATTGATGGACATCCCAGGTATAAGTGTAGGGACATGTACAAATATACCTGGGATGACTATCGAAGCAAACTCCTATCAGGTGGACTATGTTTGGATGATTGAATTTAGCCATGATGGCAGCTTCCATCACAAAGTCACGCTCCGACTGCGCCGTGGACATCTCCGGGAGAGTTTTAACGGCAACGGGCATCTCTATCGCATCGCCGTCTCTGTGTCTGTATAAACCCTGATACACTTCTCCAAAAGCACCTTGTCCCAGCGCCCTGAAACCAAAAGCAAACATAAAGAATCCAAAATATTAGACTAACGGCGGGTTTCAATAATGTGTCCGTAAAAATGGAAAACCTTCAAATGCTATCTGGCAATTAACCACCTACTGCTAGTCATGGTTCAATACACAAAGTCAGTTAGTTTAAAGATAGAAAGAACTTCTATTCAGTAGTGATTTTTGAATGTTAGAGATTATCGGTCTATTACATTATATAGGTTACCTATTGTTATATTTACATATGTTAAAACATATTATATACAAATTTGACATTATTTGGATCAATAAATTATTTACGGATATTTTTGTTAATGTGTGAATAATCTATTCATGACTGAAGTATAATTAATCTGTAAATAATCTATCTAGAACCTTCATCCTCTAAGGCAAAGTAAAAAATTCCGGCCTTAAACAATTCTAAATCATTCTCGTCACTTGAAAAAGTGGTTTGTTTGACAGATTTTTGCTGCTACACAATAGTGAGGCAAAACTTTCAAAATTGAGGGATATAACAGAACCATAGAGAAAATATAACAGAATCATTGAGAGATAGAAATTATATCTTTATGGAAAAACCAAAACGGGAAGAAACAGTTTTAACAAAAAATAGAAAACAGAATGAAATTGTCCATAAAAGAAATTCTGTACTAACTTTACTAAGCGTAAACTTTCTCGGGCGACTTGAGGCAACTGCCTGACATCTACTCCGCCTGCCAACATAGCGTCGCATCCGTAATTCGGATTGAAATTCGTGAGTCCACTCTCGTCCGCTGTACTCCTGAGACGGCTCAACCTCAAATCTTGCTCCAAAACGGCTTTTTGTCTCAAGCCAGCCTGTTTCTTTATTTGGTAACGATTGTCTGAAATATTCAAAATAGAAATTCATCAATCATTCTTCAATTTAATCATTTGGAAATGTAGACAATCAGTAAAGATGTTTTTCATTTGTTTTAATTAAACTCAACCTAAAATGTGAAAAATTGTTAAGAAGACCAACGCGTATTGTTCCTAATCAGGAGATCCTTCAGTCAAATAAGCAGTGAGATGTTTCTGAAAATCTATAAGTCGTATGTACGTCCTTTGCTATAGTACGGGTTCCAAGTGTGGTCATCATACTGTGTTAAGGATATTGATCTTCTGGTGAGAGTTCTAAGGAGAGCGTCGAAAATTCTTGACTGACCACAGTTAGTGCAAGAAGAGAGACGGGGGACCGACCGACCTCCGCAGTCTAGTGTCATAGACAATAGCTTCTGATCACGAGGTCCTCAGTTCAAATACCGGTCGGGTCAGTATTTTTCTACAAGTTTTCTTTAAATTTCTAACTGGTGAGGGCCTGTATCAGACTGTAAGGGTTGGCAAAAAAAATTGCTTCAGGAAATAAGCTCGCCGTACTAACACATTTGTATAGAAAAGTAGCAAGCTGTCAGTTTCCGAAAATGATTCATGTTTTATGATTTAATGTTGAAGAACTGTTTTTTATTTGTAAGTAAGCATATATTTCACCAAGAACATTACGGGCTATTTTAGGTTAGGATAAAAAAAAACTAAAAATGATAATCTTACACAGCATGACGAGGATCCCGCTCAGGCAGAAGAGCAGTAAGACGCAGACCACGGCGGAGAAGGCCAGAGCGTAGCGAGTCGGTATGCCATACTCCTCCAAAACTAAAACAAAGAAATTATTTGGTCCTATAATTAAAGTGAGTATTTTCCCTTCTGCGCTGGTAGAGTGCAATCGACGAGTGCTTACGTTCGCATGTGGTGTGGTTCACCCCGCTCGCCACCCAGCCCGGGGGACAGATGCACTGCGTCCTGTGACGGTACTCGTCCAGAGCGATGCATCGGTAGTCACACCCGCAGCCCTGAAGAAAACAAATATTTTATTCATTTAGATGTTTAACACTTTCATTTCGGAAAACGAAATATAAAATGGTGGTCAAGCTAACAAATCATTAAGAAAATTTCCAAAAAATGGAAGACAATTGATGTAGTTGTAGACTAAGAGAATAAAAAGTACAATCGTAAAGTGGCTAAAATTAGAGTATCTTACAGAAATGGCAGGAATGATGATCAGTTGTCCAGATCCTGAATGTCCTCCTGGGATGATTTCTGTTAGGCCACTAATGGCCCAACTGTCTTCCACGAAAGAGTAGCCACCTTCTCCATTTGTCGTATTTTGGGAAGTATCTCCACCTGAAAACACGGATGAGTTGCAAAACCTCATAAGCAACGTTTTTCATCTAAGATGTTATTGGAGTGAGGTATGAACCCTGCGGTACACCACTCAAAGCAACTAAGGAAGATGGGATGGATGGGATAAGCATACTCCTTCAATGATAACAATGCTCCATCAACACCAAGTGAGAGGAGTTCAGCTAAGAAACAAGATTCAAAACCTTCGAGTGATCAGTATAGACACCATTCGATTAGCCTCTTTCAAAGGATGCTTTAGAACAATTTTGATAAATTGGATTGCAAAAAATTATGGTGTCTTTACCAGCCCATCCCCCTCCTGCACCGCCCCTGACACAGCCTCCTCCTCCACCACCAAAACCACCAGCACCAGCCACGCCGGTCCCGCTGCAAGCTCTTCCACCAATACCACCAGAGGAAGCTGCTTCTCCACGGACAAACTCATGGCCTGCCGTGACCAGTCCTGATCCAGTCGACCAGCCACCTCCAGCACCTGAGAAAAATGTCATGAAAATCAAATGATCAAAATTCTTCTATACACGTTTCTTGAATCTTGATAGAATTTTATCCAAGTTTCTTAAACATGCTCTAACTAGCTCTGCCCACCATTTGAATAAAATAATTTTGGGACTGAAGATTCTTGAATATGTCTCTCTGACTTACCTGGTGTGGAATTTGGTGGTCCGTACATGTGTCCAGTGTGTGGTCTTTTTTGAGGAGGTGGCATTCCTCTGCCATGCTGGGACTCAACACTGGTCACTCGGCCGGCTCCGAGACCACCACCTCCTCCTCCCACCAGTAACGGAAAGGCTACCAGGTCCTTGTCAACCTGGAAACATATATTTCTTTGAGTGGTCTATTCTCTTCTGCACCACACCTGTTCATATTTATTTATTTGTACAACATATACAGCATAAATGCCTTTTATTACAAAAATTAAAAGATATTATGACAACAAAACAAAACAAGCTTCACAAAATATATACAGAATGACTAGACAGGTTCTATTGAAACTTTACTGATCCATTAACGGGTTTAATGGACCAATAACTGCTAATGGAGGTTTGAAATATATGTTTTTTCTCTAATGGGCCAATAGGTAGTTAGTGCTCTGTTAGAACTTATTGGGCTGTTTAGTGATCAATTGAAAGATCTATGATCATTGTCTCAGTGTCGTGGAATATAATAATATAATCAATCTGGCCAAACTCATCACGCTCAGCATGCGACAGATTCAATTTTGGTTCCCTTACCACGAATAGAAAGGTTCCTCCTCCGCCCCCGCCTCCACCGTCTTGCATCACGGTGTTTTTGACTTCGTGGGTCTTGCTGTGGTAGTAGGGGGAATCCCCATCGTCGGTCGTGTTGTTGTTTAGATTCTTACAGTTCGATTCAGCCATCACTGACAGAGACTGCAATTATCAAACAAAAAAATCAATCTATTAAACTACAAACAAAAAAATAAAATTAAATTTTTGAAAAAATTCAAAGACTTGAATATGAACTGACAGGGTATTAAGTAAATATTATTATTTTTTCTTGAGATGCATTAGGACCAAATGCTGAAAATTATTCAAAATTACTATTTTCAACACCAAAATGACAAATGTCATTTGAACAGTGTTAAAAAAAAACTTTTTGTAGAAGATTCCTTTGCTATGTCAAAGGACTAGATCTTAAAAATGCCGAAGTAAACTATTTGATATAATCAATCAATCATAGCTCCTTTTACATCCCACTTAGGGGCAAAGGGAGACAACAAGAGCTCTCCATTTTGCTTGTATACTTTTGTTGAATGCACCGATATATGAGGCCTCAATAAACTAACCTTGATGCATGCACTGGTGCCTTCTTGTCCGATGAGAGCGTATATTATTTGCCCTTTACGCAGCTCCAATATTGCCCTGGCTGAGCCACCTCTGGAAGAGCCCATGCCTCCGGATCCAAGACCACCTGAAGCTCCATGGACTATGACACTGAAGAAACACAAACATATTCAAAATACAGTAGGCGCCGGATATTGTGATCACGTTTGTCCAGCGTGTTTTGATTCTATTAACCGGCAATTCTAATAAGCGGCGGCCAAATAGAATACACGTACTTAGTACATACCTACATAAATTTCACACAAATATAGGTACCTACTCATTATATACCTAAGAAAGTTTTTTATGTCAAAAAAATTGTAAAGAAATCGAGACAAAAGAGAGTCTGTCCCTATGTCTCGGATATTTTTCGGAAATCTATGACTTCATCCAAGCATTTGTGTAAAAAATTTACCTACCTACACTAGCAAGTGTTTCAAGCCTTTAGAACATCTGGGAGATTTGCTCTTTCCAAAAACTAAAAAGTCATCAGTCAGTCATAGCGCACGTGTTCACCGTTATTCGGTCTTTTATCTTTTTGCCTGTTCCAGGGTTCGAATTTTTTATCACCATACAATAAACAAATACACGCACAGCTGGAAACAGTTCAAAACTGACCTCGACTGAGCTATAAATCTTTTCTAATGCGCAATTTGTCTATTGAGTCGAAATTGTAAAAAAAATACAAAAAAAAACGTGCACATCAGTGACTAAATATAAGAAAGTGTTCTAAGCTTTTAGAACTATTGATTCTATTAACCGAAAATGTGATTCTATTATCCGATAGAAATTGTATGAAATTTTTCATTTGGAATCGGGACTTGGACTTTTGATTCTATAAAGCGGCTGATTCTATTAACCAGTGATCACAATAACCGGCGCCTACTGTATTTGCTTTAAAGCAAACTATTGTCCCAATTTCATATAACTCTTTTTTTAAATTAAAATTCAATTATAAATATCCCTACAATAATAAAACTTTGTATCTGGAGGGGAAGAGAATATGGCATTAAATAAGACAATCCAGTAATTAAATATTTTGTTATTCTGTTACGAGACTATTGTCCCAGTTTCATATTCTATTATGACATAATTGTCCCAGTTAAATATTTTGTTGAGACTATTATCCCAATTTAATATATCATTGTTTTATATAATTGTATTACAGGACACAGTTATTGACCCAATTTTATATTAATTTTGGAAGAATTGATACTATTTTGTTAACTTATTCTTAACATGTGAAATTGAATAAAATAGAATGCTTACGTGTAATAACTTTCCGTAGGCACTGTCCACGCTTGCACACCTTTATATTTGTCTATGTTCATGACTTTGACCGAGACGGAAGAGTTCATGTAGCTATAATCACACTGTTCCTGAGTCGGACCGAATCTGCCTTTCGTCCCGCAAGAGTTAATTTCATAATCTGCAAATATAAAGACAATACGTAACAATTTTTACATTGTGTATTGTAACCAATGTCCCGTTCTTCATCAACTGAATTTTACTTACACGTTTGATTCTCAAAATCTTTATGGGGTTTGGTATCGGCTCCGTAGAACACCGGATTATAATAGTTGTAGTCCCCTAGAACTTTGGGAGGTATGTTTAGACCGAAGCATTCAGGAGCCATTGAGAAATCATCCACCGCGACATCACTGTAGACGCGCATACCTCGTCGCGCTTCAATTTGAAAATAATATCTAGAAAAAGATAACATTGTGATAAATTTTTTATTGTTTTTTACATAATATACAAAGTTTGAAAATATCTTCATAGATCACTATTAATGTATGTATGTAACTGACCTTGTGGTAACGTTGGGCAGGATGACCACAGCTCTGATCCATTCGTCTCCTTGATTCTTGGATGATCTCCAAATCAACTTGCTGGAGTTCTCTTTATCTTTCAGTTCGATGAGCAGCAGTGATATGGATCCGCTGTTCTTGCCGTATTGATGATAGTAAAAGCGAATCTGAAAACATCTCGAAAGTTAGATTCTATAGCTGCTTTCTCACACTATTAGATTTTTTTAAAAATGAATCTGGGCTCACTCAAAGCGAACACATATACACTTTTGAGATATTTTACAGAAAGCAAAGCTTGCATTGTTAAAGGGAAAATTATTTGCAACGATGATCAAACCAACCACGACATTCAGAACAAAATTCAGCGACTGAACCACTAGGCTTTAAAGGTGTACCGTGGTCATCAGTTGGTGTGCCGTGAAAAAATGAGACCCAAGTGTTTTTAGAGGCTCATGGTTCAGATTTGCCTTCTGTGTTCAAAAGAAAAGAATGGGTATTGGGTAATAAAGCTTGTATTATGTATGGTCTGTCCTTATCCAGAATATATTGTGAGAGAGACTTCAAACTAGAAAGTCTAAGTATCATACTTTCGCGCCATTTTCATCTTCCTTTGTACCAGTAATATGGGAATCCCCTTTTGTTATTTCAACTGTCACAAGGTAGTAGAGCACTATGCGATGTTTTGTCAATTGACATCGACTTGCGTCAAGTGTTGTACAGGCCGGGATAGAAGCATCAGCAGGCAGTAGACGAGCCGCAGTAGCTTCTCTTCTCGTTTAATACTGATTATTTTCCAAAACCGTTTTAAAGTGGAAAACATTTTTACCTTTTCTGAAAGCTTATTAATTGGGGAAGTTTTCCTTGCATTTTGTACGACAAGTATATTACACTTTTTTGGAGTAACTCCCTTAGAAAAATCCAAATTAAAATGGATAATACTGTCTTGTGATTTTAAAACGTTGTATAACTGAGGTTTTTGAAATTTTCTTCTTAATTTTTTACTTCAGCCATTCCTTTATTCTTCAGCTATTGAAAAAGTGTATTTTTACTTTCCTCAATGGAGTACTTTGTTCACAATTTTCAATTTTAGGTTTAAAGGTAGAAAATTGAAAAAAACTCTAAAAAGTTAAATAACTCGAAAATCACTGGCATTTGACCCCTGGTTAATGGGAACAACATTGTTGCAAATTTGCTCCAGTATAACCCCTTTCAAGGAATGTATCGAATTACCAGTCACCCTGTATATAAAAATGGAGCCTTATTTTCTGTGGTCAACGCACAGAACGATTGGACCAATATCACTAACTATGTTTTTGTGTGTTCGTTAAAAACACTAAGAAAGTTATGCAAAATATTATAAAATTGAAGAAAACTTAAAGTAGGTTCTTAAGGTAATTTAATTCTAATTTTGAAACCGAATTAGCGTTTGACAAAATTGTCAGTTGTTTAATAATTGGTGCAGTTGACAAACAATAAATGGTTTAAATACATTAGTCTTTGATTAAGAAAGGAAATTAAGTCATTATTATACAAATTGAAATTGTACATTCATAGTAATGACCACAGGACAACGTCTGTTGGGAAAGCTAGTAATCAAGTAATAATATGTAAAAGATATAAGAATTATTATATTACCATGCAAGAATTGTAGTATGGTGACTTGATATCTCCGTGAACTTTAGGTGGTGGATTAAAGATGACGCTATCTAAATTGGCGTCGGATCCGAACGACGCTCCGTTCATGTTGACGTACAGATACCTCCCCACGCACGCTATTCCACCTGTGCTGTTGACCATACTGAAGTTTAGCGATTGGAAGCCTGGCATGATTGCCGTCCGTCCTTGACAGGTGTGGTCGTTTTCAGGACCGGTGTAAGGGGTCGGTGTTGGACCGGAGTGCCTCTCCCAATTCAAAACTCCTCTGTAAGGTAAAAAAAAATCAAGATTATTAATTAGAAAGTCTTTATAACAATTGTACTAAAAAAAAAAATAAGAAACATACGCTTTAGGAGCCTTGGTATTTGCCCATCCACACCAACCGTCTTCAAAGGAGCATCTAGACCCGAACGGCATTTTGTCTGAAAAAATAATATGCATGTTTATAGATGACAGGCTTACTCAAAGTGAACTTTTGTACACAAACTCTCACAGTAAGCAAATGAGGTTGTCCATGAAAGAGGAACATGGTGGAATATGGAACCTGGGATTGATCCCACAAGCTCCAGTACGAAACAGTATGGAGCCATCATCAGGCTACCAAACACTTCATGCTTTATACAACAAACTATTTGAAGTCAACATTAGACTAACCACGTTGTTCCATTTTAAATGGTTGAATTTTAAACCTGAATCAAAACAGACTTATGATAATCTTCTTTTCAACTACCTTCAGTCTCAAATATTTGACAAGTTCTTAACTTTTTCGTGAATAACCATGCAGGTCTTGAACCTCTATTCAGATATATAGTTTCCCTAAGCTTTTTACACTATGTTATATTTTTTTCTTACCACAATCTTGTTTTTCATCCTCCCCCTGATCACAATCTTCCGGTATGTCACAGATTCTTGATGGATTTATACAAGTTGGCATCTACAATAAAAAAACAGTGAGGTTTAAGTGTCTTTTTAAGCAAAGCAACACATTAAAAAAAAAAAGAGTTTGTTGTTAAATGGAGGAACATACCTTCCCGGACAAACACTTCAGTTGTCTCGCAGAACACTCGTCGACGGGGACACTTTCAGCAAAGCAGGAGACCATCTTGATGTTGTCTATGGCAATGAAGCCATTGGACGGCATTCCCGTAGCACTGGGCACTACTTCTAGGACGATGTGGAATTCGCTTTGAGGCCGGCCCACTGATATGGAGTACTTGTACCATCTGATAATAGAAGTAAGAATTAGTTCGTGGATCACGGGGTTGAGCTTTCAACACGTATTGGTATGACAAGTGGTGCCTTTCACATCATGACCAAGATATGGAAAGCGTTGGCGTTTAGTGTCAAAACAAATTGTAAACGGTTTGATGCGTGTGTGTTGCCCATTCTCCTATATGAGTGCAAGTCCTGACACCTGACCAAAGCCCAGGCACAAAAGGTCTCCATGTTTGAAACTAAGTTCCTCAGGAGATGGACATGTGTTAAGGATGCCGAATGATGGATGCCCGAGAGAGCACTGCTTTTCCTCCCATCAGGGTCTCGACAACAAGGAAAAACCTTTCAAACCATGTTCCACTCCTTCAAAGCAGGGCTGAGGGATATAGACATGGTGTGGGAGGGGGTCATCACAATTGTGCAGTGTTGCTTTCCTATGCCCCTAAGTGGGGTCTTAAAGGAGTAAAGATACTTTATGCTGTATGGTACATTACCTTCTCAGATCGTTTCCTTGTATCTCAGTTAGCACCCAGGCAACATGATCTGAAGATTCTGTGATGACCTTGATGCTGGCGTTCATCATGTTCTGTTGAAACAGAGACACTTCCATCTGAAACAGAAAGTGTTGCCAACATAAGCACAATGAGAAACTATAAATGAAATTATTTGAGCACATATAGTTAAGAGGCAACAAATAATGTTAAGATTCACAGCTGAGAGTCTGTTTGAGAAACACCAAGAAGTAAGGGCCATGTGATGAGGGACAATGGGAGCAATAGTGGATTGACTGCCCTTAAAGCTCCCAATTCGTTGGTTTAAAAACGTCCCTCTAAAGTACCTTGGTATGAAAGAAAAAAATAGAGATAATGGTGCAGTCACTGTTTGGCGAACACACAAATAGAGTAGAAAGCAAAGAATGGCTGGTTTGATTACATCCAAAGAATGGACATGACTAGACTTGATTGATTAGACTGTAATCAACTTCACAAGAAGAAAAAAGGCATATTCAAAGGAAAAAAGTGAGCCGCTTCTTAACGAACGTTTCCAATTTGTGAAGTTGCAAGTTTAATTCTGTTAAATGTGAGTGTAAAATTGCTCCATTCAGTTCAATAGGTTTTTTTTCTTTTTTTGCAACGAAGGCAGCGCTGACAAACAACGAAGGCAGCGCTGACAAACAGGATGCATGCTCCTTTATTGCGGTATACAGTGAATGTGATGAAAGAGCATGGGTTGCGGAACCAACTCCTATCATTGTTGCACTCCACTACTAACAACTAGTAGTTACTTTGCATCTGCACTTGCTACTTGGGAAACATCCCATTTCTATAAAACACTTGGATCAATCTCTCTCGAAATTGAAATGAAATGATTTACACTGACCTTGCACTTTTCCATGACTCCATAGTACTCTGGGCTCTTGACTGTCATGACCTCTGTATGGGGCCCCACTTCCAGGAACAGAAAGTGTCCTAAAAAAGAGGAAAAACGTAATTTAATATTAAATAAGGTTAGAATTTATTTCCAGCACTAAAGGGTCGAACTAAATATAACACAATAACTGGGAATCCCATAGATGATAACTTTTAAGCAACAAAAATAATAGTGTGTATTAATTTTGAGAAACCTCATGCTGATGATAAAGTAAAGTTAGAAGATTATTTTCACAAAAAGAAAACTTCGACGTCAAAAAGACCGCCATCAATTATATTATCTATGACCGCCATTGCGACCAATTGTGACTGCCGTGACAGCAGAGGAGGACAAAGAAAGTTATAATTATTATTCCCTATCTATGGGAAAAGCTGTCAAAAGGGTGAAGGTGACCATGAGGGACAATCTTTTTTCGACTATTTTGTTTGTCTCAGTTTGTCTTCAACCACAAAAGTATATTCCTAGGTAATATAATAATATAGTATATTGACGTTATTTTTCTTTTGCATATTATTATTCCGAAACTGATTTTATGAGCACATAATACATCGACACCGACCTCGGTAGCCTAGTGGCGAAGGGTCTGATTTCAGATCAGGAGGTCCCGGATTCGATTCCCGGTCGAGTCAGAAGTTTTCAGTGTTTTTTCACTTGAAATTTCTACTCGGGGTTGGAATCCTGTCTCAAATTGGACGGGACCGATTGACTGGTAGAGAATGCCTCAAGCATTAAATTCCGCCGGCTATAATTATCAAGTTTTTTAGTTATGCTTCCCTTTTTCGGACAATGGTTTAGTGAAAGGATTGCGAAATCTCCGTCTTAAACACACATTAGAGTTGTTTAAGAATAGGTAAATGTACAACCGAAGAATGGCTTTTAAACCAGAAAGTTTATGATAGTTTTTAACCTACGTGGGTTTTTTTATGTTAAGTTATTTTTAGTTATATTAGGGTTGTTTTTATACTATTCTTATAAGAATACAGTGGTACCTCTGATAATGAAATTAAGTGATTCATTCCAGGATCTTGCTCGTTATTTTGAACTTTAATAATTATTAAAGTAATGATTAATTTATTATAATATATCATACATTATATATATATATTTTTTTTAAATAGATACGTTAAGGTTTTACAAGCTGGAAAAAATCGACGTTTATAATTAATTATTTTTTAACTTCGTTGCTTTAGATAATATTATTAGTTAGTGCATGGACAGGCAACCTTTGGTCCGGAAGCGAAATTTTATGCGAGGGCTTACACTTGAGTCTCATAGATGGTTACAAAAAATTTCTTGACGCCTTAAAAATTTTTAAATTTAGAACTAGGGATGAAAGTGTGTGCTCAGATGTATTCGCATGACTTTGGTGCTGATTACTGACTGATAGTGATTTGCAAGAACTTTTGTCGCATGTTTGTTAAAATTATATGATATGAATGACCTCAAGATGAATGTCAATAAAACAAAGGCGCTTGTTTTTGAAAGAGAAGAAGTAAGAAGGTAATGTTGTGTGAAAGTTGAAGATAATATTTTAGAACAAGTGGTTGAGTATACCTACTTTATTTATTAGAGATGGAAGGTGTGAAGATTGAAAGAAGAAAACTAGCTCGTAGAGGGCATGGCAGTGCATGCGTTTAGACTTTAGACCTCTAATGAGAAATAAGAACATATCTCTTAAATCCAAATAGTTTATGTATAGGAGTGAAATTTGGACATGGACGAAAAATATGGAAGTTGGTGCTATGTGCTATGCTATGAAAATGAGATTTCTACGCAGGATATGCGATATTTCTTACCTTGTAAATTTTACAGAATTTTGAAAAAGTATGATAACTAGCCAGGAAATAGTGTTAAATTACAAAGAGTCTTTTACGCATTATACCCTAAACTTATTCTATGCCTGAAAGTCCCAGCTAGCGAATGAGTGACGTGAAGATGGGGTAACTTTTACCCTTTCTGAAATGGGG